>JALGBA010004293.1:95000-1295000 GCA_023970755.1 Azemiops feae | reverse complement strand
CCTTTGACAAAGTCAAAGTGCATTGTGAATTCGATTCCACCAGTTGTCCACTACAGCAATATTTCAAGGAGAAGTCCCATGTTCTCAGAAAATGGATTATGTCCGGATCGTATACCAACTGATGAAGAAATCACAATTTTGTGGCAAGGAGTACATCGTGCATTGGTTCAAAGGGATGGTGCTGCTGGTAAGATGCAATTTTTTTTATAAGAATCTTTTACATTTCGGATTTTATAAAATGTGCAAAGAATCTCTTCAAGGAGAATGAATAATTAAGGGTCACAGATATATCACAAAAGAGACAAATTTAATTCTAATTCAAACTAAGCCGTCCTTTTCCTATTTCAAACTTATTCTATCCATAGCAGTCTCCTCAGCAGGGATACATTGTTTTCTCCTTCAAGTATTAAGCCAAACCTGTATTAAGTATTAAGCCAATCTCCAGTCTGTGGACCGGTACCAGGCCGCAGCATGCCAGAAACCGGGCCACACCAACAAGCGAAGCCCCATTCGCAGGATGCAGGCAGCACACAAAACCATGCACCCTCTGGAACTGGTCACTGGTGCCCAAAAGGTTGGGACTGCTGCTCCAGAGGACTAGTGTGGAAGGGACAAATTGGTTTATAACAAAGGGGTGGCAGCAGCAAAGGAATCTAGTTGTCCAGTCATTGGTCACTACTTGGTGCAGATTATCTCAGAACCAAAACACCTTGTGGGACAGATGGTTCACCCCTGGGGGCGCCTACCATGTTATAGTGGCAAAAATAGAATCCAGCAACAAATCCCACTTGTATTTTTTTTTAAAGAAAGTTAAGATCTCAAGTTCAGATCAGCAATTTTTTTGAAAAAATAACAGAGATAATAACTATATTTTTTAGTAACTGGAGCTTCTGATTTTTTTATTATTGCATGGCAATACCAGACGCTGAATACAGATAGTCCTCAAAAGTATAGCCAAAATGGAGCCTGCCCATGATGGTCATAACGGTCATAAAGTGACTGACCTGATTTTATGACTATTTTAGAGCAGAATGCCATGGTAATAATAATAATAATAATAATAATAATAATAATAATAATAATAATAATAATAATAATAATAATAATAATAATAATAATAATAATAATAATAATAATAATAATAATAAAGTTGGAAGGGATCTTGGAGGTCATCTAATCCAACCCCTGTTCAGGCAGGAAACCCTATACCATTTCAGACAAATGGCTGTCCAGTCTCTTCTTAAAAACTTCCAGTGTTGGAGCATTCACAGCTTCTGGAGGCAGGTTGTTCCACTGATTAATTGTTCTAACTGTCAGGAAGTTTCTCCTTAGTTCTAGGTTGCTTCTCTCTTTGGTTGCTTTCCATCCGTTGCTTATGGTCCCGCCTTCAGGTGCTTTGAAGAATAGCTTGACTCCCTCTTCTTTGTGGCAACCCCTGAGATATTGGAACACTGCTATATGTCACCTCTCATCCTTCTCTTCATTAAACTAGACATACCCAATTCCAGCAACTGTTCCTTGTATGTTTTAGCCTCCAGTGGATTAAGTGAATCCATTGTTTGCTGACAGCCACTTTTGCTGAAAATAGGAATTAAATATGAGTTTTCAGCAAAAATGTAAACCACAATCCTGTAACAGGCTGAGCCCAAGGGAGAGGTCAAACACATCATCAGTCATAGGCCTGCGCACCTACAAGAGATTTAAGTCCAACCCAACTTGAATTCCTTCTTAATTCCTGCTCATTTCCCTTGACCCAGAGTAGCTCAGATTTGGGGGGAAAGCTTAAGCTTGCAATAAATCTTTATACTCATTTGAACTGCTTGAATCTCCTGATTTCCCCGGCACTTAATAGGGATGCTGCAAATGCTGTAAATGCAAGCCGGTTGTTGAGCGCCTGAAATGCAGCTGTTGTGACTTCGCAACCAGGTTGTAAGTACCTTTGGGGCAGTTTGTCTTAACCTTGGTTAAGCAACAGTTGTAAATCAAGTATTACCTATAACTGTAATCAGACTGTCTTCATTATCTATATCTTTATTCTCATAGGTAATACTATTAGTCTTAAAGCAATTATTAATCACTATTAATATTACCACTAGTAGTATTAATAATGGCATTAATAATAATAGTTCTACCCCCTCATAGGAAACAGGTACAAATAAGAGTGATGCTTGTTTTTTTTTTAATAAATTAAAACAACATCTTCCTGGTTTAAGAATAATAATTCTATATTCTCAAGCTGAATTATGCTAATGTAATTGTATGATTCTGTTTTTTTATTACTTTCAGGTGATTCACAGCATTATGCTTCCTTGTGCAATAATTCAAATAATGGTGACTTGCAGCACGCTCGATCTAATGTGTCTCACATCACTATAGATGGTGGCCATCTGATGAGCAATATGAAGTCAGGTGTTAGGGTGAATCCTATTTTGTCTTCCCAACCAAGTGGTAAGATTTTTGTTGCCAGGTTTTTATGTTGAAAGAATGCCAAAGAATACACTAGCAAGCATTTCTTCTAGTCAGTGAGCTCTTTATGCAATTCAGTAAAAAATAACTAATTTTAATTGGTGCAATATCTAGAAATCTGTCATTTTTATTAGCATAGGCTATCTTTTAGTGCGTGAAAAACTTACGGAAATGTATATTGGGAATTGGTATTTATATTGGAGGAATTGTTAGTGATGCTTTTATTCGGTAGTTGTTTCTTCCTTTACTTGTATATTATTTGGGACTGTTTTTCTTTTTGTTTTTCAGAACATTCAAACTAAAAATGCTGATCAAATTTTTAAAAACTTATACCAGAATTGAACTGATTATAATTAACTATTTTTTCTTTAGCTTTCAACTCGGCTAATTGTTAATGACATTTAGAACTTGCTGCTACTGATAAACCAGGATGCTGGTTGATTAATCTAACCAAAGCATTCAACCCAGTGGTTTACAACCATGCCTTAACCATTGTCATAACTTTTAGCATAGGCATGTCATTCATTGGATGAGCCCATATTTTGGAGAAAATGGCAGATTCTGTTTTCAACTTCTTGTACTAAAAACGTCTGTTCTAGTAAGACTTAAGAAAGGCTCTGCTATACACTGTGGAGAAATGATGCTTCCTTCAGAGTTAATCAAAAATCAGTGATTGAATTATATTTCATTTTTTAGAAGGAAAATGCATCTGTGGAGAAAATGAGCACTGGTTTTTAATTCTTTTTCTCTCAGTGTTATCCTGATTTTTGTTTTTCTTTATACCCTCATTGCAAACTTGACATTAAAAAAAAAGTGTATATGTAATTTAGGAAATCGAGCATTACCAAAATAATTTAAAGATTGAAAAGAAGTAATGCAATCTATGCATTTCTTTTCTCACTTGACTTGGGGATCCTTGGGTTTATGTATGATCTGTCTGTTTTTTAAAATATATATATATTAATGCATATATATATGTATAGCAGATTTCCCCAACCTTTCCTGGTTTGCAGCACAATGGAAGGAGAGGGGATGGTTTTACATGAGCCGCAGGCAAGTGCACACACATGCACTCGTCCACCACTTCCGTGGCCCGGTTCCGAATGTCTCAAGGCCCAGTAGTGGAGCATGACACGGGGGTTGGGGACCCCTGATGTATAGAAGTGTTCAAAGTGGCTTATAACAAAAATATAAATTTAAAACCATCCTGATAAGACAAATTTAAGATAATCCATTCTATTTTTTTTGTGATACTTTTTCATTACTTTTAGCCCATTTTGCTTTTGCAAGACGAAAACAAATTAATGAAAATAATGAAAATAAACGCAAGGCTCTTTTAGAACAGAGGAGACAAATGTCAGCCTCTTCAGCAAGGAAACCCACTGGTGCTGGGCAGGTAGGTCTAATAAATTCTTGTGTCAAAATATCAAAAATAGCTTTTGGTCAAAACACCATATAAAAAAGTTCCATGAGTAAATACAAAATATTTGGAAAAGACTTCAAATAAAATGTAGGTAAAGCAAACTGGATCTAACAAGTTATTTAAAATCTCAACATTCTGACATTTATGTGTATTCAATTTGTACAAGCATTAAGAAATATTGCAATTATCTTTATCAATAGTAACACTAAAAGTACACTGCCTTTTTTACCAACATTATTTGTTTTCAGCAAATGTTACATATCTTACATGTAATCACAATAGAGAGATATGTATTACTTTTTGACTGAACTGTTTTATGTAAATTTTACATTAATTTTTATGTGTAAAATTTTACATGTTTTAGATACATAGATTTTTAATTCATTTTGATTGCATTTTTAAAAACAGCTTGATAATTTTTTTACATAGAATATATCACAAGCCCCAATTCAAGTGCATTCTCAATGTATGTTCGAGCCAGTCCGAGTCACAGGTGGCATCAATCATTCTGATGAAGGTAATGCAGCATATTTCAATCTGATTTGGGATCTGAATAATTAGATCATCATTCCTATAGGTGTTATTCTTGTTCTTTATTAACACTGATTGGGACTGGCTTCGGAGGAAGGAGGTCAACCACCGTAACAGTGTCACCTCCGCCCAACTCCCAAACTCAGCCGAAAATGATACGGTCAATGGTACCAAAAATTGCCGAAGATCAAGGATAGATGCACAATCTCCATCACACTCCTACCATAAATTGTCCACAAGTGCGACCAATACTGTTTCTGTCCCATATCCTGACCTGAAACCTGACTGAAAAGGGTCCAGATAATCCATTTCCTCCAGGATCCTCTGCAGTCGTATGGCTACCACCTTTTCAACCACCTAAAAAGGGAAAGTGGTAGACTGGACAAAATATGTTCAGAACAATGGGATCCAGCGATTGCTTTTTAAGTAGGGGCACACTAGCGCCTCGTTAAAAAGAGCCGGAAACACCTCCTCCAACGATGAATTCACTATTGCTTGCTTCCATCCGGGCACTTCCTGGATGGCCTTAACCTGCGAGGAGAGGCATAGATCGTATACACAGGTGGTAGTGTTTGCATTCCATAGGACCTTATCTACTTCCTCAGGTCCAATTGAATGAAGCCATTCCCAGGTAACTGGGTAAATCCAACCCCTGGACATTTCAACAGGACTTGCACCACACTTGGCAGTCAACTAGAAACGAATCCGAACAATGTTATTCTCCAGATACCCAGAGAATTCCTCCGCACGGCCTTGCAAGTGAATCTCCAGGCCACCCTTTCCAAGGATAGTTTGGGTGATCCTAATCAGGGCTGCTGAGCAACATTCTATGGATGCAATAAGAGCGGACAAGTGTTGACCCTTCGCTGCTCTTACTGCCACGAGTTGGATCTTAATAGCAGCCTTAACTCATGTTTGGTCAAGTTCATTCTTGTTCTTCCCAATTGTGTACTGAGAATGTCTTGTATTGATGCATTAAAATAAATATTATACTGGAACTCTGAAAAGATGAAGGTATATATTTGATGTACACTAACTCAGATATATATGTCCTACTGTCACAGAAACTGAACCAGCCCTGAACTGAGATAATTTAAACCAGACATGTCAAACACAAGGCCCGCGGGCCACATGCGGCCCGAAATGTGGTTCTGTCCGGCCCGGGGATCTGCTCTAGAAAGAGCGAAGGACTGGCCCACCGCACCTCGGCCGACCGGGTGCTGATCTACAACCTGATTGCATCCATCAAACCCAGAACGCGCTCAGCATTAAATCCACGGGGCAGCCCTGCCCCGCCCCCTGGGTGCGTGCGCAAGTGGAGTCCGGCATCCCTGCTGGCTGTTTTGTCCCACAGGCTGACTTCACCAGGATGCCGGCGCTGGCTATCTCCTGTGCGCACACCCGGGGAGTGGGGCAGAGGTGGCGAGGCAGCTCCTTGCTGGTTCCAGTGGATCTTAGGCTGAGCGCGTTCTGGTTTTGATGGATGCAACCAGGTTGTAGATCAGCGCCACCCCCCCCCAGCACCTCCAGCCTCGAAGCCACAAGGCATCCCTTTCAATGGGACCGCCCCCGCCCGCCCACATGGTATAGGAATGGCCGGCAGCAGCATATTAGTGCTGGCAATCTCTTCCCCCTCCCATCACCCCTTCCTGAGCGCGGGGGAAGGAAAAAGATGAGAAAGCGAAGGAAGGAACGAGGGAGGAAGGGAGGGTGGGAAGGAGGGAGGGAGGGAGGGAAAAAGGGAGGAAGGAAGGAACAGGGAGGAAGGAATGGAGGGTGGGAGGGAAGGGCGGAAGGAAGGAACAGGGAGGAAGGAATGGAGGATGGGAGGGAGGGAGGAAGGAACAGGGAGGGTGGGAGGGACCCTGTCCCAGCGCTCGCCCCAGTCCCATCCGCCGGAGACCCTCAGATCTGCCCCGGTCCTGCCCAGGCACCCCTGAAGCAAGTGATGCCGAGCTGGCCATGCCCACCCCATAGACCATGCCCACCCCAGCCACACCCGCCCCCCCGAGGGCAACCACAATGCTGATGTGGCCCTCAATGAAATTGAGTTTGACACCCCTGATTTAAACAGTCAATATGATATGCTTTGAGGAGGAGAAAACCTATTCATTGTCTACTTATGTTTCATGCATTTTGTTGCAGCAGCCCTCCAGTATGATACTAGTAGTGCCACAATTGCACTTATCTTAGCTATACATAAGCAATTTGTTTTTCTGAAAGTTGTTTAAAAACCTATCACAATATTTTCAAACCTTTGAGAGATACATAAAAAATACTAAATGCAATAGCCAATCCAGAGATTTCTAGCCCATCTTTCTTAAAAGCTGTTCACAGTATATATTTTTGTTCTGAAATTCAGATGGTACTACACAGTTCCTAATACCAGAAAACCTTGTGAATTTGTCAGCTGCAGAAGGTGAAGTTTTGGCTGGGTTGGATACACCACAACCATATAGACAGATTGCAGTGCGAAATAGACCCCCACGGCAAGGAATGAGTTCTCTGTCATTTGAAGAGCACAAAGTTCTTCAGTCCCTTGACCGCATCAATCACCGGCTACAGAGTAAGTATTCTGAAAATTATCCACTGAATTGCACCAAGGTGATTTAATAAGTCACATAAATGTAAACAAGTATGATTCTCTTTTCTTTTTCGCCTTACGTTGGTTGCCAGGCAGGAACGTCAGGTCCAAAAGTCACTCTGATGTGAAATGCTGGTAGGATGTTTCACTTGAGTAATTAAAATTAGTCATAATATATTACTTTGAGTATGTTTTATTTTATACTGTCAGATCAAAGGAGCAGTCTCTAAGCCAGTGGAATTGAACAGCTACTAAGATGTACTATTTTTCTTCCCTGGAAAATTAAAATCTATAGTACTGTTTGCTCAGGTATTATTACAATGATATATTAGCATTTGAAGGCAAAACATACTTTTCTCCTAATTTAGAAGTCTACCACCAATCAGTATAATACACTTTGGGGATCAGCTGATAGCCCTGTGTGCTCTACAGATAAACAAATGCTGTTTCATTGTTTAGGAGATCTGAAATTAAGCAGAAAATATTAATGAGAAGAAGAAAATAAAAATAACGAATAAACCGTTGCCATTTGGCCTTAAACCCATTTCTATCAAGTTGTCTCATTATATATTAGGAAGACAGAAATAAATACATTTTTGAGTCAAAGCCTGCAGCTGATCTTTGGTAATGGCAATCCTGTTCAAACAAGAGGACAGGAGGACCAAAATATAAGAAATATTTGATTGCAATAACATGGAGATTTTATTAAAGGTAAATACAATGTAGTAAATCTGATTAATATTATTTATCCCCTGCATTTAACCATTCTTCCCTTCTATAACATTTAAAATTTGATGGTAGTGCTTGAAGGTAGTGTGAAAATATTGTTGAAGACTTAAAGATTTATCAGGTTATTTTTACCATGGCCGTAGAACATTCAGCAATATAAAGAAGAGTATTCATCATCATCATCATCATCATCATCACATAGTCAGCCAGATGTTCAGACTGGATTTGGCATTTTTGTCTACCTATTGAGTCTTTACCTGGGATAGGCAGATCTGGATATTTCATGGTGTTACAGATATCATCGCATTATTATTATTATTATTATTATTATTATTATTATTATTATTACTGTTGTTGTTGTTGTTGTTGTTGTTGTTGTTGTGCTTCAGTTCTAAGTCATGTGACGGATGATAAATTAGTGAAAGCTGATTATAAATCAGTATCACCTAAAAGTTAAAAAATAAAAATGTACAACTATGTTGGTTGCTCGATCTGCATTGCATCAGAAGGTGGCAGTACTTGACAACCTTGTCTTGGCTCAGAAGTTCAGCAGGCCCTAGACTGAGTATTACTGGGATGGGAGACTTCCAGGAGTGCAGGCTGGAATGGGAAGCCCAGAAATGGGTAATTTCAGTCCATTTTCAGTGATTGTCAAGAAGGCTACATGGGGAAGTTTGACTCAAAAGAGATATAATCAGTAATAAAATAGTTGCTGATAAACAGTCATTCTCCTTAATTAAAAATTAGTTATTCCAAAATTAAAATGAAGTTTGATTCTAAAATAAAATACTTTCACACATGCACCAATTTAAAAGTAATACACTAGATCATATAATATTCAAGGGAAAGACTATACAGGCCACAATTTATTTCTTAACATACCATTGAAGTTTTATAATTATTTTATACTCTCTTAGATGTTCATGAAACAATTAACAAAAACCCATCTTCTACAAGTGTTTTGCAGACTATTTCCCCTTTGGTAAGCATATTCGTTTAATGTAATGTTAACTAACATAATATAAGCTAACTAAATTAAAACTTAAACATTTACTCGTGAGTTTCCAGATACATATAGCTTGCCACTGTTAGAATTAGAACGGTGAATTTGGAATTCTAATGCACCACAATTTATTGCCTGGTCACATTTAGAACAGCAAATGTGATGTTGTAAAGGAATTGATGACTGCTGCTGTGTGAGATCCTCAAATCATATTTTCCCCTTCCCTTTCCCCATACGAACCAAATATGTGCTCTGTATTTCTACTTGTTGTCCATTTCGCTCACTGACTCTTAACTCCTTAAGTTTTCAATATTCAGATTACAGTTTTAACAGGGGTGTCAAACTGCCGGCCCGCGGGCCGGATGCGTCATCCGGAAGCCACGCCCACCCCATTGCCGGCAATGGCAAAACCGTCCCGATACGTTGTGCGACGTCACGTGACCTCGCGAGTTTGACATGTCTGAGTTAGAAGGAACAGTAGAAAAGAAATCAACTGTAATCATGAAGTATGTGTATTCGTGCTCCATGTGCTATGTGACTACTTCTAGAGTCACTTTATATGGAGAGGAATTAGGCTATCAAGGAGAAAAAAACAGTCCGCATAAAATTAGGCTGTCTGTACACACTGTCTGGGAGAGAGAAGGGTAATTACTATTATGAGCCAGAGACCAGTACAAAGTACATAATTTATTACTAAAGTAAGAAAAGAATAATACAAACAGAACTTTAATGGGAACATCAGCAATTTAACTAGCAACTGAGATAAGGTCTGCATGGAAGGAAGGAAGAGGGAGAGGGGAGAATGAAATTGCTTCCTAATAAGAAAAAAAACCCTACATTTTCATAGTTAACTTCCATTATATGAGGGAGGCAAAAAACAAAAGAGTCAGAAAATAAGAAGAGCCAACTCACAAATATTACCTGCTCCAATATGGTGGACACTGGTAGATTTTCAGTCCATTTCCTGCTTGGGAATAGATCATCAAATTTGGGAGCAGGCAGTCTGGATCCCTTGAGTTATTTGCAATGAAAAAGAGATCACTTGAGCCTTGTAGGTTTATTTGTGCAATATGACCATTTCAGCAGAAATACTCTAAGGGGGAACATATACTTTGCCAAAATCTATATTTTTGTAGAACTGGGTACAATACAATAGTAAACATGTTGGTGGTGACAGCTAACGGGGAGAACTGGGGGAGAAAATTGAACAAAAACTGAATCAGACCTCTGTTTTACAATTCCCTTTAAACATCGTTACAAGCAGGTAAGTTTTCCCCTAAACTAAAGAATGGACATTGGACATAAAAATTAGAAAGCTTGGCCCGTAGGTTTTACTTGATGTACCTTATCTAGAAAAAAATTCTACTCATGCTACAAGTAGTTAGTACAGTTAAAATGGACTAAGTTCCAAGTAAAATTACCAGCTGGGAATAGAGAATAAGGGAAGAATAAAACTATATTGATATTATTATAATAAAACAAATTTCAGTCTTTATATCAGGTAGATATTCAACATTTGAAATAAATGTATATTGAACTTGCAGCTGAACTGCAGGTTTTCTATATTTTCTTTATTTTCATTCAAATATTAGTAGGTAGTTAACATTATTAATTTGGGTTGTAATTTATGTTTTATTTAATTGGAATAAATTTGAGTTAAATTAAGCTTGTAGAAAATTATACTATGCATCACCTTCCATCATCACCTGTTGATCATTACTTTTCCTAGGATTGTCTTTTGTAGGTTTTTGCTGTATTTTACTATTTCTACTACTAGCAAATATGTAATCCATATTAACTTGGGTATCAATTCATATTTACAAATGGCTTATAGTAGCAGGTAATCTATTCTTATCATTGCAATTGTCTGTGTGTTTTAATGTATATTTTTTTTTAATGTTTGCTTTTTATTCTTACAGGTCACATCTCCCTCATACATGGATATAATGCCTCACATGCAAAGGTATAGGAGCATATTGGATGCCACCCATAGCCTAAAGCAAAGAAGATACTGACTTGGCCCTAATAAAGGTTGCTGAACTGAGATTTATGTAATATATTCTCAGTTGCTATATTTGTAACTTATAATTATTTGCAACGTGCCTTAAATGCTATTTTTTTAAAAAAAAATTCTTCAAAATAAAGATGTAACACAAGTATTGACTGCTTGTTACCTAGTTTACATTTAGGGCAAAAATTATTTTATATATGCACTTTACTGTAAAATGTATTGTATTTTTTTAAGAATGGAAATACCTCAATTTTAAATGAGTGGCAATGTTTGTAAATTTACTGTAAATTTTAATTAAAAGGAAAAGAAATTATTTTGCTACTGATTAAAATTATGTATGAGTTCATCTCCTAACTTTATGGTTTTCATTAAGCGCTAATAAATTTCTACTACATTTTCAAAACGTGTTGTAGAAAATGAAACTCTTATCTATAAAACTCACCAATTTAATAATTTCTTTCCCATTTTGACTGCTCCAGTTCTAACTACAATAGTGATAACATTTTAAAAACTCAAAGTATTAATATACAGCTAGCTCAATTCTTTGAACATATTTTTAAATTGAAATTATGTGGAAACATGTCTATCTCATTTCTGCAACACAGGGACAGTTCAAAAATCAACAACAAATCTATTAAATCCATCTTTGGCATAAAAAATACGATTCCACTTCATACTTGCATCTTTAACAACGGTTTCCCCCAAAGTTGTATTAACATACAATAACTTGAAACCAAATTGTTTTTAAGTATTCTTTGCGGAATTCAGTAAACATAAATAAGATTTTCTGATGAATATAGCTAATATTTTTAGTTATTCAAGATTTAAGTGTTCCTTTCCATGTGCTTTCTTGATATACTATTGTATTACAATATTACAAGTATTATATCAAAACTCCTGAAAATTTGGTAATCTTTTCAATCTTTATGAAAATATATCTTAAAAATATTCAGGATTAAGGATCAGCTTCTGTGTATGGAATGAAATATGCCATCATGCTTACAAATGATTTTGGATTTATCCTCAAAAGTATCATCATGGAAAACTATCCATCATTTGGGCTCTTACGGGTTAAACACCAAGGTTCTTTTCAACTGATTGAAGTAGATTCACCTACTGCGGGAAAGGAAACTTCCCAATTATTTTTTTTACTATATTTCAAAGTATAATAACATACTGGAGGAGGGGTTCAAAAATCAATCTTCCAGGTATTTCAGATCCTTGATGAAATTCAACTGACCTTAATGCCTTATTCCTTTTAAAAGTTATCAATTAATTCCAAAATGTCATTTTATAAATAACAGATGCAGATGTAGTACCTTTCTATACTTTTATGTTTCATGAAAAAAGTGCAATTCACGAGGATATTCCTCCTAGACAACTATACATTTTATTTACTTAAAATGTATAGTTGCCCCTCTTGTAACCAACTCTGAGGAGCTCCCAATCAAAAGTTAAAACAGAATCAAAGCATGTTGTCTTGATTTTCACTGATTGGCTGTGTAGCCTCTGTGATACCTTCCACCCTGATTTGGAAGCTCTGACAACTCAATGAAGTATGTTTTCATTGAAACGGGCCAGGAATCAAATCACTTTCCCACTTCCTACAATAACAGTGCTATGTCAGAAGGGTTCTGATGGTGGGAACTCTGGATGCAAGCCAATATTTTCTCTTGTAACAAAATGCAGGAAATGTGGAATTAGCAGGAAGCATAACTACTCCCTGGATTCAGACTATTTATGATATTTGAATATGCTCACAACTTCAGGATATTTCTGGGTTGCTGGCTTTCAGGTTAACTAGCTTGTCTTCATTTGGCTTGTTACGAATCTTGTTATATCGCTGTTTGCTTTTGTCACCTTCACACAAGATTAATTCAATATCCCATAAGTGAGACTCTAAGCAGGGGACATTGTTCCATCTGCTAAATGATTTGAAAATATTGTTATATTCCAGGTCCCGTAAATTGCTGCCAGTTTGATACTGCTTTGGTTAAATTTTAATTTTATAGGCTTTAGAATTTGAGGATTCATCCTGGGGAGAACTGAAGCTACTAACTAAAGACATATATCACTACTGTACCTGACCTCGATTATGTTCACTTCAAAATATATTTTTTTCAAAAGGAGGCATAGCTAATGTATTTAAATGGAATAATTGACTCAATAGAACATTAAAATATTTCAAATAATTTTCTATCTATATCGTGAAAAACAAATGGGCTGGATTTTCTTTTGTTAAGTCTTTAAGCAGAGGCTGGATAGTCCAATAGCAGAAGATGCCCTAATAATAATTAGCCTACATTGGGACAGGGCTGGACTGGATGATCTTTCCAATTCTATAATTCTGCTAATATTTAGTCATGTTGAAAAGTTGGGTCTTAATATTTTTGCTACAGTAAAATATTTTGGAAAGAAGATGCCTCTAACTCTACTTGTTTTGCTTTCAGAACAGGCACAGCATTTTTTTTTTTTTTTTTAAAAGCTGAGATTTCTTGGCACACTGCATAGTTTTGGGCACCTTGTTTTGTAGCACTTCATAAATTTTATCTGCACCAATATAAACAGGTGAGAAAGAAGATAAATTTGCAATAAAGTTATTTATGTAAAAGCCAAAGAAAAAACTTTAAAAAAAAAGGTGTGTGGCTCAGACACTATTATATAGGCGGCCAGCCAAAATATTATTTTTCTTTTGTACTGTACAGGAGTTGGAATGTTAAAAAGAGATCCATGCTTAATCAAATATACATAAAATATTTGTAACAATATGAATTGATGCTTTATTTAAAACTTACCTTGATAACTGTTTTTAATTTTTAATGTTTTTCTTTTTCTTTTGAGAGCGGGCATCAGAATTTCATTTTTTAATGTATGCCAGTGTGTTCACAGAAAAAAGTGACAATAAAGGTTATCTATCTTAATCATTTCTTAGCGTTGCTTAGGTTATTTTTGTAAACAACCTTACAGCTCTGACAATATTGTAATGTGTGGTTTGGGGCATATGTAATAAAATAAAATAAGGTAACTGGGTAGCTTACAATAATAAAAGATAAAAACCATATAGACTAAAAACATAAATAAGTTAAATGCATGATAGCAGTGAGAATCTTATCTTGAATGGGTAAGTTGTAGTAAGCCAGGAGTGGGCAAGTTTTACTGGACTCGCAATTACCTTAATCTTCTCCTACTCTCCCTCTTTCTCTACACTGCCAGACTGTTTGAAGTATCCCACATGATTATCTTCTAAATATTTTCCGGATTTTGGCTGGGCTACTATTAATTGTAGAGTTCACTTGATCCAAAGTCAACCACTATCCTAATGGCTTGCACCAAACTGTAATGGAATGAAAGCATGGATATAAGTAAGATAAGCTACTATCACTGCAGAAAGAGAACAAGTTGAAAATCTCTTTCCCTAGTGTCACAGCAGCAAGGTCATCTCTAACATACTAAAGTCTCAAAATATATCACCACAATTACAGGTAGACCTCATTTAACAACCATAACGGGGACTTTGTTGCTAAGTGACATGGTAGTTAAGCGAAACATTATGTGACCACAATGGACTTAATGACTTTTGCCTGCAAACATTAAGTGAATAACTTGCGATCATTAAGCAAGACATCATGTTACCACAACTTGTAATTTTATCGCTGGTTTCTCCATTGATTCTGTTTGTCGTAAGTCAGCTGTGAAGTGCATAAAAGGCAATCACACGACTGGGATGCTGTAAGAGTTGTAAACTCTTCCCCCATTGCACAGCACCTGAATCTTGATCACATGACCACGGTTGCAACAGTCGTAAACACGTTACTTTTTCAGCACCGTTGTAATTTTGAACAGTTGCTAAACAGGGCAGTTGTTAAGCAAGGGTTACCTGGAGCTCTAATAGTGCCAAGAAAGGGGTTATGTTTAGTTTTCTTCTCAAGAGTTCTCTACTTATGGTCTAGAAGCAGCTTTTATAACACTTAAAACATCATCATCCTTTGGATATTATCTTGTATACCATCAATAACCTTGCATGCTTGCTTCCGTCAGACTCCAGCTTTGATGTGCCTTCGGTCTATTGTTTTCATATCTAATGCCTGAGGAATAAGGTCAGTAGAGTGTTTCCTCTTTTTGAGGGCTTCTGGAACTACTACTTTGCCAAATCTGAAAATGGTACCTGTCTTTCTATAAGTTGTTTGAACAGGGGTGAGAACACCCTCTGGCTTGAGCAGCTGTAGCTAGCTCTTCTGCCCAATTATGGTCATTTCCTTGAATCACATTTGAAGTTCAGGACTATGTAAATTCTCCCTTGCAATAACAGGTGTGGATTCACCTGCACTTCCTGCCAACACCCTCTAAGTGCCCTTTCCTCTCCTAAAGAACGGGAACAACCAGTCGGAGAAGTGAACACACCCTCAAAGTCTTCCTTACTCAGTGGTTGAGCTGGCAGCATTGCAGGGTCTGAGCGGGTGGATGTCATGTACAGTACTTGATCCACGCTTAGTCATTTATTTATTAAATTGTACTTTGTAGGCTCCCATTCCCTAAAACAGTCAGGGTGGCTAACAGTATTAAACATGGCACAAAGCAACAATTGAAAACCCTACGTGTACCTTTAAAAACACATTTTTTCAAACTGAAAAATACAAATGTTACACTACTATATTTCCTAGTGCTGCACAAAAAACTGCATTTTTTAAAAAAAAAGTGCTTTTACATATTTTGGTGAAATTGTTATGGATGGCATGCACGGTTCAGGCACATAGAAAACAATGATCTTTCCATAGGCTCCAGGCTAGCATGCTCAATAAAATCTCGTGGAGATACATTATGACACGATTCTTCTCATAGAGCCTTTTAAAATCAGAAATTACCTTTTCTGTAGTGGCTGCAAAATAAGGGAATTGCCTAATCAAAGAATACAAAAAAAAAAATAACAGAATACAATACTCAGAATTACCATCAAAAAATTTTTAAGGTAGCTGAGAAAGACACAAAAAACAGGAGACCTTTACCTTGAAAGGAACATTTGGAGGAAAGGACAATTTTGACAAACAATCCCTTAAAATTATTTCTGTAGAATATAATATTTCAGTGATAGCTAAAGAATAAGGAACATTCCTATAAGAAGTGCAACTTAATTCAAAACAGGCTAAATCACTGATATCAAGTTCAGTTTTCTATTTACCAATAATGTCTTCATCTTCATCTTCATTTTCTTTGGATTTAATTCCAGCGTGTTCTCCCACATTTAGCTAATTATTGAACACAAATATCAATCTAGGATGCTGTTCATTCCTTGGAATTGAATATAAACAATCATGGAACTGAGTGATATCAGATCCACTACAAAACTCCAGGTGCCCTCCTGTAGGGGTTTCATGTAGATGCTGAAACAGTTTGAAGACAAGACACCACACCCATGCCCAGCCAATGGGCCACACCCAGCCAATGGGCCACACCCACCGGCACTCGACGATGCATAAGTGGGTTTGGGGTTGCAGTTTGGACACTCGGTCTCTAAAAGGTTCGTCATCACTGTTCTAGTCCAACCCCCTGCACAAGCAGGAGACCCTATAGCCTATACCATTCCAGACAAGTAGCTGTCCAATCTCTTCTTAAAAGCTTCCAATGATGGAGTATCCACAACCTCTGACAGCAAGCTGTTCCACTGGTTAATTGTTCTCGGGATTAGGAAATTTCTCTTTAATTTTAGGTTGTTTCTCTCCCTGATTAGTTTCCATCCACTGTTTCTTGTCTTGTCTTCTGGTTCTTTGGAAAAATAGTTTGAACTCCTCTTCTTTGTGGCAGCCCCTCAAAAATTGGAACACTGCTATCATGTCACCCCCAATCCTTCTTTGCACTAGACTAGACATACTGAAGTTCTGCAACCATTCTTCATGTTTTAGCCTCCAGCCCTCTAATAATTTTTGTTACTCTTTTCTGCACTCTTTCCAGAGTCTCAACGTCCTTTTAAATTGTGGTGACCAAAACTGGATGCAGTATTCAGTATTAAGTATGATCTTACTAAGGCTTTATAAAGCTTTATAAAGCAGTACTAATACTTTGTGGGATCTTGATTCTGTCAATGCAGCCTAGGACTGTGTTGGGCTTTTTTGCAGCAGCGGCACATTGCTGGCTCATATTTAAGTGATTATCCACTAGAACTCCAAGATCCCTCTCACAGTTACTGCTATTGAGCAATTCCACGTATTCTATACTTATACATTTGGTTTTTCTTGCCTAAGTGAAAAACCTACTTTTCTTTACATTGAATTTCATTTTCATTTTTGTGGGTTAGACAGCATCACCACCAGATGGATTCGTAGCTGGCTGACCGGCCATACTCAGCGTGTGGTCCTCAATAGAACCACATCTACATGGAGGGAAGTGTGTAGTGGGGTGCCCCAGGGCTCTGTTCTGGGCCCAGTGCTCTTCAACATCTTCATCAACAATTTGGACGAGGGGCTAGATGGGGAACTCATCAAATTTGCAGATGACACCAAGCTGGCAGGAATAGCCAACACTCCAGAAGACAGGCTTAAGATACAGGAGGACCTGGACAGACTTGAACACTGGGCGCTATCTAACAAAATGAAATTCAATGGTGAAAAAAGTAAGGTTCTACATTTAGGCAGGAAAAACCAAATGTACAGGTATAGTATAGGGGGTACCTTGCTCAATAGTAGTAACTGTGAGAGGGATCTCGGAGTCCTAGTGGACAATCACTTAAATATGAGCCAGCAGTGTGCTGCAGCTGCCAAAAAAGCCAACACAGTGCTGGGCTGCATTAACAGAGGGATAGAATCAAGATCACGTGAAGTATTAGTACCACTTTACAATGCCTTGGTAAGGCCACACTTGGAATACTGCATCCAGTTTTGGTCACCACAATGTAAAAAAGATGTTGAGACTCTAGAAAGAGTGCAGAGAAGGACAACAAAGATGATTAGGGGACTGGAGGCTAAAACATATAAGGAATGGTTGCTGGAAGAGACTGGACAGCCATTTGTCCGAAATAGTGTAGGGTTTCCTGCCTGAGCAGGGGGTTGGACTCGATGACCTCCAAGGTCCCTTCCAACTTTATTATTATTATTATTATTATTATTATTATTATTATTATTATTATTATTATTATTATTATTATTATTATTATTATTATTATTATTATTATTATTATTATTATTATTATTATTATTATTATTTAGGTAGGGCCCAGTGTTCAAGTCTGGATCTTGAGCCTATCTTCTGGAGTGTTGGCTATTCCTACCAGTTTAGTCTTCTCTGCAAATTTGATGAGTTCCCCCTATATTCCCTATTCTAAATCGTTTATGAAGATGTTGAAGAATACGGAACAGAAACTTGGAGTACCCCTCTGCTTCCTTCCTTCCATGTAGATGTAGTTCCATTGAGGACCACATGTTGAGTGCGATTTGTCACCATCATATTCATCTGATGTTGATGCAGTCTATCCCACAAGTTTTTAGCTTACCAAGAGATGGGTTGTGATCTACTTTGTCAAATGACTTACTGAAATCAAACTATACTATGTATACTATGTAAATCCAAGTGTACTATGGACTTCACAATAATTCCATTGACCCATGGCATCAAAAGTCATGCCAGACGAATTAGCAGTCTGCTCTCCCATTTAGTTTCCTGCATTGGCTGTCTACCAAGGCAACATTTGGTTGTTACTAATCCAACTGCAGAACTTCTGCTAGTCTAAACAATGATAGTAGTAGTACTCAGATGGAATACATTTAATGCATTTATTTTTAATTGTTTGAAAGTTTAGAAAGATCAACCCCAAATATATTCAACTCTTAATGAATATTTTGGGAAAACTGTGCGACTGTTAGTGGGGCCAAGATAGATATAACTCTACCGGTTCTATTTGTTTTTTTGGCAGGTTTCAATGCCATCTATTATGATATCTAGATGAACTTTATAGGTTGAAGTGAAGGGCACTATGTTATAGTTTTCTTCCTTCCAATTTGTGTTGGTAGAGGGGAAAGAGATTTGTAGGGTTTCTCATGGCCTGACAAACTCCCCATTCTTACTTAATAACTACATGAGGCTGCTAAGTGAGGTCATCTATTGTTATGGGGCCAGGTATTATTAAGTAGTTGAAGATGCTAACTTTATAAATTGACCTTGGGCCAAACAAGCAATACAGATTAGGTCTTCTCCCTGGGGATTATCAGAATCTGGATAGGGAGAAATAAGCTTAGGCTCATCTCTAGCAAGACTGAATGGCTATGGATTCAAGGACTTTCTGATTCCAGGAATTTTCCAGCTTTAGTTCTTGATGCGGTTTGTATTTGCCCAATCTTGTATATAATTTATGGCTCATCTTGGACTGTCAACAGTTGCTCAGTGGGCCTGGGGACAGATTCATCTTTCATACCAATTATAACTTTTCCTGGCCTGGGCTTGGCACTGTCTGAGGCATTTTTGTAAGCTACGGTACATCTTTGGCCTGGGCTTAGGTCTCATTTACTGGATTGCTGTTTTATGTTGGGTCTTCCCTCTATCATCCAAGGCCATTCTTTTTACTTACTGAAAAGAGTTATTTTCCTGGATTGGAAGGCTCTTTTCATGATCAATCTCCTCATTGTCAACCTCCCATTCAGACTATCATTATGGACCCAGTCTTTGAAAACCATTTGGAAGCTACAGTGGGTGCACAATGTATATAATTTGCCCATGTCACACCATGTCAGCTCTATAAGGTAGACCAGACTAAGAATCAACAGTATGCAAAATCAAATAAATTAATAAATTAAATAAAATAAATAAAATAAATTAATACTTTAAAATTTCTCTATTTCAATTTCTATTATTGATAGATATAACCATTAGAAACCAAAGGTCTTTGGGGTCTTCCATCGCTTTTAAGAATGCAAATGGCTCTTGAAACCAAAATGTTTGAGAACCATTGCTCTATCTCAATAAAGTTGAGTTCTAGTGTTCTGCTCTGGTCTACCTCGTAGGGTTGATTTCTACGACCTCCCTCTTATGTGCATTGTATGCAATTATTTGTTTTGTCAAGGGGAATGCTAGTAGTCTTGCAATTATTGGCTATGATTTGTTTTTTTCCCTCCAGACTTTTAGCCTTAATTCTGCATATGTTCACTGCTTAGAAATATTGTAATGGAGGCCACCTATATTGATCAAATGTGAAGGCTTTTCTTATCTTGAGAATGCCTTTCATTTTGACTTTTGTATTTCATTGGTGAATTCTTTATTTCTGAAATAAAATTATTATGATTTAAAAAACTGTGAAAAGTAATGTAAAGGGCAGAACATAAATGCTTAATACAAATAAGATATAATGCAGCCCAAAGGAGAAAAAAGTGCCATTGCATAATGCATCTTATTCCAAAGCAGGAGAGGCAAAGCCGTTTTCTCCGACCTAGAGCCTTCCTTGAGGGTTGAACCATCCCCTCTGTTACTCTGAGACTGCTTGGTGGGAGGGATATAGCTCACCCTCAGCGGAGGTCAAGACTGGTGGTATACAGCACCGCGTTTTCGTCCTTCCCTTCCGTCTCGCTATTGAAGGGAGGCAAACGGAACCTTTGTCCCCGGGACGCTTGTTCCGGAGGGCCCCCAAAATACTTGGCGCCGAGAAAAACTGGTTCCCATGGTAACCGCTGGCGCGTCTAAGCGCTAAGAAGCGACTATGTCGGCTTGCGGGGACCAAGGCTCGGAGTCCCGATATACTTTCCATTATCTCCGCCAGAAAAGCTTTCCGGCCTTGGAGAGCAAAGGCACACGGGAGCGGCTACTCAAATGGTGGGGAGGGCCTACTACCGTTTGTCCCTTTCTCGGCTGGATGGGGGAGAAGCAAGAAGTGAGGATGTTTAGAGAAATGGGGGGGGGGGGGGAGGAAGTTTCGACTTCGGTGAGCGAGCAAATTGCCACCTTTGCTCCTACTAAGATGAAAAGGCTAGGTTTTTAAAAAGAATTCAGATTTTTTTTTTTGCCCTCTTTTATTTTTAAAATTTTACAGGTTTTATTGCAAGTTCTTTGGTCGTTCTGAGCTGCCCAGCAGAGTGCTTGTTAGGAGGCATGCAAGTTGGTCACACAGATGTTTAACTGCATTACGCATTTTTGTCCATCTATGGGTCTTTCCGAAGGATTTGGGATAGGCAGATATTGTTGTCTGATAAGAGTTAGAGGTATCGTGGCAGGATGTAAGCTGTTCTAAGTAAAGCTGCCTTTTGCAATTGACTGATGGCAATTTTATCAATGTCGATTGTGTTCCGGTGGTGCTCCAGATGTTTTGGGTTTGTAACTATTGTACTATTGATACTATTGCCTTTTTTTTTTTTTTTTGGTCAGTCATTCTATTTGCAGATCTTTGTATTTTGTGATCTTTTATAATGTCCATTATCTGGATTATTATTATTGTTGTTGTTGTTGTATGGGTTTTGAAATAACAGTTCAAGGCATGGGCATTAGCAGATGATTCTGTTTTTGTGTGTGTGTGTGTGTGTGTGTGTGTGGACAAACTAAGATTGCTTCCATTCTTTAAGATTCTAGTTAGGCTTGCAGTCAGAACATCAGGTTTGGAAATAGCTATGTTGCAATCAGAATAGCAGGTTTGGATGCGGAATCAGAATAGCAGATTCTGATTGGTACTACTGCCTGCTTTCCCAAAACTATAGAGATATATACATTTATATAATAATTACACTACAATCAGGTGGAGCAAGAATCAATAATTTGAAATTAATAGATTTTGATATTCTCATTTTCTATTTCTGAAAGCATTTATTTAGTCCTCCAAAAACCCTTACCAAGAACTACAGGTGCATTGTTCAATATGCATGTTTTTCAGTTGATGGTTGATCTCTAATTTTACAAACATCATTTACTTCTTCTGGGTTAACTGGATATTCTTTGTCCTTGTTTGCATTAGCTCAACTTCTCTGAATCTTTGTTCACATTTGTACTGTATTGATATTTGTACACAATCCCATCTATTTTACAAATGAAGACAATTATGTTTTTAAATATTTTTTTTTATTTTAAATTTAAAAGAGAATTCATTCTCTGATTTATATATCTATACAATTATGTTAGCCTTCAGAATAAGACATTCCAAATTTAAAGTTAAGACAAAATGCTCAATTAAAAAATAAAATAAAAAATATGTATTGAATAGAGTGAGAACTGAATAGACTTGGGCTATTAGAATAACCTATGAGCTCCTATGTAACATATGATATATGACAATATAAATGGCTGTTTCATGCCCTGAATTCAGAAACCTGTTCTATATGAGTAATTCCAGAATTTGAATGCTGTAATTTAGCCTATTCCAATCATTTATAGAAATGATACAAAACCCATTATATACCAGGAATAATTATATTAATATTTCACTTGCAATCTAATATTTTTTTTCTTCCTAGGCAGCTTTTGTTGTATACTCAAACTCCTTCTTTTTCAATAACTGTTTACTGTCTTATTAGACATCATTTATAAACTAACATTAGCATTTCTTTACAGGTCCATGGGTGGCAGAATCACAGCACAGGCATTTAGTTTTGATCAGAATCTCAAAGGCTACCAACAAGATGATTTTCTAATGGTAGTTACCCAAATTTTATTTATTATTTACAGGATTATTCGTTTATTTATATTCCCCTTATTTAGTGGGCATGTAAGCTGGCATGTAAGGAGATATCCCTTCATTTTATCCTCAGAATAATATACCTATCAGTTACAGAATGACTCAAACGTAATCCAATGAACTCCACCATGAAGGGATGACTTGAAGCTGGATTTCTTCCATTCTAGACCAGTTACTTCATTACTATCCTACTTTTCAATATTAAATTAAATCATTCAAAGTAGAATGTCATAAATATTAAAAAGAAAGTAAGAATATAATCAACAGCCATACTCATATAAGCAGTTAAGAATTATAGTATATACTAGATATGCCTCTGTAAGCTGTTGTATAATAGCAATGAAAAACATTTGCCTTTGAAAAAAGGGATGTACCATCAGTGATCTGCTTTCAGCTATTGTAGAAACCTGCATGACTTTTACAATTAGTCATAACATCAAAACTGTGAGTATTTTTCTAGGTGGGGAGAAGATTTCTCTGCATGCCATTAATGGCCAACAAATGTATATCCTGAGGGTGGCATAGATTAACATCCTCAAAATAATTAATAGGAAAATATTTATAGAAGGACCTTCTTTTTGATTAACATATTTATAAATCTGTTTATGTATATGTATGTGTATAGCAGAGTAAGATAAAAGAATAGAGTGTTTTCTTAGGTTTTGCATTAATTTTGTGTATGTATGTGTATACGCACACACACACAATATAATAAGGAACTTATTAAGGCACCGTGCTTCTTAATTAGAATGTCAGTTAATAGTAAATAAGCTCCCCAAGAAGATAGTTAATGTGTTATTTTTTTTTATCTTTCTCAACTTAGTATGCTCTAGGATTCTTTTATGATTAGTGGCTACATACAAGGTTTGTAAATACAATCCTTTGCAACTGTCAGTACCTATCAGTACCCATCAGAATCTATCCTTCCATCTCCCCACCATCCAGTCTCAACTGTCAGTACCTATCCTTCCACCTATCCCAATGAAGCTTCTTGGAAGAGAAGCAGAACATTTTTTCCCTTAAGGATAAAACAGTCCAGTTGCCTTTTGAAAAAGCACCTTTGAGACAACTATGACCTGGGTGACTGAGAATCTCCGCAGACATATATATATACAAAATGAGATTTGAGTTCTCATTTTCACAGGGCAAGTTAAACATAAAGAGGCATCTCTATATTTTATTTTGTTTTGCATTGCATTGCATTGCATTACATACAGTAATCAGATTCTTGGTGATATACAAACCTATAAAAATATCCATAAATGTGCACGGTACATATAGATAGTCCTAGGGTTACAATGGTGATTGGGAACGGGATTGCAATCACTAATAGTCTCCCCTTAATTTATTCAGTGTATATGATGAATAAATAGGGAGGGGAAACTAGATTGGAAATAAGTGGTCTTTTAAAACTGGAGGCAAAAAATATAAATCTTTGCTGTACTGATAATATTACTCTGATTGTTGAAAATACAAATGATCTACAAGCTTTAGTAAAGGAAGTCCAGGAACACAGTGAAAAAAGGAACTGAGTTAGATATAAAGCTCTAGCTAATGGCAATAGATACAACAACCGGCCTTAGAAAATATATTGAAGATATTAAAATAGTGGATAGCTTCTCCTTTTTAGAATTGATTGTCAACAATAAAGGAGCCAGCAATGAAGAATACAAATTAAGATTTGTCAGAGTAGTAATAAAGGCCTTGGCAACATGATCAGATGCTATAATAAGTCAATCATCTATAAATATCAGAATCATGTAGGAGATTATTTTCCTATGAGCTCTTTGGAAGTAAAAAAGCAAAATAGAAAGCATATTATCATCTTTGAACTTCGGTGATAGAGTAGACTTACGAGAATACCATGGATAGCCAAATAAATAAATGGATCATCATACAAGTGGATCCGGAATTTTTTGAGGCACAAATGACCAGGCTTAAATTATCATATTTTAGACCCATTATGCAAAAATCTAGCTCTCTTGAGAAGTCTATTATACTAGAAAAGGTAAAAGGAAAGAAGAGGATACTAACAACAAGGTAGATGGACTTGATTACGGCAGAAATGAATGCAGATTTGGAAGTCCTGAAGTTGGAAAGAGGTCATCCTGGAGAAAATCTATTTATGGAATACTGATTTGAAGGCACATAATCAATAGTGATTAATGTATAGGGTTATCTTGATCTGGGGTGTGAAGCAGCTTCAAAATGATGAGTAGTGAATTGGAGCTTAGAAAAGAACTTGAATGTTATATGCTGCTTTTAATTTTTTTTATTACTGTGCTGTGTATAGTATCAAATATTAATATACTTGGTTATTCCATGATTCTAATAAATATTTTTCATACATAGAAAAATCATGTTTTTGGCATGACAAGATTTTGAAGCAAGTGGCCAGATTTCTCTGGTTTATAAAGAGACATGGATATATATATCTTTATATATATATATATATTTATATTATAGATTTCATTAATGGAGTGATTGCAAGTCTACTCACATGAATAAAATCCAATTTGGAAGGCAGTCCCAAATTCCAGACATTTGGAAGTACATAGCGTCTGATAGTTGTCATCTAATTTAATATGGCCGTCAGATATTATTTTATAACAGAATCTAATTAATGACTTGTCATTGTCTCTATACTTCTAGGCTTTTTTTAATCACTCAGAGGTTAACAGCAATTTGAAATTGCTTTCATCATCTGGACAGTGGACTACATTAAGTAAGTAGAGGATATTTAACATACGTTTTTCTTGTCATTTAAATCCTCTTTCAATGTAATTATTTTTCTCTTGCAACCACTAGGCTTGCAACTGATGTTATCTCGATAACATAATTACAAAGATGAACATGTTACTGTTAAATTGATAAGGGACTATACTGGATTTTTTTTCCTTCAGAACCCTTTATTATATGCTTTAATGTTTTTGGTTAATGATTTGTGATGTTGATTTGAATTATAAATAATTGTATTTTCTTTTTTAAAAACTGATACCAATCAAATGTGAATGTAGTAACACATTAAACATTAGAACATTTTGGGGCAGATTCTAGAAATCCATAATATAGCTTAGTGTGTGACTAAGTGAGTGTCAGGTCCTCAGCTCAGGTTTGTAGATTTCTTGATATTAGATTTTATTGAGGATTTTTGTTCTGTTCTGTTCTTCTAACCATTCACCTATAAGTCATTAGCTAAGGTCTGTTGAAGAGTCCTCATTATGTCTTAATTTGTTTCTTCAGGGTAGTAGCTCCCTAAAACATACTGTATTTTATATTTATTCCAGGCTATACTCAGGAAAGTAAATGTAACTTTTTAGTTTGAAAGGTTTCCAAAAGTAATCTTGGGGGGAAATATCCTGATATTCCTTCAGGATTCTAGTGGCATGGCCATGTGCAGAAATCAGCAGATTAAACTTTACTTTGCAATTACTTGCACTTACCTTAAAAGAATCAAGTTTGCATTGTGATGTGATCCATGATCCAGTTTTGTCACTAGAAGATCAAGGGAGGTGTGAACAAAAAAAGGTAAGATCAGGACCTATATATGGTTAATTTTCAGATTAGATTTACAATATATTGTCCATAATTATACATTTCGGAATTATTTATTAAATGGCATGCACCTATTGGAAGATGCTTCTTCAATGATTTTATTCTCACAACACAATAAAGGTTGTCTGTCTGTCTGTCTGTCTGTCTGTCTGTCTGTCTGTCTGTCTGTCTGTCTGTCTGTCTGTCTCTATCTATCTATCTATCTATCTATCTATCTATCTATCTATCTATCTATCTATCTATCTATCTATCTATCTATCTATCTATCTATCTATCTATCTATCTATCTATCTATCTATCTATCTATCTATCTATCTATCTATCAATGAATTTTCCAATTGCCTAGGTTTGCTGCCATACTGAGCCATATAACTAACCACAATGGCTAAATTCTTGCAATTCATACACTACAGACCAACTAACCACATTTTAGTGTAGTAAATGAATCAAACTTCTTTTTTTAAAAACAAAAACAAACCAGAACTATTGGCTTCAGGCCTGGTTGGATTTCAACTGCAATTTAAAGTATTGGTGTTTACGTATTAGTGCTGTACGTGTCTTCGGACTGGAGGAACTGTTCTCGTTCAGATCAGTTTAGCTGTAACTAACATCTTCAAAGATTTTACAATTTCACTCACTAGGCACTGCATACAACTGGCAAAAGAGCATTCTAGATATGTTGTCCTAAGTATAGACATTTCTTCCCAGATGTGTAATTTAATTTTACCTGAAATTCTCAGTGCTGGTTTAATTATAGTTTTATTATGCTGTATAATATTTGCATTTTATAATATGTTTAAATTTCCAGGAGAGTTTACAGCATAAGGCTAATATAAAAATGTTTTATTTCTTTGTTCATTTCACTCACACACACGCACATGGAAAAATCAAGAAAAAAAAATCTCAGTCAACGCCTTTTCTTTACAAGTATTGCTGGATGCTTTTAAATCTATTTTCTTTTTTCAGTTAGCATTGTTTCTTTTTTTTCCATCTTAATTTTTACTTAGAAGTAAAGATACGTCCTTGCTGTTCAAAAAACAATTATATATAATTTTTTTCTAGAAAATTACTTGAACGTTTCCTGTTCACTTCAATAGCACGTTGACAAGATGCTTTTAAGACTGAGGCTGTTTAAAAATACATATACAGTAAAAAGAAAATAGTGCATTTAACAGAAAAACTTCAAGGTCTGGTATTTGAGCTATAATGTTATAATATATTATTAAAATGTATTGTCCTAAATAAGTAAAGGCAATATTTTATTCTATGTTAATTTGAATTATAATGGGTTATGCAAGGCAATCGATTGAAGATATAACTGTTTTTGATCTCTCCTTTCCTATCCCCTCCCCTCCCCTCTCCTCTCCATTCCTCTCCTCTCCCCTTCTCCTTGTCTCCACTCTTCCCTCCTCTCCCCTCCATAGAAAAAAGAGCTGGAGCATGAATTAAATGGAAAGCCAGTTTGGGGTAGTGGTTAAGGTGCTGGCCTAGAAAACAGGAGACCTTGCAGACCTGCAAGTGAACAATATCATGCAGATACCTTTTATCTTTCAGATACTAAAGTGAAAAAAGTTGACGCCAAGAATGTTTTGTGTACCCAAGTTTCTATGTCATTTTTTGACCGATTATACTGTGAAGGACTTGTCCGAGAAAATGGGACTATTGTAAAGTGTTTTCATGAATACCATGATGAAATTCTTATTGCAGATGAGCTGAGAAAGGTTAGTCAGTGTATTTTTAATCTCTTGCCAACATGCACATGTTGAGCCTTGTGAGTAATTTTTATCATCCATCTATATTTTCCTAGAATTGTTGTCTTAGAGTTGAAGTAGGAATTATCAACTTTAGGGGAAAAGGAAATAAATCAAAAATTGGTTCAGCTGCAGTTCATCAGTAGGAGGTTTTTTTTTACAAATAGCACTGAGTTTACTTTTAATACGATTATATAAGTAGTTCTTTTTGTTTCAGTGGAAGGTAATTTAAGTCCCCTGAAATATTGCAAAATGATTCTATAGATTTTAGATATTTATTTTGCAAACCACATTCAGCTGTGATGGGCCTATGCTATGGCGAAGGTATACCTTGAAAGAATATGGACCAAAAAGTTATTTTCTTCCAAGGCCCTTAATTACAAAGTTTTCTGAATGGAATAGCCAGGCTCTTGCAATTGTAAACTTTCTCAGTCCATTATCTTCATGCAAGCAGAGACATTAGCAGGAAGGAGACTATTTTAATAGACTTTCCTCAAGAATCTCACCAAGGCTAGGAAATAATCCTCATCTTTTGTGTATGTATACTTGTATTATTATATATTATATCTATGAGTGAATGCATAACAGAATAACAGAGTTGGAAGGAACCTTGGAGATGTTCTAGTCTAACGCCCTGCTCAAGCAGGAGACCCTATAGCATGTCAGACAAATGGCGGTCCAATCTTTTCTTAAAAACCTTCAATGATGGAACACTCACAACTTCTGAAGGCAAACTGTTCCACTGTCAGGAAATTTCTCCTTAGTTCTAGGTTGCTTCTCTCTTTGATTGGTTTCCATCCATTGCTTCTGGTCCTGCCTTCAGATGCTCTGTAGAATAGCTTGACTCCCTCTTCTTTGTGGCAACCCCTGAGATATTGGAACACTGCTATCATGTCCCCCCTCGTCCTTCTCTTCATTAAACTAGACATACCCAATTCCAGCAACTGTTCCTTATACGTTTTAGCCTCCAGTCCTCTAATCATCTTTGTTGCTCTTCTCTGCACTCTTTCCAGAGTCTCAGCATCGTGTTTATATTGTGACCAAAACTGGATGCAGTATTCCAAGTGTGATCTTACCAAGGCATTATAAAGTGGTACTAACACTTTACGTGATCTTGATTCTATCCCTCTGTTAATGCAGCCTAGGATTGCATTGACTTTTTTGGTGGCTGCAGCATACTGGTGGCTCATATTTAAGTGGTTGTCTACTAGGAGTCCTAGATCTCTCTTGCAATTGCTGCTATTGAGCCAGGTTCCACCTAACCTCTTCCTGTACATTTGATTTTTCTTGTCTAAGTGTAAAATCTTATTTTTCTCTTACTTACTTTTAAATTTCATTTTATTAGATAGGGCCCAGTGTTCAAGTCTGTCGAGATCCTTCTGGATCATGAGCCTATTTACTGGAATGTTGACTATTCATAAGATTGTCAAGATCCTCAAAGTCTAATAATTGCTCAGTTCTGGCTTATGGTATAGCTGGTTGTTGAAATAGGACTTTCAAGTCCATTCTCAACTAGGGAAGTTCATTGGAGATTTCAATTGGCTATTATCCAACAGCCAAGTTTAATTCTACAGGAGAAATGTGGAAATAACATGAAAACAGATTCTCATCTAAACTGCTTTAGTTCATGAAGGAATTCTAACAATTGAAGCATTTTTATATCTTTTCCTATTATTAGCTGGGGTGAGTGAAATTGTAGTTCCAAACATTCAAAAGGTGCCACTAACAAAATATACATTTTTTCATACCATTAGATAAGGGAAGTTATATAACAGTGGTGGCGAACCTATAGCACGGGTGCCAGAGGCGGCACTCAGAGCCCTCTCTGTGGGCACGCGTGCCATCGCCCCAGTCCTAGGCCTTCAGCTGGGTTTTATAAAACCTTTTCGCTTTAGGCCTCCGCTACCGTGTGCAAAAAAAAAAAAAAGGTTCAATCAGTCAATTTCAACTTCTCGCGGGAAAAAAAAAGATCTTGCAAAGTTGGAATTGATTGATTGAACTTTTTAGTCCCACCCTGTCTGCCGTTACCACCGCAGCCACGCCCACCCAATGGGCCACACCCAGCCAATGGGCCACACCCAGCCGGCACTCGACGATGCATAAGTGGGTTTTGGGTTGCAGTTTGGGCACTCAGTCTCTAAAAGGTTCGCCATCACTGTTATATAACATATATACAATTGTCTTTATCTGCCACATCTCCAAAAAATCTTTTTTTTTTTGCAAAGAAATCTGTTAACTGCTATTTTCAAATATAGTCAATTTTTTTGCAATTAAAAAAAGAAAAGATGAAAGAAATATGACTCCTGTTTGAGTCAGTCAAAAGATTTTTATCACTGTTAATAGCTGGAATGGATTTTATAAATGTCACTTTCTTTGCATTGAAATAAATCACACTGTACAAAGTATTTGTGTACTCTCCTATATTTTTATTTTGTCCACTTATTGGAATATTAACCATGTTTTAGGTTGTAGCAGAATGTTACATTAACACCACTTCTAATCCACTACTAGCCCATGGAGCCAGTTGCTTTTTCCAGAAATAAAGCGTGGACTTTTTCTTTTCCATCGAAGATATAAACAGATATAATTAATATGAGCAAGCAGAAAGGGAAACAATGACACAATTGTTTTTCATCCTACCCTGTGAAGTTTTTTTTTTTTATATATATTTGACAATGAAAGGAATTCAGTGCTGGATCACACCAAGCTGTATTTATTCCAGTCCTGCAGTTTAGTTTCCTTGGGAAGCTTATGCATAGAAGCCGAAGGTGATTATTTGCTATGTCTTAACATTTTTGATCACAGAACACTTTTATTCCTAGATCAATCAGCTATATTATGAGGGCCTTGTGCACATAAATCTACTACATATTAAAAATTCTCACAATCCTTTGCTATTTGATAATGATGTAAGTATTTAGTTTCATACAACTGTATTTGGCCATCACATTATGACATATTGTAAGGGCTGCAATGAACAGATTATATGCTTGAAGCATGATGTTTTTATATTCCTTCCATTAAAAAATGTTTTGGCAACTGCTGTTTCATCAAGGGAGGGAGCCAGAAACTCACCCATAATGATTTTTTTTACTTCTATAAAATCAATATTTCTTCTCTCTTCAGTGAGTTTTTCCTGAACTTCTTGCTGCCCTCGTTGATATTTAACTGCTCCATTTCCTTGATAACCCAGCTTTGCAGAATGGAACAATAGGTCCTTTTATAAATTTTTCTTCCAGCATGATCTAGGCAACCTTCTCTGATTCAAGAGTGGATTATATGTCTCCTGTGGTTATAAACGTACAATTATAGAACCAAGGAAATATATCTGTTTCAATACGTGCAATCCAAGTGTCAATGATAAATGTTTCTAGGGAAAGGTATAGTTCAGAATTGCTTAGCACATAAGAAGTATGACTCATTTCAATCTTAATAAGTAGGTTGGTTTTTCAAACATATATACATATCTATCATGGTATTCCCTTTCAGAGTAAAGCAACATTATGCAAGCACAAAAAGAAGGTAAGAAATAGGTCAGAGAAATTAAAGACTGATAAGGGGGGAAAAAGGGAAAGTAGGTAAATCTAGCTTATATCAGCAACATTCAACATTCAGTATCCAGCTCTATATTTTTCTCTATAAACTGCCTGTGCTTCCACCATGACCATTCTCTGTCCATTGCCTTGCCATATTCCCTCTTAGTGTTGAACCATTAGCTAAGCATTTGGTTTATTCTTAGTAATGATGTGCTTGCATCATACAGACAGACAGCCTTCCATCCTATATTCATGTAAGCATTCCATAATTCAAGCCTATTCAGTTTACTACATAGTTTGTCTGAATTGACAACCTATAGCAAATTTTCTCATATTCATACATTTCACAATGACCTGTTAACACAAGTTTGGTCTGCATACCCTCCTTCCTATCACAAAGCCACACTGCATTTCTCTTATTTTGCACATCAATGTCTCATAATTTTTCAATCAAAATTGCAAGAAATACTTTTTCAGATGCACTCAATGACCTTTTAGGGGTTTTTTTTTTTTCAATTTACTGTTGCCCTCTTAAGGATGTGGTCAATTCTGAGTCCGTCTTAATAGTACCAGCTAGCTTTGTCATTATATTTTATTAGGAATAACAGAAAGCATTTTGTTAATGATTTTGCTGAGGGCGAAGTACATGACATCTGCAGCATTCCCCTGATCTACTAAGCAAAGAGCTCTGTCAAAGAAAGAAAATACAAAAAGGGGAAAAAAAAAAATCTGGCAGGATTGTTTGTGGCAAATCCAAGTTGCTACTGTTAATTGTAAATGTCTATACAAGTACGTACAAACATTTTATAGACATCACATTGATTGGTTGGTAGTTTCTTAGATCTTCCTCCTTTCTTTTTTTGAAAACGAGGGAAACGTTTGCTCCCTTCCAGCCTTCTCAGTTCTTGCTGTCCTTGGAAAATTATTTGTAAAAAGGACTAAGTTATTTATATGATGATCTCTGTTAATTCCTTTAATACCCTACGATGGAATCTATTTGGCCTCAGAATCTTGAATATCTTTAAATAAGTTTTCTTATTCTGTCTATTCTGTGGTTTCCTCATTCCCCAGTAGCATAACAGTGACCAACTAGGACTCCCATTTCTCTCCTGTAAAGCGACTTATGTAAAATATGAATTAAGTGGTAAAATATGAATTAAGATATTCTGCCTTTTCACTAATAACTCATATTTTCTCCTTTAATACTCACATTTTCTCCTCACAATGCTCCTAAATCCTCTTAGATTTCCTGTTTCTTGTTTGTGGTGTTTGTCACAAGACCCAACTCCTTCTAAACTAGATTCTTTTTATTCTTATTATTTTATGGATGGAGGCCATCTTATATTCTTCTTCCATTATTTGTTCCTCCATCCATTTCCTATACCTATCCCTTTTTCTTTACAGCATTTTATAGAGCTCTACATGTATCTTTAGCATTTCTCTTTAGATTTCTCTGTTTTTTTCCTTCTTGTAGAACTTGTTTGCCATTTTTGTTTTAATGTTTTATTTCATCAAAGTTCCCATTCTTCTGGACACTTTTCTCCTTTCAATTGCTAGCCATTAGAATTAGTCTTATCTTACCTCAGAATTCATCAACAATCGGTTTAGAAAAACAAAAAAGTCTCACTGTTTTGTTCCTCTTCTGGCAAAACAAATTTAAGATAGCATATTTGCTTTCCCCCAAGATTCTAGACACCTTTAATTCTTCAACCAATTCTTCCCTATTAGCGAAGACTAGTTCCAGGATAGTAGAACCCTTCTATTTTTCCTCAGCTTTCTGAAAAAGAGAACTTCTCAGCAAGAGAGGAAAAAGAACTTGTTGATCCTCTGGTTCTTAGATGTCAGGATAATTGAAATAACAATGACAATAACACTTAGACTTATATGGGAGTGGCTGATACAGTTCTACAGAGGAATTATTGAATCTGAGAAGATATCTACAGACCCCTCACATTCTGGACATAAACTGCTTCAACTCCTCTCCTCAGGACACCGCTATAGGGCATTGCATGCCAAAATAACTAGACATAAAGATAGTTTTCCCACATGCCATCACTCTGTTAAACACCAAATTCCCACAGCACTGTCTTATCTCTAAGGATATTTACCCATGTAGTAGGGCTGTATTATTATTATCTTTCTTATCTTTCCTATTACCTACTCCTACTGGTATCTTATGACTACCACTTTGTTGGTTGTATCTTACGATTTATAGAATAGAATTCTTTATTGGCCAAGTGTGGTTGGACACACAAGGAATTTGTTTCCGGTGCATAAGCTTTCAGTGTACATACAAGTAATAGTGGTAATCATGATCATATACAACATGAAAATACATTCATCATAAATCGTGAAATACAACATTTCATCATAAATCATAAGATGCAACACTTAGTGATTGTCATAGAGTACTAGTTAAGCAAACAACATAAATCATACTAGGGTACAAAAAACAACAACACCACAATATAAATTGTAAGATACAAGCAGCAAGTTATAGTCATAAGAAGATAAGGATAGGTAATAGGAAATATGAGTGTCATAGTAATACAGCTTTACTAGTATTTTGACAGTGTTGTAGGAATTAGTTATTAAGCAGAGTGACGGCATGGGGAATATGATTGTATCTTATGATTTATGACTTATCACTTTGTTGATTGCGTATTGAGAACTTATGCACCAAAGACATTCATTGTGTGTCAAATCACATTTGGCCAATAAAGAATATTCTGTTCTGTTCTGTTCTGTTCTGTTCTGTTCTCTGCTCTGCTCTGTTCTGTTCTGTTCTATTCTATTCTATTCCATTCCATTCCATTCCATTCCATTCCATTCCATTCCATTCCATTCCATTCTTCATAGTGCTTTTACAACACTCTCTAAGCAGTTTATAGAGTGCCACAATTGCATGCCCCTTTGAAAGACTGAACATCTACCACTGAGTCATTTCTTACTCTTTTAATCTGTTTCTTGTTCTCTTTGGCCAGATGCTTTGTAAATATCTTTTAATATACATTATATATTTCTTTCATCCTCATTTTTGCAGCAGCCACTTTCATATGTGTTTTCTCCTCCATCTACAGCTTTTTTTACTTTATTATTCCTTCAGGCATTTTATATACTTCCCATTAATGCATTTGCACACATTTCCATGACACCCTATATAGTGTTCTTTTCATCAAGCAACTTTAATATATTTTCCCATGTCTACTTTCAATTTCATTCGCTATTCTATTATATTCTCCTTCAGTCTTTAATTGCCCAATCACTTTTTCTGAATTCTCTCATCTTATTCCAGCCCATCCATACATGTCATTACACTGCATATTAATGCTGGACTTATTATTTCCATTCTGCTTTAATTTTATTTTCACTTTAGTTTATTTCCTTTCTTCCAAGTCCATTTACCCCCAAGATATACTGTTGATCATACCAAGAATCTGTTTCACATTCAGGGCCTCTCTATTACCCTAATATCTTTCATTGATTGTTGAAGATTTTATTACAGAAACAAAAAAAATGTATCTCTGTATTTTTTCATTCATTTGTAGTATGAAAAGTTTTAACTTAAACCACATAGTTGAAATACATCTTTTTCTAAGCATCACCATTCTCATTCCTAGTTCTTCAAATGCCCCAATCTGCTTTATGTTCTCTCTCATATCTACTCATCATTCAGGTCAACTAATGAATAATTTATCCTCGGATTACATTTATTCAGAATGTGGTCCAATTTTCCTAAAACTCATTTCTGGTTCTTTCGTTGTCACCATTCATTGCAACATATATACCACTTCATCAATGTACAACTCCATTATTCTGTTTACTATGCATGTGTATAGAGAAAACACATTGGGAATCCAGGTGAATTTATATTTGTATATCTGAGGTAATTAAAATATTTCCCAACTCACTTTGCCTTTGATTTTTGTTTCACCAAGGTACTACTTCTGGATGATTCAGACCACTATAACTTATTCAGTCATTTAGACCGTGAAGAGTTTCTTTTTTGCATCTTTAAACACCTTTGCCTTGGAGGAGCTTTCTGTCAATATGAAGATGATCTCGGCCCATACTTAGAAACCACAAAATCTTTATATAAGGATCTAGTGAGGTTTGTTCCTTTTATGTAACCAATTTTCCCATTTATTTTTCAACTGTTCATCCAGATCTTCAGGTAAAAACTAAACATTAAAAAAAAAAGTAACAATTGTATCGAAAGAATATAAAAAAGTAAATTGATACAATATAGAATTCAGCATTTAAAGTGTCTATCCAAAGAAAGTGCTTTCCTACTGCTGGAAAAAGTCCAGATTTTGTGCCAGGCAAGTGTCCTTGGAAATTCAGAGTCAAAATACAACAATATAAAATGCCCTAGTCTCACTGGCAATGGAAAAGGTACTCAAATGTATTGGTGACAGTGCCAGGTTTGGTAACTACTGCTATTGAGTTAAGGCTAGCTTGTTGGAGAAGACTCTAGGGATCCCTTGGACTGCAAGGAGATCAAATCAGTCAATCCTAAAAGAAGTCAACCCTGACTCATTTGGAAGGACAGATACTGAAGCTGAAGCTCAAATACTTTGGCCAGCAAATTAGAAGAGGACTCATTGAAAAAACCCCGATGTTGGGAAGGCAAAAGGAAAAGAGGGTGGCAGAGGATGATATAGTTAGATAGCGTCATCAACATACTGGGGATGAGTTTGGGCAGAACTCAAGCAGATAGTGGAGCACAAGGGAGGAGGGGGGGCTGGCATGCTATATGGTCCATGGTGTCGTGAAGTGTCAGATAACTTAGTGACTGAACAACAGCAAGATGCTAGCTACACTCCCATCCTAGTTCACTTAATTGTTGAATTTTATACAAACTGGTGTTTCTAAATAAAGCTTATGAGTAGTACCATGCACAACATATATCATGGAGAACATTACCATAACATGAACACATGCTACTCTTCAGGAAAGCAGAATATAGCAGATATTCTGTCTTGGTTGGTGAAAGGTAAAATAAATTGTAACTGTATCCTACTTAACCACTTCAGATTTTTCTTCAGAACTTTTTCCTTTTCCTCTATCTGATGTATTTCATGATTCCACTTATAACTTAGAGGTTTACTGTTGTTGTTCCTGAAAACTTAATTTGATTTTTTTAAAATTTTGATTTAATTTGATCATCTTGCTAGGAATCAGTTTAACTTAAGATTTTGTTTTATTTTTTGGACCTTGGATAAATATCTCAAAATGTAAAATGTAAGTTTTAAGTAGCCTAGCTGACTTTGTTAAAAGCTGTTTTGTATTTTTTATGAATTTCAGTGTACAAAAGGATCCTGAAACAAAGAATATAAACATAGTATCTACTGTCTTTAAAGTCTGTACATATGTAAGTATCTTGTTAAAGCAGTATTAAATTCGTAACATTTTTCGGTATAATTTGAAATAAGATTACATGTAAGAGTAATCCAAATAAGTATCATCATTTATTTTTAAACTGAATCAATCTTGTTAACAAATTTAATAGATTGGTGTATAATATATACAATACACAAACACAATCACACACATTTATTCATGTCTATGGAGATTATTAATCGTATAGGTCTTGGTTGTCCCAAAGGTGCTTTTCCAAAAGGAAACTGGATTTTCTTGTGTTTTTTCCTTGAAAATGTTTCACTTTTCATCCAAGAAGCTTCTTCAGTTCAGTTATCTCTCTGAGAGTCGTTGAGGCCACTTGGAAGTTTATCTGTACCCTCAGAGTCATCTGAATCAGAGGACAAATGGGTGTGGAGCTTTCTTGGGACTGCTGAAAGGACTGTGTTGTAGACAGGAGATAGGTGGTGTTGTGTCCCTCCCCCTCTGTTGAGAGAGGGATGTGCAATTTTAACAATAGATGACCTAACATAGGCCATCTGATGAGAATGGTATCACTTAAAAAATAAATTGTATTGTCAATTTAATTTTTTGGAGATCATGATGATATACCAATTAACTTTATATTTTTCTTCAGCTAATTATAAAAAAGTAGATTTCTGGATTAATATGGAACAGATATTGAGAGATATGTTCTGCTTATGATTTAAATATCAAAATGTCTTGCAGTTCTTAGGCTATTTTAATGACAATATATAAAATGAAAATTATTCCCATTTTACAAATTGGAGAGTTAACTGTAACTTGGTTACAAATTCTATTAAGGTTCATTTGGAAAATCTCTATATTTTATTCAGAACATTTTGTGTGAGACAAATAGTCTGATTTGTGTTGAGTCAGTGTTCATCCTCATGTTGCAATAACTGCAGCACAAACATGTCTCACTAATTCTTAAATGACATGTTTTTATGATACTGCTTGTAGCTCATTCCCAGTCTGCAGTGTAGACAGCTTAATATTGTCTCAAACTGTTACAGATTTAAAGTACTATTTTATCTCTTTTCAGTGTTTACAATGAATAAAATATAGGATTCTTCATTAACAATGTACTTGAGATTGGGGGTGATTATACGGTGTTGTAGGAAAGTTCCTTCCCACTTCACCTCACAGCTACCCTGTGCCTATCAGCCAACTTAAAAACTCCATTTGAGTGGTGAAAGATACTTCAACTGATGGAGAATGTTCAGTGCAAAAATAAAGCCATTTGGGCCACATATCCTGACATGATTGCATTCCCATCATCTCATTTTGATTTTTGTATTTTTGAACTGTAGAGATGAGTGTATTTACGAGTAAATAAGAAAGAATGCTTTATTTAGAAAAACTCACATGGTAGGCAGGATATGAAACCGAAGCATAGAAAAAGATAAGGTTTACGAATTCAAAACATATTCACACATGACTCTTTGACGTCTCTAATGATGATAATGATTCTCTTAAGATTCAAGCTGCTTGCCCATCTATTCTAAAACAAAGGAACATAATAGACCAGTTTTAATCCAATATTCACACAATGGACTTTGGGATGCTCATAAACAGCACTTACGCAACGTAAACACCCTTCTATTCGCTGCAGTCTGATCAGTTGGGGGAGCACTGATCTAAGTAGAAGAAGACAATTGCCCAGTGAAGCAGGAGAGTATCTCCTTTTTATCAAGCAACCACCATCTATTCCACAGATCAGTTGTCTTGATACCATTTTTGACAGAAGGCTAAACCAAGTGGTCTGGCCATCTGTCAAAACAGACCTTCCTCCCCAGTTCACTCCATGATTATAAATAGTGACTTGGTGATTACTTTTTCTACCTGTACATGATCATGATGAATGGGGAAACTGAATCAGGAATTTCCTAGTTACTTTCCACCACCTTTCCCGTGCATTAAGGACAGTAGCATTATGTACAGTAGGCAAACTAAGATTCAGCAGTCAGGGCAATACAATTGATGCCGGCATACTTTTCTACAGACTTAAGGACCAGATGTTAACTCATTTCATGTGGTCATGAGAAATTTGTAAATGAAACTGGTTGACTGAAACACTTGTAACTTAGCATAGATGGATCGATGGAAGGCTGGCTGGCTGGCTGGATATTTACAACATGTGCTGTATCTGTATGCCTGAAGTAGTCTGCTTGGAATATTTTATTTTTCATTTATGAAGTTCACAATGCAGCCTTTAAAATATCAGTAAATAGTTAAGTTTGTGAATTGACTGTAGCATATTTTAGAGTAAAAGGATAGAGATCATCCAGATTACAGAGTTTGCTTTTCCAAAAGAGCAAGTTGATGTTTTCTTAATGGGATTTTGATGCCTTTGTAAGAAACACTTATTCTGATATGCAGTTTTAAATCTTTCAGGCCAAGTTATTTTCCTATTTAATTTGCAACTCTATCCCTGCACAGAGACCACACAGAGAAAAATCTCCCATCCAACACAAACATAATCCCAGATCTGGGAGTGGGGGGAACCACATTCTCTGCCCTCTCCTCTTCTTCCCTCCACCAGGCAAAAACAAGCCTCTGGAGATCTGTTTTACCTGCATGCATAGGTCTATAACTCTCTCTGTGTTTGTGTTTGTGTGTTTTTGTGTGTGTGGTAAAGAGCCAGGCAGTTGTCTGGCTGCATTGTGATGCACATGAATGCAGTGTTGCCAATTTTAGAATTAGAAAATAAGTCTTAACTGAAGTTTGTTTTTGTTTTGTGCCTTTGAGTCACTTTGTGACACCTGGCAATTGTCTGGACAAGTCCCTGCAATTTTCATGACAAGGTTTTTCAGAAAGAGTTTGTCCTTGCCTCTTTATTCCTAGAACTGAAAGAAAGAGACTGATCCAAGGTCCTCCAGTTATCTTCATGGCTAAGGTGGGACTAGAACTCAGAGTCCCACTGCCTGCTGCCTTAACCACTACCCCAAATTGTCTCTTGAATTGAATTCAGTGGGGCTTATAGTAAACGTTTATCACATTTTAAAACCGCCCATCTCGCTCACATATAAAAGTGATACACAGTTTTCACTTTGAAAGCACTAAACATGTTTAATACTATGATGATGTTGGCAAATATATCCAACTATGGCACAATTGACAAAGCTAAAGAATTTGCAAAGTATATTCCATATAAAAGTTGAACTCTCACTTTCTGGCATTAAAATAAATGCACATAAGAAGTCGCTAAATAGGTTACGTAGGGTCTTAATAGTTTAGTAATAGCAACAAAACCATAACACCCATTTTCAGGAGAGTACCAATTCATCTATATACTACTAAAACTTTCATGCCCATAACCTTTAACTGGGCAAAATGGTGCATCATAGGGACAACAGTTTTTGAACCAACGTGCCTCAAATGGAATAATTTACAGAATGTGTCCAAAATCTTGGACCCATGACTCCCATTGAACTGAAATTTGGCAAATTTTATAAAATATTTTATGACATAAAAATTATCATAAACAGTTTATAATACAAAAGGTCATAAAACATTTTCTACAATGATGTTTGATTGTAGACTATATAGTGGTGTAAGTACTGCTATACAGTTCTGCTAAACTAGTGGCCCCCAACCTTTTTGGCACCAGGGACCAATTTCGTGGAAGAATATTTTTCCACGGACTAGGGGGGAGGGAAGGAGCACCTAACCTAGATCCCACAGATGTGCAATTTGTGTTTGCTTGCTCACGTGCCACTAACCTCCAGCTGTGTGGCCAGACTGGTACTGGTTTGTGATCCAGGGGTTAGGGACTCCTGTGCTATACAGTTCAACATGGACTGCTTTCAAGGCAGATACATTTCTGAACTTCTCCCTGAATTTTAAGAACTTTTCAAATACACTAGAAGTTCTATCATTGTTGAAGGCATTGAGGAATCTGGTAACGAAATAGATCAGAAGGGATGCCCAACAGGTCACAGGTTGTCTGGTTTTAATTAATAATAATAATATAGACTTCTCTACGTTATTCTTAATAATTCTGAGAGAACTAGGTTTTTGAAACTATATTTGAAGAAAGCAAGCAACAAGTAATTAATGGGTTGGATATGACCAGGTGTTATTAAAAAAAAATCATTTCTCAAACACTTCCCTATGAGAAAAGCAATTGGGCAACAGCTCAAAATGTTGCTGACTTTATATTCTCAGTCCCCTTTTTTCCTTAACAATAATTATTGCTATTATGAAGTGATTGCAAAGAATTCTAGTAGCCATGCACTATATGCTTTATCTAAGGTTGTTATATTATGGTTTTCCAGAATGTTATTTATTACGTGCCAGCAAGTCAATTTTGAATGTTGGTGACCACATTTTCCCCATGATAGTATGCCCTAACCCATGGGTCGGCCATCCGAAACGTCGGATGAGCCGCACGGACCCATTTAGCTTAAAAAAAAAAAACGCTGGGAGCCGCGCGTTCGCGCATGCGCACGCACCCGCGCATGCGCGCGGCCCCGTTCGCGCATGCGCGCGCGCCCCGCGCACCCGTGCATGCGCACCCGCGCACACGCTCGCCGTTTGCGCATGCGCGTGCGCCGTTTGCGCATGTGCGTGCGCCGTTCGCGCATGCGCACCTGCGCGCGCACACCCCCCGCCCGCGCATGCGCGCATGCGCTCGCCAAAATGGCGGAGGAGGCTCCGGAGCCGCAGGTAAGGCCTCAAAGAGCCGCATGCGGCTCCGGAGCCGCGGGTTGCCGACCCGTGCCCTAACCTGATCCTTTTGATCTTCACCACTATAACTGAGTCCATCCACCCTTGTTGCTGGTTGTCTTCTTCTCTTTCCTGTTTAATAAACTAGGTGATTTAAAAGCTGAAGTCACTCTTTTTAAAGAAATCTTTTACCGCATGAGGATTTCCCATCTAAGTGATAGAGAGGTCAGACATACACAAGTGGTGGCTAAAGATCAGCTAGGAGGTAGTAAACAATCCTGATTTGTTTTGGAGCAAGAAAGAAATGGTTTAGAATATTTTTAATTTTGGTAATTAAAATTGTAACTGCAGGGCAGTGCTTTTTTTTAGCTAATCTATTCTTATAAAGATGAGCCAAACCTTTTACATTTATGTTTTTCTTATATTTTTAGTTTTGTGGCTGATCAGATAATTTTGACGGAGTTTTTAAACAGGTTTTGTTGTTAGTTGCGAAGCCGTGTCCGACCCATTGCGACCCCATGGACAACATTCCTCCAGGCCTTCCTGTCCTCTACCATCTTCTGGAGTCCATTTAAGCTCACGCCTACTGCTTCAGTGACTCCATCCAGCCACCTCATTCTCTGTCCTCCCCTTCTTCTATTGCCCTCAATCTTTCCCAGCATTAGGCTCTTCTCCAGTGAGTCCTTCCTTCTCATTAGGTGGCCAAAGTACTTGAGCTTCAACTTCAGGAACTGGCCTTCTAAGGAGCAGTCAGGGTTGATCTCCTCTAGGACTGACCAGTTTGATCGCCTTGCAGTCCAAGGGACTCGTAGGAGTCTTCTCCAGCACCATAGTTCAAAGGCCTCAATTCTTTTGCGCTCAGCCTTTCTTATGGTCCAACTTTCACAGCCATACATTGCAACTGGGAAGACCATGGCCTTGACTATACGTACTTTTGTTAGCAGGGTGATGTCTCTGCTTTTTAGTATGCTGTCTAAATTTGCCATAGCTTTCCTCCCCAGGAGCAAGCGTCTTTTAATTTCTTGGCTGCAGTCCCCATCTGTGGTGATCTTGGAGCCCAGGAAGATAAAATCTGTCACTACCTCCATTTCTTCCCCATCTATTTGCCAGGAAATGAGAGGGCCGGATGCCATGATCTTGGTTTTCTTAATGTTGAGTTTCAAGCCAACTTTTGCACTCTCCTTCTTCACCCGCATCAAGAGGCTCTTTAGTTCCTCTTCACTTTCTGTCATTAGAGTGGTATCATCTGCATATCTTAGGTTGTTGATATTTCTCCCGGCAATCTTAATTCCAACTTTTGATTCATCTAGCCCTGCCTTTCTCATGATGTGCTCTGCATATAAGTTAAATAGGCAAGGCGACAGAATACAGCCTTGCCGGACTCCTCTCCCAATTTTGAACCAATCAGTAGATCATAATACAGTTTTAAGTAGACCAAGTTCTAACTCGTGGAAAATGCTGTGTCTGTTTCATAGAATTGAACATAGTAGAGCTCTGATATTGTTCCACGGATCTGTTGGAGTTGTTCTCCCAGCTTAGGAATCACAGCCCCCAAGTGCTCCTACCACTACTGGGACCACTTTGGCCTTTATTTTCACATCATCTCTACTTTCACTTTCAAACCCTGATAATTTTCCAGCTTCTCATTCTCCTCCTTCCTGATGTTGCTTCACTTGGCACTGCTACATCTATCACCATTGTTGTCTTCTGGTCCTTCTCTACCATTATAATGTCTGGTTTATGTCTCTCCTGTATGACTCCTGGCAACTCCCTGGACAAGGCTCTGAATTTTTCTTAGCAAGATTTCAGAAGTGATTTGCCATTGCCTCTTTCTGAAGGCTGAGACACTGACTAGTCACTCAGCTGCTATTTTTACCTAAGGTGGGACCAGAATGCATCCTCTCCTGGTTTCTAACTTGATGCCTTAACCACTCCACCAAACTGGCACTTGTCTTAGATTAACGTGATAGAAATGTGTTTGCAGTTCCCCTGAACTTAAAGAGAAGAATAAATGTAATTAAAGTGAATGTTACTTCATGATTCATGAGGGATTTCAGTGTAAATGCATGCCAAGTATTTTAAACAGGCTGGTAAACCACTCAGAAAGTGTTAAGGGAAGGTCACACCATTAAGTTTTCTTTATCTAAATCATAATTTTCACATTGAAGATAGGAATTTTCACTTTCTGAAATACAAGTGGGCACATATTTTTGACTCCTATTTCATCATGAAATTTAAGTGATTATTTCAGAATTAGAATTGGAAAGTTATTATTTTACCATCTTAATATATTTACTGCATTATATTAATGACTAATATTTTGTCCTCTAGGATGCTGATGGCCTTTGTTATCCTTCATCCAACAGCCATGAACAAAATTTTGCCTATTTGATTGTGAATCCTTCAAAACGTCATATCTATGTTTTGTACCATGTATTTGGAGTATCTTCATTCTGTGAGTGACTGCTCATAGGTATTCAATTAGTTCTCGTAAATAGAGGAATTCGTTTTAAATATTGTTTGTTGGAATTTCAATATTGTTAGGGCGTTAGAAATTACTTGCACACTGAATGTAATTGATTTTGTCGGAAAGTTGTTAAATTAATGTTACCAATACCTGCATATACCTTGAAATGGGCTATTGCTAAATTAACTTATATCCTGTCCTTAGAGATCTTTATTTTAATAATTCTTTTATTGTACTACTAATAATTAAACAGAAATTTTGCAATGGTGTGAATTTATATCCCCATTATATAATTTTACAATATTATTTCTGGATTGTCTTTTGATCCTGGAAGGATGGCTAGGTGAGGTATAATTTAAAATCTTAAAACAATTGACAATATTTAGAAGAAAAGAAACATCAATATGTAAAGTAAGAAAAATAGTCTTACAGAAGGCAGAAGTGGAACAGCAATATTAACAGCTTTCTTAAAGAAGAACCTGACCGAATTTTCTAGGACAGAAATATAGGCTGTTGATAGAAAAAAGACTCTCCCAGCATTTGTATTTTTCCTAATAAACTGAAAGACATAAGAAAATTTCTGAAATACGGTGTGTGGGACAGATATGGGGAATAGATCCTTTATTTTGAGATGATTCAGTTCAGTTCATATTTATAATTCTTACAGAAGACTTCAATGAACAAATTTACTCAAAATTTAGATTACTAATGAGAAAAGGAAATACTGCTTAACAATATTATTGCAACACGTTGTACATGGGACTGCCTTTTCAAAGAATCCAGAAACTTCAATTGGTTCAAATGCAGCAGGCCTAGAGGTGCATGTGTCATCTCTCCTGCTGGAATTGCACGACTGACTGATTTTATGTTTTTTTGCAGTAGTTGTTAAGCAAATCACAGTAGTTGATAAGTGAATTCACGGTTGTTAAGTGAATGATGTGGTTGTTAAGCAAAGGAAAAACGGAAATGCAGTTTTTACAAAACTGATAAAAGTATGATCATGTGATTGGTGAACCCTGCAAAAAACTATAAAGGCAGCTTTGTTGGGCATGTAACCATGGAGGGGGGTTGACTGTTGGATCATAAGTCCTGTTTTTCAGGTTGGTTGCAACTTTGCTAAGTAAGCAGTTGCAAATCAAGGACAACCCCCTACATTCTTTCACTTTTTATTTATTTATCAAATTTATATGTCCACCCATCTCACAAAAAGTGACTCCTGGTGGTATACAACATTTAAATAAAATACCAAATATATATAAAACAATCACAATCATTGTTAACAATTAAAATATTAAAAATTAAAAAATTGTTCTTTTGTCTGAGATCAGTACAAGTTTTGTACATTTTAGGAACGACATGTTCATCATTTGTATACATTTTCATTTCAAATTCAGTCTTACAAAGTTTTAATTTTAATTAAAATGAAAATTTTAGAAAAAAAGTAGGGAAAAGAGTCCAGAGAAGGGGGAGGGTATTCCTGCCAGTGAGCACTATTGTGTTTCTTAGCTTTCAATAGCAAGTAGAACCATCAATCACATACAATCATGATTTCAAGGATTAAATTCAAAAATAGGTTTTAGGGAGATAAAAAGACACTGGAAAGTAACATTCTGGAGCGGTTGACAGGATTAGAGGAGTGGACAAGAAGTTTTTGTCTTTTAATTTTTTTCTTGTATTTATGCACCTATTTTATTTCTTAAAAACAGCCATAAATATTCTTGTGGTTTGTTGTGATGTGTATGCTAATTATGTGTTGTCTGGTATAATGTGTCTCTTTTTTGAACTAGTGTTTTTATCGTTTCTGTACTGTTGCCAAAAATGGTAAGGTTATGCCATTTTAATCACCAGGAATCAGGATCAACTTGAGGATTTATTCGGTCAGGATCAACTTGAGGATCTATTTACCACATTTATACAGTTGCTGTTCTCATATATGACTCTGCGAGGCTAATGATTAAAACATATCAAAACACAAACGAACAATAATGTAGGAAAGAAGAAAAAAGCATATAAAAACTATCATAAAAACTTCAAAGCTGAAATAATCCCATCTAAATAATAATACTAATACAACCACAGTGCCATCTCTATCACATTCCCTGATTTTCTTTTTTCTTTACTTTAGTTACTTGTACTTTTATTTACACCTGCGTGTTTTGAATCCGAGTTTTTCCGACAAGCATTTCTCTTCTGCAAAACGAGCCCTGCGTGGTGATTTGCAAGGAGCTAATTTCAGGTTACAATCAAGAGTTTTGCGCTGGTCAGGACTTGCATCCAGTTTATTGGGACTACAAGTCCCAGCACTGCCCTTGGGATTGTGAGAATTAAAAGCGCAGAAATCTGGACAACAGCAAGTGGGGGGGGGGGGGGCATAGTGGGGAGGGGGAGGGACAAAGGAAAAGTGTTTCCTTTCTCTCTTCCCTTCTAACCCTGATGGGTCGGGGTCTAGTTGCTATTTCCCTTTTTTCTTCCAGTGTGGGGGAGGAAGAGAAAATAGTCCCAACTGTCCCTCCTCCTCCTCCTCCTCTTTCCCTCTCTGGGAGGGTTGGAAAACTTTTTGGAAAAGGGGGGGGGAGAGGAAGAGAGCCAGAACTATAAACCCCATGTTTCCTGTCCATATCGGCGACGGTGAATCCTGCACGGGCGGCTCCAGGAAATTAGAAAACAAGTTAATCCGGAGGCGTCGAAGAAGCAGTTGTACCAGTTAGGAAGAGAAGGAAGTGGGGAAAAAACACTACAGGCTGGACGGGCGTGGAAAGAAAGCTCGGGAACACTCCGTGGCAAAGTTCGCCGCCGTTCAATTTCAGCGCGGCCGGGCGCGGAAAAAGAAGAGGCGGCGGCCGCGGCGGCTCCTAAGCCCGGCTGAGTGGAATTAAAGCTGCTGTTGGAGTCGGGGCGGGCGGGCGCGCGCGCTGGGCGGAGCAGGCTCGGGCGGGCGTCTTTCCGAACTTTTGTTTGGGAGGGTTCGTGCGCGACCGAGCCGCGGCGACCGATTTATGCCCCTGGCTTCGCGTCCGGCGGAGCGAAAGCGCGGGAGGCCCCGAGTCCCCCCTCGCGTGTCGGACCCCCGGAGTCGCCGGTGTCCCCCTCCCGCGGAAGACGGGCGAGGGAGCGAACGACCCCGGCGCCTGGGCATGCGGGGCGGCCAGCTCGGCGCTGTTGCTTAAGCGGAGCGGCTCCAGCGAGCGAGCGCGGAGGGGAGACGGCCATGGACGCCGCCGGGCAGCCCCAGCAGGCTACGTCGGCGCCCCAGCCGTCGGTCGGGCAGCCCCAGCCTTCGGGGCAGCCTTCGCCGCCGGCGCCTCAGCAGCCCGGCGGGGGCGCCGTGTCCGGGCCGCCCCCGGCCGGCCACCAGGTCGTCCACGTCCGGGGCGACTCGGAGACGGACTTGGAGGCCCTCTTCAACGCCGTCATGAACCCCAAGGGCGCCAACGTGCCCCACACGCTCCCTATGCGGCTCCGCAAACTGCCGGACTCCTTCTTCAAGCCGCCGGAGCCCAAGGCCCACTCCCGCCAGGTGAGGGGAGAAGCAGGCGAGGGGGAGGTGGAGGCAGGGGGGGGTCGGTCTCCGGGAACTCTCTCTCTCTCTCTCAACACACACACAAACACACACCCCTCCCCTGCCCCCCCCTCCCCGCCAATAGTCGCTGCGCTGCTTTGGAAAACTTTCCCGGGGAAAGGCGAGAGAGGGAGCGCGCGCCTGCCTTTTCCAGATTGTGCAGGCTGGGAATTGTAGTCCGGAGACATCTTGGAGAGGCCAAGCTGGAGTGAAGTGACTTAGAAAACAGGGCAAGAGCAGCAAAAGCTCCTTCCGAGCGCCGCAGGACTTTGCGTGGCGGTGGGCGGAAGATGGGAGCAGGCAGAGCCAGGCTGGAGTGTGTCCTCCGCCGTGGGACTGCCGGAGGGGATTGGGAGGCCGGCAGGCACCCTCTTTCAGCCCGGGAGGCCGAGGGTTGGTGGTGAAAAACAGGAGGAGAGGAGCGCTGGGGATGCCCTTTTCAAGCTCCAGGAGCAAAACGCGGGATCTAAATCTGTTTTCAGCTGCAGGAGAAAAAAACCCAACCAGCAAAGAAACATTTCCGAAGCAAATATGATAGATGGGGCTGGGTGAAGCAGGCCTTCCCAGTCAGGCCCTCTGGATGGGGCAACTCCTGGAACAATATTGTTACAACACTCCAGCCAGCAAGGTCATTGTGCTGGCTGTGCGTAATGGGAACTGTAATCCGACACAACCCGAGAGGGACAGGTTGAGGAAGGCTGGGGAAGTTCTTAAATCAGCTTTTGGAGGTTGGTTTTATTCAGAGGTATGGAGTTATTGGAATACTAGTGCGATACATCTGGGATTAGGACATCATATAGGTAGTCCTTGACTTACAACAGTTCATTTAGTGACCATTCAAAGTTACAATGGCACTGAAAAAAGTGACTTATGATCATTTTTCACACTTATGACCTTTGCAGCATCCCCATGGTCATGTGATTTACATTCGGATACTTGGCAACTGGTTCATATTTATGACAGCTGCAGTGTCCCAGGGTCATGTGATCATCTTTCATGACCTTCAGACAAGCAAAGTCAGTGGGGAAATCCAGTTAACCATGTTACTAATTTAGCAACTGCAGTGATTCACTTAACAAATGTGGCAAGAAAAGTCGTAAAATGGGGCAAAACCCACTTAACAAATTTCTCACTTAGCAACGTAAATTCTGGACTCAGTTGTGGTTGTAAGTTGAGGACTACCTGTATTTTAATCTTATGCATTGATTATGATGCTGGTTACTATCCTCCCAGACTGGGGTGGCAGCTATTTTATCTCGCAGTTAAATTTTTGGGCACCAGATGATGGATATAAAACAGTAGGTGGAGCTAGTATGAAAAATGGATGGCCCCACTCATTACTTTCCTGAAATTCTGTTTTTTCTTCTTCTTCAGTCTGAAGTCCTCTTCTGTTTTTTCAAGCAGCAGGCTGCAAGGGGAGGAGAAAGCACTTTTACCAAGGGTCTGAACTGATCTTTTGCAGATGGGTTTTAAAGTAGGTCAAGGATTTTGTGAAATCAGCCTGAAGGCTGCAGGTTTCTCATCCCAAACTAGTGGTGTGTATTTGATATTTGCAAAGTTGGTTTGGTTAAAAAAAGAACTAGGACTCCTCTCCCAATCTAGATATAATAGAGATAGAAATGGGAATGCAACGGAAAGCTCAAAAGATACCTGGTTAGAGGAATCCTGCAAGTCATGCCAGAAGGAGATCCAAATATGGATGAACCACCTCATTCAGTGTTGACAGACTTTTGGTGGGAGGGAACCATTTCTCCCCCTTCTTTAGTTTTTTTTCCTTTTTAAATGTTTTGCATGCTATTGAAACCAAAAGTGCAATTTATATATGCAAATTCCCAGAGTGGCATACATCTCTGCCTATATGGAGGGTTTTTGTGAGTGTGGAGATTGGGCACTTAGATTTATGTAGCACTTCAACAGAACTGGAGTGTTATCACTGTGGCTCTCCTCTTAACCATTCTGAGTTAACCCATAAAAACATGAGCAGGGCTTCCCAGCTGTCCTAATATACAAATTGGATTCTAGTGGGGGAGGGGAAATTTTAAGATACCTGAGTACTAAGCCCACTTCTATTCCATCAGAGATGAGATTCAAGTGGGCTGCTTAGCTGACATCCTCTCAGAACTCATTGTGGTCTTAATTTGCATTCAATAAAAACGAGTGTGGTTCTGCTTCCCTCCTTTCTTGCAGTCCTGTGGCTGAAATGGGCCTTCACAAGCCATATCTTCTTGTACCCTTTGCATTATATGAGTAAAATGTGCATATGATAGTTGGTATTTCTAATGATGGAATATGCCATGAATGGCTAAATAAATATGCGTGTGTAGCAAAATAAAGTTTGGATTTGTTACAATGATTGCATATATATAATTTATGCCAATATAAGTGGATGCTTTTTCTTGGAAGAAAACTCTTTGTCATGTCAGAGGGCATGGCATCTATACTGTTTGATACTGCATCTTTATAATTATAAAATAATTATATTAATATAACATATTTTATAATTATATTTTTATAACTTAAATCTGTATAGATTTCCTATACAGTAATTGCACTGTGTTGAAGATTTCCCTTTAAAAGAAAGAAGTGTAGAAAGCATTTTCTGTTTTCTATTTCTTTACACCCCAGAGTATTCTTTTGTTTCCTAATTTCACAGAGAGGACAATTATTTTATGTCATCAAATGTTAAAATCATTATTCAGCATATTTTAAAGTAGTGGAAGTGATGGCTGTTGTTTCCATCTTATCCTGACTTTAGCTCTGTGAAGTTGATTAGGATGTGCAGGAACAAGTGGATTCACAAATGGAAATTGGAAAATTTCAGTCTTTTCTTGAATGTCTCTGGGAAGCAGACTGTTCCTTCATTTGCACCTTCTCTGTGGTACTTGTAAATAAGTGGTAGGGTGCCATGTTGGCAATTCTAATATTTCAAGAAACAAGTCCCAGAAATATCGTAAGAAAAATAAGCTTTTCTTGTTGTGGAGAAATTCTGACCATTGACAAGAGATTACATTTCTTATCCAAATTTCCCTCATCAAAGGATAAAAGATATACTGCCCTTTCTATATCTTAGGAGGAATAATTGTTGCATGCTGGGGGATTATATACCCTTATCATGTCTTAAAGGTAGGATTCACCAAATGTTGCCTTATTTCCATGTACAGATTCATCCAATTCAAGTTACCCATCTTTCTTTCAGAACTCATCTTTAGGAAAAGCTACTTCTTTTCTTGTCCATTCTTTAAATTTAGTTGTGGGAGAGTTCCTTCAGTTTTGTTCATTTTGATATTTGTTACAAAAAAGTTGATTTTTGCTCTCGCTTTATTTTTTCTTCTGAAAAGTACCTTGAATTAACTCATTCATGCCCCTTCTTTCATAGTTTGTTTTCCTTAACTCTCTCTCTGTGTGGGCTAATAAAGAGTGGTTGTAATAGTAACCATAATATATTTTCCATCCTTTGGGAACTCTATTCTGACACTGGGGAGCCTATTTTGGTCTTTCAGTCTTTCTCAGCTGCTTGTGATAGTTCCTATTTTCTTTCTGTCTTTAAAGAAGCTAATATCAGGGTGAGAGATGGAGAAGAACTAAACCTATGTTGAATTAAGTGATGTGTTTACAAACTTGCATCTACATTCATCTTGTCTCAAATTTGGGAAATCTGGAACACTACTCTTGAGATAGAGGACCTCTATGGCGAGCTCCATTCTTGCCCCAGCTCCTGCCCACCTATCAATTCGAAAGCATGAAAATGCGAGTAGATAAATAGGTACCACTTTGGTGGTAACAGTGTTCCGTGTTTCACCTCACGCTCTGCACTATGACGTGATGTCATGCTGGCCACATGACTATGGAAATGTCTTCAGACAATGTTGGCTCCCTCCGCTAAGAAACGAGATGAGTACCGCCCCCTAGAATCAGATACGACTGGATAGAGCAGGAATGTCAAACTCGCAATGTCATGTGACGTCGTAGGACATATCGTGACTTTTTCCCCACTGCTGGCAATGGGGTGGGCGTGGTTTCGGCGTGACGCATCCGGCCCATGGACCGGCAGTTTGACATGCCTGGGATAGAGGACACCTTTGCCTTTTTTTTATACTATTCTAATCTTCAAATTTGCTGCAATGGCAGACTTCATTATCATATAACAAGGTTCTTGTGTGTCTCGATAAAAAAAATACTTAAAATCCATAAAGTTAGATTTGGAATGATATAGAAGACCCAAGAACCTTGATAGGATCATTAATCTTGGTTGAGTTGCTGAAGTCGCAGCAGGTTGGGTGGGCAAGAGGGCCCCCAAACTCCTGGTGATTTATTTATATTCCTCCTTTATTATTATTACAAATAACTCAAGATGTTGAACATATTTAATATACTTTTGTCCTATGGTCTCCACCACAGCAACCCTGTGAGGTGAGTTGGGTTGAGAGAGAGTGACTGGCCCTAGGTCACCAGCTGGTGGGACTAGAACTCACAGTGTCCTACTTTCTAGCCTGATTTCTTAACCCCTAGACCAGGGGTCCCCAACCTCTGGGCCACGCGCCAGTACCGGGCTGCTGCCCTATTTGCAACGCCTGTGTGAGCGGAGGGCCAGCATGCAGGTGTGCACAGCTCAACCTGCGCAAGTTGAGCTGTGCACACATGCACACTGGCCTGACGCTCGTGTGAGTCGAGCTGCACGCATGTGCACCGGCCTGACGCTCATGTGGCCTGGTTCCTCTGTCCCCCCGCCAAGCCACAAAGGTTGGGAACTGCTGCCCTAGACCAAGCTGGCTGTGCCGAATTTATTTATATAGAGCTTCCTCTCTAGACCATCCCTTTTGCCTCTTCTGATATTAGAATGCCATCATGAGAAAGTCAAATGCTAGATTAAGATGCTTGATCTGAAAGTAGATTTTCTTTATTTTCTTGTGGTCATTAAGTCATGAATTAATGCTTGAGTTTATATGGACACAATGTAGACAAAATTGCAAGATTAAGTTTATTTGAAAAGCTTTTACATTCCATTTATTTTTTAATCTGCATGTTTAAGTTATATTTTATAAAATGATTTAATTATTAGCTATTTATTTATATAGTAAAAAGGGGTGAGTGCTCTTCAGTCAAATATTTCTGTGACTAGTTATGTCTTTTTAAGAGGCTTTTGACAGCACAAGTGTTTTAAAAAGAAAGATTTTATTTATTTATTTAGTTGTTAGTTTTATTTGCCTCCCATCTCATTTCGAAATGACACTGGGTGGCTTACGCCTTACAGTTTTAAGATGCTCAAATCATAGTTCAAAAAATCTTTGTCTAAAGTGTTAATTTACTTGTCAGATATAAAATGGAAAAAACCTAGACTTTTAAGTCATGGAATTGTAAGTGGAGACTGTTGCTTTATCACCTTTGAACTTTAGCCTAATATAGGCCTGACACATGCTTTCCATGTGGGCTGGGTTTCTCAGTATCTGCTGTGACAACTATGAAAAACAAGATATTCCTTATATAGAAGCAAAAACTTCAACAAAGATATTCTGCTTTTTCCCAAATAATTCACATTTGAAATATGAGGGCCTTTTCATTTACTGAGAATATAGGAAGGGAAGCAAATTATTTGGTTTGGGTGAGAAGTTGCTGTAAATTAAATTAAAAACATGTAATTAGATTAAAATTGTTGCCTGAATTGTATTAATTTTGTATATATTATTGAATGGATAATTTAATTCTGTGTTATGAGCCTTAAAACTTACAGAAATGTGTGTGTATACAGTATTCTGTTGCATAGGGTTGGCAGCATTTTCAAGTGGCAGGCACTATTGCACAATTTCATTTAAAAATAATATTCAAAATTGAGCACTCTCCTATGAAGGCACAGCCAAATCCTATATAAGAACTCAAAAAATACATGTTACAATTTTAAAAACCAAGTCCTTGAGTGCCATCTAGTGGTTTTGTAAATGCAGCAGTGCCTATAGGTGCTGTATTGTTGGCCCATTTTCCTAGGAGGGTAATTGAATGGAGAGTAACCTACAGTATTTACCTACTAACACTGGCTGAAGATTATCTGCTAAAATGTAGACTATGGTTTCTGGATTAATTAAATCTGATAAAAGTAATAAAATAAATCTGAAAAAAGTAATCTGGTTTGATTATAGCAGGAGTCTCTCTACATCTCTGCAGTCAAGTTTTTTTTAATTTGCATACATTAATTGTAAAGACTTTCAGTTGTGTAGGTAGTCCTCAACTTACAACCATTTGTTTAGCGACTGTTTGAAGTTACGAAGGCATTGAAAAAAATGACTTATGAACGTTTCTCACACTTACAACCATTGCAGCATCCCCATTGTCACATGATCAAAATTTGGATGCTTGGCAAACTGGCATGTATTTATGATGGTTGCAGTGTCCCAGGGTCACGTGATCACCTTTTGTGACCTTCTAACAAGACTCATTTAGTAATTGTATTACTAACTTAATAACTGCAATGATTCACTTAACAATTATGGCAAAAAAAGTCATAAAATAGGGCAAAACTCTTGTCAAGTATGTTTTGGATAAATAGATGTGCACTGTTTATATGAAGGTGTGTAATACCAAGAGACAATTTCTTGTCTGTAAAATCAACAATAATGTATTAGTAGTGGTGAATGTGTTGCTTAGCATTTAAGATTTCCTCAATTCATCATATAATAGCAAGGTATCTCCATGGTGGAGGTATATGTCTATGCAATAATATGATATAAATACTGACATAGACAAGCTAGTAAATATGTGTTCTACTTGTATGATTTAACTTGACTTGCATGTGAGCAGCTGTCATCCCTAACCATTCCAGTGCATTTTTCTGTAGTTATGCATATTGTTAATGTGGTTTAAGAAGCAGTTTCATATTTCATCTTTATCTTAGTGCCTAAGTATAAAAACAAATATGTTGTAATACATTTGTCTGATATTTATTATTCCAGTGTGTTAGACTGTAGTTAATACCTTTCTCAGACAATTATGTTGCTGTCAAATGATTATGGGAGTTTTAATCTAATAAAACATAAATGGATGGCAGAAAATTTAGCTAAGCTTATGATGTGATAATTCGTTAGAACCTTTGGAAGAAAAAAAGATAAAGCAAGCAAATTTCTGTAACCCTTAATATGCATGTATTTAAAAAATGACATCTTTTTTAACTTTTATACTCAAGCCCAGAATTCATTATTAATGTTAATAGTTTCATTTTTTTATTTTAAGGAAAAGTTAAACCCTATTGCTGACAGTAAGAATAGTGTGTAGTTTACAAATGTGGCTTACTATCATTTGGGCCAATATATATGAACATAATATTTACATTAATTTAGTGGGTTGAATGTGTTTGCATTCTTCCATTTGGTTGAAGAGTACTTGATCCTGCGGAAGCCCCCCCTGTCTGGAGAGAGTTGACTCTGTTCTCACCAATTTCCTCTGCAGCCCTCCAAAATCAGCTTAGGGGGACTGGGAGTCTCTCCAGAACAGTATGGAATGTGGCACAGAGAAAAGGGTAATTGATGAAAATTGCTTCCCTATCTCTTCTGCTAGCTGAGTTCTCCATTGATTCAAAGAGTTGTCTGCAAACAGAAGGATTCCTTCTGTTCCTGGAAGGGATTGTTGGTTATAGTTCACAGCTGTGACTTAATCCCCCCTCCTGAGATTTAAAGGAGGTGAGGGTCCTTCCAAGACCTTTTGTGCAGATGCTAAAAAGGTTTCCCTGAACAGTCTTCACGACATCTGTTGAAAGTAGAAGAGGAACAGAGGTGCTTCATTAGATATTTTTTAGAATTATTTCTTCTTAAGGCTGTTAGTTTAGAGGCATTTTATTTCCCAAGAGAGTATCTGATATGCAGATGGCTACTGAGAAGAATCTTAAAGAATAACACATTTACTATGGCATAAGTTTTCATAACCCATAGTCCACTCCATCAGAAAAATGGTGCATTATTCTGGACAAAAAATATAATACTCCTCTATTGGACTGCAATACCATATGTTGATGAAAGCCGCCCTATGCCATAATATATTTGTCAATCGCCATAATATTCTGTTGTTTCTGCTCCTCTTCCTCTGCCTCTTTCTTTAACAGTATGCAGAGGAAAGCTATTGTGACGTGAAAGAGTTGTGTGGATTATTTTCCAAATAATTTTTTAAAAGGCAACTTTGGTGAATTTTAATTCAAAATTAATAGTAAAAGGAGGAAAGTCTGAAGAACAGAATGATTCGCCCTGTCCTGCTTTAAATCATGCTTTGCTTTCTTCCCCCCCCCCCCTTTAAATCTTTTGTCATCTGGAACACATTTTAGGAAAACCAGACATGTATTACTGTTTGCAATGTGGACCTCATTTGTCCTATTCTGTAATACTGTTTAAATAGCTTTCACAGCTGTCTCTGAAGCCCTTGATAAAGATGTGGGACAAAGAAGGGAAAAGCAGTGGAGAAGGAAAGAAAAAAGGAGATTGACTCAGGTATTCTGAGAGAAAAAATGAGAGCTACTTGAACATTCTAAAAAGTAGTTATAACTATGTGGGTCCATGGGGAAAAACCCAAAATCTAAAGCTGCATGATCCCTTTATTAGGAGTAACCAGATTTTATTTCTATTCCCTTCTTGTGCCTGACAGAATGCAGAAATAAAGAAACATCAGTATTTTTATCCACAGATCTGGGGAATAATTTGGCTTGTCTGTAAAATGAACCATTTCTTAATGGTTGGAAGGAATTTATACCCTCAAAATGTACAAATTTTGTACAAAATGTACAAAAGCATAAATTTCCAGAATCGATTTTCTCAAGTCTATGCAAAGCATCCTCCAGGTTCCATAAGAAGCAATTGTAGATATCATTGATCTTTGGTAAAAATAAACAAATCAACCCAAAATGGTAAGATGTTGCATACATATAAGTCCTTTATAACTCAACAGTAGTGTTTTTGTAAAGCATTATACAATTATTCCCATTCTGTTCTTATATTTCTTACTTTGTCTCATACATACTTCAAGATTAGTTTGGTGCTGGGATGAGTATTGCCCTACACATTCATTGGTCTCTAAAGTATAGGTCTAGTTGCAAAATATTCCAAGTTAGTGGTTCTTTAGCATGCTGTTAATGTATTAGGTATCTAGATTAAAGAGCTGTTTAACTCTCTACAGGCCAGCACGGATGCAGGAACGGCAGGAGCCCTAACTCCTCAACATGTCCGTGCTCACTCCTCTCCAGCTTTGTTGGGAACAGTTTCTCCAGGTGCACTTACTCCATCTGGTGTAGTTCCTGGAGGTACACCCTCTCAGCATCTCCGTCAATCATCTTTTGAAATCCCTGATGATGTACCCCTACCACCAGGTTGGGAGATGGCAAAGACACCTTCTGGCCAGAGATATTTTCTGAAGTAAGTAAAAGTATGAAAGATGGGGAGGGGGAAACGATGGTGCCAGCAGTTTTTGGAGCAGCGTTTGATTGAATCCTTACCTTTTGCCTAATCTGTTCATCCAAGATGTAGTTCCTGTTCAATAGTATGAATAATGTTGAAAATTATATTACCTGAAAAAGTTGTGCTGAAGTAACTTTTGTTTAAATGATTTATGTTTAAAAGCCTAGATGGTTTGTCACCTGGCCACTTGAAGGGGCCATCTCTCTGTTCAGCTTTTGGCTTGCTTGTGTGGTCCCTGAGAGAAGGTACGCCACCATAAATACAATTTTATTTATAGGCTTAAGTACGAATGAAACGATTAAAATGCATCTTAGAAAGTATGAATTGGTTGTGGTGGGTATGTATGAAACTAGGAATCTATAGGTAGGAATCCATTTTCATTTCAAATTCATTTGATTATAGTTGCATGTTATACGGATGGTGAATGGTGAATGAAAGAATCAGAAGAGAGTTTGGAACTTTCTGGGTGAATGTGATTCAGGAGAGAGAGAAATACTCTGCTAGGTGACAGAAAATAGACTTATTCATTACGAGCTAGATGAACAGAATCTCATAAGATGACCGAAGTATATTGTAAAAACATCTTGGACTCTTTCAAGACTGATTCCTGAGAAAATTGACAGATTTCTCTGATGAATGAGCTCCAGCCAACTGAGAATTAGATACTGGTCTGATGTGAGGCCAGAGAAATTACTGTGCCATAAACGGGGGTGAATATGTCCTTGGCAGAGGGGATGATATGTCTCGATTGATTATGCTCCCTCATAAGACAGCCATTTCTTGACCTCTGTCTGGATATACCAGCCACTCTCCAAATTATTATATCTTATTAAGGTGATTGAAAAGGATCCTGGATGAGATGGATTTTCCTATCTAGCCTTTCAAAGTTCGGCTTGGAAACAACATTGTCATTATGGCACCCTTGGAGAAGTGGTAGCTTACTACTTGTCTTACTCAAACCTCAGTGCCATTGATCATTGTATTCCTTTGCGTTATCTGCAGAGGGTGGGAATTAGAGACATTATTCTGAGCGAGACCTTGCAAGAGATTGGCAAGTTGCACTTGGAGAATTACATTTTCAATAGCAGCTTATCATTTTAGGATAGTATGCTCTTTGAGATCATGTAGCTCTCCCCCTTAAGTTTGGTCAGGGCGGAGTTTGGTATGAAAGTGCTGAAGATTTCAGTTATAATTTGCAGAAAATTCTGAATTGCTTTAATGAACTTTTAAAAAATTTTATATTGTAAACTATTTAGAGTTGCTTTAGTATCATACTGATCTTGTTAAATAAATAAGTGAATGAAGTGAGTGATTGAGTGAGAATGAATGAATGAGAGGATATGAGACAGCAACACAAGATGGTATAGACCAGGGGCCCCCAACCTCTGGGCCATGGCCTACTACCGGGCTATGGGCTGTTGACCTCTGGGCCGTGTGAGTGGCTGGCCAGTACATGCGCGTTTGCCCCTCACTCATGCTAGCGTGGCATCGCCTGGGCGCTAGCATCGCCATGAGCTCACCCCCCACTTGTGCTAGCGTTGCGAATGTTATGATGGCACTAATGATGCTGCGAGTGTCGTTTGGGTGCTAGCATCACTGCAAGTGCACACTCCCCCCACCTGTAGCATCGCAGCATCGCACAGGCCTATCATTGCTGCTAGCGCATACTCCTCCCACTCATACTAGCATCGTGGCATCTCGCAGGTGCTATCGTCGCCGCAAGTGCACACTTCCCCAACTCGCGCTAGCATCAGCATCGCACGGGCACTAGCGTCGCCTGAGCATTGCACGGGTGCTCATGGCCCCGTTTGCGTTGCGTGCACAATACGACCCGCTCCTGCGCGTGCGGGTAAAGGCACCTCCACCCCACTGCCCCAGATCTCCAACCCAGAAAGGTTGGGGACCCCTGGTATAGACAGTTATTGGGCAATTTGGAGACCCAAGGATTATGGAGAACAATAATTCTTGGGTAAGAATAAAAGATGGTCCTTTGTTTCAAAGACATGGTTTAACATGGGTGCATTTATATGGCAGATGAATTACTATAAATCTAACATCATGACTGCTTTACTGTTTATGATAAAAAATTGAGCACATTAGTGCAGGGTATAAGAGTGATGAGAGGCTTCAAATGTAATTCAGACCATTTCTTGATAATGAAGAGTTGATATAGGAGGGATATGAAAGAGAAGGAAAGTAGAAAAGAAGAAGAAAAAAGATTTGAGAGTACAACATTTACAGGAAAAATAAGTCTTGTCAGGTGCAAGGAATCAGGAACCAAGGTTGTTCAAATGAGTACAAGTTTATTCCATGCTATCCCTAAACAAGAATCTGAACTACTAACAGTCAAGGCAAATTAGCGGTAGATAAGAGTCATCGGAATTCAAGGAGGGCTGGACTTAGATCACTTTACCCTTCCCTTCCCTCAGGCTCAGTCTGGTCATCTCCTACCATCCTACCTCTTACCATCCTCCTAGTATTAGTCCTGTGTATTAGAAGATAAATTATTTCTCCACAGAATGAGTGGAAAATGAATATTTTAAAAAAGAGGATCTAAAAGTCACTTAGAACATGTTAAAAGTCAATAATTTACAAATGTATACAAATATACGGCAAAAAGATGCTTGATGGAATGAAAAGGGTGCTTGATGGAATTACAAAATGAAAAAACTCTGTGGATGGAAAAACAGATCTAAGACTGTAATTATTGAAAAATGAGGATTCACTCAGCGAAAGTTGCCAAGAATGTTGTCATAGAGAGCAAGGAATGGTTAAGATTGGTCAGCTTCTTCTTTGCATTATTTCTGTTATATTTGACACCTTTCTTGCTATAATAGTTTTCACCTACATGCCAGTACACTTAGCCAAGTGATAACTTGGGCTAGCAGAGATAGATAATGTATAGTTCTGGTTTGCTTTTATTCTGCATATATTCCTAAAATTGCAGGAAGTGTCCATAAAATGGTGCCCAGTTGACCTTGTTGTGTGCAAGGAAGCATTTCAGTAGATTAGTAATTACCTTCCTTATATTAATAAGGGTATTTATGTTGTTTAAGTCATATCATAGTGTTTGATTTGTGTGTTCTGGGCTGAAATAAACACATAGAAATGTTTTTGGTAAGTGCCTCATTGTTTCTTCCTTTCTCCAGGGGTTATTGGCAGACCTTATTCTCTTTCACTTTCCTGTTCTGAGACAAAATGACTGAGCCAGGCTCTTCCATAGTGAGCTTCATAGCTGATTGGTATCTTGAGGCTTGTTATCCCTAGTCCTAATTCAATTCTATCCAATGCATACATTGTGTCTTTGTAGGTTTGTATTGTATGCATTCCCTAGGCCAGTGATGGCGAACCTATGGCACGTGTGTCGGAGGCGGCACTCAGAGACCTCTCTGTGGGCACGCCCGCCGCCACTGCCAGCATCTCACGCAGGTCCATTAGGCTGCCGCCGGCACCTGGAGCAACAGCCCCGCCCAGCACAAAGGAGACAAAGCGGCCGGCTAGCAAGCTCGAATAGAGGTGGTAGAGCACTCCCCCATGCACTCGCTGGCCTCTGTGTGCGGGGGCCAATGGTGTCAGGCAGCAGCCGCCCCTGCCTCGCCTTGCCTTGCAGCAATGGCACCCCCGCCCTACCCCCTGTCTCACCCTGCAGGAAAAGCCTGCCCACTGCCCCATCCACAAGTCCCCCTGGATCTCCCCCAATCCTGCCCAGCCCCCACAGGCGTCCCCCCATGAGCAACATCGAGGTGGCCATACCCACCCCAGCCATGCCCACCCAGTCTGCCATGACCACCACAGTCACACCCACCCAGTGGGCCATGCCCCCCCACTGCCCTCCCCAAGGGCACCACAATGCTGATGCAGCCCTGGCACTTTGCGATAAATAAGTGGGTTTTGGGTTGCGGTTTGGGCACTCGGTCTCTAAAACGTTCGCCATCACTGCCCTAGGCTCAACACTTTACTTTTTAAAGAAACTGTTCGCTTGTAACATTTAAAAGACAAACGTAGCCAGTATGAACTGTTATACTGAACAGCCTTTTGAGAACATTTTCTGCTGGTTTAAACTGTTTGCATCAACTGCTAATATGGCTAGTTACAGATAAACTCTTCAGCCTGAACTAGAAACAATTTTGGGCTGTAAGAAAGTTTAGTGGAACAAATAAACAATATAGGCCTGTTCAATTTATTGTACTTGGTGATAGGTCACACAGTTGAATAGGACATGCTTTACTTGCAGAAGAATCAGGATATTGGCACCTCCAGTTAATAAGATTAGGTAATAGGTAATGGAAAATAGCTGTACTTAAGTCCTGGGTAAAGAATAACGGAGCAGATAAAATGCTTCATAATATACATCCATTATATAGCTAAATAATAGGTCAAACCGAAACAATACTGCGACTATTAAAAATCCATGATTCTAGAGACAACACAGTGGATTTGAAGGCCAGCTTAGACAAAATTGTGAAAGATATTTCTGAATGAATTATAAGCAATTACGAACAAAATAAAAAGAAATTCCGAAAGTCTTTTCTTGATAATTTGAGGTGGAGACTTCTACATTTCTGAGCAATTCAGTCTTAGGAGTTTGCCATATCTATTACCTATGCTTTATCCATGCTTCTTGGATACAGTTTTGTTGGTGGATTCCTGAACATCTTATGACAAAAAGTTTAAAATTTCTGAATTATCTAGACTATAGACTCTTTTGTGTTAAAATATATTCTTGGGAAGATCCAGAACAGTGTTTGGAACACCAATCATAATATAAGTAGTCATACTGTATTGTTCACTGCTTACAAACATATACAACTCCAAATCCAAAAGCTAATTTATTCTGATAGACTTTTTTTCTTGTTAGCTTTATTCCATTGGAGAGAAAAAATGTGTGTTTTTATCTGGAGTGTCAATATGTTGTACTACATAAATAGAAAGCACAAAGAAAGTTGACTTTTGCTGTGATATATTTCTGTCATGATTTTTGACTATGTAACCTCAAATTAATATCACCTTTTATTAGCCGCATAGCCTGACCTTCTTCATGATGATCTGTACCAGTATAGCTCTTAAGGATTTCCATTACTGCAACAATCACATCTGTCTACCTTTGTATTGGTCATCCTCTTCTCTTTCTTTCCATCTTTCCCATCTTATGGGCTTCTCAGAGGAGCTGTGGTCTGCATAATGTGACTAAAATACATTAATTTAAAGCTAGTCATTTGGGCCTTGTGTGAGAATTGAGAAATGATTTGTTCTATGATCTCTTTGTTTTCTTGGCTGTCTGTGGTATTTTCCTTAACATCAAAGTTCAAAGATATCAATACTCTTTTTATCTTGATTCTTTAAAGTCCAGATTTCACTTCCCTATAGTGTCACAGGAAAAACAATACATGGTTGCGATCTATGTAGGTATAGACATGTTATGGCATCCAAATATCTTTTCCAACGCTTTCTTTGCTACCCTACCAAGCATTAGTCTGCAGCAGATTTCTTGACTATCAGTTTTTTTAATGTTGATAGTTGACCCTAAAAGGCAAAAGCTATCAATCACTTCAATGTCTTCATTGTCTATTCCCGTGGTGGCGAACCTATGGCACGTGTGCCACAGGTGGCACGCAGAGCCCTCTCTGTGGGCACGCGCACCGTCGCCCGAGTCCTAGGCCTTCAGCTGGGTTTTATAAAACCTTTTCGCTTTAGGCCTCCACCGCTGTGTGCAAAAAAAAAAAAAGGTTCAATCAATTTCAACTTCTCGCGGGGAAATAAAATCTCGCAAAGTTGGAATTGATTGATTGAACTTTTTAGTCCCACCCAGTCTGCCATTACCACTGCAGCCACACCCATCCAATAGGCCACACCTACCCAATTGGCCATGCCCACCCAATTGGCCAAACCCACCCAATGGGCCACGCCCACCCGGCACCCAACGATACATAAGTGGGTTTGGGTTGCAGTTTGGGCACTCGGTCTCTAAAACGTTCGCCATCACTGGTCTATTCTGTCTAGCTGCAGTACCCATTGTCATTAATATAGCGTGTTTTATATTTAATCTTAATCTCACTTTTTCACTGTGCTCCTTGACTTTCATTACTAGAATTTCTAAATACTTTGCATTTTCAGCTATCAGAGTGGTAGCATTGATACAACATACGGTATTGATTTCTGCCTCCACTTTTAATATTGCACTTATCTTCTTCAAAGCCTTCCTCCTTCACTGTATATCTAACATATAGACTAAATAAATAAAAGGGTATACAGTTTTGTTTTACACCTTTGCCAGTCTGAAGCCACAAGTTTCACTGTGTTCCATCCAGACTATGGCTTCCTATTTTCTTTATAGGACAATGAGATTTTATGGAATTGCTACTTTACTAAGAACATTTCACAACTGGACATGGTCATGACAATCAAAGGCCCTTCTATAATCAATGAAGCTTTTTTTAAATTCCTCTTTGGCCTTCTCTATTATCCACTATGCACCAGTAAAAATTTTTCCTGTGGTTCAGATTTTTATAATATAAAATCGAATATCTGTCATTTCTCCTTCTATGTAGGGCTGCACTATGCATTGGATTATCCCAAACATAATTTTACTAATATATGAAATTAAAAATATTTGTGATACTTCTCACATTATGATAATTGTCCTTTCTGTGATAATGATCTCTTCCAATCTGTTGGGGGCAGATTTGGGTCATTTCCCAGTTTTCCTTGAATAGTTTGGTTAGAACCTTTACTGATTCTTTTTCTGGTGCTTGCCATATTTCTATAGATTCAATCAATTAGCGTTAATTTTAGTTAATATTATTTTTAATTCAATTTTAGTGTTACTATTTACTGTTTTAAATGTTTTACCTTGTTTTAATTGATAGTAGGAGAGAGAGATTTCTGTAGCCTTCCCACTTGGTTATGATGAGATTGCTTAGATATCTTGGATGGTGACACTACAGAATTTTAGTGTACTCTTTCCATCCTTCTTTGATCTTTTTTGAATCAGTTACTGTATGTCCCTTGGGATCTTTAATATCTTCTGAGTTTGAACCTCTTTTGGCAGATATATTTTATTTCTTGTCTGTTTCCATTTTTAGTACGCTTTTAGATGTTGTAGTTCAGCTCCTCGTCTCTTCTACCAGCTGTCTGAAACAGCAAATTTCAGAGATTTGTTTCCTGAGGTCTTTGTCTTTCTCAGCTCTGATTTTTTTTCTTCTTGGAAATTTATTTCCTTAATTTCTATCCCATATTTATTAGTTTTATATCCTGAAATCCGCTTTGATTTGTACTATTTCTTTTTCTATGGCAGCCTCTTTTTACGTTCCTCAGAAGTTTCATCTGGTCTAGAGTGCAGTATCAGAGACACAATGACACATCCATGTAATATTGTTACATGAGCTGCACTGGCTCCTAGTAGGCTTCCAGCTGCCATATAAGTTTGTCACAATTAAATTCCTACATGGCATGGGATCAGATTACTTGCAGAACTGCCAATCCCGAAGGGTTTCTGCCTGTACTACTAGGTCTGGTCCCAGAAGGCAACTGGACTTTCTTTGTTTTCGCTTGAAGACGTTTTGGCTTTTCGTCTGAAGAACTGAAGAAGCTTCTTGGGTGAGAAGCAAAACGTCTTCAAGCAAAAATAAAGCAAGTCCAGTTGTCTTTTGAAAACGCACTTTTGGAACATCCATTACCCGGATGACTGAGAATCTCCATAGATATTAGGTCTGGTGATTGCCAATTGCCTTCAAGTCCAATTCAAGGGATAAACGATTCAAGGGATAAACAGTTGTGGCTCAAGGAAATGGTGGGATTACACTCAATGCATCTGACTGTTTACAATGCTCTTGTGAGGCCCATCCCAGGTAGGTTTGACATCAGTATGTGGTTCTGTTTTGTTTGACTTATGGATGTTAATGGAGATGAAGCAAGATCACTCCTGAAGAGAATCAAAAAAATTATTTTCTTAGGCCTTTGATATTGTTTTATCTTTGTCACCATCATCATCATTATTCTCATCTGGTTGTTAATGAGTTTCTTTTTACTGTAACTTGCAAACTGCTGGTAAGGAGATAAATTAATACGCTACTAGCTGCATAATTGCTATGAAAATGAGCTGTGCATTAAAGAACCATTTACTTGATTCTTTGCCTAGCCATGACTATATTTCTTAGCACAAAATATAGGAATAATAAAGGATTGCTTTGCAAAGAGGTTATAAGGATTAAGTCATGTAAATATACTTTATATCTAACATAGCTATTGTAAATTCTTACTGGGAAATTATTTTAGGTTGGAATGAGCAGCTTTGACGTACTATTTACAACACACAATTATTTATAACTGTCTGTTCACCATTATTATAAATATATATTAGGATTATTTTGTGTGAATTGTTTCTTTGAGATTTGTTGGGCTGAAAACTATGTGGGGATTATTTAAAAAAAAATCAAGAGACTATAAAAATGGGGAAACTTCAGAGTATCTTTTCCATGCAGTTTGTTCCAGGATCAATGCCTGGCATTCTTTGATAAGACAAACTTCCACCTGAATCCTTATAAAACTTAAGAGTCCACTCAAACACTACTGACCTGATTTTAATGCAAAATAGTCTTGAGAAATCAGATCTGGTTTTTATTTAAACGTTATTTAACATTGCACTTAATGTTTTTAATTTGGCTCTAGTATATATGTTTTATCAGCCCCATATTAGACTTTTTGGTCAAGACAGTTACCTCCTTTTAAACAATACTAATTTTTGCCTGAAACAAAGAAAGCAAGGCTTTTTTCAGATGTTTTTTGAAATTGTGGTCCTGCTAGTGAAATCAGAATAGATTTTATTATGACTCGATTTTTATTATTGCTACTGAAAAGGGTGTTCTCCACCCTTGAGAGAGGTGAGTTTGGTTTTTATCCTTCCCTCTCCCTCTGTCCTCTGTTTTTTCCTGATATCTACTTCAAAGAATCATGTTTCAGTAAGAACAATAAAGAGACTGAGACTGGAAAGTACACACAAGTCTGGCAAACTCATCTGCATGAGCATGATCATTTGTTCCCAAGCAGACATCCAAAGTAAATGATTGAAAGAGCTGCTAGCTATGACGGATGTGTCTTGAAGGGAGGTGGAGTTGGGGGTGTAGAAACAAACCAGGTTGTTAGGAAGAAAAATAAAGACTGTACTTTTTTTTTAATCTCTCCCTGCTGGGTCACATGCTATTATGGAGGAATAAGCTGTTTTTTTTCTTCTTCTGCTTTTGCTTGGGGGCTTCTGTGCTTTGAGAATCTGAAATAACTGTAAAAGTTTTACTAAGGCTTAAAGAAGAACATAAATCTGTATAAACTATAAGCGATTTCTGGTTTGCTTTGAAATAAGAGCTAGATAATTTAAACAAGTGATTAGTTTTATAAGCTTTCTTTTTTGGGAAATGTTTATTAGTACTGTGTATCTTGTACAAGATACTGAATTCTCATTTTGTAAACTATGTTTTTCCTTGTATAAGCTGTAAAATTAATATCTTTTCGTTAAATGGTATCAGGTTTTTACAGCTTGAAGAAATTAATTAAAACACTTTTTTTTTGTCATTCTCCCCCATTGCCACTCCTCAAAATTACCAATTTTGGTTCCATTGGCAGCATCAATTTGCATCTATGTAGGGCTCTGCTACCAATTCACTACCATTGCTAAATAACAGTGATGCTTAAAAGTTTGTGCACCCTTTTAAATTTTCAATATTTCTGCAAAAATAAGACCATAAAAAATAAACTGTTCTCCACACAAGTCCTAAAACGAGAGAAAGAGAACCCAATTTAACAGATGAATCAAAACAACGGTATACTTGTTCATTGATTTATTGAAGAAAATATTCCAAAGCTACATATTTGTGTCTGGCAAAAGTATGGCAACCTCTATGATTATCAGTTTATTTGAAGGGGAAAGTTCAGGTGTTTTATGGAAAGAGTGGTAATCAGATATAACCGGTCCTGCCTTATTTAAAGATCAGAATTCTGGGTAGACACTATCAAAGTCTAATCAACACAGATATGTGGAAGTGGATCATGGCTTGAATCAAGGAGATTTCTGAGAACCTCTGAAAAACAATCCATCTCACCATCAGGTTGGAAAAGGTTACAGGCTGTCCACTGTCGGGCAGATCATATACAAGTGTGGCAATTCAGCATCATTGTTGCCCTCTGCAGGAGTGGTCAACCAACCAAGATTGCACTAAGAAGAAGGTATGTAGTACTTTAGGAGGTCTCAAAGAACCCCGGATAATGTCTAAGAAGCCTTGTTGTGCTTGGAGCCCACCATCTGGAGAACACCTTGTGCAAGAGTTGCAAGGAGAAAACCATTCTCGAAACAGAACACTGCTACCTGTCTACAGTTTGGGAAAGATTAACAGAATAACAGAGCTGAAAGGGACCTTGGAGGTCTTCTAGTCCAACCCGCTCCTGAAGCAGGAGACTCTATAGCATTTTCAATAAATGCTTTTCCAGTCCTTTCTTAAAAGCCTCCAGTATTGGAACACCCTCTACTTCTGAAGGCAAGTTGTTCCACTAGTGTACACATACATAACACACATTTAAACATACCATATACAACAAATGTATAGACCTACACTCTTACATATAAGTAACATATAAATATTAATCACTGTCCATCTTGAATACATAACGGAAGGAGGAAGCTTTAGAGTTCAAAAGGATAATACTGTATGGAACAAAACTGTGACTGAATCTGGATGTTCTGCTTGGGATACCACGAAGCCTCCTCCCAGAAGGTAACAACGAAAACAAGTTGTGAAGAGGATGTGTAGTGTCCCAGACAATCTTGTGGACCCTGCTCAAACAACGCTTGTATGCCATGTCCTGGATGGAAGGGAGGGAACTGCCAATAATCTTTTCAGCCATCCTCACCACACTCTGCACCGCCTTCCTGTCTAAAGTAGTGATGCTTCTTAAACCAGACTGTGATGCTGTATGACAGAATGCTCTCGATCGTCCCTCTGTAGAAAGTTGTAAGGACAGGGGAAGGAAGATGTTATTTTCTCATGCGACGCAGAAAACGCAGGCACTAGGTTGGTTCTCTCTGTATTCGGTTTCCATCCATTGCTTCTTGTCCTGCCTTCTGGTGCCTTGGAAAATAGATTGGCTTCCTCTTATTTGTGGCAGCCCGTCAAATACTGGAACACTGCTATCATGTTACCCCTAGTTCTTCTTTTCACTAGACTAGACATACCCAATTCCTGCAAACATTCTTCATATGTTTTAGCCTTCGCCTCCCCCTCCCAATCATTTTTGTCACTCAGAATCTCAACATCTTTTTTATATTGTGGTGACCAAAACTGGATGCAGTATTCCTAATATGGTCTTACCAAGGCATTATAAAGCGGTAGTATTACTTCTCGTGATCTTGATTCTATCCCTCTGTTAATACAGCCTAAGATTGTGTTGGCTTTTTTGACAGCGGCAGTACCTTGCTGGCTCATATTTAAGTGATTGTCCTCTAGGACTCCAAGATCCCTCTCACGGTTACTGCTTACATGGATAAGCCAGAAGGCTATTGGAGGAATGTTCAATTATTTTGTGGACAAAATAACACCAAAATGAGACCAAAATAATTTTTTTTAGCTTGAATAAAAAGTGTTAATGTTTGGCGAAAGATAACTACTGCATTCCAGCATAAGAACTTTATGCCACCTGGGAAATGTGGCAATACCATGGTTTGGGCTTGCTTTGATGCCTCTGGACTAGGATGGCTTATTACCAGTATTAATGGAAATGTGAATTCTGAATTGCATCAGCAAATTCTGCAGGAAAATGTCAGGGTATCTTCTGTGAACTAAAGTTTAAGAGAAAGTGGGTCATGCAGTAGTAGGACAGTATCCCAAAGAATGGTTGAAGAAGAAAGTTAATATTTTGGAATGACCAGGTCAAAGTCCTGACAAGAACCTGAAGCAGGCAGTGAGGTAGTCCATCAACATCCCTAAGTTGAAATTGTTCTGTAAGGAGAAATGGACTAAAATTTCTCCAAGTTAATATGCAGGACTGATCAACAGTTACTGGAATTGTTTAGTTGCAATTATTGCCGTCCAAGGAGCGTGTTACCTGTAACTGAAAGCAAAGGTTAATATATTTTTGCCAGACACAAATAGCTTTGAATCATTTTTATCAATAAATCAATAAACAAATGTAATGTTTTTTGATTCATTTGTTTATTTTTGTGCCTTTGAGTCAGCATTGAATACAAATCCCTGCATTTATTCATTTTATTTATGTAACAGATTTGCCACCCATCTCAAAGTTCAGGTGACTCTAGTTTTTCTTGGCAAGATTTCAGAAATGGTTTTACATTGTCTACTTCCTAGGACCGAGAGAAAGTAACTGACCCAAGGTCACCTAGCTGGCTTCATGTCTTAACTTCGGACTAGAACTCACAATCTCCCAGTTTCTAGTCTTGATACCTTAAACACTATACCAAACTGGCTTTTTCATTTTTTAAAAATTGGGTTCTCTTTATATAAATTTAGGACATGTGGAGAGCAGGTCATATTTAAGAAACATTGAAAATTCAAAAGGGGTCACCAAATTTTAAGCACCATAGTAATATAACATGGCAGCAGGACTCTGTATAGTTGTACTTTTCTTTCTTTTCTTTTTTTTGCAAAATTGTGCAGATACAGCACTGTTTCATGGTGGATACCTATATGAGATTTTCATGCTATATGACAAGTCATTCCTGACGGTTACAAATGATTCTTCAGCTGTAGCAAGCACATAAAAGTAGTACTTTGTATGATGTTCTTGAATTATTTGGACTTGATCTATTTTGTTCAAGTTGAATTCTGGATGCAGTTTAGTTCATTAAATTGATCATAGCTTTGTTCACTTTTGATCAACGGTCATCTGCAACTATATTATAACTGAAACAGTGCAACAGTAGTTCACTGCTTGTTCCTGTGAATTCTTTTAGAGAGTGTGCCAAAAATTCATATATAAATGTTTGGGTATTTCTGTTCTATTGGAGAGAGAGTTGGAAAGAAAACATTTCATGAAAGTAATACATTAGTGCAAGATAGACCCCAATCTTAGTTTTGATGAAAACCTTTTCATAAAAAAGATAAATCAATGTTTAAAATACATAGGCAGTTTTTCTTTTTCTTTTTAATTCATTCATTTCAAAATAGGGCCTACTTTATGCCTGAACAGAAAAAGAACCCTATATTTAAATAGAATAGAAAATTAAAAGAACCTGCTTGGAAACTACCTCAATAGGATTCGGCTTATCAGCTGTTGAACATTATCTAATAATATCTATAAAGCCTGGAAACAACACAGAATAAAGCATTTTAATTTCTCATTTGTTGAGGTTAGACAAGCTGTACAGAAATAAAGTGCATTACTGGTTCTGTTTGAAAAGAGACATTTATGCATCTTTGAATCATGCAGTACCAAGATGATTTGGTATGTATACTGTCTGAGGCATGTATCATTTCTATTTGGAATTTAGTCTTACATATCACTCCATCATGGTTTTGATCCAAGGTATGATTTTAAAAATATATGCAGCAGCCTTATTTAACATAAGCAGGCCCAGTGTGAAACTGGTTGATAGGTGAGTAGGAGACTTCCTGTACAATCCATCTATCTTGTCTTGAACTCTTATCTTAGAAGGAAGTTAGCATAAAGAACAACTATGTAATTAAATACAGTAAAGAACAAACAAATGGCAATTAGCTATTTCCCTTTTTATTTATTGCAAACAGCAATTATCTCTCCATTCAAAATCAATTTATGGTTGTCCATCGCTTGTCCTCCCCTTTATAGAAATTATGCTGCAATTTTCTAATTACAGCGTTTAATTTATTTAAGATGTGGGATAAAGTTAATTTCAGAATTCCAATTTTATTTGAACATACTAATAATGCAAGTTATTGGTTACTTCTGCAACTTCCGACATCTTTGTTGATGAATAAGTACTGCCAGATGCACAGCTTTTGTTTTTGAGAGCTATTTCCTGTTTTTCCATAACACACTCATTTTGCATATTTCTCTTATGCTGATGTGAGATAGTTGGCTATTGCACAGATGGGAGCTTTGTGAGAATTTGTATTTGGGATCATAGTATGACAGGAAGAGCAAGACATAAAGCTTGTGAGCAAGTCTCTTCCTGTTATGACTGCTTACATAGCCTAACCTAATTTTAATTTCATTGTTGAGACTTGCAAATGAAGCTATAAGTTTAGTATCTTAAATGAAATTCATCAAGTGATTATTGAACTTTTATTCCCTTTTGGCACACAGAGCACAGTGCGTGTTAATTTGTGTCTCTTTTGAAGATTCATTGACCTTTATTAGGAAATTAGTGTTTTAAAAAGTCTGGAGGTATTCACCAGGTGTATGACGAATTGAACAAAGACATATATACTACTTTCAAAATGCTTCCTGCTGGCCAGCTGTGGGTTGACACTGCAGTGAACTATGAAGTGCAGTTTTGGGATCATCCTGCAAGGTAAAAAGCAGGCTTTAATTATCAACAGATGATTTTTTCAGAACTGTGTCTTCAAGAGAAGTGCTTCCCTTTAGGTGAATTTATGTTTATTTTCTAAAGCAACCAAAATTGAATGATTTGATTTCATATTTTCATGAATTGAATCGCACATTCTTACAATGCTTGCTTAATCATACCCTATGATGAGGAAATAGTTACTGATTATCCCTGCTGTTGTTAGCTTTCTCTGCAGGAAACTGTTCTTCCAAAGAGTTTGTCAACAACTTCCTTTTTTTCTTTTTCATCTGGCATATAGCTTCCTAAATGAATGTCTAGGCTGTCTTCAGTTGATGTCTGGGTTCTCTTAAAGATGTTGCTACAGCTCTAAGTACTAATATAGTGACAAATTGTTCTACCTTTAGCGAATCAGTGTTGGATTGAATATAAGGCATTCAGATAGTCTCTTTTAAAAAGTAATCTATTTAATAGAGCAATTTCATAAATAAGAAAAGTCATAGCTCTGTGTCTGGAAAGGACAATGAGTGGGCATTATATATCAGAATTAATCCAAATAACTGGGATCCCAATGGCTATGAGTCCAGTCTGAATTTCTGAGATTTGTAACATGGGGTTCTCTTGGGTTCTGAGCTCCTGCAAAAGAACAAATGATAGCTGTGATTAGAAGAGAATTTGCAGTTACGTCTTGCATGGCATTTTTTATTCTTCCTAGATTGGGAAGCCCTAGTTAGTGTTACTAGTGCATTGGTGATTTCTTGTTTGAACTGTTGCAGTGTGCTGTACATACAACTGCCCTTAAAGACAATTGAAAGTTTCAGTTGGTCTTGAATTCAGTAGCTTGTGTAGCCTCTAGGTCAGGGGTAGGCAACCTTGGCTCTTTTATGACTCGTGGACTTCAACTCCCAGAATTCCTGAGCCAGCCATGCTGGCTCAGGAATTCTGGGAGTTGAAGTCCACGAGTCATAAAAGAGCCAAGGTTGCCTACCCCTGCTCTAGGTATTCTTACATAAGACCTCTAGTTCAGGGCTTTTCAACCTGTGGTACGCGTACCACTTGTGGTACATTAATGAGTGGCAGGTGGTACGCAGCCCTGCCTAGCCAAGTGTAGTGGGGAAGGGAAAGAGCCAGCACAGGCAAAGACTTACAGTGAGAGAGTCCTCTGGAGCTGCTGATTTTACTTATGAATGGAGCCATTTGGGGAGGCTGCCTTAGCCGGCAGCCAGTACTTACATTTTTTTTTCTTCCTTAAGTGCGGGCTGGGCTCCTTACTTTCCTTTCTAGCCAGTAGCTAATTCTTAAAGGGGAAGTGCCTTTTTAAGCTAGTTCACTCAGCAGCTTGTCTTTTCTGTCTCTGGAGGCCTTTCCTTGTTTGATCAATATATGGAAGAGGAAAAATATGGGGGGGTTCAAATTCTTCCTTCAGAAGGAGATGGGAATGAGAAAAAGGGAGGCAGGGAAGGGAGGCAGGGAAGGAAGTCCCGCCTTAGCACTTGGCCACCAGCAGCTCTGCCATTGACTTTGCTTGTCAAAAGGTTGCAGAAGGGGATCACATGACCCTGGGACACTGTGACCATCATAAATATGAATCAGTTTGCCAAGCATCCAAATATAAATCACATGACCCTGTTGCTGCAATGGTCATAAGTGTGAAAAATGGTCATAAGTCATTTCAGTGCAATTGCAACTTTGAACAGGTTTTTTTTTTGTCACCAAGTTTTTGACACCTTGCTAGGTGGTACTCGAATATTGCCATATCCTAAAAGTGGTACAATTGGTAAAAAGATTGAAAAGCCCTGCTCTAGTTCAGGAACTGCACTGGTTACTACTTAATTTCTGAGTGTAATTCAGAGTTCTGGTTTTAAAGCCCTCCATGGCTTAAAATTTGGGAATTGCTTAATCCTACTTCCACTGGCTTCTGATTGTGGAGTAAGATTTGGAAGAGTCGTCTCTGAATTCTTCTCCTTAGGGAATTTCATTATTAAGAACCAGAGGGACAAGACTTTTCAGTCTCAGCTCTACATTCTTTGGAGGATCATTCCCTTCCCTTGTTGATCTTTTTTTAAAGAAAGCCTTTAAAATCTGTTTCCAGAGAACCTTGTGTAGAGTAGTACAGAGATAATCTTGAAGAAGGAATGTAAGAACAGATATGCAAACACCAGCTCATCCCTGAGAAAGAGGGAGATAGAAAGAAACTCAAAATTTCCTTGCTTTAATTCTTGATGTAAGAAGAGCAGAGAAAAATTCTGTGAGGCTGCCAAGATGATTGTCAGCCATTCCAGGTGGGCCACGTTAGGATTTGGATACCACAAGAAGTACTAGAAGTCTTCTTTATTGTTGTAGGATACAATACAGTTAGAGTATCCACCTTGGGAGTGGATTAGTTTTGAGTGATAATATATTATGATTACGGGTAGTCCTCAATTTACGACAATTGGCAGTTAAGTAAGCTATGCCCAATTTTATAATCAATTTTGCCATGGTATAACAACAACAATAAAAATAAAAATAAATAAATAAAGTTGGAAGGGACTTTGGAGGTCATCTAGTCCAGTGGTTCTTAACCTGGGCGATATCGCCCCCCAGGGGGCGATTTCATTTTTCAGGGGGGCAATGGAACGAAAAGGGGCGACGCGGAGGCGAAGGAATGAAAAGGGGGTGATATGGGGGCGATGGAGCGAGAAGTTTTGGGGACACTTTTGAGCCTTCCTCTGCGGCTTCGAGCCTCCTCTGCCATTTGCAGAGAGAGACAGAGACAGAGAGAGGCACTTGCGCTTCCCTTCTCTCTCTCTCTCTCTCTCTCTCTCTCTCTCTCTCTCTCTCTCTCTCTCTCTCTCATGCGGACTTGCCCCCTCGCAGGGCTCCTGATTGGCCCTGCGCCCGGGTGCCCCGCCCCCTGGGAGAAGTGTGGCCAGGAAGTCCCTTTCCCTGGCTGGCCCCGTCCGAGGTGCATGTGGCCGGGGAGCTGCGCGGGGAAGCCTCGGGATCCCCGCTGGGAGCGGCCTGCCAGAGCCTCAGCTGAGCGGGCCAGCCCTCCCGCAAGCCGCAGCCCCGAGGGAGAGCAGCCCCTGCGATCCCCAGCCGGCGGGACCGTTGGCCCAGCTGGCCGGGAAGGCGCGCCGGAGTCCCGACTGCTTTGTCGGCGAAGAATGTGAGGTGAGCAGAAGATGGGGGGAGAGAGAGAAAGGGAGGGGGGAGGCATTTTCCAACCAGCAGCAGAAGAGCCCCAGCTGGACCCGCGGGAGCGCCTCCTCCTGGGGCCCGTCGCCGGCTTCCTTGCCCTCCTCCTCCTCCTCCCCTTCCTCCTGCTGCCCCCCAGGCGGCAGTACCAGCTGGGGCAGGGGCATCGCTCCCTGGGCTGTCCCCGGGCCGCTCCCTGGGCAGCCGAGCCGGCCATACTGTCAAGCCCCTGTGGGCTCGACATTCATGGGGAGGGGGGAAGCACGCTCCAGACGGCGGCCACCACACAGCCCGTCGCACAGCCAGACGCCGTTGGGTCACATCGCCGGGAGCGCGGTGCGGAGCGGCTCCAGCATGACGGACCTACCGGCGGCACGGGAGGCTCCAGCGTTGGTCCTGGTGGGAGGCGGATCGTTGCCCTGGTTCTGAACGAGGACGCCAGCAGCGCGGGAGAAGGTTTGGTGACACAGCAGACGGGGGCATTCCACGGATGCCCCGCAGCCCGCGACTTGAGCCCGGGGACGCCGGAGGCACATGGGATGGCCTGCCAATGTGACTGTGAGCCGGGGCGTCCCCGCAGGCCCGGCAGGCAGCGGAGCTGGGTGCCTCCAGCGGCGACGGGGTCTGGCTAGGCCACTGCAGGCCAGGGGCGGGCCCGCAGTCCGGAGCGAGAGACGTGGCTAGGGAGAAACGCCTGCGCTGGATGGCGGCGGAAGGGAGGCTGGGTCCCGGATGGCTGCTTTTCATGGCCAAACGCCGGATGCTGGGCAATTGACTGGGGCGGAACAGCGGGGTGGGTGGAGGCTATGTAAAGCGCATCTCCCCGAGCCAGTCCGGGCGGCAGTCCCGGCTGGGGCATCGTTCCCTGGGCCGTCCCCGGGCCGCTCCCTGGGCAGCATCGCTCCGGACTGCGGGCCCGCCCCTGGCCTCCGGTGGCCTCGCCAGACCCCCTGTCACCGCTGGAGGTACCCAGCTCTGCTGTCCGTCGGACCTGCGGGGATGCCCCGGCTCACGGTGATGTTGGCAGGCCGTCCCACATGCCGACGGCATCCCCGGGCTCAAGCCGCGGGCCACGGGGCATCTGCGGAATGCCCCGTCCGTCGGCTGCATCGCCAAGCCTCCCCTCGCGCCGCCGGCGTTCCCGGGCTCAACTCGCGGGGCAACGATCCGCCTCCCGCCGGGACCGATACCGGAGATTCCCGTGCCGCCGGTAGGTCCGTCGCACTGGAGGAGCTGGGGCCGCTCCACACCGTGCGGCGCTCCCAGCGATCCGCAACCCACCGGCATCTGGCTGTGCGACGGGTTGTGCGGCGGCCGCTGGATGCTGGGCAGTTGACTGGGGAATAGCGGGGTAGGGGGGGAGGCTGCCCTGGGAGCAGCCCGGAGATGGCCCAGAGAGCGATGCCCCCGGGACTGCAGCCCGGCTCGGGGAGATGCGCTTTACATAGCCTCCCCTCACCCCCGTTGTTCCGCCCCAGTCAATTGCCCAGCATCCGGCGTTTGGCCATGAAAAACAGCCATCCAGGACCCAGCCTCCCTTCCGCCACCATCCAGCACAGGCGTTTCTCACTAGCCGCGTCTCTTGCTCCAGTCCCGGCTGGGCCGGCGGGGGCATCACTCCCTGAGCCGTCTCCGGGCCGCTCCCTGGGCAGCCGAGCCGGCCACACGTCTCCCTGGGCCGGTCCGTGGTGCCCCGGGCGCCTTTCAGTGCCTTCTGCTGCCTCCTGCCCCCCCTCCCTGCCCCTTTGGCGCCGTCTGCCTTTCGTTCTCTCTCTCCTCATTTGGAGAGAGAGGGGGGAGGGAGGGAGGGAGAGGAAAGAGAGAGGGAGAGGGGAAAGAGAAAAAGAGAGAGACAAAGAGAGGAAAGAGAGAGAGAGGAAGCACAAGTGTGATTGAGAGGTTATGTTGGGGGAGGGGGGCGATGACAACTTCCTCATTGGCTCAAGGGGGCGATTCGTTCAAAAAGGTTAAGAATCACTGATCTAGTCCAAACCCCTGCTCAGGCAGGAAACCCTATACCATTTCAGACAAATGGTTGTCTGGTCTCTTCTTAAAAACTTCCAGTGTTGGAACATTCACAGCTTCTGGAGGCAGGTTGTTCCACTGGTTAATTGTTCTAACGGTCAGGAAGTTTCTCCATAGTTCTAGGTTGCTTCTCTCCTTCGTTAGTTTCCATCCCTTGCTTCTTGTCCTGCCTCCAGGCTCTTTGGAGAATAGCTTGATTCCCTCTTTTTTGTGGCAGCCCCCGAGAAATGAATCAGGCTTTCATTAAGTGAATCCAATTTCCCCCATTAACAGTGTCAGAAGCCAGCTGGGAACATCGCAAATGGTGATTACATGATCCCAGCATGCTGCAACCGTCATAAATGCATGCCAGTTGCCAAGTATCCAAATTTTGATTGTGTATCCATGGGAATGCTGTGGCTGTCATAAGCGCAAGGACTAGTCATGTCACTTTTTTTCAGTGCCATAACTTTAAACAGTCACTAAATGAATTGTTTAACTCTAGGACTCCTTGTATGTGTTTTGCGTTTGTCATTTCTCGGGTGTGAAAGTTTATTCTAAAAGTTAATTACAATTGATTTTTGTAATCAGTTTTCTTATTTGTGTGATTTATTGTTTTGAACTTTATTGTAGTGCAGGTAAACCTCAGTCTTTTCTGTTTGGAGTTGTCATGTAAATCCTAGCAAATAGATTATTTCTGTGTGTGTATATATACATATTATTAAGTAATAGTATAAATATAGCACATTATTTATATAATGCTTTCTGCTTACAGTGAAATCTCATTTTAATGCATTAATTGGGGGTAGGGGTTATGCAATATCTAATAAATCAGTATATCATTATGATACAAAATAACATAGGTTTAATATGTGGTCTGTTACATATAAACTCTGTGGCATTGAAGTTTGAAGAATTATGGTGTTATTGTACAGTGTGTTGCAAACCTCTTTTAATCAGCACAGAAACTGAGGTAAAGGAAGTGTGATTAGACAAAACAGCCTTATTTCCACCCAATTGAGATGTTAATCTCTTTAAAGGTTTTGTCTGACAATTGCAAAATATCTTTGTGTTGATATGACATTCATTTTGTTTTAGCTAGTATGCAGTGATCTCCGATTATCAGCAGGCATAGTTTAGCAATTCACTAATCATAAGCCTGTGCCTTTCTTCAGCGGTTATCAGGCAAAGTTCAACCACTGATGACTTCCTGGACACATCTTTGCCTTTTGGTAGTATAACAGAAGTGATTTGCTAGGATCTTTTTCTGAAGGGTATGGGGGGAGGAGAGAAATAATCTTTGAAATAAATGCTGCCACTTATTGACTCTTTCCACACGTTTCTGCTATCATCTTCAATTTGTGTGTTGAGCAAATGTTTTGTAGATGAGCAGATACTTGCTATGCTACACTTTCTATATCTTGCCCTCAATTGTATAGAAGTGATGCAAAATATTTTGTTGTTTGGCTTGCTACCAAACTTCTTGGTTAGGAAAGGATACAGGAATGAATAAACGTTGGCTTTTGAAGTGCTATTGAATTAGAGTTTTCACCAGTCCCAGCAGATGCAGCCAGTAGTAAGGAAATTGAAAGTTACAGTAGATTATGGTGAATGATACTAGATGTGACTGCCCACCTCCAGTGTTGTTCTACATATCTGTTTAAAAAGGTTGTTCTTGGATACATGCGAGGCAAAAGGTTTTGCTATAATCTCCTCTCTTAAATGTGCTGTGATAGTGTTGAAATAATGGGAAATATTTATTAAATGTAAATTAAGTACAGTTTTCCAAAATTATTTTTCTATCTGTAGTAAGGGAGGGTAAGTTTTCTGGTCAGTGAGGGTAGAGTTATTGGTCAGTGAGGGCAGCTCAATGAGTAGCCAGTGGCAGAAAGATTAGCATGCTAAATAACATACTACCTTAAAAAACAGGAGTTACTTTGCTGTGTAACTGCTTGGAAGAGAAGAGAGCAAAGAAACAAATCTGAAGAAATATCTTCTGGATTCTTTAGGTTATATGAGGGCTTATATTAGGCCCACCCCCAAAAATCAAGCAAGGGCTTATTTTCAGGGTAGGTCTTATTTTTGGGAAAACATGGCAGCAGTTATTCTGATAGTTGTGCACTTATCTGGATATAAAGTTTGAGCTGTGGAAAGAAATCTGCAACAGCAATCTTTGACTGGAATGAACTTCTATATATACATGTTTAAAGAATGAACCATAACGCAGAAGACATAAAATGCTAATAATATAGGATGCCTTATTGCAGACTAGCATATGTGATTATTTTCTATTGCTTGGGTTCTGTGTGGTCTTACAGTGAAATTGATGTGCAATATCTCTATTATATACAATCTCCTGAAATTTCAAACTTCTTGAGTTTTTTTTTGTGTTAACAAAAGCTTTCAGCTTAGTAACGGTTTTTGGGAAATTCTGACTTGTAAATTGCAGGGGTACAGAATCAGTGAGCCACAGGTACTTTCCTCTGGGTTCCCCCACCCCACCCCAAACCCTCTAACTGGATTTAGAATGATCCATTAAAAATCGGTAGTAAAATATGTTAAGGATTGTAGGACGAAGGATTGGATTTCAGTCATAAGGTTCATCACTTTGACTTTGGTTGCGGTTTTCCCCTTCCTTTGAAAAGAGATTAGGCTTCTGTCTACATCACCAAGATGGTTGTTTGGGGAAAACAGGAGGAGGAAGGTGTGCTGGGTAAGTTTGAGTTATTTGTAAAAATAATACAGGTGGGATACAAATAAATAAAAATAAATATATGTTCTAATGTTCTAAGTCACTGAGATGAGAGACCATTCTCATGAAAGCATGTGCTTTTGAAATAGTAGTGGGTGGGCTTTGCACCCAACACATCAGAGTGCTTGTACCTTTTATCTCACCCCTAGCAATAATAATGCCAATAGTATTGTTGCCTACATAAAAAAAATGATGTACCTTATTTTTTTTGACAGTGAAAGACTCAGAAGAAGCAACAGGCAGTGGCCTCTCCCATGTTATTTTTTGTGTGGATAACGACCTTAGTGGCCTCGTTTCTTAAGGCCTGTGAGAGCAATAGTTTTTAAGTGGCATATTTTCTTCCTATCTCAAGAGTGGAAAAAAGCACATTATCTTGGGTGTGTGTATAAGCCTTAGAAACAGTTCAAATATTTTCATTCAACATTGTTCACTTGTGTGCCAGAATAAAAAGACACAGAAGGTAACCATTATAAATCCTCATAAATCTTAGACCATCCAGAAACCTGAAACCAACTGCTTAATTTTGTTAACCCCTTTGAAAAATCCCTACTTCTGTGCTTCCTACTAAAGCACAAAGCTAATTGCAAATCTAATACCAGAAGTATTCTCGGGCAAAGTCTGTGCATTCCAAGTGACTCTGTACAAAGCCCCCACCCCCATTTATTTCAAGGAGATATAGTTTACAGCAATGTGAAATGAAAGTCAACACAGCAAGGAAAACTGCTATTTTGATAGTCCCACTTTCTTGAAGGTGGTTTTAATGGGTTGAAGTTTCTTTATTCTCTATTAGAAAAGAATCTCTATTCCAATCCATCCCCAGAAATTCTGTGTTGCTAGTTTTGCTTGTGTATCTGGGGAAATGTATCAAGAAATATGTGTAAATGTGCCACCTAAAGTTACCTTATAGGGGAGATGGGCGGCATAAACATTTAATAAATTAATTAATTAAAAATAAATGTAAATGTAAACCTCTATTGTAGTTTGAATTTTTTGCAAGTCGTGATCACTTTATTGCTTGCTCATGAGCTAAATGTTTTTTAAATAATATTTCTAAGATATGTGAAATTGTGAATTTCAAATTGCAAATATACTTGATTATCTTTATTGTATGTTCCTTAGTACTATTTATTTAAAAGCATTTCATCCTATTAAGGCATTAGTGCTTAGTCATGTTTACAAATTGTTTCACAATGTAATAATAATAATCAGTGAAGTCTTAAAGCCTTTAAATGAAACTATATATACCTGTCGTTTTATGATAGTTCTTCATAAAATAGTGAGATGAGATTTCACCATTCTTTTTGTCCCTTTGTCCCTACTTTTCCCTCTACATCAGGGGTCCCCAATCCCCGGTCCGTGGCCCAGTACTGGTCCACAGCATGCCAGCAACCGGTCCGCACAAACAAGCAAAGCCCCATCCGCGAGATGCAGGCAGCACACAAAACCACGCACTCTCCGGTCCACGGAAAAACCTCTCTCCATGGAACCGGTCCCTGGTGCCCAAAAGGTTGGGGACCTCTGCTCTACATCTTTATAAAAATGTAAATAAGCATTATGTAAGAAAGACTATGTAAACTCGATCTTCATGAATAAATTTTTGAAAAATTATTTTCAACCTATTAGCTAGGCTCATTGTGAACAGTTTATAATGATTATTAAGTGATGGTATTGGTCTATAATTTATTGCCAAAGTCAAATGCTTTCTCCTCTTACATTCAGTGCCATTGTAACTTTGCATGGTAGACCCCTGTACTGTCACTCAGTAGTCCTGTGTAAGGTTACTAATTCACTTCTAGAAAGGAGTCTTCAGAGACACCCCCACCCACTCCCACCTGGCTGATGTGACCAATTTACATAGCACTTCAATTCACCTGAATTCACAGACTTGGATAGGCAGATTCTATAGTCTTGCCCTGTTATTTGGAAATTTTGGAGTCTTTTAACTTTGAGGAAATGGATAGAATGCTGACTAAAATGATTTTCCAGAGTTCATAAACCAATTAATATTTAATTATTCATATTATGCCTTGTGGGGCAAGCATACATGAGTTTTGCATCTCTGATGCCTTGAGGAATGTTGGAAACTGATTTCCCTGCTCCCTTTAGTATTTTACTATATTTATTTTCAAACATTCAAGGAACCTATGAATGATGTTACTTTTCACCATGCATAATTGCAAGACTAAAATATATAAAGTAGGATTGCAAGATGCATTTAGTTGAATCAGACTTTCACATGCTGATGTATTGGGTTATAATTTCAACTATTCCTGTCAGCTTTACTGTTGACAGTATTGAATTTGGATGAAGGAATGAATAGAAGGCATACTCATCAGGCACCAAGTTGTGGAATGTATACGTAGAGAACAATTTCAAGTAGAGCTAAAAGGAAAAAAAGGAGACTCCCAATCCTGTCTTTGAATCATTTGAATAATTTAAAATAGTATTTATAAATAGTGGCATAAGAAGTTGACAGGCCGTTGTTTTGAAGAAGAAAGATATGTATTTAATTCTAATGCGGAAAATAATTAACTACATTGATTTAAGTGATTGTAGAATTTCTGTACTTTGGAAACTCAAAGCTTATTGCCCAATTAAGTATGTAAATTAGGTTCAAGAAGCCATCATTTTATTACTACTGTTGCTTGCTCGTGAGACCTTACATATAAGATCCTGCTCTCTAGCAGAACTGGAAAAACTACATCTTAAGAAATGTGATTGCTCAATATTGATGGCTTGAAATAAGTTCTGCATGTGTTTCTGCATTCTGATCCTCTAGTCTATTCGCTATTTTTTTTCACTTTTTATTCTGGGCCAGATTCATTGATTTATGCTTCGTGCATCATACTCTCTCATATTGTTTGCATGGATTTTCTCTCCATCCCATGTAAACTGATGACTGTAAATTGTTATGACTTGTTTATTAGTGCAATGTCTAGAATTTGTTTCTCTGCCATTTGTCTTAATTCTACCCATATTCCTAAAATATTGGATATAAAGCTATATGTGTCCAGATGCGGATACTTTGGAATCTAGCTAACGAAAGGCAGAACTATATTTAAGAACCTAAAGCTAAGCAGTAACAGTAGTCTCTTCATTTTCCCTACTCCTTGAAACCAAGAAGAAAAAAATGTGTCCTCTGTATGGATAGAGGACTGTAAGCTCCCCACAGTTGCTTTGGAACAAGATGGGGGCTGAATTAATTAATTAACTAATTAATTTTGTAGCCCGGGGTCGAAATGAGGGATCCTTGGTGATCTCTGAGCTTGGTTCAGGCACCCCTCTACATTTTGTGCTTTTGTAATCTATAGAACTATATATAGAACTATTCATCATATTTATATTTTAATGAAATAACTTCTCCGTTTGTTAATCATTATATTTTGTGGGGAAATGAAACTGTTACTACCTAACTAGCTGGAAATATGCTATCAAGTATGTGTATTTTGTCCTGATGGACAAAATTACTAGGATTTATAATTCTAGTAATAAGTTAATAATTTCCAAGCTATATTAAAAGTATTAAAAATAACTGTTCTGTATAATAAATATTGAAGGTATAATTGAATCCTTGCTTTCCAAATTAAATAAAGAAGGATTTATGATACTTCAGCCTGAATTTTATTTTACTATATTATGCTTGTAGTATTAGCCACTGGCGAGATTTCTTGTGAAAAGCTGACTTCCATTATAGTATGAAATTAATAAACATGGTTTTAATTTGTGTAATGTAATTGTAGTTTGTTGTGTCTATGCTTTGTATTGACAATTCTGGAAATAGACAAAAGCAAATGTCTAATAGCGTAAGCCAGATGAGAGATTTTTGTATGAGGAACTGTAACAAGATTACATAGTCAACAATAAAGCATTGTGAAGAGAGTAAATTAAACTTGTAGGTTTAGTGAGCTTGAGAACAAGTCCAAGCATGTGACTTTATAAATAACAATTTCACAACGAATATAGGCTTGGTAAGCAGCCCATAAATCTGGGCAAACAGCCTGCTGAGCATTTTAATCGCCAGCTGTGCCATCTCTATTCTTTGAACTGGCTACTGATGAGAAAATTAAGGAAAGCTGAAATTAAGTAGGATTCTGTGGACAAAAACAATTTTATACCCCTCTTCATGAATTTAACCCGTATCACTTGTCTTTTCTATCAAGGAATGTGGAATCATTAGATTAAATCAAGAATTAGATATACAGGAAAAAGAAATACAGCACAGGTGGAATGCAACAGATGGCATATCTCTTACGACATACGGTAGTAATGCAAGCTTTGCCATAGGAGCTATTGTGTGACTTAATTTTTCCCAAGTCTTCTGTTCCAAGCAAAAGGAAAAATATAGAGGAGAACACAATTTGGATATGTAGAGAGGTTATGCTCCTTCGCATGCACTCCCCCTTCTCCAAGTATAATCTGCAGGTAGGTAGAAGAGATTTGGAGGAAAGTAACTTGTATACACTCTTTCCTGGCCTCCCTGGAAGCTTCGCAGACTCCTTTTCCTTCTTCAGTATTGTATTGTTCTTCAACAGTACAGCAGTAAGAACTCCCTATATTCAATTATTTAAAAATATAATCCCTAGTTTAATATAATAACATGCATTCTTGATCAGATAGAGAGAGAGAAAGAGAGAGATACCTATCTCACAAAACAACTCTGGGTAGCATACAAGTACAGTGCCAATTAATTATGCGCATACACAATATATCATTGAACAGCTTCTCATTCATGGTTACATATTGCTCTATCTGCAATAATAATTGCAAATAACAGGTACTTTATATTCTACTTAGATCTGTGAGAAATGATTTGTGTATGCATATTGCATTATACATCTGTGATAATAGGCCAAAAGTTCTGTAGATGAGGGTTAAATGAAAGTTAATATAAACAAGTTGAAAATTCTGGAAAGCTCGATACTTGGGGTGTTGTGTCTTGCCTGGATTTTAGTTTTGTAGCTTCCTGTGTTTTAAAATTTCAGTATAAAAAGGTCCCTAGATTCATTGAAGAGCAATTTGGCAGCTTTAACTTTTGGAAGACAAGGAGGTAAATATTTTTTTTCATAATTTGAGCTCCAGTAAAATTAAGACACTCTCCCATTGTCAATATAAACCTTTTAATATTTATTTGCTATGTATATGTAGGGATGTGGGTCTATATATATGTTGTACATAGTATGTTTAGGTGTGTGTCATGTATATGTTTCACTTTGAGAGCGGGCAACTAAATTTCATTATTTTATGTGTGCCATTGTGCCCACAATATAAAAAATGACAATAAAGGTTATTTATTTATTTATTTATTTATTTAATTCTTTTTCCACTCATTTTTTTAACCTCAGAATTTATTTATTGATAACATATCTATTAAAATTAATGGGTTTTCTTTTTTTTTTTAGAGCTTTAAGTTGTTCTAGTATCTCAGGTGTCTCAGAAGTTGAAAATGCTTCTGGTCCAAACAATGTGGTAAATAAATGTTAAGAGTTGTAAATATTGCCATTGACTTATATCTAGTAGATTACATTTGTTTTTTTAACATGGAATATATTAAAAATTCATCTTCATCATGAGTTGGTTCGGAATCAGTATCTCTGCTTCCACACAGTTTTAACATATCCGCATCTTTTTCTCAATTTTCAAGGTTGGGTTTACCCATAAATTCAATTTGGCTTGAGAAAGAGTCACTTTTTTAATTAGACATTCCATTCCATAACTTCCTAATTGATGTAATTGTTTCCAGAGATATCAGAGTTTTGGTATATTTAGATCCTATACAACCAAAGGTGTTGCCCATGAATATTAACAGAGTTGCCCATATTGGAAAATTAACACCAATTGTTGGCTTTGAGTATTTAATTCTTGACAATAGGTCAGCATTATGATATAGTACCAATGAAGGGGAATATTTGTAGCTCAGGGTTGAAATGGAGGGGTCCTTGGTGCTCTCTGTGCTTGCTTGTTTTCTTGCAGACGTTTCATTACTCTAACTAGGTAACATCATCAGTGCTAGTAAGGAGTGCTGTTTGCTGTCAGTTTATATCGGGTCTTCAAACGTGGCCCTTTTATGACTTGTGGACTTCAACTCCCAGAATTCCTCAGCCAGGCATGCTGGCTGAGGAATTCTGGGAGTTGAAGTCCACAAGTCATAAAAGGGCCACGTTTGAAGACCCCTGGTTTATATTAACTCCAAGGCCAACTTCAGACCAACAATCGCATACCCAATACCCCAATCAAGAACCTGCCAAAGAGCCATTAGTAAACAGCCCAACCAAAGAATTCCTAAGACCGCCCCCACCCACACCGACAGGCAAAGACCCCAGAATATAAACTGACAGCAAACAGCACTCCTTACTAGCACTGATGATGTTACCTAGTTAGGGTAATGAAACATCTGCAAGAAAACAAGCAAACACAGAGAGCACCAAGGACGCCTCATGATGATATGGCTCCAGTTTCAGAAAACTGAATCCTCCCTTATTAATTGATAATTGCATTTTCTTAAAAGATATTCTTGAAATCAAAGAACCCGATAGAAATTCTCTAAATAAAGAATTTATTTTCTGGAACTACTGCCCTGATACATAAACTGAAATTCCTTTCAGAATATAAATTAATCTGGCAATAATATTCATTTTGAGAGTATTCACCTTTCCTCTTAGAATCAAGGAGCTAAGACAAAAGTCTTACAGTATACTTTTGGCGTGCAGGTATAATGAGCTATCTAGACTAGTACTGTATCAGAGCTATAGCAAGCAGTAAGCTGCATGCTTTACTCTTGGAAGTGACTGGCCGAAAAGTTGGCTTCTAAGAATTTACTTAGAATTTACAGTGGTAGAACTGGTAATGATAGGTTGTTTTTTTCTGTAGGATTATTAAGGGCTTCTGTCCAGCACTGTTTCATTTGTAAAGTTAAATATATTTTCTTCCAAGTCAGCTGCTTACCTTCTAGTGCTTATTTTTTTTCTTCTGAAAAGAAGCAGGGCAACTGTAATATGAGATTCATGCTGAGTAGGAGTCAGAGATATGCCTTAGAACAACAGGCCATATTAAAGGACTGAAAGTCAACTCTTTGTAAACACTGGGCTGTGGTTTGTCTTAAAAGGATCCGTGAGAAGTTGCTGCTAATGTTTTTGTTTTAATAAAATCAGTCAACTTCTTCTGTTAAAATTAATATTTGAAACATATTGTGGGTTGGTAGTTACTGAGCTACATTTTCCTATAAACTTATTCTATTTCTGATAGAGAGAGAGAGAGGGGGGGGGGATTAGTTAGGATTTGAATGCATCTTTATTAAAAAGGGATTGGAAGAATTATATGGAACTTTCATCACTTCCTTTTGAATAGAGACCAAATATAACAAGTTATTGAAAAGTACATTGCAGGCTGAACTAAAGGAGATCAGAAAGTGTTTTTCAGTGATATATGAGCTGTGACTCTGATTACAGGATTGTAGTGAAAGGTTCACAACATTAAACATGGGAAAAATTTTCTACAATAAACAGTGAATGTTTGTCTAGCTGAAAAATAGTAATACTGAGTGATGGATGTGTGTGGCAAAATGGGCAGTCATCTACAGATATTCTCTGTTAATTGAAGGCTTCTTGTGCTTTTCATTTATCTAATAGTACAAATGGATGGAAATTTTAGATCTTTAACTTTAGTGTTTGCATGAACTTAGTGAGATGGGGAGTGTCTAAATTGGATGGATGCATATGTGTATCTACAACTTAGAATATTTAGAATCAGTCTGCTGCTTTATATCCCATCCCTGCATCTATTATCAATTTTGTAGAAAGCTATGTATGTCTGTGTGAATTAGTGGTGTATCTTCTACGTCAGCGGCCCCCAATCTTTTGGACACCAGGGTCCGGTTCCGTGGAGAGTGGTTTTTCTGCGCACCGGAGGGGCCGTGGTTTTACATGCTGCATGCATCCCAGGGATGGGGCTTTGCTTGTTCGTGCGGCCTAGTTTCTGGCATGCCGTGGCCTGATGCCGGTCCACGGCCCGGGGGGTTGGGGACCCCTGTTCTAGGTATTTTCTTTAAGAGTCGTGTTCATGATGCAATTTCTCATGCAACTTATCTTTCAAAGAATAATGATAGTTGCTTTCTTATCATTTTAGTGGGCATGTGTGCTATTCCAATCACAAACAATGCTGACCCAAATCTGTAAATTGGGTTAAAAACAATACAATAAAACTAAATTGGTAATATTGCACAACCTACATACAGCACTGCAAACCTCTATTTACTTGCTTTGGAAAGCAAGGTTGGGGTTCTTCAAAGTTCTTGGTGGGCAGAGAGTTTTTTAAAGGGGAGTGCTGTGATCAGGTGCTTCTTGGGTCCTGTCACATGACATTGCTTAATGCATGGGATCCAGAACATGCCAACTTCATCTGATCTTATTTGTACTGGCAGAAACAAAGGGAGAAAGGTAGTCCCACAAGTAACATTACAGGTAATTCTCAACTTGCTACAGCAATTAGGACCAGAATTTCTGTCACTAAGCAATGAGGTCATAAAGCTTGACTGCATCACATAGTAACAGCAATGCCTATAGTCTTGGTTGCTGTTGTTAACCAAATCCCATAATCATTAGGTGAGGCAGCTTCCTTCCAGTTTCCCACAACAAAGTCATTGGGGAAGCTAATAAGTTGTAAGTTCCATGCCAGCTGGCAGACAAGTGACTCGAGGTTGTGAAGAGGTGCATGGGAGAGAGGGCACAAAAGTGCACTGGAGGGGCATGGGCATATATGAGTGGCCAATGTGGCTTGAGCACAGAGGGGCTAGGGGAGGGTGTGCAGATAGAAAAGACTTACTCCAGAAACTTGTGACCTTCCTTGCAGCTTTCTCAGAAAGTCAGTGGGGAAGCTGGCAAGGAAAGTTGCAAATGGCAATCACATGATTGTAGGGCTGCAGCTAATCGTAAGTGCAAACTGGTTGCCAAGTGCTCAGATCACAATCACGTGTCTGTGGGACTGCTGGGATGGCCAGGATTCCAAGGACCAGTCAGAACTACCATTCTTTCAGCACCTTCTTAACTTTGAACCGCCACTGAATGGTTATAGGTTGAGGTCTACCTGTAGTCAATATGACAAAAATCACAGACAATCCACTACCAGACAGAATAAACTACATCACTTGTCCCCAATACCTGATAAATGTATTTTCTAATAACTATAGAACAGCAGCAATTGAGAAGACTGCCTTTGGTCGTCCTTTATATCATGGGTCCTCAACCTTGGCAACTTTTAAGACTTGTGGACTTCAATTCCCAGAATTCCTCAGCCAGCTTTGCATCTTTGCTGACTGACGAATTCTGGGAGTTGAAGTCCACAAGTCTTAAAGTTGCCAAGGTTGAGGACCCCTGCTTTATATGGTATTCCCTGAGTGAAAGGTCCTGGAGGAAGCCCATTCTTCCAGATTTTATTGGATAGACGATATTTGGAGTAGGTAGTTCTGCAGAAACTGAATAATAAAAATGCTATTCAGAAATTTCTTTTCTATTTCTATATCTTAAATTCTTTCATTCTGGGGAATTCAAAATAAAGCAGCTAGTAACAGGCAGTATAATATTCCACTTTTTTAAAAAATAGCAACTTTATGCATTTGTTATCTTAATCTTTTGATAATACATTTGATGCAATTGTGCCACTACATTTAAAAAAAACAACTTCCAAGTGAATATTAATAACAACATTGCCCTTCTTTTAATTAATATTCTTTATGATAATAACAGCTTTACAATTTTTGCTATATTTATTATGCCTAATAAATTCTGAATGTTGTGGGCATTAACACAAAAATGCATAAAGGTTTGTCATTAAAACATAAATGCCTTATAATATAATGCAAAGAAGTTGATCACAAATGAAAATTTGACTTAGTATATTTTTATATTTAATATATTTATTACTTAAATCTGTCTTTTATAATTATAAGATACATTTATTTTAGATACCTGTCTAAATGTTTAAATATTTTGACGCTGGTTTAATTTTGTGTAATGAAAAAGCCCTTTCATTGAAATTAACATTATTCTAGGAACACAAAACAAGTCAGGAAATACCAGTTAGCCACCTTCAAGATTGAAACCAACATTTGACAATCTGTCAAATATTCTAAATGCTACCCTAGATGGGCCTATGAATTGGTATATGTTCCAGCAGGATTCCGTTTGACTTGAAACATCAGACCTCACATGACACATTACAGATTTATTCTTTTGAAGTATTTCTGAATTTCAAAAGCAGCACATATCAGCAAACATTCTTGGACACTCTGCACTAATTCTGTCTCCTGGCTGCAGTGATTCGGAGCAGATTTTTTCGGGACTGTATTCATTGCTCATTTTTTTAACTGCTCATTATTAATTTTTATATTGTTTCACTTATGTGGTATTTTAACACTTTGTTCTATTTTGCTTTAGTCACATTGATCAGACAACAACATGGCAGGATCCAAGGAAGACTCTCCTTTCCCAAATGAATGTTACAGCTCCTACAAGCCCTCCAGTGCAGCAGAACATAATGAATTCAGCAACTGGTAAGGAGAAATCAACCAAAACATCTAGAGAATTGCAAGTTTAACATTTAGTATATAACGTTTATGCTGACCAGTGTTGTTTGTCATTATTGCTGAGATTTATTACTGAAAATGGATCTTAAAAGAGATTGTCTTCCATAAGTGTTTATCAAACAGATATTTCCTATGAGAAATAAACACACAAATTTATGAATAGAAAGTGTTATGCAAATGAAGGTAGTAAGCTCGATTCTTTTGAATCATTCTAATTTGTAAAACAGTACACGATTTATGCAAAATGCTGTAAAAATATATGCAAGTCTTCATTATCCCTTTCCCAGGCTTTGCCTTGTCATGCTGAAAACTTTCTCAGTTTTGTTTCTTTTATATCTTGCTGCATTTATTTCTCATTATTTTGTTTGCTATGACTTCATAGTGGCTTTTGTTGGCATTAGTTTGTCATATAAAACAAATCTTTTTAAAACATCAGTATTGTTTTCTGAATTCCATGTTGCCAAGTGATTTAAGCAATCCAGAATACTTTTTTATAGTAAAGGCATGTCAAACATATATGTTCTTAAGACCATGTTACAGCTGTGGAAGACAGCTCAGTGATCTTGGAAAGAGATGTAGCTGCCTTAAGTGGTTGCCTACAGGTATTACATTACTGTTTTTACTTGGGATGTAAATTTCTCACACAGTCCTGAGGAATCGAATGGAGTAGGCCAGTGGTGGCGAACCTATGGCACGCGTGCCAGAGGCGGCACTCGGAGCCCTCTCTGTGGGCACATGCACCGTCGCCCCAGCCTGCCTCCTCCCACGGCCCCCTCCTCATCAGCAGCCCTCCAGAGGAGAGTTGCCCCCGGGCACGGCCCACGCAATGCTCAACAGCCAAGGACATGGTAGCTGGGCAGCGGGGACAAGACTCCGCCCTTGCACCCCATCGCGCGCAGATGATGCTGCAGGGCACGGACGGAGGGCATGGCCACCATGGCGCTGCTGGGCTGCCTGGGTGATCTATGGCGGGCCGTGGAGGTGGTGGGTGGTCCAGCGGGCACGGCGGAGCGGGGACGGGTAGGGGGGGTGGCTTTTGGGCACTCGGTCTCTAAAAGGTTCACCATCACTGGACTAGGCTTTGGATTGGAGAAAATCAGACTGGAGTATTCAGGGGGAAGGGTGTGGCTTCTCCCCTGTTGGGTTTTGCCATCCAACTTTTTTTCTTAGCTTGTCTTTGGCTTGTCATTCCCACCATCTTTTCATCATTCTAATGAATAATTTTCTGCCTTTAAAATAATATTCAAAGTAGCTTACAAATATATAATACACAAAGAAAGTCAACTATAAATGTGCAGAACATTTGAAACAAAAAATAAAGTATACTCTACAAAATAACAAACTAAACAAGAGTATTGAAGAAAAACTCTTTTGGCAACCAGTGAAGGAAAGATTTTTTTGAATGAAGATGGGTGTCGGATTTACAAAATGGCACTTTTTACAGATTCTGCTACAAATATATTAATAATCAGTATAGATAGTCCTAGACTTGCGACCACAATTGGAACTGGAACTTCCATTGCTAAGTGATGTGGTCATTAAGTGAGTTGTGCCCAATTTTATGACTTTTATTGCCAGACAGACAGACTGATTGACTAAGCTGAAATGGTTTAGTTCTGCCCCTGCTAGGATTGTGAATCAACAGACATTGGAACAGGCAGTCAGAAAACTTGGCTGCAATTTCCCCAGTAAGAATATACTAATATCTAATATCTGTCTGCTATAAGTTTTTGTATAGTGAGTGATCTGAAACAATTGCCTTTCCCTGACAGAAAAGTCCTGGATTATTAATCTGGAGCTTCTCCATTCATTTTGGTAGATAACATCCAGGCTTTCAGTCTGAATGATAACTAAATAGGTCTTAATAATCCTCATCTCAGTCCATATCTTGTCCATTTGAAATAAAAATGTAGACTTTATTTAAACATTTGTATGAGCAAATATGGCTCTGAAAGTTGGACCATAAGAAAGGCTGAACGCAAAAGAATTGAGGCCTTTGAACTATGGTGCTGGAGAAGACTCCTGCGAGTCCCTTGGACTGCAAGGCGATCAAACCGGTTAGTCCTAGAGGAGATCAACCCTGACTGCTCCTTAGAAGGCCAGATACTGAAGTTGAAACTCAAGTACTTTGGCCACCTAATGAGAAGGAAGGACTCACTGGAGAAGAGATTGAGGGCAATAGAAGAAGGGGACGACAGAGAATGAGGTGGCTGGATGGAGTCACTGAAGCAGTAGGCGTGAGCTTAAATGGACTCCAGAAGATGGTAGAGGACAGGAAGGCCTGGAGGAACGTTGTCCATGGGGTCGCGATGGGTCAGACACGACTTCGCAACAACAACAACAACAACAACAATGAGCAAATACTTTTATGACTAAGAAAACAAGTGTTTTACTCTAAATGGCTAAGATTTGTTCCATAGGCCTCTATTCTCCATCTGCTGGTTCTCCTTCCTAGAAGATTAAGAAAAGATGATACTATAAAAACTTTGCAGAAGTTGTTCTACTGTTATTTGTTCCATCAGCATGTTAAAGACTTCTATTTGAGAATATTGTTTGATTATTTAAGAGAGAAAGAGTTCATTTAAAGTTACAGAAAAAGATGTTTATGGAAATCTCCAGGGATTTTTAGCAAAATAAGTGTGTTTATTTTATTTTTTTTAAACCATGATTTAGAGAATGGTAAAAGTTTCACAGTAGTAATTTTTGAATCTGTCTATGCAATAAGACATGTTGCTGATTTGAAAGGACATTCGTTGCTGAGGAATAATAGAGATTTGTAATTAGTCATACTTCCTAAGCTTGGTGAAAAATGATAATTATGGGTATCTAAGAATGTGGAGAGAATACTGCAAATTATTCTGGTGGCAAATGTAGTCTTAGCAGCACACTGATTCATCTTGGCCCAAGATGTAACAGTGAGACATGATTTAATGGCATTGTATGAAGTTCAAAATTGTTTTGTGAAAATAGTATTTAGTATTTGGTTCGACAACATACTAATCATAAGCAGAATCAGTGGTTGAAAAGAGACAGTTATTTAATGGCTTTATTTTATTTACAGTATATAGCCACTCATCTCAAGTACATAACTGGGCAGCTCACAACATTAAATGATATAGCAGTTCTTTGCAAGCCTAACCTGGCATTTGAACCTCATCTCACTTTTATGGAATTGCTTTATGGTGTTTTCTAAGCAGAACAAGGTCAACTTTGGCATTTTGTTTTGCTTCCTTGTATTTGTGTCATGGTTCCGAAAGATGAGACCAACTAAAACAGAACTCTGAGGCTTGAGCTTTCCTCTGAGAACATGTTTATTGGTTACAAAGTATCGGCACGGTCAAAAGTGAAACCAAGACTAAAATTCCTTCCAAAATGTTACAGTAATACAAAGTTAAACTTCCCAGCCCAGTACTATGCAATCAACTATGTTTCCCAATAGAATAGTTTGGCGGGCTTTCTAACATAAGGTTCAACCCCCAGTCTAACAAACAGAAATGACCTTGGTTCCCACAGGACAGAGAATTGTTTAGACTAGCATAAAACTCCACATCCCTCCCCCCATTCTTGTGGCAATCGAAAACGAGCAAGATGGCTTCAGCCAGGTTTGTTGCAGAGTTGACAATTTGCTCACATCAGGGCAAAGCATGTGTGAAGGAGGAAGATTATTACTAATGTGAAATGAAATACATTATCCTAGATAATGTATTAAAGTTTTTCAAACCATGGCTTATTAAAGCAGCATATTAAAGCAGACAAGATCAACTTGTCTTCAAAATTAAAACAAAATTCTGACCTTTAAAAAAAAAATTAGCTCACTTTATATAGATGGAGATAAATATAGAGATAGATGCAGGCACAGATATAGACTTCCTACAGTTAGGAAGCAAGGCACTGCACTATAGCCCCCAAATTTAACAGTTGAAAAGGGGTTGAGGATGGTATGGGAAATAAGAGTTAAGAATATTTGCCACAGTTGTATTGGATGAAATTATAGTGGTTTAGCAATTTTGTTTATTCTCAAACTACAGAGTTTGATGAGAGTCGGAGCAATAAAGCTAGCCGATCTCTGTCTTATCAATTCTCTTTTTTAAAAAAAAAAAATATAAACAAAAGTAAAATGAGCAAAGATTTTGGCAGCATAACATTATTCTCGATGTTTTGAATTTTTCAGAAAGACAATATTGCAAATAAACTTTCCTATTTTTCTACACTCTTCATATCTTCCTTTTATTCTCTCTTCCCAACTTAAGAGTTCGTTCTCTCTGTTTTTCTTGAAATAACACTGAAAAGTTTGTTAGCTAATCACTTTCATTTTCAACATAACTTCCATAGATTTTCATAATTAATGTGTGTTTTCCATTGAAGCTAAGTGGAGCATGTTCTACTGTGATATTTCAATATGGATGGGACATTAGCAATGCTCTTTAAAACAGGACGTTGCTGTTCCCAGCTAATAAACAAGCTTCTCCCTGATTAATGGTTTATATAGTTCTTTTATCCTCTAATTTATTTGTGGTCTTACCAAACCTGTGAAAACTACATAATTGCTCTTCCCATTCGGTAGAACAGGGGCAGCCAGCCTGTTGCCCTCCAGTTGTCTACAGTAAGTTCATGGTTAAAGATCAAAAATGGTCTGAGATTTGTGAAATGATAGTTCAAAGAGTCTGAAGACCATCAGGCCCCATTTGCTTTTTATATGCATTGTAGAAAAGAAAAAAAGAATTTTTTCTCAGAAGATATCTACCCATTGTTTTGCCAGCCCAAAATTAGCATAAGTATCGCTAAGGGGTCCATGACAAACCTGTATTAATATATACAGCCTCTTTATTGAGTTATTGCAGGATATTGTTTTTATATAGAACTCCCACTGTTTCACATAAAAACAATTGTACAATATAAGGAATAATGTACAATATATGGAAAATTAACATAGATAAATAGGAACAGAAATCTGCCTAAAATAGAGCTTTGAAATGTCCTGAAATATGAATGTTCAGCTAATTCTGAAAAAGGTGCCAAGACAAAAATGAAAATAAGAATAGTTGTTTTGTCTCCTATTATGAAGCCAGGCAGTAGAGTCTGGACTTGTAATTATCCCTTCCTTTTCATTTTGACAATAGGAAGAATTTAGAATAATCAAAAGATGGGGTAAATTTTAGGGCATTTTTATTTTTTCACTCTAAATATTTGAAACAAATGTTTTATTGCAACACAGCTATAGTATTCTTCCTTTTCCTTAAACCCTCAGAGCCACGATATGCTGAAACAATTAGTTTCATATGTGCTGTGTTTTATGTAAATTAACTGAGGTTTGTTTCTTTTTTAAGTTTAGCTACTTTTTTTCAGCAGGCATAGCACAGCCTACTATGAATTGCTTCCTTCTGTGTTACAGGCCCGATCCCTGAAGGATGGGAACAAGCCATGACCCAGGATGGAGAAATTTACTACATAAACCATAAGAACAAGACTACATCTTGGCTAGATCCAAGACTTGACCCACGTTTTGGTAAAAGTTCCTGGCACTTAAAATTCTTCCCTCCACCCACCTACCCACCCTTTCCCCCATTTAGATAAAAACTAGTAGCTATAGCCAGAGACTTGGCTAATGATTTCAAATTAATTGAGAAATTCACCCCCCCCCCATCTTGATGTCTTGCGCCTTTGCCTACTCCTACTAACAGCATGTAACCCTTTCTCTTCCTTGAGGGCAAGGTGGAACTTCCCAGAAACTCTCTCTTTTCATTCATCTCATCGTATTTCAAATTTTCTGTTGCCTCTCTTATCCTTTTTTCAGATTTGAATTTTTCCACTGCTATTACATTTGTTATTTTTATTGTATAAATATAGAGATAATTATTTATATTGCCAGTTGTTTCAAAGATAATTCAGTTTTCTTATTGAACATGATGGCTTAGGTCAGTGGTGGCGAACCTATGGCACGGGTGCCGGAGGCGGCACTCAGAGCCCTCTCTATGGGCACGCGTGCTGTCGCCCCAGTCCTAGGCCTTCAGCTGGGTTTTATAAAACCTTTTCGCTTTAGGTCTCCGCCGCCGTGCGCAAAAAAAAAAAAAGGTTCAATCAGTCAATTTCAACTTCTTGCGGGGAAAAAAAAGATCTTGCAAAGTTGGAATTGATCGATTGAACTTTTTAGTCCCACCCTGTCTGCCGTTACCACCGCAGCCACCCCCACCCAATTGGCCACACCCAGCCAATGGGCCACACCCACCTGGCACTCGACGATGCATAAGTGGGTTTTGGGTTGCAGTTTGGGCACTCAGTCTCTAAAAGGTTCGCCATCACTGGCTTAGGTGTTAATAAAAACAGAGACTACCTGGTGCGCGTAGGGTAAAATCAACTTTAAAAAGTCTAGTTCATGATAGTTTTTAAGCCTGTATGCTTACTTAACAAGAAGCTGATATGACTCTGAATATTAATTTAGCTTTCAAATCTTCCTTTAGATTTATGTGTCGTGGGGCATTGTTTTAGCTTTCTGTTCTATTGTATATCAGGCATTGTTAGGCAGTATAAATTCTTGTTAGTATAATTGTTTCCATTAAAGTAAAGCAATGGCAGTTATTTGTTGTTTAAGCTATCATTATCAGTCTTACACTCTGACCTAAGAACTTCCCCACAACTGCAGAGTAGATTTTTTTTTAAAGTACACATAACACCTTTGTTCAAAATTTACAGCTTCCAATTCTGTATAATTTTCTTTTCATGAAATAAGAGTTCATGCATAAGAGAGTCGAGCAAACCCCATTAAAACTAATAATGTCACATCGTTACTTTTTAAAATACTCCATTGAGGACCAAATAATTTTGGAGAGCTAAAATACTAGTGTCTGATGCAGTAATATCACTTTGTACTTTATCCTTTGAGATGAATTTTCTTGAATGTAAAGATTACTGGAAAAAGTTAGGTTTTAATTTTGTTTCACTTTTAAACAACTGCTAATGCAGAGGCAGCAAAATTATGCAAAAGTTTCAGTTTTCCCCAGTGGATTAGTAATTTGCAATGTTTCTCATGTCCAGTGCAATCCTATGTATGTGTATTCATATGTTAATCTTACAGTGATTAATTGGGCTTCCTAAACTGTGACTTGTAGTGAACTTTGTTTGGAATTTAAGCAATCAAAGGTACTTTGCAACTAAGGAAAGTAAAGAAATTGCAATAAAATATTAGCATATGCCTCTTTCTTTAATAAGAACACTTTCATTCAGATCTGCAGCATAGCTGAAGTTTCAAGAGTGAAGGAAGAAAAAGAAATATTCCCTTCCATTAAATTCTTCCCATTCTTTATTATGTAATAAGAAAAGGAGATCAAAGACTGTTTTAATTCTCAAACGTAACAGAGATGGGGCTAACTATTTCCCATTATAACTTTTAATTGCTACTATTATTATTTCATTCAAGATGCTATAATAGGACTTACATTTCCAATTTTTTCATATAACAGCTCTGTCAGCTGGCCTGAATTGACTGATAGTGAAGAACCGTGAATCTTTCACCAGTTCTAGTCCTATACTTTATTAACAAATAAGCATCTGGCTCTAAATGGCAGAGGTGGGGCAGCTTCCGGAGAGTTGCAGAAGAAAGGTGTTTTTTTTCTGTCTTATTCTAGAAGTATTTCATAAGACATGGGGGGGGAAAGAGTTGAAAAACTCTTATAGCACATAATTCATTTCTGTTACCAGTTCTAAATCCTGTAAAAAGTCAGGGGTTATAAGCTACTTCACATACAGACTGTTTTCTTTTCCATTTTCTTTAAAATTATCACTCACAACATATTGTCACATTTCCAGACATCCAAGTGAACAGAACATTTCTTCCTTCCAATCCTCCTCACATTGTACATATTGCATGGATGATGATGCAGTTCAGTTATCACAGTGGGTCTGTAACTGCTTGATAATACTGAAGGCTGCTTAGCAGGATGGAATAGGAATGACAGTCCACAAATTACTTCTTAGTCCAATACTTGGCTTATGTCATTTGAAAGTATTGTTCTGCAAATTTGGAGTCTGGCTGAATAATTGAAAATACCGTAAACTGGAAGAGCTTAATGGAGACTTCTACTGCTTGATTATAGTTTGAATAATTATCTTAACTTTCTTCAAATTGGACAAAACAATATTTAAAACACTACATAAATCAAGGATGATATTACTATCTGCTCACAACAATTTGAAGACACAGTTGCCAGATTTTTTAGCTGATGTTGGCCTTCATATACATCACGTTCTTCCCAAGAACGTGTCGTAATGTAATATGCAATGTAATCTGGGTTCCCAGCAGGGAAGAGCTGTTTTCCAGAGAGCAAAGAAGCAGCGGAGCTTGCAAAGAAAGAGGGTTAAAATAGTTCCTCTATAGCTATTCCCAGAATATATCTGTAGTTATGCCAATAGTTGCCTTAGTCTGGCAAGATTCTGTCTATAGGTGGAGAGTGATAAAGGAAACTACTCTTTAGTGTTGTTCTTGGGGCCTAGCAAGTTGTGCTAGAAAAGGCATGCTTCCTTGCTCCCATAAGATGACAGCATGTAATTGATGGGACTTGGAGTGCATCCATTCTGCAGATGATGCATTTAGGCAGAGACATGTTAGTATCTAAAGAGGAAGGATACGGATAATCCTGTAGATAGGATTGTATCTAAAAATGTGGCTTAATCTGTTTCCCATAAATGGATGCAGTTAGCATACCTAATATTATTATATGATTTTCAAAGGCAGATTAGAAGTGTGGTAAAGTTTTTGCCTAAAGCAAGACTGCCTGGTACTGAATATATTAGCCTTTGCCTTTTTCCTAATTGTCCCTGGCAACCTTAAGTTACTGGTGGATACTTTCAGGTTTTCATAAGATTGCTTTTCAAATGTATTCGTGTTGAATACATACTCTTTAATTTCCAACGACTGATGTGTACCTTCATTTGAGTGAAAGGTGATGCCTCTTTCAAGTCAGTTCTTGATTCTGCTCTTATGACTACACATATATTTGTATAACCTCCTATCTCACAAAAAGAACTTTGAGCGGTGTGAACAATCAAATAAAACAACAGCTAAAAAAAATATAAAAATCTACATTAAAAGATAAATGTTATAGAAATGAATTTACAGACCCTGGGCAAAGAGGATAAAAATGGCTACTTTAGCAATGGAGTCATCTGAACATGTCATCGGTCTATGTAATTGGCTTGATAGCACATAGAAGTGCTTTCCTCCAGGATGTGTATGCTTCCCATCACTGGGATTTCTTGATTGTCTTCCATCCATGTATTAATCTCGCCTTACAGTGTAGATGTAGATAAAATTATCCAGGTACTGTTCATCTGCTGAGACTTTTAAATGGTACATATCACATAAAGCTTGTGTGTGTGTGTGTGTGTGTGTGTGTGTGTGACTTCTAGTGACTGCTAGACTAATCCCTGCAGTTGTCCTGGCAAAATTTCAGAAGTGGTTTGCGGGTTAAGGGTGATAAAAGTATTATTAATAATAATATTTTTATTTTAAAACTGAGCCTTGAAATATTTTCTGAAAATATAGGCAAAAAAATGATTGATCAATTAAGCAATATTATAAAATGGAAGAAAAGGCCATTTTGAGCTTAAAGCCACGCAGGTGGTACCCCGAAACACTGGGGTAAGTGACATATAAATCATCTTTAGGAGAATGCATCATTGATGGGAATCCCCTTTTGTCAAGCCTCTCAAAGGGGCTGGGATAGGAGGAGGTGGGATAGTGTTTCAATCAAGGTCATGTTGCTGGCAAATTCTCGGAGTTCAAGTCCACATGTCTTAAAGTTGCTGAGGTTGAGAAACACTAGTATAGGAGATGCTCCTTCTGATATTTGTTGTGATGATTTTTAGTCTTGACTTCAGTCTGTTTTACTATGAGAAGTGGACTGTATTTGGACAGAATCAGGGAAGGGTACTTCTCCAGGGAAAGAGTGGGTGAACTACTAAGTTTCACATTTGAGTTGTTTGTTGATGATTTGTAAAAAAAAAAAAAAAAAAAAAGCTTTTTTTTTTTTGCTCTTTTTTCCCCAGGCAATTGTTCTTTTCTTTCAGCTTTTCTTCTTCACAAACTTTACTTGTGAGACTTAACTAAAATTTATCTGCACTAAAACAGTGAAACAAATACATTCTTCAGGAAGTAGAGTAGTACTCAACGGTGTTGCCTTATGTGGAGGGGCATAACTACTTGGCTTAAGCATTCCATTGTTTCCTAAGATTCTTAAATGACAACATCAGTTAAAATAAGATCTTCAGCATCTAAAAAAGAAATGCATATTACTGTTTTATTTTTGAAACTGAATAGCTTCCCTTTTTGGGCCCACTGTCTATGCTTGGTCAAGACAAGTTTGACTAAATGCCAGAAGTTTCTTTTATTATTATTTTGTGTTTGGGCTTTTAATCTGTTTCAGGCAGAAGGAGGGAGGGAAGGAGGGAAGGAAGGAAGGATTATTTAGCTAAGGAGAGCTAAATAAGAAAAGAACAAAACGAAACACAAGGGCTTCCCTGAACTCCGATGGCAAGTGTGAGACAGGCTGCTATTGAACAGAGAAAGGAGGCTTCCTTGAAAATGAACTTTTTCTGTGCTTATGATAAATGTATTACAGATTTCTGTGCCAAGGAAGTTGTTCCCCTTACAACTTCAGTTATATGAGTGCTTCCTCCAGCTTAAGGAGCAGCAGAAAAAGTCAAAATTAATTCCTTGGATTCTGACTTTTTCTCTTGATGAACTTGTGCAGAAAAGGGTGGAAGATGCCTACATTGCCTGTCCCCCTCTGTTAGAATCACTTGGAGTGATAAAAGAGGCATCATGAAATATTGTAGTGGAAGGATTAATTATTAGAAATCATTCTTTCACACACCCCTCCCCATCCTGAGGGAAGAGAAACTTGGGATTTAGCAATTTAGCAATTATTGGACTTGTTGATATCAATAGCTCTTAAACTTATATACCGCTTCACAGTGCTTTACAGCCCTCTCTAAGCGGTTTACAGAGTCAGCATATTGCCCCCAACAATCTGAGTCCTCATTTTACCGACCTTGGAAGGATGGAAGGCTAAGTCAACCATGAGCCGGTCAGGATCAAACTCTTGGATGTGAGCAGTGAGTTAGTCTGCAATACTACTTTCCAACCACTGCACCACCACGGCTCTTGATGTTGTTGAACTAAAGATAGTGCTTTAGATAAAAGTTATAGATCTTGTGCCTCTAGATGTATCGGATAGGAAAGATTGCTTCATCTCCCAGAAGCATTAATTGTTTGACTGCCCTGTATCTTGCTTCCTTGATACCCCTCCTTCTTAAAAATGGTTGTTTACAATTCTGTGTTGAAAGTAGAGGATTCTGAATTTTATTTATGAAAACTTGAAAATCTGTTTGAAGGAATAAATAATTATTTATAATAAGTATAATAACAATTTACATTTACTGATTTACATCTAGTAACATGCTGAAAATAATCCCAGGTGAACCCTTGGGTTAAGAACTAAGGAAGAAGTTAAATGTCAGAGTAAACAGAATTAAAGGACCAGGACCTATACTGCAGAAAACGTCTGTTGCAACACAAGAGTCAGAATGTAATCAAAAATAAGCAGCTATAACAAATATCCTATTATTCAAGCACTCTGGAAATCAAATGCATTGAGTCTTGGTCTTCACAGAGTATTTCTTCCTTGCCAGTTAATGAAGTAAAGACACATCCGCATTTCTTTATATTAGTTTACAAAACTCAAATATTGGTAATGAAATGCAGCATCTTGCTTGCATTTTTCATTCAGTTCAGCTTTTATGGGAAAGTTTCCAATTGACCCACTGTAGCTCTTGACAGGCAGATAGAGAACTTCAAGCAAATTATATGTCCACAGTTTTTCGTATAGCATAGCAGTAATAGAGAGGTGAAGGCATCACTCTGGAGGACGGAGGAAGTGGGAGTAGCAGAAGTAGGAGGAAATGGAGGAGGCAAGCAGGTGTTAGCAAGCAATGTAAGTATATGTTTTGGTGAATAAAATATGCAGAACTATGCACACAAGTTCTCACTTGTACATCCTTTTTTCTGAAGACCTAAACTGGCATTCAGTGAGCCCTTGGGAACAAAAAAAATAAATAAAAAATACAGCTATTCCTGTTTTAGTGCTTGACAAAGTAATCCTGCTGACACTGTCTTCATAAAGACAGTGATCAAGGTATTAGTCTAGGTAGACTTGATAAAACTTTTTTCAAAATGTTATCCAAACAAAATCAAAATAGGAGAAACGGCAAGCATAATGCTTTTGGTAATGTATGTAAAGGGCCATATTCTCAAGTAAATAAGTGTCTGGTTTTGATTGGGAGCCATCCAGATTTCAGCTATGTACATTTTTAAAATAAAACAAATAAATAAACAACTTTCACATTTTCAAAGCTACATTTTAGATTTGTAAAGCTTTTCTATAACATTGATAGCTTTGAGAAGAGAGCATGAACTATTACTCTTCTGAATGAGCTCATTTCTCTCTCGGGATGCAGAGAAGATTCTTTCCCATCACGAGCATTGGATTATAGTTCCACTCACATTTCTTCTCAGCATCTCTCTAGATTGGAGAAGGAATAGATGGAGTTACGTCCTTTTTGCATTGGGCAGCAAAATGACATGAGCTCCCCTTGTTTGTTATTTTCTCTAAATTATGGCTTAGAGAACTAGATAACTAGAACTAGATGGGTCACATCTCTGCTTTCTTCAGTCAGTGGTATCCGTATCAAGAATTGAATGCACAATTAGTGTGTTTTTCCTCTATTTTATTTAAAAATATATTCCCGAAAAGGTTTATGATCATATTTTAAGTATACTGAGAATTTTTAAAAATAAGTTACTTTACTTACACTTTATAACTTGATCGAACCATTTTATAAAATGTGAATAATATATATACATTCTGTGCAGGTTAGTAACAGTAATAAGACATGTTAGGATTTGTTAGTTTTCAAGTAATGTAAAAGTGAGTTCTTGGCCTTAGTAGTATAGAGATTCTGAAATCATGAGCATGTCTAATGAAATGTCAGAATCTGAAGAAAAACTGACCCATGTCATGTACATATAAAATTGCATCCAGAAGCAAAACAGCAGCCAGTGCAGCTTGCAGAACATCAATGTAACATGGGCCACCCTAGGGGCCCCAAGAACTGCCCATACCACCACATTCTGCACTAATTTTAGTTTTCAAATACTCTTCAAAGGTAGCCCCGTGTAGAATGCATTGCAATAGTCCAGATAAGAGCTGACCAGGGCTTGAATGATTGAATGCAGGGACTCCCAATCCAAGAAAGGATACAACCGGCGTACAACATAGAGTTGTGCAAAGGTGGTTCCAGCCAGGACTGCCACCTGTTCTTTGAGCAGAAGTCACGAGTTCCAGGAGAACCCCAAGTTGCGCACTGGCTCTGACTGGGATAGTGCAACCCCATCCAGAATTGGAGATGCTGAACTCCTGGATCTCAAAAGTCCGTGTACATAAAGCCACTCGGTCTTGCCAGTCAAAGACTGTTGGGCCCATCCCGACGGTCATAGCCTCCAGCCACTACAAGAAGGCAACAACAACATCACTTGGGTCACCAGGGGTGGAAATAAGAGTATTCGGTATCACCCGCGTACTGATAAAACGTCAACCTATGGTGATATATGACTTTATCCAGCAGCTTCATGTAGAAGCTAAAGAGGAGTGGAGAGGAGAGTACCAATTCTGAGCCCTGCAGCACCCCACAAGGAGCTAAAGTGAATTGGATCTCTCACTCCCTATCATTTGGAACCAGCCTTGAAGAAAGGAGCCATGCCCAGCCTCAAACAGTGGGCCAATGGTTGATGGTATCAAAGGCTGCTGAGAGGTTGAATAAGGATGTTTTTACCACCCCCATCCCACTCTCATCAGAGATCATCAACAAATGGAATCAAATGTTTTTGCCCCATAACCAGGCCTGAAACCTGACTGGAAGGGGTCCAGATATTCCTTTTCATCCAGGGCCCTCTTCAAGCAACCACCTTCTCTACCACCTTCCCTAAAAAGGGGAAGTTGGAAACTGGATGAAAATTGTCCAGGAAGGTGGGGTCAAGAGATGTTTTTTTAAAAGGGGGCCACCCAGAGCCAGGAACGTCCCCTCTTGCAGTGAGGAACTAATTACTTTCTAAAGGCATCTGGTGGTCACCATCCTGGAAACTGTCACCAACCCAGAGGGATAAAGATCTAAACTGACAGGCGGTTGCACTGACAGCATAGAGGACCCTGCCAACTTCATCAAGTCCAGCAGGATCGAACTGTTCCCAGGTAACTAGGTACCAGATATTTCACATGAACCCACACACAGGTTCCAACTGGGAACAAATTTGAGTGACTTTGTCCATCAGGTATGGAACAAAATCCTCTGCAACCATGAAGATGATCATCCGAAACACACACACACACACACACACCAATCTCAGGAAGGACCAAGAAATCCTGAACAGAGCCACCTGGCAGTACCCTGCGGACGCAAAAAGGGCAGAGAAATGATATTTCACCACTCATAACTGCCACAACATGGGCCTTAATGGCAGCTCTGAGTCATGTCCAATTAGAGTCATCCCTCATCTTCCTCCAGTGGCGCTCTAGGTATCTCTTAACCCTTTTCAAAACCCACAATTCCTCCGTGAAATGTTGATGAAAAGTCAAGCAGCTTAGTGATACGTTATATTAAACTTCTCACTGAAGGCTACAAAGGAACCAGTTTTTAATTCACTTACACAAATAGAGATTCTCTTATATAGAAATAAGATCTGCCTACTTTTGCTTTGTGTTATATCAAATGACTAACATGAAGAAATACCTTTTTTTTTGTAGGTGTATATGGTCATAAATGCTTATGAGACTGTATTGAAACCCAATACCCCTCCATCTATATGGACATGGGAATCCTGGAGAAAAATTCATTAAGTATCTAAAGCCAGCATAGTCTTCCATTTTTCTATTGAAACTTGTGCCTTTTAAGTTTGCCCATAATGTATAAAATGTGAATGTTCAAATAAAGAACCTTTTCAGTTCTTTTTTTTTTTTTTAATAGACATAACATTAAATCCCACATACAACTTAACCGGAGTGTAAAAGTCCTTTGAACATAGTTGGATTTAGTTCTAAAGAAACATGGATATACTTGTTTATGATTTGGTTCTTTGTATTTACTAGGTATTTAAGAGTTTCCAGGATTTTGGTCTTCAGATTTTTTTTTTTTTTAAAGAAATACTGTACAGTTGTCTTTTAGACAGAATGAGTAGGGTATGTATAATAGACTGGATTTTGATAATTTCAGAAGAATAACTGGATAATGTACTGCGTTAGAGCAGCAAGAAAGTGATTAGACAACATTCTTTCCTAAAATTATCCTTGTTAAAAGGCATGGTGGTTTCATGAAACTAAGATAGGTAAACAGTGCATTACTAACTTGTTCCTTCACTTCTTCCAAATCCTTTTTCCTCCTAAATCCTCTGTGAAACAAAGACTTGCTTTCTTCTTGTCTGCCTGTGAGGTCTTTGCTACTTGCCCCGTGTGGGTGTAGAACCCCATATTTAAATACTTCTCTGTTACCCAAGAAAAGAAAGAACAGGAAACAGATAAATCCAAGTTCTAGTAGATAAAGGACTACAGATTTACTTTTTCCCTTTCCTCAATTTAGGCACCATTTAAAAAGCGGTTATGTTTTGAGCCGCTAAAGAAGCATTGAGGGTATACAAAAAAGGATCCCCTATGGGAGACTTGCACAGCTGAAACTTAATTTGTATGGTTTTTTTCTGGTCTCACATCCGCTCCTTCCTTCCTTGACAGAATTATTCTGTTCTGTTAATAATGTTTTAGAATAATGTTAATAATCTCTTTAAAATACATGGTATTACTGTATATAAAAAAGCTTTTAGTGTTATTTTTCTATTTCACTCATGGATTGAAAGTTGTAGAGCAGGGGTCCCCAACCCCCGGGCCGTGGACAAGTACCGGGCCGCGGCATGCCAGGCAGCACACAAAACCACGCACCCTCCGGTCCACAGAAAAACCTCTCTCCACGGAACCGGTCCCTGGTGCCCAAAAGGTTGGGGACCTCTGTTGTAGAGTTTTGCCCAAAGATGTTTCTCAATGTTTTTTTTTTTGAAGTGTTTGCTTTCACATCTTTTAATCTCCTATTATAGAAATAGAATGCAGAGGCTGAGTAGTACTTTTGTGTCTTTATTTCTCATTATCAGAGATGATATTAGAGACACTGCTCATAAATGTTAATCATTGTATATCTTAGATCTGGCTTAGAATCAATTGAGAGATTGAAAAGTTTTGGTTCTTATTATCACATGCCTATAAAAAAGCCTCATCTTGGTTTACAGCCCAGTAGAACTGGTTGATAGTTGTCTGTTTACAACCAAAATGGAAACTGGCACATTTTCTACATGAGCCTATATTTATCTTAAATGTATTTTATTTTTATGACCTAGGAGCAACCCAGCTGACTAAAACATATCATTGGAATAGCAGACATTTTGCCCAACTGCTTGGATAATTTAAACAGATTTTGAGAATGCTGGATATAAACCAGGTTTATGGAGTTTCTGACATTGTTTTCTCTTCAACTGCTATGCTGAATTCAGTTTGTTTCCTCCTTTCATTAAGCCATTTTATTCTACTTGAAATAATATTGGAAATAATAAGGGTATCACTAAATATTTATCACATAATGTCTATATATTATGGCCATGTTCTGAGGACTTCCTTTGATACACAAACTAAATTTTGTACATATATACTGATATTATGATTTCAATTTTAAACTACCTCTAGGATTTATCTTTATGCAGTATTGGCAATCTCTGTGAAATTCAGAGAGAGAGAGAGAGGCAGGCAGGCAGACAGACAGACAGACAGACAGACACAGACCCATCTGGATGGCCTTTATTAGAAGTACTAAGAAGATAATTTTGCTTTCTCTACTCATCTAGAATTTCCTCTGCAGCCTGTGAGATTTTTAACATTATTATCCCTTCAGATTTAAACTTCTAATGTGTGTTGGTGAACTCAAAACATAAATTTGCCTTTTTCCATCTCTTGTTAGCATTATTTATTTGTTGAATTTATAGGTAGTCCTCAACTTACAACCACAATTGAGCCCAAAATTTCTGTTGTTAAGTGAGACATTTGTTTAGTGAGCTTTGCCCCATTTTACGACCTTTTTTGCCACAGTTGTTAAGTGAATCGCTGCAATTGTTAAGTTAATAGCAAAGTTGTTAAATGAATCTGGCTTTTCCATTGCCTTTGCTTTTCAGGTTTCAAAAGATGTATGATCCCAGGACACTGCAATGATTACAAATATTGAGTCAGTTGTCCAGCACCTGAATTTTGATCACATGGCCCTGGGGATGCTGCAATGGTCTTAAGTGTGAAAAATGGTCATAAGTCACTTTTTTCATTACTGTTGTAACTTTGAACGGTCAAAAAATGAACCGTTGTAAGTCGAGGACTACCTGTATTTGCCACCCATCTCACTGTGGGGCTACTTTAGCGTTAAAAATAATAAACAAGGTATATTTATACTTGCTAATGGGAATTCTTATTCTATTTCCTTTCTGACTTCTCACTTCCTGTTCTCGAAGTCTGTTAATGTGGGGAGACTATTTATTATATTTGGCCCTGATTCTTCCCTTATTAAATCAACTAAGGCAGCGGCCCCCAACCTTTTGGGCACCAGGGACTGGTTATGTGGGGAGAAGTTTTTCCCACAAACTGGTTTCATATGCTGCGTGCATCCCGTGGATGGGGCTTCGCTTGTCTGTGTGGCCTGGGTTCTGGCATGCCGTGCTCTGTAGATTCCAAAACATTAGGCTCTTTGGGATAAGGCTGCTTTACAGTGCCTGCTCTTTTGTTTGCTTCTACAGCTATGAACCAGAGAATCAGCCAAAGCGCTCCAGTGAAACAGCCACCACCACTGGCCCCCCAGAGTCCTCCTGGTGGAGTCCTGGGAGGTGGCAATTCCAGTCAACAGCAACAGATAAGACTGCAGCAGCTGCAGATGGAAAAAGAAAGGTTGCGACTGAAACATCAAGAACTGCTTCGGCAGGTGAGGCCACAGGTTAGAAAACACACTTCAACTATAATACGGTACTTGTTGCATATGCATGAGTGGCATTGTGCTTTTCAACTCGCAACTCTAGCAAGCATCAGTAGATAGAGGAAGCCGCAAATTGTATAGCTTGCTCCAGCAAGCAACGAATGAGACCCTTTCAGAATATTCCTTTGTGACGGTTTGTGGTGCTGGGCTGTTTCTAGCATGGTGCTCTTTTTATTGCTGATAACTCTGCTTCCTGGACAACTTGCTGAGTAGCTCTGCAACCATATTAATGCTCTGCATGGTCAGAGCTCATCTGACTGAATTTTCCAGCTTTCATGGTGGATGGCATGTGTGAATTGGATCTGGTCTTTCTGTGTCTGTGAAGAGTATTGAAACTTCAGCCTTTCTGTAAAAATGAAGCTGTTCCTTGTTTTTAAGGACATGAAGCATTGTTCCATTTCTGTCAGTAGTCACCAGGGGATTTTGGAAGTTGACAAGCAAGGCCTAAGGATATTGGCCCTGTTACCTATCTCAAGCATCTAGAACTTAAATATAAAAATATTTATCTCTTTAGGTAACATAATTTAAAAGTCCTTGAAGAATCGATGCTCCAAATATACCTAAACCTTTTTTTAAAAAAAGTCATCTAAGCCTGTTTCTGTCAACAGATCTTGTGGAAGTGAATTCCATAAAATAAAGAAATTCAGGAAACTTTATCATCATGGTACTTTACTGAGCCCTCTTCCATGGATGTGAATTCTTGCAGAATGCATGTCAAAGTGCTAAATTACATAGGTCATTATGAACAGCTTCTCTGTGTGCTTCATAAGAGAAAATGAAAGGGAGAAATTCATCCATGTTAGGTAATGTTTACGTGGTTGCAGTAACATTAGTAACTCTCAGAACAGAACTTTAAAACGGATTAACCAAGGTCTTTTACTTCAGTTTAAACTTAGTTCTTTTAAACCATAATACTTTTCTTAAATGTAAGCTGATTTGTTGCTTTTGCTTTTTTTTGGTGACTCAAAGAAACAATGAAGCTTACTTTCTAAACCCTTTGCTCTCAGTCATTGCTTACTGTCCTAGATCTTTTGCTAATGATTGATTAGCTCCTTGTCTCCAGTGCTTTGCATCATGTTTTGTGAGGGTTGTGGAGTGTTGCAGATTTCCTAACCGCTTTTGGAGAATCCTTTTAAAACCTCTTTTTTCCTTGCTTTTTGGGTGGTGGTTTTTGCATCAGGCAGTATTTTCCTATTCTTGGAGATCACTTCTTCAGGCTTTTGCCTTCATCGTTCCTTGCTTTTTCTGCCCTTGTTCTAGAGGCAGTTAGACTTTATACTAAAATAATATTTAAAGGAATAATACTCCGTTTAAATTGGATGGTTACGGGATGTCTCTCTCTCTCTTTTTTTTAATTATCATGAGTTGCCTCTGGACAAGTTCAAAATAACAGCTTCCTAAGCTGAAATTTCCGAACTTTGCCTCTAACTGCTTTGCTATTAATATCAAACAAATTCAAGTGCCGCCAGGCCAGCATGCTTTTAGAAAAAGGCTTCTAATTTGGGATTTCTTTTCTTCAATATCTTCTTCTCAAGAAGATAACTAACTTCAGGCCAAGCAGTGTCCACACTACTTCTTTTTGTCCCCTATGTGTTTAAGCAAAATGTGTTCATGTGCTCTGTAAGCACTCCTAAGCGTCTTATTCCATTATGCAGCAAACTTTGTCATCTCTTAATCACCTTATCCCTTGTCATCGGTGGCTGCTTTAGGAGCTTCCCTCTTGAGAACATTAAGAAGATGATGAGTAAGTCAAGGTAGCCTAGCCATCCCTGTCATAAGACACAAAAAGTAATGTTGACCCATCTTATTTCTTTTACTCTTAGGCGTTGCGGAATATCAATCCCAGCACAGCAAATTCTCCAAAACGTCAGGTAGGCTCATAACAAATGTTTCAGCAAAATAAGAAACATTTTCTTTTGACTTAGATCAGCTGTGCAAGGTTCTTGGGTTTCATTTGTATTTTAATACCCCGGCATGCCTAAAAAGCAGCTATGTGTATCTCATAAGCTTGCTTTTGGTATGTTTCATAAATAATTGATGGTTTAATAACAGATACCTTCACTTGATCTGTCTCCCCGCTCATCCAATACATATCCCCTTAAACAACTTCAAGATGGTATGGTCATATTTGTCATTGCTGGTTTCAGGGATCAAAAGAAGGTGCCTAGTTTTCCAGTTCTCTCTTAGACTTGTGTAACTTTGGATTTCTAAAGCATATAAACTGGCCTATAAAGCTAAGGACTCCATTTCAGCTTCAAGGAGCTAAGTTGCCTCAACTATTTTCTTGGTTGTAAAACTTGGCGGTCAATCTTACAAATATTTCTTCTGTAGAAAATAGGCCTAAAATTGAAATTATAAAATCTGCTGAATGTTTTATAAAGATTTACAAATTATATTAACTGCCAATTCTTATTTTCAGATCTCCTATGCAAATAACTACGTCACATTTAAATAAACAGTACCTCAGAAAAATCTTGTATTGACCACCCTGGGATATAGTTTTTTCAAATTTTGCCAGTTAAGGAGTTGGATAGCATACTAAGTCTTCTACTGGGCTATATTAGGAATGGACCTCTATATGGAAGAATTTTGCTATAGTACTTTGTTGGGAAATGCTTTGGGGGTAAGGAAAATAATGACATACAGTTTCATTCCATCTGTCACATTTCTAGGAGAGTCTCACATTTTTATCTTCTCAGAAGCCTTCAGTAATAACATGATTTATCAAAACTCAATTGATTTCAGTTATAGCCAAGGCAAGATTAAAGCCTGATTATCTTGATTGAAAATCAGTACTTATTCCTGGTATTGGATTAGGTTTTGTGTTTGTCATATTATTCCTGTGCTCTGTATTTAGAAGCTGGCAAAATTAATGCAGTGGTGCTATTTTAATTTTTACAGACATCCCAGTAATCAACTTTGTTTTAATCAATGTATGGGCTGATTAAACATATTACAGATGTTTTATTTTTTTGCACGCCATACACAAGTTGAAATAGCTAAATAATTTGCATTTTAATATATGATTGGCTGACTTGAGTATTGTAACTTGGTCATTCTGTGCCATTTTAACAATCAAATTCTATTTGAAAGAAAAATTTGGTAACAACTCAAGTACATTTGCTTCATCTGGCCACTGTACAGATTTTGTACAATTTTGTAGCAAATTTGTAACAAACCTGAACCACTCAATTTTAATTGGAATGTTGTTTCTTACAGTATAGATTTTTGATTACCTTGTCATCAATTTTCTTTGTCAGGATAAATTGTCATACATAGACCATAATTAGATTAATGTTCAATGAGCAATTTTCTCATCTTTTATTCTCTTCAGTCACTCTGAAACATAGACTCATCTGTTTCACAGAGACACATCTTTATACTGATATTTTGGGGGCGAGGACTCATCAATATGTGGATGATACCCAGTTATATGTCATTGTCCCCTTGCCTGGTGGCTATGAGGATCTGGAAAGGGAAGAACAGCTTGCAACTCAACCCGGCCAAGACTGATTGGTTATGGGTTTTGCATCCCAGGTCCAGGAGTTGGAGGACTTCAATCTTTGGTTCTGAATGGGGTGGCACTACCATGTTCAGACTGTGTGTAATTCAGCGGCACTCCTGGGCAGCGAAGGTGGTGATTTTGCAGAACTGTGCCTTGTGTGCCAGTTGCACTTATTCCAGGACCCAGAGGCTCTGCTCATGGTGACTCATGCCTTAATTACCCCCTGACTAGATGTTTGTTTGTTTGTTTGTATCCTGCCTTCATTATTTTTACAAATAACTCATGGCAGCAAGCATACCTAATACTCCTTCCTCCTATTTTTCACACAACAACAACCCTGTGAGGTAAGTTAGGCTAAGAGAGTGTGACTGGCCTAAGGTCACCCAACTGGCTTTCATGGCTAAGGTGGGACTAGAATTGTACATGGGGCTCTCTTTGAAGACCATCTGGAAGTTTCACTTAGTCCAGAATGCAGACGAGTGGGTAGTTCAGAGCACATTTTGTTGTTTTTATGTAACACTGCTACTCTGTGAACTTCACTGGCTTCCAGTAAACATCTGGGTGAGATTCAAAGAAGTGATTACCACCTCTAAAACTCTACATAGCATAGGAGTAGAATACTTGCAGGACTGCCTTTTCTCAAGATCATCTGCCCACCACAAAGGGATGGATATTCCAGGTTTCTTCTTTTATGCGTCACCACCTTACGGGACCTATGTAGTGTGCTTTTTCTGTAGTTTGCCTATTTTCTCTGGAATGATCTCACTCTGAGATATGACAGGTCCCACATCTGCTCCATTTTCAGCAAGCTGTTAATAACTGCCTCTGCCCCCCCCCCACCTTAGGGGCCAATTGAGAGTCCCGTTAGTTCTACTATGTTGCTTGGTTGCCCTTTTTATAAATGTTTAATGTTATATGGATTGGGATGGATGGTTTATTGTTTGTTTTTGATCCTCTACACTGCCCAGAGTCACATTGTTTGAGTTGGGTGGTTTTATACAGCTTGTAAATCAATAAAATATTCCAGGAGGGAGGGTTATTAGGCCATTTCTTTTAATTTTTGAAGTGGCCATTTTTATGTTTTTCTCAGCACTGCTATTTGTGACTCCAATTCTTACTTGTATTAATTGTAATTGCCGCCTCCCAGTGTGATTCATATGGGTTCATAATTTTTTGTTTGAAAATATACTGAAATATGTTTAAAGTCTATAGGTCTTCTTACTGCTTTTTTCTTTTTTCTTAGAGGCTTTAAAAACAATATCAACTAGTCCCATTGGATCTATATTGGTATTTCCAAGAAAGTCAGCTTCACAACATATATGCCTAAATTATAGAAATACTGTAGATATAATTTATCTGGTGTCTCGTGATATTCTGATTAGCATACTACTTAAAGGGTTGGCTTAAAAGAATAAGTGGATGTATTGCTTATTCAAAAATCATATTTAAAATGTCTTATTAGTGGTTTTTCATTAAATTCAATGAAGTATTTAGTAGGATGTCAAAAGATTCTGGATCCTATATAGCTTTTGTATTAATGCCTTGGATGAAAATCAGGGAAGAATAACTATCAAAACTGCAGATGCCAAAAATTGGGTGGGATAGTTAATTGCTTAGAATAGAGGTTCTCATAGTCGTGTTTTGATGCCCACACCATGTCCATGAGTGAAACCAATAATTTCCATAGAGTTAGTAGCTGCCAATAAATGTCAATTACCTATTTTAAAAAAATGTTTATTTACTACATTTTATACACCCACTTAGTCCAGCAAGGATCAAAGTATCTTACATCAATATAGTCACACAATGAGAGTATGCAGTATTAAAATAGCAACAATCATTATCAACAACATGGAGAAGTAGCAGCCTGAGGAACAGCAACAACATCCAACCTAAAGGAAGCTCTCCCCCCATCACTGATCTATACCAGAGTTCTTTGGAAAAGCTAGATTGTAAGAGGTTCTTCAAAAAAGGAATAAGGTGGAAGCCAACCTAATCTATTTCAGATCTTAAATTATATATCACAATGATTTTCAAGATGCCCACTAAGATTTGCACAAGCAGAGCCCAGAACCCAGAGCAAGCTTTGAAAGCTATAGTATAGGCAAATCTGGGGTTGTATAAAACCTACTCCCATTTGGCTAGACCAAAGTAATCAGATTTTAAAAACTATAACCCCTTTGCCTTTAACTTGCTTGCAACCTTCTCAAACGGTTCAAAACTGTTGTTTTAAAATCCTGCTCTAAAATACAAGTTTCAAGTCAGACTTTTATTTCTGTCTGAAAAAACTTCAGAAGTGGAATTAGTTAACTAGGAGATGTGTTGAAAAAGAGACTAGGCAGCCATCCACCAGGGACACTTTAATTTGGATTCTTGAACTAAACAGTACATAAATTACTGCTTCCTATTCTAGGATTCCTAATAATAAATAACTGAATACAAATGTTTAAACAGATTCAGCAGAAAGGTATTGGCATCATGCAGTGGCTTCAGCAACTCAGCTATAGAGAAAGAAAAAGTGGTTAACTTAAATTCTTAAGAGTACAAATTGACAATTTTTAATAAATATTTTTTGAAGAAGTCAGGAAGAAGAATGAATGGAAATAATGTACTGCCTTGATAGATACAGGCTTATAAACCTGGGCAACTATTTAAAAATAGTCTGAAATGACTACAGAGTGTACAGTCTGCAAAGGACTCTACCATATTAGTTGGGGTAATATATAGCTCAGGATATGGCAGTTATATATAGCTTTCTGGATATGGCAGTTATATTAAATAGCTGATTTGCCTTGATCTTAAATTGATCGTTTGAAATAGTTGAGACAGTTGCAGATAGGTAATTGGTTAGTGATCAGTATGATGGATGTCTTTGGAATTTTGTACTTGGATTTATGTTTAAATACCCATTTCTAGAAAACTGCTAATCTGCACTGTTCTCCTTTTGAGACCAACAAATTAAGCCCAATTTATATGTAGTTAAAAGCATAGTACTAGAATTATTTCAGGCACCAAAGACCTAAACCCCTCTTTATTAAACTCACTATGTTCACAACACTATGCTGTTGTCAACAGTGAGGCTGTGTGCTCTCTGAAGATTTTGGTGTAAGACTGAGCTCATCTGTGTTGAATTTCCTGACAAAATGTGTATTAATGTTTTTAATAAAAGTGCGTATGATCACAAATCTGTTTGTGATGTTCCATCTTCTCCAGTGTGGCTCAAAATTTTGCCAGACCTCAAAAGCACATACTACTAATTCCACATCGCAGTGCTGTGGGTTGACTGTTCAGGACTAATGGGAGGGATTGCTTGAATACTAAGTACTGTAACTGAACGTGGAAGAGTTGATTATAGAAGTATTACAGCAGGCCATGCAGAATCCTGATTTAAACAGACTTTACAAAAATAAACTAGAAGGTATGAAAAAGCTCCTGTTGTAGCTTCATGCAAGATGATTGGTCCAATTAAGCATCTACAAATGGTGAAACTAAATAGACATTGATGTCTCGTGTTACTTCAAAATCAATGTGAGCAGGACAAATTTTGGACTTAGGAAATACTATAAGTGCTTAGAAGAGAATATTTGCCTGATCTTGGCTGATTTCAAAAAGCTAATTGGATTTACTTAGTGCTTGGACGTAGGATCAAGAAGTTGCAGGATTATAGGTAAGACTCTGGAATTGAGATTATCTCAGAAAATGGCTGTGGCAAACCCATTCCGTATTGCTGCCAAGAAAACTACATGGAACATCAAATCACCAATAATGGAGTTTGACTTGGATATTTTATCTTTTCTTATCTAATTAAAACACAGCCTTTAAATTGTTGCTCATAAAAGTTGTTGACTCTTAAGCAAAAGAATGAACAATAATATCGCATGTAACCTTAATTGTTACTATGTTTACCTGCTTGAACCATTGGTTATTTTTGTTCATAATCTCTAATTCTGGATAAACTTCTGAAAGTTTAAGGTAGGATTCTTGACTATTTATCTGTCCATTTATTTAAATATATAATATCAAATAGGGAGAAGCCAGCAGTGTCTTGGATTCCAGAGGACTACAATCTTAATCTGAAATTAATTTTTTTGTTTTGCTTTCTTACTTTTTGCTATACAAAATATGAAGCTGTATTACATGAACTCCTGTTTTAGGGCAAGATACCTTTATGGTTATGTATAACATTGAGAGTGTATGCTTTTAGTCTATTAGAAGCAATAATCTGACTGCTAAAGCATATAATCTAGTGAAAAGTTCTTAGAGCTCATTTCAGCAATGAAACCATTGCCGAACAAATTGGTTCTGATGATATAGCAGCAATTAACTTCTTTCTAATTATTCCTGGTAGTTGCTTACTTGTAGAAATAGTAATATCAAGGCTGCAGATTCATGTAAGATCACAGGTTCTTTTGATTAAAAATAATTTAGCAGATTAATGAGTCAAAGCACTAGTTGATAACTAATAGTGCATCTAACAGAAAAAACTTGCCCCAGAATACCTTGAAACTGTATGAATTGAACAGCGATGTGAGGATTGCAATCTTGCCAGTCCTGTGTATTCCTTTGATTCCACTACATAATAAGCCTGTTTTTGTCATTGTTTCAGTGTTGCTTTTCTCAACTCCACCCTTAACATTTTGTCCATGTTCATATGCAATCAGATCCTGAAATTCAAGTCTGTCTATGCGACACCTGTTTGGTCACTTTCAGGGCCTCTGGAACACCAAGACTAGAGTGGTGTCAATGTCTAGAAAAGCCTCTAAAAATAAAGGGGCCAACAGCCTTAATAGATTTATTTTGGCTTGAATCTAAATATTCTTTAGCCTGTGGAAACTATGACTCTTCCGCAGTTCTGTTAAAAGTCATTTGAAAGATTCCATTCATATTTGGTGACTGTAATCTTTATACTCACTTGCTTCTGATTGATAAAATAAACGTCTACATTGAAATAAAAAAGTGAAAATTATAAAAATATTATAAAATATTTTATATTATAATATATTTTATATTATAATTATAATATATTATAATTTATATGATTAAAATAATATAAAAAAACATACCCATGGTAGTTTAGAACTTGAGTGTGTTTTTTTTATTATTCAGTAGACATAGCCGCCTACTTACCAAGCAACTATGGGCAACTAACAATATCAAAAAGAAAAATCAGTAATAGGCCAACAAATCAGTAGAATGCACAATAATTCACAAAAAGCATTGAAACAGTCTGGCAGTTCACATAATTTCCTGGTTCAGGACTGAGGGGAAGAGCCAGGACTTCAGGTACTGAGAAAAAGTGTTGCGCCATAATAATAATGTTTTCAGTTTTAATTTGTATTCCTTATCTGGTAAACTATTACTAGCTCTTAACCCCTTCTTTAAAAAGCTATTTTTAATTTATGGAGGTTTCTCTTTTGCAAATACTCCTTTTTTTCCACGTAGAACTTTATTTTAACCTGCAACTTTTTTATATTCCAGAAAATACATCCCAAATAAATAATGTTGTGCCAGTACAATGAAGTCACATTATTGTCCATGGTATCAGAATCTGAACCCTCATGACACATTTTACATTTATGGAAATGAATACATTACTGCCACACACTTAATAAATCTGTCATTTATTATTTCTAATCTTGTATATCTCAATTTTATAGAGTTCATAAATAAATAGGATATGTAAAAGATCAAGCAGTCTCAGAAAATGGTCACATTAATAGCTCTAGATCAGTGGTATTATGAATTATCCATTATATGCAACAATAGTTTAAAGGTGACAGAAATTATCTGCATTTATACATTGCACTAAGGCCCAGGGGTAGGCAACCTTGGCTCTTTTATGACTCGTGGACTTCAACTCCCAGAATTCCTGAGCCAGCCATGCTGAGGGAACTGTGCACATGTCTTGTTTCTATCCAGTGTTATCTTTTATTCTGAAAAAATTAATTTCATGAGTGAAATGTTGAAAATAGTGGGCAGTTATGAATTACTTTCTCCTTGTGTGAGTTAAGAGCCATGCTAACATTTATTAAGAATCAAGGTGAGTAATATTTGAGGAGCCATTGAAGGATGGTGTCTCACAATCCCCATTAAACCTGTTGGCGCATGTCCCCATTTCTAAAGCTGCTGACAGCACCAGGTAACTTCCTATGTTTCAGATGGCAGAACTTTGGCAAACTTTCAAGGCCCTTCCCATCATTTAAACTGGCCCTTCCTGTCTCTTAAACTAGCAAAGCAAATCCTTTTTTTTTTTTTTAACTTCATAAGAACTGAAATACCTCCTGTGTCATTACCATTCACATTGTCTTTGACTTGCCCATCCCTCCTGTTAGGTCTCAGGTTCTTTTCCCTGCAGGTGTCTTGGTCTATTTTTTTCTCCAACTCCACCATTTAAGTTGTTTCTCAAATTATTTTTCACTGTACCCCGATAAGGAGTGGTGTATGTATAAAGAAAGGCATCCAGATGCTAAGAAAGTGAAATAAATGGATGAGAGCGTAGTAATAAGTCTGTGAGTTCTGCTGGCTCTGATCAAAGATTTACTTAGTTTATCATTCTGCTCTCACATCTGCCAACCAGATGCCTCTTGGGAAGTTTAGAAGTAGGAGATGAGTACTTTACATTAGTACTTTCCCACTTCATTTCCCCAACAGCTGATACTCAGAGGTGTACCCGTGTGACTGATGTAGGAGGTAGCACATAAAATACCATGACTAGTAAATAATCATTGATAACTGGTAATAGACTTGTCATAACTTTTGAAATCGTATAGCTTAGCACCAAACAAATAGTATCTTCCTCCAATGTTGCAAATGAGCATTGAACCTTGAATGTGAGTTATGAATACAGTCATTTCTTAATTGGCAGGAATTGGCTCTCCGTAGTCAGCTTCCCAGTATGGAACAAGATGGCACCCAGAATCGAGTTTCCTCTCCGGGAATGTCTCAAGAACTGAGAACAATGACCACAAATAGCTCAGATCCCTTTCTTAACAGGTTAGTGGCAGTAGCTACGAGAGTGGCTTCATTTCACCAAAGCTAATGATTTTTCAAATTGTGTTTGGTTTATGTAATCATCTGTTTGGGACTTTGGTCTGTTCCAAGAACCACAGCTGTAAAAGGATCTTTTCTTCCAGGGCAAATCCAGTTCACTCTCACATTCGCGCGCCCCCCTCTTCCCCCCAAAAAAGCTGAAGATTAAGAGCTGTGGAAGTCAACTGTTCAGAATTGTAGGAAAGATTTGTCTTCAAAGTCATAACATGTTGTCCCAGGCACAAGTCAATTGATGCGCAGCCATTTAAAATTACTGACTCAAAAAACCTTTTCAAAAGCTAGCAGTGATCTTGCTGTGGGGCTCTCTTAAAGGAGTTTGCAGCATTCCTGGTTTTAATTTTATTCTTTACAGCATTGACACACAGGAAATGGTGATAGGATTTAGCATATCATATTACAAGGCAAGTAGGCTATTTTTTCTGGCATTAATTTATGCAGCCTCTGGTTACTTGTTAACAGCGTTGTATGTTTAATGCTTCTAGCCCTTATTATTGAATAGTTAAGGTTTAAAATGGGATATCAATACACACAAACAACTGAAAAGAAACCATTGTTGGTTACTTGGATACTGCTTCACCTGAGGACTTGATTCTTCAAACATAAGTCAATCACAGAAGAAAATTACTACTTTTTAATGAAATGTGTCATTTCTCAAGGGCATTCCTCATTGTCCTACTATCATATAAATATTATTTTCAAAATTTTCTCAGTGGCAGTCATACAAAATTCTAACTTCAAGGATACTGACTACCATAACTAAACTCTGAATATATCTGGAGCCCCTGTGTGTGCTATATGTCTGTGTATGTTATAGTTAAAATGTCAGCCATTGTGGAACAAGTGCATTCAGGTAGTCCTCGTCTTACAACCACAAATGAGCCCAAAATTTCTGTTGCTAAGCGAGACATTTGCTAAGTGAGTTTTGCCCCATTTGATGACCTTTCTTGCCACATTTGTTAAGTGAATCACTGCAGTTGTTAAGTTAGTAACATGGTTGTTAAGTGAATCTGGCTTCCCCCATAGACTTTGCTTGTCAGAAGGTCGCAAAAGGTGATCCGGGGACACTGCAACCGTCATAAATATGAACCAGTTGCTAAGCATCTGAATTTGGATCACGTGACCATGCAGAGGTTGTAAGTGTGAAAAAAAAGTCATAAGTCATTTTTTTCAGTGCTGTTGTAACTTTGCACCATCACTAAATGGACTGCTGTAAGTCGAGGCCTATCTGCACACTTTTGCAGCGGGGCAGTCAGTAGTATAATAGTGTGTAAACTAAATTTTGTTTATTTATGCAAATTTTATACTGCTTCAGTCAATTGACTCGAACCAGGTTACAGACAGCAAGTACAAATTAGAAACATGTTCAGATTAAAACTCTGAAGAACACGTGAGCAAATTAGAAGGCATTGCCAACTTTTTTAAAAAATGTTGCCCTAGTGGAGCTCTGTTATTACTAACTCCTGTGAATTTATTAATTTTTTTTATTGAGGGTCACGGACTTATTTACCGTTTCAGAAGATTGCAGTATCATAGCGTTTGAGAAGCACAGGGTTTTTATGTGGTGGCAGCAAAGATTAGTCAAGGTTGTGGATGAACTTTATTGTGCTGGAAATGGATGCCACATGCTGTATTGTATGCTGCATTGTGGGAATTGAGACCTGCAGAATCGAACATTTAAAGAATTCTCCTTCACAGACTTTTTTTAAGGTGTAATTTTACGGAGAGAACATAATTCAACCCTGACTGTGAAAATGAACCCTTTTGATGATAAATGCTGGCTGTTCTTTCCATCAGTAACTTAAATTAACATAACATTTCCCTTGCAGTGGAACATACCACTCCAGAGATGAGAGCACAGACAGTGGCCTCAGCATGAGCAGTTACAGTATTCCTAGAACTCCGGATGACTTCCTTAATAGTGTTGATGAAATGGATACAGGTGAGGCTCAGCTCCTTCCAGTTGCTGTCTGACTGATGCTTCTTGTACCTAGTTCAGGGGTAGGCAACCTTGGCTCTGGGAGTTGAAGTCCACGAGTCATAAAAGAGCCAAGGTTGCCTACCCCTGAAACTAGCAGTAAGTTAGGTGGGTTAGTTGCAGTAGAATAGATATGAGTGAGACAGTGGAATTGTCAGGAGGCAGAAAGGTGCACTTGACATCACTTCCCTCAATGAACAAGGTATTCAACTATTGGTCTCACAGAGTTCTGCCCAAATCTTCTTTTCTATGAAGTATCGTTTGTAACGAGAGAGAGAAAATCACTATGGATTTGTAGTGATTTTGACAACAATATTATATTATATCTTCTTCAGTTATGTGCTTAAGTATGAATATAAAGATATGAAATATCTTTAGTTTAAAATGGCCTGGATATTTTTGAGCTGCAAAGCTGAACTATTTCCTAATTTACTACTCCAGCCTGTCCTTATAGTTTTAGTTTTTAAGGTTCCATTGATAAGAAACATTATTGAACGTTACTCTGGTTGCAATTATGCATCTTACAATGTTGTTTATTTAATCCTTTTGTATTATTTATAAAATAATTTTTATTATTTTAATTTTACTTTAATCTTGAAAAGTCTTCCAGAGTGTCCTACAAGATCAGTCATAACACAGTCCCGCTTTCTGTTTTGCAATCTAAATAACATGCTAAAAGAAAGGGATGGGGAAAAACAAGTAAAGGTTTTAAATTGATAACCCTCCTTTTAAAATCTTTTATTGTGAGTTGCTGGCAGTTTCAGAAGAGATTATCTTTTCCTTGAGCAACAGTTGTTGCAAGTTTTCCCAACATGGATTAGCAGTTGTTCTTACTATCAGTTGATGCCTTCCTTTCTTCAAAGGAGTTGTCCCAGTGGGAGGGGGTCTCCATGATTATGAGCACAAGATGTTGTGCTGATGTTCCATAGGGTGGGAGTGGCTTCAAATGACCAATGTTTAGAGCGACTTCAATATATATGCTTAATGCCTTGCTTTGCATTTATTTTATATCTAGGTGACACTATCAACCAAAGCACCATCCCCTCCCATCAGAACCGTTTTCCAGACTACCTTGAAGCCATTCCGGGGACTAATGTGGACCTTGGAACACTGGAAGGTGATGCAATGAATATAGAAGGAGAGGAACTGATGCCAAGCCTACAAGAAGCTTTGAGCTCCGATATCCTTAATGACATGGAATCTGTGTTGGCAGCCACCAAGCTAGATAAAGAAAGCTTTCTTACCTGGTTATAGGGGCCTCGGGGAGATGGAATTTGAAATCTTTGAAGGATCTAAGGAGATAAGACATGTACCTGTTGTTGAGAACGAGCCTGTATCATAAAGGCATCTTGGCTTATGATCAGAGAGGAAAACATTTTATTGAACAAAATACTTCAGATTTTATTGATCCAATGTCTTGTTCTTTTTTTTGTCCAATCGCTGCTGTTATATCGCTGACCTCTTTCACATTGACTCTGAAGAATTCAGTTGTTTTTTTCTGTTGCAACTACTGTTCAGCATGGTGGTAATGGACAGGGAGAGGATGGGAAAGTTGGGAGAGAAAGAGAGAGAAAGAGACCAGCTATATTTCTGGATAATGTCTACCATTCCTTTTGCCCTGCTTTCTGTTTGCTTGTCCTTTTCTTTGACTAAGGCTGTCGTGGAGCTTCAGCTTTTGTGTGTTGGCAAAAAAACAAAAAAAAACAAAACCTTAACTGGCCCAGCAAGCCAAAAACGATGTATTTGATAGGGTGTAGGGTAAAGGGAGTCCATACTAATTTGGAAATAAAGCATAAAATGTTTTATTGTTGGGCAGAAACTATCAGACATTTTAGTGTTGGGTATAGTTCTTCATGCTACTTGATCTATATTGAACAAAATAAGACACACGCCAAGAACGGCTGTGGGATTGTGTCCACTGACAGCTTCTTATCCCCTCAATTAGTTTGCTCACATTTTACAGCATCATAAAGAAACCCTTTTATACAAAAACATGGGTCATGATTGTTGCCTCTTAACTTTAGCTTGTTTTCCAAATTTTAGATCTATTTTTAATTATAGCAGTAGATTAGAAAAGGAACTTTTTCTGGTTCTGTTGTGTGTATTGGATGTTTTTGTTTTAATATTTTTAATTAGTGAAATCTAAATTTCCTGACTTCACCTAGTCTTATTTAAGTCTGAATGGATTTTTTTTTATACTAAGCTAGTATAGCCAGTTAATATCAGTAGTTCTATGTTTTGCTTACAGCTTTTTAAAAAATAATTTTGAATGTATTCATTAGATTAAAGGGCCATTGGCTTAAGTTTCACCCCTCTACCCAGAATTCAAAGAAACTTCCTCTTCTTACAGAATACTTTACCTAAATGTACTTATTTGAACATTAGTCTCACATATTCTGGAAGGAGCTTTTTATGTTTTTAACTGCCATTTAAGAATGGCCAACTGTGTGGCTTTTACCCCAAGTTTTAAACACAGTAAACATTACACTATGTTTTTAATCAAAGGACAGTTTTTGACATCGTTTGGAGAGCTTTTTTTAATTTTGATGAAATTGATGGCTTGAGAATCAAGTGTCCCTAAATGAATAGAAACTGATGCTTTCCTGTACATAGTTTCATGATACTGTCTGCACTGTCATGTGAGTTTACAATATTAGCAATGGGAACACTAAAGTTAAACTGTATCAAAAGCATACTGAGAAATAGGTCCATTATACATTTAGAAGACTGTAAAGATAAGTGATAGATGGCAACATGAGCATGTAGTTGGCCATGTATTTTAGTTGTAGTGATTAGCACTGAAGTCAAAGAGTGAGTATATATCTATAACTTTGCTTTTAGCAGGAATGGGTTATTCTCAAAGTTGTCTGTAGGAACTGTGATATTCCAAAGAGTATTTTAAATGAACAAAATGCCCACGTTGAAATATAAGCTAGGATGCCTTTTTTTTTTTTCTTTAAATGCATTGGCACCAATAAGTGCCTTAAAGGTCTGTCAACATTCCCATTAATCTGTTGTCTTTATTGCAAGAGTTTATAATATAACAATCAAGAAAAGTTTAAACCTGAAATTCAGTGTATAATTTTCAGACTGGGACATGCTTAAAAAAAATGGACGGAGTCCAGTTCTTTGCTCAAGTTGGTAAAAATTATTTCCATTTGATGTGTTGTGAAGCAGGAAATGCCCTCTCCCTCGGGCACCACCTATTCACCCTCAAAATCTGCTCTAAAGAGACCTGCTCTTTGGGGCAAGATTTTATGGGTATATGGAAGAGAAGTCAAGAAGTGTAATGCTGGGTTTTAGCAATGTGTCCCTCTTTAGTTGACACGAGGATGAAGTTGAACAGTTGCAGCCTTGAGTTTTATGTATGCCGAAAAGCCACAGCTTAATGAATTATTTTTCTTCTGCAATGCCATATCAACCTCCAAGTCGGTGAACATGTGAATGGGATCATGTGAGCAGATTCTCACTCCCATTAAGAAGATTCCTTTGTTTTTTACTTCCCTACCCTTTCCAAGAAATACTTGAAAGCCAACTGAAACTTACTATAAATTGATTCAAATAGTGTTCCAAACAGGAGAAAAGGTGAGAAATTCAGAGTTCTTGCATTTGGGTTTGTTTTGTTTTCCATGCATGGGAGGACCATGTGCCCCTGTTTGAATATAAAATAGGAACTTCTGAATTCCTGTACCCAGTAATAGTTTTGGGATGCTTTAGTTGGTTACAGCTTTAAAGTTGGAACATTTTTTTCCCTAATTTTTCCTTGTTGTACACTACACTACACTACACAGCTCAAACCATATTTGAGTAGCACTGCTAGAGAAGTACTTACCTAAAACTGTTCTTGAATTTTTCTTAACACTAAGCCGTCTGTACAGTACTTAACTCTAGTTACATTTTAGTGGGAAATGTGCCTTAGCAATCACTTGTACTGTTGGCAGAAGAAAAACAAACTAGATGCTATTACACATTTTTTTTATTCAAATCTATCATTTGACAAAGTGGCTTACTCCTTTTAGGGTGTTGAAATGCAAAAGAAAAAAAAGTGTTATAGGTAGTATTTTGTATTGACTGGTGTATATATTTAAACAGATTTACTGTCCTAACTTTATGGCTTCTAGATATTTTTTTAAGTACAGTGTGTTCAAAATGCAATGAAAGCTTATGAATTCTTGTGTATGTTTGACAACATATTTTGAAAACTATACTGTTTCGATAAATCATGTGGATTCACAGTTGTACCAATCAGTGTTGGAGCTCAAGCAATGCAAGGTTAAGAGCAATTAATGGTACCCTATCTTTTGCACATATGGAAAATCCATATTAAAATGACTTCACTTGCAATCATGGGGGGGACTTTTTATACAAGAGGCGGGTTTGTACGTTTGTCTAAAGTGACACTTTTTCCTTTGGGTGAAAAACTTCTATATTTTAAAACGTTTTCTATTAGAGAACTCTGAAACACAACTCTCAAATATATATAGTTATAAATGTTATATTTTCTTTAGGTGTAAGAGCATGCCTATGTTAGATACCCTAGAAAATTCTGTTACATTATTTTCTTTTATGTAATACATTTTTCACTGCTTTTTTTTTTGTTTTACATGATATAAATATATACTTTGCGCTTACAATGTGTTTGTTTTATTTTTTTAATATTTATATCTTTAACATTAAGCACATCCTAATGCTAATAAAACCCTAATATGAGCAAATTTTCACCCATAAACTGACAGGTAACTTAAAATAATGACGGGGGAGGGGGTGTTTTTTGTTTTAATTGATAATCATATTTGAAGGCAATGACTGCTGTATTCTCAAGAAATCCAAGTACTTTAAGAAATGTAAGCCTGGCTGGCAAGGTTGAACAAAGCAATCAAAGTGGTGCTTTGCCCATTCAAAACAAAATTGTTTTGCAAAGGACGTTAGCATTAGTAAAATACTCTTAACTGAGCTGTTAAATCTGCCACATCTTTTAGAATGATGGTGTAGCTGCTTCAAAGGGTGTCATGATTTCTACAGATATGTGTACATTCACAGACGAGATTTCCAATGGGAATTCCCATGTGACTGGGGAAACCTTTTGAAGCAGCTGTGAGTCTTTCCCAGAACATAACTGCTTTAATTGCTTCAAAAAGAGTGGCAGAGGGTGGATCTTTTATTTGAGATTCAGACGGAGGAAAGAGGAAAAAGTCTATTGAGACTTTTGAGACACTAACCTCTCAGATTTGTAATACAGTGAGGTGTACCTTTGACTCAAACTGTATGGCAGATTACTATCAAGTCTGCAAGCCCTTTCTACTTTGGGAATGACTCTTTAGACTTTTACCCCAAAAGTTGAACTTCGGGTATTTGGTGTTTGGCTGTTTTTGATACGCTGATCTTAAATTGCAATAATAAATTTGATTTTTCACCTCACCCAGAGCTTAGACAGTATGCTGCTCAAAAGAATGCTTATGTATCTAATATTTCTAATGCAGTATATGATCCAGCGTTAATGCAGCACATTATGTTTCTGAGGTGTACATAGGAAGAGAAGCAGAACTGAACAGAATGGGCCTCCATCATTCAGCAAAGCTGCCTGTTCTCTTAGGAACAGTTCTGTGTTACTTTGCACAGGTGAAACATTCAGAGAGGGGGGGGGATGTAGTTGCCCATTTATATAACATAACGTAAGCTTCAATAAAAACTGCTGGGCCTAACTCCATCTTGACCCAAATGTAGAGGAAGGGGTTGCCACAAAGAAGAGGGAGTCAAGCTATTCTCCAAGGCGCCTGAGGGCAGGACAAGAAGTAATGGATGGAAACTAGTCAAGGAGAGAAGCAACCTGGAACTGAGGAGAAACTTCCTGACAGTTAGAACAATTAACCAGTGGAACAACCTGCCTCCAGAAGCGGTGAATGCTCCAACACTGGAAGTTTTTAAGAAGAGACTGGACAGCCATTTGTCCGAAATGGTATAGGGTTTCCTGCCTGAGCAGTGGGTTGGACTCGATGACCTCCAAGGTCCCTTCCAACTTTATTATTATTATTATTATTAAGAGCCAGGTCTTAATGGGCTTCCATAAGGCCAGGTGGGAAGACCCTCCAGATCTTGGGAAGGGCATCTCATAAGGCAGGCGCCACTCCTATGTCCTGGCTGATGACATTGTTTAATAGGACCTGGAAGGTGGCCACCTAATCTGATTTACCCCTCAAATAACCTGACCCTGTGCTATGAAGGGCTTTTAAGGCTAATAACTGGAACCTTGAATTGCAACCATAAAGAAGCAAGAGCTTATGTAGTTCATGCAGCAGTGATATGATAGGCAAACTGCTGGGCATCCAAGACTGTGCAACTTGGTATTCTGGATCAGTTGAAGCTTCTGGGTGGTCTTCATTGCATCATGAAGCACACACATGCTTTAGTTGTGAGATGTACATTATATTTAAATCCTTATGACTTGTGCATTAATAGCTGTTGAAGAGTAACGCAATAAAAAAGCAAATTTTGGATGGGAAGGAGGCTTATTACCATTAAGAAAAACTATTTTGCACAGGAGGCATCATAGGAAGGGTTGCTGCATTAACTGAGCAACAGAGCGAAAAATTCACCATTTTAAGTTCTGGATTATTAAGCAAATCATGTAATGTGTTCATTGTTTGTCCGACATGGACATCTACAAATGCATTTCTGTCTCAAAACATTTCTTTCCATTTATTTACTATCTCAATATTCCTCTTTCCTAAGTCATTCTCATATTGGGTTTCCACCCACCCCCTCCAATCAAAACAAATCTTTATTACAGTCATTGACCAATGTAAGGAGGGCAGGGTACCAACAATCAGTAATTTTTAAAAACTGAAAAGAAATTAAAAAAATACAAAAACATGAGAGTAATTCGATGTATGTTCTCTATAAAAATGAAAATAGAGTTTTCTTTTTCAAAGCTCATCACCATAATCGTTCAGTGAAGACAAGGTTCTGTAATACATTGTTTATGTGTAATATATTGTATATTACATATAATATTGTTATAGGGTGGTAGAGCTTTGCATGTATTGCAATAGCATTGTGAAAATCATTAACAGTGTTTGTGACAGCACTATATTCATCATATTGCACCTTCACATCACATTTCAATAAAAAGATAAAAACAAAATATGAAATATAAAAGCTAAAATATTATAAATGTATGTCTAGAGTACAGATACGCTTCTATGTTTATTTGACAAATCTTGATCACGGGGCCAACCTCCTTTATCATAGAGTCCTGAAAAGGGCCTTGTATTCATACCTTGGGGCATAATTTAGTATAGTGTTATGTGATAATAGCCAGGAGATCACTAGAATTAACTGGCTGGTGTATCTTTGTTTTGCCTTGAAGTGACACACTGTTAAGTGTGACAGCACATAATTGACCTTAGCTGATTTAGGAAACGGGTTTGGACCTGGTTAGTACAGATAGCCCTTGACCTATTTGTTTAGCAACTGTTCGAAGTTACAACAGCACTGAAAAAACGGATTTACAACTAGTCTCTGCACTTATGACCGTCACAACATCCCCCTAGTTAACATGATCAAAATTCAGGCGCTTGGCAACCAGCATGTACTGTATTTACAACAATGCAGTGTCCCACGGTGATGTGTTCACCATTTGCAACCTTCCCAGCAGACCTCTGACAAAAGACAATGCGGGAAGCCGGATTTACTTAACAACTGCCTAATTCACTTAACAACTATCGTGATTCGCTCAACCATGGCAAAAAAATAAAATAAAATCAGATACAGCTCATTTAACAACTACCTTACCTAGCAACAGAAATTCTGGTCCCAGTTGTCATAAATTGAGGACTACCTGGAGAGATGGAACGGGAAATCCCAGGGATGTAAACTAGGCTGGAAAGTCTCGAGGAGAGCAATAGCAAATCACTTCTGTATCGTCAGAGAAAAGTACAGCAACCTGTTCAAATCTTTGCTCAAGGAAGCTTTATGTTTATCCATCAGCACATTTATACAGTACAGCCATAAAAAGGGTGATGGGGTTTGGGGTTTTCTTTTGTGTCTCTGTCTCGGCATTGTCTCTTGACAACTGCCTGGACTAGTTCTTGGCAAGATTATGGCTTCTGAGAAACAAAAGCAAGACATTTGTGTGAAAGTGCAATCAATACATTGCAAGGTCTCTTGGTGGGTATGTTTAAATTTTGCACATTAAAGCTTTTTTTTGGGGGGGGGGTTGCTAACAAAATCTGAAAGCAAGAAGCCCAGAAATGTCTATTTCGTAGGAAATTAGTTTGCTTTACATACATTTGTACACTGCTTTTTGTGCAGTTAAAGCGCTTACAAAAACCATGAATACCCTTCTAGAGTAGGGCAGTATCTGCATCTATGTTGCAGATAGAAGACTGAGGCTGAGAAAATGTGTGACTTTTCAAGACCACAATAGTGCTGTGTGACACACTAAACTTTTCTGATTTAGCTAAGAGTGAGCATTTGTCCATTTGTCTGTATTTGAGACCTAAAACCCTTTTTTTTTTTGCCTTTAATGACCATTCCCAACATTTTCTAAGCATTAAAATGCTTACTAACTCTGTGAGCGAGATGGGTGGTATCTAAATTTGATAACTACAGATAGTCCTTGAGTTATGAGTGTAATGGAGCCTGTCACAGAAATGTTGGAAATGTAAGCATAAACCAGGTACGTATTATCATATGTGGTGGACATGTGTTAAAGCAAGGAGATATTGGACAAAAATTCACACTTGGTTAGAAAAAATGTTAGAGAAACACATAGACTATAAACCTGATTATTTTGTTTACTAGGTATAATGCCAGAAAAACTTGATAAGCAAAGTACATATTTGATTTGACATGTGATAACGGCGGCAAGAATTATATTTGCACAATACTGGAAGAACGAAGAAACACCACTAGAAGAAGAAATAATTAAAAAAAATACTAGACTGTGCGGAAATGGACAGACTTACTTTAAGGTTGAAAGAAAAAGAAGAAACAGAACATTTTCAAACTTGGGACCTATTTTATCAATGGTTAGAGAAAAGATTTAGGGATTAGGAATTTAATTTGTATTAGTGGATAAGATACTCAGACAACACGTTTTGTTGAATGATTACTATTGAATTCTATTAAAAAAAATTAAAACTTTATAAAAAAAAAACCTTGTAGAGTGAATCTCATTCGAGGTACGAGATTACTCCCTTGCTTGTTAAAACGCACACGGCTCGTTAAGCGAACATGAGGTATCTCAGGGTGGGGAAGGCCATGGAGGGCCTAGTGCTGGAACAGGCCACCAAGGCCTCCCCGACCCACTAAGATACTGCATGCTTCCCCCCCTTCCTGCTGCGCCGGACTCACCTGGAAAAGATGTCTCCTCTCTGCTGCGGTTCCTGCTGCCGCCTGGATTTGAGGCAGGGGAACGCTTCCGCGTCCCCCCTGCAGCCCGATCCGGGCTCTGGAGGCCTTTTCCAGGCCGCTGCCGCCCAGATTTGAGGCCAGGGAACGGTTCTGCAGCCTCCCTGCGGCCCGATCAGGCCTGGAAAGCGCGTCCGGAGACCGGATCGGGCAGTGGAAGCATCCCCTGGCCTTAGATCTGGACGGCAGCGGCCTGGAAAGCGCTTCCGGAGACCGGATTGAACCATGGGCGCGGAAGTGTTCCCTAGCCTCAAATCCGGGCGGCAGAGGCCTGGAAATGGCCTCCGGAGCCCGGATCGGGCTGAGGGGGGGCGCCGAAGCTTCCAAGGGCCTGATCCAAGCCTCAGAGGGGTTTTCCTAGCCATTTGCACCAGGAACGGAGGTTGGGGGCAGCTTCTGCATACCTCCAGAGGTTGGATCCAGCCCTTGGAGGACTGCTCCAAGTTGCTACCGCCCAGAACGGAACTTCCAAGGGAAAAAGGATCAAAAAAAGTCAAGATGACAATCACAACTGCCCAGTTAAGGATTACCTCTCTTAATTACTTTATTGATTTTGATTTTTTTTTTATTTCAATGACTATTCAAGATGGTCATTTTTAAAAAAATTAAATGTATATGCTAATAAGTGTTGCACTGTATAAAACTATGCAACATACATTATATACAGGTAGTCCACAATTGAGACCAAAATTTTAATAAAGCAAAACCTTTATTAAGTGAGTTTTGCCCCATTTTGCAATCTTTCTTGCCACAGTTGTTAAGTGAATCACTGCAGTTATTAACTTAGTAAGAGGATTGTTAAATGAATCTGGCTTCCCTATTGACTTTCTTGTCAGAAGGTCGCGGAAGGTGATCTCATGACCCCAGAAGACTGCAACCGTCATAAATATGAGTCAGTTGCCAAGCATCTGAATTTTGAGCACGTGACCATGGGAGATGCTGCAACAGCTGTTAGTGTGAAAAATGGTCATAATTCACTTTTTTCAGTGCTGTTGTAACTTTGAATGGTCACTAAATGAATTGTTGTACGTCTAGGACTACTTGCAGAACAGCTACAAAAAAGTATAAAAGAAATAGTTATGCCCTAATAATAAAATAATTCAGCCTAGCTAAAGGATATGTTAACATTAAATGTTTTTCTGTTTCAAAGTTCTGTCTTTTTTACAGTAGTCATTCATATTAAGTAATCTTGTGTTCATATTGATCATATTCTCAACCCTGTGGTCTCCCCTTGATTTATATAGAGGAGCATTTACTTTACTGGAGGAAAGTATTAAATCATTTGAAAATTTAACAAGAGCAAATAAAACTACCAACCAATTGCATGGCTAATAATAAAAATACTCTAGTTCAGGGTAACATTTGCTGTTGTTAATTTGGAATAGGAACTAACTTGAACATCTGTCCTTCTAAAGCTCTTAGTCTGTAGACTATACACCCCTTTGCAATACTTAGATAAACACGCAGCTCCTGCTTATAGTCCACCAGAAAAGGAAATGAAGAATGTCTTAAGCTACTTTTCTGCAAGCAACTTAAAAATGCCCAGGCAAGATCCTGCAATTACACTATATGCACAAATGCACTCTTCAGATGTGTTTCCATGAATGCTATCAATTCTCTAAAATGTTTTAGAAGCGCTTTTGTAAGTTTGTTTTAGAAGCATTGTTCTTCTCATTGCAGGAATTGGGTATGTCTAATTTAAGGAAGAGAAGGATGAGGGGTGACATGATAGCAGTGTTCCAATATCTCAGGGGCTGCCACAAAGAAGAGGGAGTCAAGCTATTCTCCGAAGCACCTGAAGGCAGGACAAGAAGCAAAGGATGGAGAGTAACCAAAGAGAGAAGCAACCTAGAACTACTGTAAGAAGAAATTTCCCAACAGAACAATTAATCAGTAGAACGACTTGCCTCCAGAAGTTGTGGGTGCTCCAACACTGGAGGTTTTTAAGAAGAGACTGGACAATCATTAGTCTGAAATGTTATAAAGTTTCTTGCTTGAGCAGGGAGTTGGACTAGAAGACCTCCAAGGTCCCTCCCAACTCTGTTATTCTGTTACTCTGTTACATTCATTCGGAGTGCAGGAAATTTTCCCATATAGTGCTGTGACATTGGAGTTGAAGCTACTAATAGTAATCACATTCTATCTCTAAGCACTGCCGGAATAAGAAGAAAAAAGATATAGCTCAATTCCCTTCCATCAATATGTATGAAATTTGGCATGCTTCATTTTCCCAGAAAGTTCTAGTTTGCTTGCAAACATTGCCCTCTCATTGTGACCCAATTTGCTTTCTCCAAGTTAGAGGAAAATAAGACTCACTTTTCCTGAATCTATATTTAGCATGAAATCAGATTGGACTGTTTTTTTGAGTAATTTGTATTGGATAGGGCCATTTCTCAAGCTCTAGACTAGGCAATCCCTGAGTATTTGAAAGAAGAAAAATAATATAATTTCATAAATACTGTCCATGACCGATCTTTCTTAACTTAGACTCCCAGTGCTGAACTGGGTATGATTCATCTGTTCTTGGCAACCTCATATGTTTTGCTATCAGTGAAAAAGAAAGATTTCCAGCCAAATTGTTAGCTCTGAATTTTGGAAACAGTTGAATTTTGTTTCAGTAGGAAATGACATTGAGAATGTAGTGACTTTGGATGAACCTATTCTACATAGTATATATAGAGAAGGATGGCCTTTGCATAGACAGATGTATGAAGAGTGCCATTCTGTGTGTGATATAGAGAGCAGTTATTCTGCAAAACAATCTTTTTTTTTTTCTATAACAAGTTTTATTGAATTTTTTTTAATTTTACAGCCAAGTGCTTAAGACTCATCGTGGAGATAGGGCACTCCATAAAACAAAATAGAACATACAATCATGCATAAACAATTTACACTTTTTTTTTTTTTTTTAAATCTTCCCTCTCTATTTTATCAATCAAAAGAGCAAGAACAAACAAACAAAACCAAACTATCAACGATATTTCCACCCATTTTAAGCTTAATTAACTATTAGCATATTCCAACTAGCATTACATAGACATATAGAATACGGTTCGAGTATCCATATAATAAAGACCATATTATTCCAAATATTCAGTTTATATTTCTCAATTAAGTTCTATCTCTTATTCTATCTCACATACATATTTTATCAGTGAATATAACTTTACGTTTCCAAACCATTTTGGATTAGCTTAAATTGTTTCTAATTATTTCTAAGTTAAACATATATAAGTATATTTTAAAATTTCTCCACTATATTCTATTCCTATATTCTAAACATTTTTATAAATCAATCCATTCTTTAGTCATTGCATGTAAAGATATCATTAGTATTCCACCAGTCTCAGTACAACTCCTGAATTTCGCTTTTCCCGTTTTCCATAGTTACTATTCCAGACCATAATCAAATCCATAATTCAAATCAATATTAGTCAGACTAAAATCTTAAACTTTAAAGATCTCAAAAATATTAGCTCATTTAAAGTCTTTAAAAACCATTTTACCCATCAAATAAATTTTTAACACTCATTTTAAACCTAATTCTAGCTTTCTTTTTATGCCAAGCAGGTTTCCACAATACAGCTTTCAGCTCCACCCATCTTGGTATTTGGTTATACACATTTTCCCACAGTTGCGTCTGATCATAGTCTTCTTCTCTTTTTCCCAATATTGTCTGCACAATATACTCAGTCTTAGCCAGTGTGGTGATTATTCGTTGTTTATATGTACTGTCAGGATTTTTAATGTCTCGTATTAAAGAGTCCATTTCTGTTGTTTTTACATCTATAGATGTTTCAATTGAGTTCTGCTTTTGGTCTTCAAAAGTCTCCATCCTTTGTGTATAAAGTGTAACATCTTCCTCTTCAGTAGATTGTAAATATAGATCTTCCATCTCATTAAATTGTAAATCCAATTGTATATCATGCTCAGTTAAAGTTTGAAATCCAGTTTTTTGCTCTAAACCAACCTCATTCCTTAGTGTCCTAAACTGTTCTTTTAATTCTTTCCTTGTTTCCAAAATTTTTGCTAATATCAATCCATAATTGAGCTGTGAATAAGCTTCCATCCTTCTCTCCTTTTTTTTTTCTATAATAAGAAAACAGCAGTGTCTGGGCGAAGCACCAGGTTCAAAAGTTCAGCTACCATGGCAACGTTACGATAAGACTTTCTGGGCTTCCCGCCAGTTGCCAAGATAGATACAATGTAGCCCTCCAATCCACATCCCGGTAGCCAAGGCAGTTTTTTTTCCCCTTTTTAAAGTGGATAAGAATGTTCAGAAGGGGGGGGAGGAAGAAAAAACACTCCACCCCCCTCCCTAAAATTTCCACTTAAATTTCAAACAAGCAAACAAAGAGGAAAAGTCACAGTAAGGCTTTTTTCTTCTCTTTTTTTTTTTTCCAGGATCCCCCGGATTCCAACAGCTCAAATATACAATAGCAAAGTCACTTTTTTCCCCCGAGTGTTCAAACGCTGCTTTTTTAAGGAAGGGAGTAGTTTCTAAAAGCTTTTCATAGGGAAGTAAGGAAGGTAACAAGAGGGAAGGAAAGTTCTCACCCGGATCTTCCACAGTGGTTCTTTGTGCTTAGATGTTGCTGTGACTTTCGGCTGGAGCAGCTGAGTGATCGGCCATGTTACTGGCCGATCTTTTCCCCGTCGGCCCAAAGGTGATTTTCTCGGACCTCAGAGGGAGCCGCCGCTCCCTCCGAGATCAACGAGTGCCCTCCTCTACGGTGGTCGCCCCTACAGGGCGACTTTCGACCCTGTCCAGGGTCTACCGGCGGGGGGAAACCGGACGGCCAAGAGAACGAATTCTCTGCACGTCCGCGGGCGCTGCCACCGGACTTTGGCCACCAAATGAAAAGAGAGGACTAACTGGAAAAGACCCTGCTGTTGGGAAAGATTGAAGGCAAAAAGAGAAAGGGATGGCATAAGTTGAGATGGTTAGATAGTATCATCAATGCAATGGGCACGAATTTCAGCACTATGGGAGATAATGGAGGACAGGGGTCTTGGCATGCTATGGTCCATTGGGTCATGAAGAAACAGACACATCAACTGAACAACAACAAAAAAGCATTTGAACAAGTGTTCCATGGTGGCACCCCAACCTTCCACTGAGGACATCCACTGTTGCTCTCTCCAGCTAGTAAGTGCAAACATGCTAAAAAAAATCTCCAAGAACCAATTGACCTACTCTCCACTTACTCTCTTACCATAATTGTTTTGTGTAGCAACAACAACCAGGTGACTGTGCAGAAAGAGTGAATGGATGGCAGCAAGATGCCTTAGCTACAGGCAAGTGGGGGGAAATTCCAGAAGATAGACAATACAGAACTTACAGAGTTGAGGAAATGCTGCCATTTTTGGAATAGCAGTTCAGCCAATGCAAATATGCTGATTAGCTAATGCAGCCCAGCCAATAGAAAATTAGCTTAGTTTCCAAAACCCCATGAATTGTGGGGAGAGGGAGCAGTGACTATTGTAAGTCCCCACATTGGAAGAAGTGATGTCTCTGGACTATTTAAAATAAGTTAAACCAACAACATAATTCCTATTATCTTATTTTCTTTCTTCTGTTCTTCTTTTTCCAATGGAACTGCTGATCTGCAGAGCAAATTCCAAATACAGGAGTACCTTGGTACTCAACTGCTTTGAAACTCATCAATGCATTCATGTGAAAATTTTGTCCCGGTACTCATCATTTGTTTGATATTCAATGCACAATAGAACTTGTCAGTGTCGGCTGCCTTGTGACTCACTACATTATTCCTTATAGGAAAAGTTTCTTTGGTACTCATTGTTTTCGGTACTCATTGCGCCTCCCAGAACCAATTAACGATGAATACCAAGGTACCATTGTATGCCTGAGTGACGGCTAAGTGATTTCTGGGATTGCACCAAATTGGGAAATACTCATTAATCACTTTAAAACCTTAGCTTTCCTTAAAAATAAAAATATCTACCATACATATATGCTAAAATAAGCTTGCAAGTTATGGAGGAGGCAGATGTAACCCAAAGTTGGTCATTGCTGGGATATCTGATTCTCTTCTTAGCTCATGGCCCTTCCACAAACTCAATTATAAGAGAAATAGCTATTAAATTAGTTCAAACAGGCAAATGCCCTAGTCAGCTTGATCAATTTAAGTGAATAATAGCACATTGCCCTTCTGCTTTTCTCACCTCTTTGTTTTCCATTTGAATTGGGTCTTAACCACTAAAATATGACTTTGCAGGCACAGAGGGAAATCTGGATGGCTTTGGGGATACAAATGTGTTTCTAAGGAGACTTCCAGATGTTGGTGTTCCCCAGTGATTTGAATACTTTTCTGGGAGCCTGGCATCTGCAGTCCAGATGTCAGCTATGCCAATAAATTCTTGCAAGGATTTGCTTACTGTCCAAGGGAAACCAGCATGAGCAGTGTGGGGATGAAGATTCAGCACTGTGCAAAATGTGCTGCTAAAACTCCAAATCTCCATGCTAAGGGTGTGTGTCTTCCCTTAGGTCTTCCCTTTTTCACTTTGCTTTTTTCCCCATTCCTTCTTGCTAAAAAAGGTAACATCCAAAAGTGCTTTGCCCCTAAGTTTCCACGTTGTACTTGAGATGGAGCTGCCAAAAGTCCTGGATCAAATCAAACACACAGGCAGGCTGATGCATCTGGTTGTAAAACCACAGAGTTATAAAACTCGTGACAGAAGGAAATAGGTTGTTGAAACCTTTCAGTGGCTGCTCCAATGAACAGTTGTGCAGCTGGGATGGGCGGGTGGGCTGGGGAAATGGCCTTTTAGAGTTTACTTCAATTTATATCTGATGACCCAAGGTTTTCTTTCAGGGGTTGAGAATTCGACACCCATGAAGGAAGAGGGCAGGAAATCTAACTTCGAGATTCAAAGGGGTTGCTTTGCAGAGGAAAACTTGGCTGTTTGGAAACCTTTTTTTTTAACAAGTCCATTTCCCAAACACTAATTGTGCAGTTCATTTCAAAGACTCAAGGCCAGGAAAAGGCTGGATTTTGCTAAGATTGCTACAAACCAAAGGTGAGCCAATTTGGCCTAGTGATTAAGGCAGCAGGCTAGAAAACAAGAGACCGCAAGTTCAGGTCCCGCTTTAATCATGAAAGCCAACTGGGTGATCTTTGGCCAGTCACTCTCTCTCAGCCCAACCCAACTCACAGGGTTGTTGTTGTGGGAAAAAATAGGAGGAGAAAGCTGTGTTGGATCTGTTCGCTGCCTTGAGTTATTTGTGAAAATAATAAAGGTGGGATATAAACAAACAAACAAGAAGGTACTACTCTTCCAGCTACATGGCACAAATAGGAGATTATTATTTCAGAAAAAGGTACCAAGCCAAAGATAAGTAAGCAGGATATATAGATTTTCTTGGGAAACAGGAATTGTTAAGAGTTGTCATGAGTTCCTTCTCAAGACTTTAACTCTGTACAAGTGACACCTTAATACTCCCCTGCTTCAAAACTTGTTGAATTTGTTACTCGATGCATTTTGGCGTGAAAATGTTGTTCCGGTACTTGTTGTTTGTTTGGTACTCAATGCACTATGATAGGAAAAGGGGGACAGCCGCAGAGAACGAACAGGAAGTCAGCCATGCCGGAAATGTCACTGTAAAACAGGGGTGGGGAACTATGGCCCTTTTATGACTTGTGGACTTCAACTCCCAGAATTCCTGAGCTAGCCACATCGACTCAGGAATTCTGGAAGTTGAAGTCCACAAGTCATAAAGGAGCCATAATTCCCTACCTCTGCTGTAAAAGAAAGAGGAGGACTGCCACAGAGAGTAGACAGGAAGTCGGCCATGCTGGGAAAGTCACTGACGTAGGAAAAGGGACAGACAGAAAGTTTTTCCCAGCTAAAACAAAGGATCATGTGGTAAGGCATGTGGTTTGTTTGGTACTTGTCATTTTTTAGTATTCATTGCACCTCCTGGAATTAATTAATGATGAGTGCCGAGATACCACTGTATCTGAAATGTCAAAGCGTATCAGATATATCAATATTTGGAGTTTCTCTGTACCTGCTTACTGGGCAGTTCATTTCTGTGGACAAAATGGGTGGAAGAAAAACAAATTGCATTTGTTTTGCATTAACTTAGCATTCAAAGAGGAGAAAGTTGAAGAGGAGATGTTTTATTCCAGAATCTCTCAGAATTTCAAAAAGACCCTGCAACAAGTAGGATGAATTGGAACAAGAGAGAAACTAGTGAAATAATAAAGAGTTGAGCATCAAGAGAAAGAAGGACAAATAATAATAAAGCAAAACTGTTTATTCTATGATGTATGATAAGAATAAAATTGGAGAACCAATTTGGTCTAATGGTTAAGGCACCAGGCTAGAAGCCAGGAGACAGTGAGTTCTAGTCCTGCCTTAGGCATAGAAGCTGACTAGGTGACTTTGGGCCAATCATTCTCTCTTAGCTCAACCCACTTCACAGGGTTGTTTTTGTGGAGAAAAGAGGGGGAGAAGGATGGATATTTGCTGCCTTTAAAAAAAATTGTATTTATTAAATTTGCCACCCATCTTTCCATAATAAAGATGGGATTTGAATAAATAACATGAAAATAAATAAAACAAAAGGACAGACTTCAGAGCTAATTTGGCTTATGAGTGCTATACCTGAGTGTCAACTCTACAAATGCAATGTGTATCTGAAGCAAGCAATAGAGAAGCTCCAAGCCATGTACACCTGCAAAACATCATTTGGTACCACACCCAAGAAATAACAATCACACCTGGCTACACCTTTTGGCTCTAAAATCACTCCCCTTGTGGGAACCTATTCTCTGCAAAGTTGCAAACCAATTTATATCAGGATGAGACAATGAGTTGATTGTTGAAGAATCCCAAGAGGTGAGATTATTGAATGACTACTTCCATAACAGTAAGGGGCAACCAAACCCATTTTTCCCCAGTAAATATAAAGTAGCATGCTCTGTAAATTACGCTTCAATAAATTATCCCACCTAAAAGCATAATTATACTACAGAGGTACAGTTTCTGTATGGTGCTTTGAGTGACCTGCTAGGTGGCAGCTATATAAATTGGTTGATTGACTGATTAAATAAAGGCAGAAATAAAAGTGGCAGCAGGGATTATACCAATATTGCATATCGCCCCTCAACATAATTTTGCCACCTCCACAAGATACTGCTAAATTCAGCATCAAAAACATAAGAGTGATTGTGGAACTGTAAGGTTTTTCTAAAATACCATAAAATGCAAGAAGCCACAAGATTGTTGAATAGGGTTCAGCCAATTTTTTTGCCCCTTAACCCATCTGTCTCCCACCCACCCACTATATACAGATAGTCCTCCAGGAACCACTTCAACTGAGCCTGGCAATTACAGTTGTCAAGTGCCAGAGAAATCAGGAGATCCAGGCAGTTCAAATGAGTTTAAAGATTTATTGCAAAGTTAAATTTTCTACAAGAATCTGAACTAATAATGGTCAAAGCAATTTGGCGGTAGATAATTTCTTTGTGAGTTACACAATGACAATAAAGATATTCTATTCTATAAGGAATCCAAGGTGGGCAGGACTTAGATCTCTTGTGGGTGTGAAAGGACTCATGACTGATGATGTGTTTGACTCCTACCTCAGGTTCAGCCTGATCATCATCTAGAACTGTCATAAGTCGTGATGGTTGTAAAACAGATCACCATGTGTTGGGACACAATTTTATGACCTTTTTCACAGTGGTCATTAAGTGAAGGGGTGATCGTAAAGCAAACACCGTGGTTGTTAAGCAAACACCATGGTAGTTAAGTGAACGCCACAGTCTTTAAGTGAACCTGTTCCAGTTTTGCTGGAAACTGGAAGTAAACTCCAATTTCTGGCAAAACTATCGTAAATATAGTCATGTGAACATAAGGCACTGCATAAGAAGAGGCTGGACAGTCACTTATTTGAAATGGTATAGGTTCTCCTGTTAGAGCAGAGGGCTGAACTAGAAGACCTCCAAGGTCCTTTCCAACTCTGATTCTATTCTATTCTATTCTATTCTATTCTATTCTATTCTATTCTATTCTATTCTATTCTATTCTATTCTATTCTATTCTATTCTACTCTACTCTACTCTACTCTACTCTACTCTACTCTACTCTACTCTACTCTACTCTACTCTACTCTATTCTATTTTGCAGTAAAAGCGCCTAAAATGCAGCCATGTGATTGCGGGGGGGAGGGGGGGAAACATCAGCACTTAGAAACTTGGTGTAACTAGTTTTTGGGAGTTCATAACTTCAAACTGTCAGTAAGCAACTGGTCATAAGTTGAGGACTACCTGTACATAGAGTCCAATGTTGAATTGCAATAAATAAATGAACATTTTTAAAAAATTATTCAATAATAAGCCCTTTATCTATAACAACGCAGAGAAAAAGAGGCCTATCCTGCTCCACCATCAGAGAGTTAACAAAGTGGCAACAGGAATGCCTCTGTAAAGTGTGTGTGTGTGTGTGTGTGTGTGTGTGTTCTCTCCCCAGTTTCCCTCGGTTCTTGGAAGTTAAATTTGAAGTCCAGGAAAACAGACACGCTTAGTTCATTTGACAGAAAAAAATGGATAGTGAAAGTGACAGCCTGCCTGAGGATAATGAGCAGCTGGCCCAGAAACGCAGCATGCTCAGACCTGATGTTTCACCTTTGGTTGCTTCTTCCTGGTGTGTTTGTATAACATTAAAGCACATCTCTAGACAAGGAGAGTGTGTTCTCTTGGGGGGTTGTTGCCAGCCCCTTCATGCACTGTGCATGGAAGACATAAATAAATAGAGAAACAATCAAATAGGATGCAACTCAGGGCAACTGGAACATTTATGGTGACTTTAAAAGCTATTTGGGGACCAGCCAGTGAAATAAGCAATACATTTTCAGCAGAGAAATAACTGAACTATCTTGAAGGAATTGAGGGAACAAGGAAAAGCAGATCAGTGTGGGAATTTCACACTCCAAAAAGGAGTCCCTTCTCAATTCCCACTGTAATCTGATGGTGCGGATAGTTGCTAAGATGATGATGATGATGATGATGATGATGATGATGATGATGATGATGATGATGATGATGATGATGATGATGATGATGATGATATAAATTTTATTCTGGGGTCCTTGTTGCTTTTTGAGCAACGTGGTTTTCTTGCAGATGTTTCATTACCAATCTAGGCAACATCATTGGTGAACCCTGATGATATTATTACCTAGTTTGGTAATGAAACATCTGCAAGAGAACCACCAAGATGAGAGACCACCAAGGACCTCACAGTTTAACCCTGAGTTATTTATCTTCTATTGATAAATTTTAAGATTTTTTAAAAGATTTTTATCCCAGCATAAAGTGGGATTAGAAGTCACATCCTCTGGGGATATATACAAACAATGCCTTATCATTGGAAGTCTCTTTTTCCTTCTGATTAGCAGTAAAGTGCAAAATCAACGCTGATACTGTCTGGACTCATCTTCATGAAGAGTTCTCCAAGGGGTGCCAGACTCGACTGACTATGTTCCTTTTAAATGTTAGTGAAGCAAATCGAAATGGATTAACTTTGACCTACTTCCTCCTTCAGAGGCATTGTGCATTATAATAGAAAGGTTTAACCAGTAGAAAAATAGATCCTGGCAGCCAGGACAGGAACAGCTTTGAGTCATTTTAAAAAGGGAAAGCAATTTAAAGGTGGGTGATGATGAAAGATAAACCTGCTGCTCCTCCTTCTCTACTTCTTCCTTGTTACTCATCCTGCATCGACTGAATACTGCGTGAACAGCAATTGTGAAAGGAACATAATTCAACTATCTTGATATTCAAATTGTGGCACATAATATTTGAGGATTCTATTACTTACAGCTCGTTGCCTATATAATCAATGACAGCTGCCCTACGGTAGTAGCTGTCCTGCACTCTGGAGTGTGTCTTTGAAAATGAGGTAGACAGTGCAGTTGGTGCAAAATAAAGCAGTCAATTTTTCAAGTGGGACAGATCAATAATATCATGTTACATCTCTGTTTTATCAGCAGTGTTTCTAGGTCCAAAACAAAAGGCTGATTTTCAAGAGAATGTGAGTAGGACCAAAACCACACACACACACACACACACACACACTCACACACACAGCTAGCTAGTGAAAACATTGCTGTTTATTACTATGGTATACAAAGTGTATTAACAATAATTCTAGTGATAAATATTTACATGTGTGTATAAAAGTAGTTTTTGACGTACAACCACAATTGGGGTCAGAATTTCTATTGCCAGGCAAGGAGATGGTGAAGTGAATCACATCTGATTTCACAACCTTTTTTTTTTTGCCACAGTTGTTGGACAGATTTCTGCAGCTGTTAAGTGAATCGTGCAGTTGTTAAGTGAATCTGGCTTCCCCCATTCACGTTGCTCGTTGGAAGCCAGCTGGGAAGGTCACAAATGGCAATCACGTGACCCTGGGACATTGCAAACTTTGTAAATACATGCTGGCTGCCAAACATCCAAATTTTGATTATGTGAACCTGGGATGATGCGACAGTCGTAAGTGTTAAGATCAGTCATAAGTCCCCTTTCCCAATGCTGTTTCAAAGGTCGCTAAATGAATGGTTTTAAATTGAGAACTATCTGTGTGCATGTGTCTATGTGTCTACACAAAGAGAGAGAGAGAAAGAAAGTGAGAGGCGTCAAATATTTTGAATATGTGCACGAAGAAAATCTAACTATATAATATAATGCTATATATTATAAAACTATAGATATATATACCCATGTTTCCCCAAAAATAAGACCGGGTCTTATTTTTTTTTGCCTCCAAAAGAGGCACCGGGTCTTATTTTCAGGGGATGTCTTTTATACTCACCTCCAGCACCGACAGCCCCACCCAGCTGGTCCACTTCTTCTGGGGCCAAAGGAGCAGCTTCATTCTGTAGCTGCATTCCAGCCTGCATTTTGCAGTCAGGCCTTTCCGGAAGGCCTATTCAGCCAAGTACTGAGCTATGGATTGAATCCATAGCTCGGTTCTCGGCTGCAGTGGCCTTCCGGAAAGGCCTCTGACTGAGAAATGTAGGCCTGGCTGAAGAAGATACCGCAGAAGAAGTGGGCCAGCGAGGAGAGGCCTGGCTGCCAGGTAAGTGCGTGTGCACCCTGTGGGGCAGATCCACACACTCCACCCCGCCCTACCTTGATTTTTAGGTGTGTGCCCTAAGCTAGGGCTTATTTTTGGGGTAGGGCTTATATTAGGCCCACCCCCAAAAATCAAGCTGGTGGTTATTATTGGGGTAGGCCTTACTTTCGGGAAAACACGGGTAGTTTATATATAAGAGCCCTGGTGGCGCAGTGGTTAGAATGCATTACTGCAGGCTACGTCTGCTGACTGCCAGCTGCCGGCAGTTTGTCAGTTCAACCCTGACCGGCTCAAGGTTGACTCAGCCTTCCATCCTTCAAAGATCAGTAAAATGAGGACCCAGATTGTTGGGGGCAATAGGCTGACTCTATAAGTCTAAGTGCTATTGCTATTGCTATTGCTATTGCTATACACACAGAATTTTAACTAAATGAATGAAGCCTCTACTCATTTACCTTACCATACAACATATTTAGCTGCTGGTTTCTTCCTCTTCCCATTTATTTACAGTACAGAGTTAGGAATGCTAACAACTTTGCCTGCCCACTCATTACTATCTGAAAGTTTACTATTTTCATTCCTTCTGAACTGAGCCTTGTTCAGTTCTCCAGCTGCTGAACCACCTGGTGTTTGCCACCATCTACAGTCCAAGGCTGTGTTTTGCATTCTGCCAAGTCTTTGCAGAATCTCTCTCTGGCTTTAGCTGCCTCGGACTTCTTCATAGCAATAGATCCTCTGATTCCTGGCTCCTTCAGGCATGGCCTTTCCTGCTTCATCTCCCATCTAGTCATCTTTCACTTCAGAAGCATCTCTTGCCAAACCTAGAAGACTAACCATCCTTTTCCCCAGCCCACATCTACCTCTTCTGGCTTCTTTCTTTCAATAGCAATAGCAATAGCACTTAGACTTATATACCGCTTCACAGTGCTTTATAGCCCTCTCTCAGAGGTTTACAAATGACAGCATATTGTCCCAACAATCTGGGTCCTCATTTTATTGATCTTGGAAGGGTGGAAGGCTGAGTCAATCTTGAGCCCATCAGGATCGAACTCCTGACAGTGGGCAGAGTCAGCCTGCAATACTGCATTCTAACTTCAAAACCCAAATACCAACTTTCAAGTGATTCGAAAGACTTAAACCTTCCCCCTCTTTTCTGTACCTACACGTCTTAAGCTGGGTACCTGACAGTCAGACCATTGAAATGAGAGAGGAAAAAAGACCTTGAAATATAAGATAAACATTTTCTGTTTCAGGACAGTTCATCCTTCTACAAAAGGATGTAGAATGACTCGGAAATGGAATGTTTCTGGTTTTCCATTTTTAACTTTTCCAAACTTTGGACAGCCTTCCTCAACACTGGTTAAGGGATCATCTCAATGCTGGGATTCTTGCAGGTAAATATTAGGGTCAAAGTATCAGGCCTTGAAGGATCAGGGTTCTGTCTTTGGAGACCTCTGGTGCTATCTAAGTTCTCTTGTATGTGCACAGAAGGCACATCAAAGAAACTGTCAATAAATGTATTGGGTGGAGCAGTCATATGTGCCCAAGCCTGTTCAGATGGTGTTGACTCCTTCACTAATATGATAATTGTGATAAAATTAGGTCTGCAGAGTCAGATGATGTGAGGAACCTCTCAAGGAGCTTTACCAAGCCTGGGATAAGTTGTGACATTTGGCTAGCTCCTTGCAAACTACCTCTTCAACTGATCTGTAGATTTCTGCCCAATTTTATTTTATTTGCTTGAAATTTCTTAATTCGTGACATTTTAATTTTCTAGTCCCTACTATCACTTTGTGCTTTGCCCACTGAATATTATTGAGCACCGTTGTAAAGATATGGCAAGCAATTAACTCATCTGCTTTCAACTCACACTCACTTCTTCAAGCCTTGTTTGTTTTATTGCCAAAATTACATAATCCTTGTTCAATAATAGAGGCAGCAGGCTACAGAAACCCCCAGACTTGGTTGAAGTACAAACAGTCTTCATGGGATGGAGGGAAGAAACAGCCTAAAAGGAAGAAACAGCTCATTGAAGACTGAGTTTATTCTGTGGGTGTGAAATATGTCAGTTAAGAAAAGCAAAAGATTTGTGGAACATATTTCAGGGTGGCCAAACTGCCTTTGCTGAGAGCCCGTCTAAAAACAGAGGGAAGTGCTGTGCTGATAGTTTATTCTGCATTTTGTTCCATCTGATTCAGTGGGATAGAAAAGAAATTACTTTTGATTCCCCCACGCCATCAGAAGAAAATACCTTGCATTTACTTCAGTTAAGGAGATGAGACTGTCCTGTCCTTCCTTATCCAATCTGAAGCAGGCTGCAGCCCGCCCCCCTGCCCCCCCCCCGCTTTCTAGATTTCAGATTTGATCAAGAGGAATACCTCCCACGCAGCTTTTTCAGATTGGGGACAGCCAGAAGCTACTTCATAGAAAAAAGCAATCACCGCATCAGCCTCACAAGAATAAAGCTTGAAAACCTGCCTAATAGAATCTTGGAAGCAATTTTAAATCATTCTGAATATAAAATATTACAATGGAACCCTGATTCATAGGCCTCTGGAACTTCTTGCCCCCCTGATGTGAGGTTGGCCCCAACCCTCCTCTTCTTCCATAAGGGCCTCAAGACGTGGCTCTGCCAGTTGGCTTGGTACCCCAATGGGGGAACATTGCAGTGGAGCTGGTTGATCAAGTACCAAGAGATCCCACCTCCCTCCACTCCGCCCCTGCCCCCCCATGTGTCATTAGATTTTAATATCTGGTTCCAATTTATTTATGTTTTACTGTATATGACTGTAAGCCGCCCAGAGTTACCCTGTGGTAAAATGAGTGGAAATAAACAAACAAACAAACAAACAAACAAATACATGCATACATGCATACATACATGCATACATGCATGCATACATACCCAATTCGTCTTCCAGAAAATTCATCAATATGTATTCATATTGGATATTTTATGTGTGTTCCAAACATGTGAAAAAGAGGGATAGGGGGCTCAGGTTTTTCACAGGAAGAAGGGAAATATAGAATCATAGGGCTGGAAAGGACCTTGGAGGTCTTCTAGTTCACCCCAAAGCAGGAGACCTTATACTATCCTGGACAAATGGCTGTCCAGTCTCTCCTTGAAAACCTCCAGCGATGAAGCACCCACAACTCTAGGAGGCAAGGTGTTCCATTGATTAATTGTTCTCACTGTCAGGAAATTTCTCCTTAGTTCCAGGAAGAATCTCCCTCTGACAAACTTCCACCCATTACTTCTTGTCCTGTTCTCAGGTACTTGGAGAATAAGTCCACCCTTCTCCTCTGGGACAGCCCCTCTGGGACAGCTATCATATGAGCTCTTCTCTTTGTTATTATTTGTTCGTTTGTTTATTTATCTTTTAATTCTCTTCGACACTGGCTAGATTGTAAACAACCAATTTCCAAAGGCACTTTTTTTCCATAGCTGAGCTCTGATCTTGCATATGAACTTGGCTGGAAATTAAGAGGAGGCTTGCATGATGTCCTGTCCTGCCAATCTGGATTTGTTATTTCAGGTCTTAACTTGCAGGGATGGCCATTACTGCCAATGTGAAGTAGACCAGCTGTAACTACTACCTTCTGGGTGGCTATTTTAAACAGGCTCAGGGGATCATGCATTGGGATTTTGCCATCTTTAGGGTGTCTTCTGGATTTTTACCTGCTGATACAGCATCTTCTGTGTTCAGGCCTTTAATCCTTCCCATGTTATACAGAACACTAAAGAAACTGCAACCGTTTCCTTCTAAGAAGCTAGTTACAGTTGGGCAAGCTTTAACAATGGCAGTATTGTCTTGGCCTCTCCTACGTGGTCATTCTTAATTCCTGGGAGACAGCTGGGTAGGAACATAAATCAGTCACTCTTCTCTTTAATCAACAGGTTCCCAAGAGGATCTAGAAAACCGGAATGCCACTCCTATATATTCAGATTTACCAAATGACTGAATGAGTCAGGCTGCAACGTTTGGTGGAAAGCAACTGGGTACAATGAATTAAAAATACAGAAGGTAGGATTTGTGGTGCGGTAGCTTCTTCTGATGTTGCAAATGGAGTTGGAAAAGCAGGTCACAATATATTATCTGAGGAATCCAGCCTAAAGACACCCTTCCCCCTCTCGATTAGGGAAATGATTTTTAAAAAATAGCAATATAATCTCATATATTTTTACTCATTAAATTCCATGTAACTTAATCCCAGATAAATGCATGCAGAACTGCTGCTCCCATTCTAAAGACGCAGACTTCAGAATAAGAACACACTCTATATGTAGTGAGGCGCAGAGACTAGATCTTGAAAGATGGAAAAGCGTCCAGCTCTTCTTCAAAACAAATAAAATATACCTGAATACTTAAGTATGCCTTTTTTTTTTTTTTTACTTCTGTTCAATTTTCAAAAGTCTGCCTCTACAAGTTCCTGCAGTCTTCTTGGCAATGTTTTTCAGAGGTGGTTTGCCATTGTCTCCTTCCTAAGGCTGAGAAAAAGTGATTGATCCAAGATCACCAAGCCAACTTCGTGCCTAAGATGGGATTAGAACTCTCAATTTCTAGTCTAGTCAACCATTACACCAAACTGCCTCTCAAGTATGTCTACCTAGGAAGAAATCTAAAAATCGATAAAGACATAGGCCAAGACATCCCAATTCAAAAACAGGCAATTTGTTACACTCTCCAGGTATTTTGGACTGTAATTATAATAATTCCTGACTATTTTGTATTCTGTCAGGGGCCCTAACAGATGTAGTGCCAACTGACTGGAAAGGACCAGGTTGTCTGCCTAATTACTAGAGATGTCTGAAAATAGGACTTTTTTCTTTTCTTTTTTAAAGCAGCCATAATTTGAAACAGAGTGTGGTTTTATAATAAAGATTCCCTTCTCTAAATAGCACACTTTAGATGGTGTGTTGGATCTTCTGCTTCTTCTTCATATGCTTGAATAAGATTTGGATTTGGGAGAGAAAAGTCTTCCAGGAACATTAATCTATTCTTGAAGAATGCAAATCTCATTTATTCAAGTATTTAAATGACATGTGGGCTTCATTCGCCCTGAAATTCACAATTGTTAATATAAAGTAAGTTAAAAGGTCAAACTCCAAACTTCCATTTAAAAATTTGCTTGGCTGATCTTGAAACAATTTGAACAGAGTTGGACGAGGCTAGTGCCTGATGGGAGAGCTAAATCGGGAAGGAGAAAAAAAACAGTCTGAATAAGACAAACACAAAGTGATCCCTTTTATTGATCGCTATAGTTGAACACAAATGCAATGTAGTCCTTGCTATTTGTTGGGAAAAAGTGAAAAATCAGTCATGTCCACGACAATCTAGCTGTAGGAGAAGGAGTAGCAGAACCTAGGTCAGGGGTGGGGAACCTTGGCTCTTTTATGACTTGTGGACTTCAACTCCCAGAATTCTGGGAGTTGAAGTCCACAAATCATAAAAGAGCCAAGGTTCCCCACCCCTGACCTAAGGCCACAGTTAAAAGACCAATCAGCTTAGAATCCCTATGTAGCCACAAGTCCAACTCCCCTCCCTTGAATCCCATTAATACGTATTTAACTCCAAGCAGGTGCTGACAGTTAGTTGAGAAGATTCTTGTGCATAGGCTGTTTAGCAATAAATCAATAAATTGAAACTGGTCTTTCCAACCTGACACTAGTAAATTGTACTCTTAATGACTCTTATTTCCAATTGGAGGTTCTACATCAGGGGTCTTCAAATATGGCCCTTTTATGACTTGTGGACTTCAACTCCCAGAATTCCTCAGCCAGCATGCCTGGCTGAGGAATTCTGGGAGTTGAAGTCCACAAGTCATAAAAGGGCCAGGTTTGAAGACCCCTGTTCTACATGAATCAGTCTTTGAATGGCCACACTGTCATAAAATGACCAGAATGCAATGACACCAAACTAGGAGGTCTATCTAACACCCAAGACAACAGATTGAGATTGCACTCTAATCTGGACAGGATAGAGGATTGGGCTAAGACAAACAAATGCCCCTTAACAATGTAAGGTATTACATCTAGGGAGAATAAATGTAGGACATATATACAAAATGGAGAACTCAAAGCTTGGAAACACTACATCTGAGAAGGCTTTGGGTGTGGTCATTGATAATAAACTGAATATGAGTCAGCGGTGTGAGACAACTGCTACAAGGGCTAAATGAAGTTCTGAGTTGCATGAGAACAGGCATTGTATCAAAGATGTGTGAAGTCATTATTCTTCTTGATCACACTTGGAGTCGAAGATATGATTCTGGGTATCCCATTTCCACAAGGATATTAGAGAGGATTCAGGGTAGGACAACAAACGTAATCCAGGCAATTAAGTACATGCCTTTAAATTGAAGGAATTTGGGATGTTCAGTCTGAAGAAGAATTAACAGAGACACGATAGCCCTGCTCAGGTATATAAAATGAAGCTATGGGGAAAGCAGTCAAGAACTTTTCTGCATGGCCACAAAAACTAGGATCAGAAATAATGGGCATAAGTTGCAACCATTAGATTTCATTTAAATATAAGTAACTTCCTGATAGTGAGATCTGTTCAACAATCAATTCCAAAACACTTTGGAAGTTGTGGGTTCTCATATCTGGAGATTTTTAAGAAGATGCTGGACAGCCACCTCTCATGGATGTTTTAACCAGTTTCCCTGCAAGATTGCCGTGGTGCCTGATGGTGCTTTATATCTATAATTGTATGGTTCCAATTGTGTCACCTTTGAAAGCTCTGGTATGCTAAAAACAAGGTTGAAGGTCGTGACGTGCCCACCTTGACTAAAAAATCATTGAATTGTTACACATTCTGAATTGTTTGAAAATAATACTTTTAATACAGCAAAGGCAGTCATGATCACAAACATAAAATATTAAAGTACTGCAAAAAGTTAAGATAAAAACAAAAATGGTAAACCCATCGACAACAAAACCTAAAGAATATATAATGATTACAGCATCAAGTAGCATAAAGAATAAAATCCAGAGCATTCTTAAAAGATTAAATGACCCTCTGGTTAATGGATTTTCAAGTGGTCAATAAATCCAGCTGTTGTTGCTTTTATACTGATGTCATCTGTGTTGGCAGGGAAGACGCCCTGTAGTGTCCCAGCTTTCTTAGCCACGATCCTTTTGGATAACCTTCGTCTCTGTTTTTCCTGCTCTGGCTCTTAGTTTCATTCTTTTCTCTCATAACTGGTAAAGCCATTTTAGATCAGTGTTTTTGAACCTTGGCAACTTGAAGAGACATGGACTTAAACTTCCAGCTGGCTGGAGTATTCGAAGTCCACTCCTCTTAAAGTTGCCAAGTTTGAGAAAGACTGGCTTAGACCACTGTTCATCATTCCTGTAAATTTCCAAATATGTCGGTACTGAAATCCATTGAATCTCCAGCAAGTGGTTCAGTCATCATTCTGTTGGAAGACACATGAATGAGGGAGATTAAGCAAAAATAACATAATTTCATATTTTGCTCATTAATTACAAGTGTTATGCCTTGGCACAAGACGTATTTAACAACTGAGTTCAAGAGGAGCCAATGTTCAACAGTATTTCTGCAATAGTTATACAATTTGTTTGGTGTTATTTGTGCCCATTGTAAGAATGGGAAGTTGTAATAATGTGTTCTTAAAGGAATATTGGTAGTCTTTGATTTATGACCACAATTGAGCCCAGAATTTATGTGTTAAGCAAGGTAGTTGTTAAGTGAGTTTTGCCACGGTTGTTTAGTGAATCACTGTAGTTACTACGTGAATCATGCAGTCATTAAGCTAATCATTAACCCCCACTGACTTTGTTTGTCAGAAGCCGGCTAGGGAGGTCACAAATGGTGATCACATGACCCTGGGACAGTGCAGGTGTCATAAATAGATGCCAGTTGCCAAGTGCCCAAATTTTGATCACATAACATAGGAATGCTATAACAGTCATTAAGTGTGAAAAATGGCCATAAGTTACTTTTTCAGTGCTGTTTTAACTCTAAACAGTCATTAAACAAATGGTTGTAAGTTGAGGTCTATCTATACAGTACACATTAAAACTGCCCAAAACTCTCTCAGTTTTCTGAGAGGGTGCGGTCTTGCCAAGTTTCTGTGACCCATCTGTCAATCATTTTCCTTGGTTGCTCCCCTTTTCCTTAAGCTTTGCAGAGCCCTTCCTGCTCCCTTCCCCCCAATGTACACATACACAACCAGGGAATATTGATGTAAAATTTTAAAGAATGCATCTAAACTGCCCCCCACCCAAAATTCTACTAAGCCATAAACTGCACAAAGCTGTGCATGATCCAGAATGGCTCATCCACATAAACAAAATGAGTGCCACACAACTCGGTTAAGCACAAGTATCCACTCATCCACTCATGCTAAACCCAAATCAAACAAGCCACCTGGTGGCTTAGCAAAGTTGCGATCATGTTACTACAGTGGTTTATAGATGAGTCTTGTGTTAGTCCAGATATTCTGGCTTATTCAACAGGCCATGGTTAAAAAGACTATGTGTAAACCTTACCACCACAGTATTGGGGAGACATAGTGACTACTTTCCCAGTTGTACAACATTTTATTCTTATGCTCCTCTTGAGATAGCATTTAAAAAAAATATTCAGAGCACATAAACCCTTGGTTACATGGAGACTAACATGATACAGTAAGAATTTGGCAACCTGGTTATACAAAATCCTGATTTGGTCACTGAATCCCCTCCTATAGAACTACTTATTTGGAATTTTTCAAATGAAAAATTTGAAAACAATGCAGTCATAATCAAAGCTGTCTTGTCTCCACTCTTTTAACCAGTGCAACAATGAAAGCTGTATGACTGGAAGCAAAATTATTCAATATCATCTTTGCTTCCTCCTCAAAGACATTTTTCAGGCAACAGCTCCTGAATTTCTAAAAGTAAGCTATGCTGCCTCACTTTACCTGACAGTATCAAAAATAATTCCTAACCATTTGAATACTCCATATTTAAAATTAATTATACAGCACCAGCTACCCACTGTTTCAAAAAGTATATTTTCAAAATGGATTCTATATACAACTCAGCCAATTGCTACGAACAGTCTATACCTGAGAACTTATCAGAGCTTCAGCAATAGAGAATGAAGAATATGCAAGGTCTGCTTTGTTATGGCACAATAGAAGAATGGCACACTGAATTCCTCTCTGTTAAAAACAAAAATTACCTTGTGGATGTGTTGTTCCACACCATTGTGCCTTTCTTCCCCACAAAGGGCTTCACCCAGACTTCAACTGCCCACATAGCAGAGATTGTACCTTTTCCGCCATTTTGTGCAATGTGCTAACAATCTAAACAACTGTCCCACATGGATTTGTCCACAGCCACTCACACACAACTCATATGCTCTACTAAACGCCACAGTAAATGACATTCTACAGCATAAGCAATAGAAAATAGTCTGTCAGATCACATATTTCTCCCCATCTGGAACAAATGTTTTATCCTGCAGACCAATAGACCCAAAGTTTGATTTTTGAGTGTAATTCAATAGGCTCTATCACATGCCTTGGACCCTGGGCTTGGGGACAAAACCAAGTCTCCAAGGCCTTATGGACACTCCTTAACTGACAGTACTTGGAGCATTCCTCTCTTCCTAGACAGGTAGACGCAATTGGGGAGAAACGGTCCCATTAGTAAATGGATCCAGTCCCAAGCCATGAAGGGTTTTAAAGGTGAATTAATAATAATAACAACAACAATAATAATAATAATAATAATAATGTGTTTGCAAAATACATCAAGAAACTGCAGCGTCCTGCAATAACTCCAGCAATGTTACAAAAAACTGCGCTACTCGGAACATCTTATATTTTAAGAAGGTACCTGGTTGACCTGGATAATGTCACCTTCCTGGTTCAGGGCCTGGATGTTAGCTGCCCACCTAGAAACATCCAATAAAGAAGTCTTGTATCCTCTTGAACAGATACTATCACCTATGGAGGCTACAGAGGCATGCCTTGTTAGTCATTAGTCAGGGGCCCTTCTCTGGAATACTACCCTACCAGAATTTGGATGGGCCTTTCCCTTGTGATCTCAGAAAGACAGGAGCTGGTAGCATTTTACCAAGCCTCAGGTGACAGATCTCTCTGGCTAAGCAAATTTTTTAATCATGTTTTTTTTAAAAAAATATTTTATTCCCATAATTGTTTGCACAAAATGTATTTCCTTTAATTCAAATTACATATTTTGGTAGTTCACTGTGGCATACTATAATCCTTGTAAATGAAAAATAAAAACCATATAACTAAAATCCTATATACATTTTCATAAACCTATTCATTTTAGAATTCCCCCCCCCCCCAGGGAATGGACACAATGGAAATAGCTGAGGACACAATCTCAGAAGACGATAAAGCAAACTTGATTGTAAAACAAAGAGTGTGAAGACAAAAAAGAACCAAAAAGGTTAAACTCCCATGGCCAAAATTCCAATCCATTAAGGGAAAGAAGCTTTGGGGACACAGAAGATCTCGACGTACATCAGTTGCATATGAGCATGGAATTCCAGATGTTTCTCCCACAAGCACAGATACAAAATCAGAAGAAATTCATGGAAAAATTTAAAAAAAAAGCCAAAAGAAACTGAAGTTTCCAACTATTGGATTCAAAACGAACAAAAGTAAACAAGGACCATATGCAAAATATCCATTCATAGAACATGAGAATGATACAGCTATGGAACTCTCGGAGGTGATAAGAGAGTACACACTTCATTAAATGTAGACAGAAAACCAAAAGAAAAAGAGCCAAAAACAGATATATTAGTCACAAGATACAAGAAAATTCCACAAGATACAAGAAAATACCCTGTAACTATTACAAAATCCAAAGAGAAGAAACTAAAATCCAACACAGAATTTACAAAACAAGAACCTACAGTTGCAACAACACAGATGAAAACAGCAGTCATTCAAACAAAAGACATTTCAGACTCTCAGATCAAAGTTTCACAAAATATTCCAAAAATAAGGGGGGGGGGGGACAAAAAAAGACTCAAAAGTACAAATTGAAACCCAATATCAGGAAGATGAAAAAGGAAAAGAAACAAATATTGCTGGCAAGTATGCATTACCACAAACTGAAGGTCCCAAAGTGGAGGTAGACATCGAAATGCCTGAAATGGATTTCTCCCTTCCCAAAGCTGACCAGAAGGCTACCAAACCTGAGCTTAAGATGGCAGAAATTACTGCTGATAGAAACAAAATCAAGATGCCTGCACTGAAGATCCCTGAAGTGCTTGATGGTGCAGCGGCCGTAAAATCGCCAGAGGCAGAAGGCACCATTGATGGGGGAGGTCTGAGGATACATGAATGAACCTTTGTTGTTATGGGCAACAAAGATGATTAGGGGACTGGAGGCTAAAGCATATCAGGAACGTTTGCTGGAATTGGGTATGTCTAGTTTAATGAAAAGAAGGACTAGGGGTGACATGATAGCAGTGTTCCAATATCTCAGGGGCTGCCACAAAGAAGAAGGAGTCAAGCTATTCTCCAAAGCGCCTGAGGGTGAATGCTCCAACACTGGAAGTTTTTAAGAAGAGACTGGACAGCCATTTGTCCGAAATGGTATAGAGTTTCCTGCCTGAGCAGGGGGTTGGACTAGATGACCTCCAAGGACCCTTCCATCATCATCATCATCATCATCATCATCATCATCATCATCATTATTATTATTATTATTATTATTATCATCATCATCATCATCATCATCATCATCATCATCATCATCATCATCATCAAAGTATAACATGTATACAGTGAGATTGGCTGAGCCTCCCTCCATGCCCCCCACAACTCATAGTGACTACAACCCCACCAACCTATTACACCCTGTGAGCTAATTGCACAGCACGCCGGCCTCACGAGTCTATCATGCATAAAATTATGTCCCATTCAAGAGCCTGACAGCCCATGGATAGAAGCTATTCTTCAGCCTGTTGGTACGGCTGGCTATGTTTCTATATCTCCTACCCGATGGTAGGAGAGTAAAGAGGTACCGACCAGGGTAAGAGTCATCCCTGAGAATTTTCCTCACTCTACCAAGGCAACGGGCCCTGGCGATGTCATCCAGAGGTGTCAGGGAACAGCCCACGATGTTTTGTGCCGTGCTCACCACCCTCTGTAATACCTTCCTGTCCGCGGCTGACAAGCCAGCATACCAAACCACAATACAGTGTGTGAGGACGCTTTCAATAGTAGACCGGTAGAAGAAGGTCATGAGTCGTTGTTCTACCTTGTTCTTCCGCAAGACCCTAAGGAAGTGGATTCTCTGTTGGGCCTTTCTGGCCACCTGGGCTGTATTAATTTTCCAGGTAAGATCTTCACAGAGGTAGACTCCCAGGAATTTAAAGGAGGAAACTCTCTCCACACAGCCCCCTTCGATGTAAAGTGGGGCAGGTTCCTCTCTTTACACAGCCCAGCATGGAAGATACCCAGCATAGAAGATGTTAAGCTAGAAAGTGAGGATAGCATGTTCAATACCCCCGGGTTTCAAATGCCAGAATTGGGAATATCATTGCGCAGAGGTAGAAACCACTGTACCATCCATGGAAGCAGTCCTCCCCAAATGATTAGAGGTCACAATGCCTTGTCGAGGCCGAAGCTGACATTGAGTTGCCAGACGTGGAGGCACAGTTCCCCAACCTAGAAGTGGAGGTTGGAGAGAATGGCAAAAGAGACATGCCTCTGGTTTTGCAGCAACCTGACACTACACCTGAAAGGGGAGAAGTAGGCATCTCCCTTCCAAAGGCTGAGGTGGACGTCTCCCTTGCCAAAGCGAACGCTGAACTGCCTGATTCTGAGGCTGCCAGCAAAGTGGCGGAAGCAGAAACCAGTCACGAGAAAGGCAGGAATCCCAGCATGCCTGAAGTACACACCTCTCTTCCAAAAGTTGAGCTTAGTACTGCAAAAACGATGAAGACAGATGAATTTAAGGGCAACATCAGAAAAGCAGCCCCTGAAGTGAAAGTTAAATGGGTTGTCATTGTGGAGCTGCAATCTCCCAACATAGAAGAACAGGCTTCTTCAGGTAAGGTTGTGCCAAGGAGAGTTTTTGAGCTTGGTGGTGGGGTAGTAAGTTCAAAGGTCCAAAGGCCCTTGCTGGGAATTTCCCTTAATGAGGGGAAAAGTGTTACACAGGGACGAGTCAGCTTGCATTCCTTAGAAGCAGACAACCCCAAAGCATATAGTCTGAAATCCTACTCGATGAACCTGAAGCTGAAATATTGTAAAACTGCCAGAAGTGGAAATTGAGGGGGCCAACCTGGATATGGAGGTCAGAGAGGATGGTGAGAGCAAAATGTCTGGAATCAAGATGGCCAGCATCAAAGTCTCCAAACTGAAGTCCCCAGAAGTAAAGATCTCCCGGTCATAAATTGAGGGAAATATCTTCCTTCCCTAAAGGAAAATGGATTCCCCCCCCCAAAAAACCCCCAAGTCCGATATTAGTGGTAGAGTCTGCAAACATAATTGAGGGAAGCAAGATGAAAATTCTCATACCCAAGTTCAAGATGACCAGCATGGGACTTTCCAAACCAGAAGGTGAGGGCCCAAGTCCACATGGACATCAGCCACATCTCAGTTGAAGATATTTGCATTCAGCCCTAACATTAGTATTTCAGCATCTGATGTAGAGAATTCAAGTGGTCATGGAACTCCCGACTTAAAAGTGTAGCCTCCATTTGGCAATGTTTCTATGGGGGGGGGGAGGTGAGGTTAAGATGAAAAGTGGGAGTTTTAAGTTTAAAATGCCAAAGTTGGAAATTTCTCTTCTAATGGGAATATTGCAATAAAGGAAAACGACTTCTTGCCTTTAACAGAAACAGATTTGTTTCTGTATCAAGATTGAGATGATATTTCTGATGTAAATTCTGATATGCAAAATTTAGATGTCAGATCATCTGAAATATAAAAATGCAGATTTCATCAATGAAAGATTCCTTATCTTGAAATCCAGTATTAAAAGTTCTGTGATAAATATTGTCCTTCCATCTGAAGATATTTTATATTACATGATGGTGGTAAGAGTTAAGCAGAAAAAGATATAAAAATGAAATTAATTAATTAAAGACATAGGGAAAAAATTAATTTAAAATGCCAAAATTCAAAATTTACTTAGTTGGACTTCAAGAAAGCATCTAGTGATTCCATCAATATTAATGCAGGCAGAGAAGATCTCTCATTTACAGTTTAAACAAAAGAATATAATTTTAACTGAAACTGACTATGGAGGAAAGGACTATTAGAAGGCTTCATTCTAGTTTGCTGGAAATGAAAGGTTATAAAGCTGAAATACCTGTGTGCTGTCACTGAATAATGGCATGACAGTGTCTGTTTCTAAGGAAGAAAAAGATATTTCACAAGAAATATTAGATAAAGAAACCATTGACAATGATATAAAAAAGTATTAAAATGAGCAAAGTTAAGGTTCCAAGCACAGAACATTTTAGACCAGCAATTAAAGCTTCTACAGTAGATATGGAAATCACTTTACCTAAAGTCTTAGTTCCTTCACTTGATGTCGGTTTTTAAAATGAGAGTCATAACCGATGTTGATGACAGAAATGATAAATCAATAGCAGGAATTAAGATTCCTAAAATGAAAGTATTGGGAATTAGAGTAGAAAGACTGTCTACTGAAATATCTGTAAGTGGAACAGAAATTAAAAACTAAAGTTGTATATAAGAAAATTAAAAGGTAAAATCTCAAATGGCTAACTCGGGGGAATCTCATTTTCTAAATGAAAAGTTCCAGATTTTTGCCTATCCAAGTTTGTTGATCTTCCCCATCTGAAAACAACAACAAATATTAATGATGTTGCAGTGGAAGCTCCAAGACTTGAAATGGAGTCTGATGTACCTGCTGAAAAAAACAAGGTTTTAGAAGAGGAAATAAAAATGCCCCCAAATCATTAGCGCTGAAGTGAAGAGTGCAGCAGTGGGAATACCACCTATTGATATTTCTGTCACAGAGTCAGAGGGAGGCATTCAGGATTTACATGCTGCAGGTAAGGAGTCAGAAACTAAGGGAGAGCTAACTAAGGAAGGAACTTTAGATGGAGAAGAAAAAACCCAAAGTTGGATCTTGAGAGAAACTTCCTTAAACTCCCCTAAAAGTGAGATGACCATTCAGCAACCTGAAATCATGCCAGACACTATGGCAATGGCTGAGATACCATCTACTGAAATTAATAATAATATGACAAGAATGTAGAATATATTCTGATTAGGCTCCTAATATGGAAATAAAAGCAGTACTCTTTGTATTGTGATAATCGCTCTGATTACTATCCTAGCTATATGAAGAAGTGCTTATCTGACAATCCTGGAAGTCTTAAATAAACCTATGCTTCAGTCAGATGGTCAGGACTCCTAGTGTATTTGTGAAGAGAAGCAACATACCCCAGAGAGATTTGAATGGAAGTCACACTTTTTTAAATCCACAGTATCATCTCCACTGATGGTATGAAAGCCCCCTGTGTTTGGAATGGAATGGAATGGAATGGAATGGAATGGAATAGAATAGAATAGAATAGAATAGAATAGAATAGAATAGAATAGAATAGAATAGAATAGAATAGAATAGAATACTTGTAATTAGACAGACAAGGAATTTGTCTCTGGTGCAGAAGCTGTGTACATGCAAAGCAGCAGAGTAATCATCATCATCATCATCATCATCATACCAATAAGAGAGAGTAGTAAAGAAGATAAGAACGATAATAATAATACTACAGTCCTACAACATAAGTAAATATACTGTACATAGACATTAGATAATATTGTGAGTAGTTCAGGTGTTCAGCAGGGAAAAAACTGTCCCTGTGTCGAGCTGTTTAGGCGTGTAATGCCCTATACCACCAACCTGAGAGGAGGAGTTGAAATAATAATAATAATAATAATAATAATAATAATAATAATAATAATAATAATAATAATAATAATAATAATAATAATAATAATAATAATAATAATAATAATAATAATAATAATAATAATAATAATAGCAACAACAAACAACAAACAACAATAACTAACAACAACAACAACAACAACAATAATAATAATAAAGTTGGAAGGGATCTAGTCCAACCCCCTGCTCAGGCAGGAAACCCTATACCATTTCAGACAGCCAATTAGAATAGAATAGAATAGATTAATTGTCACTTTAAATGTACACTAATCAGATTACATTAAAATGAAATTTCATTGCATTCAGCTCTCAAAGGGTAACCTCCTCCAATATTCACTACGTAAACATGACAAAAGATTATGCATATACCCACATACACACACATATATGACACAGAGAAACAACCCAGTCTAGTTTGGATGTATACATATACATGGCGAGAAAAAAGAATCCTGTGAATTTACAAGACGGATGGCATAAGGAACAAAGCTGTTGCAGAATCTAATAGTCCTGCTAGAAATACTTCGAAACCTCCTCCCAGAGGGAAGCAACAGAAACAGACTGTGAAGTGGGTTTATGGTGTCTCTAACAATGCTCCGAGCTCTAAGCACATAGCGCTTGGGGCCGCAACTGCCCTCAATGGTGCTCGTGTGAGTGGGCCTGGGAATGCCCACAGCGAGGCTCATGCGAGTGGGACCACAAGCGCCTGCAATGAGGCTCGTGTGAATGGGGCCATGACTGCCCTCGATGATGCTTGCATGAGTGGAGCCGTGACTACCCTCGACGAGGCTCGCATATGTGGGGCTGTGAGAGCCTGCGATGACTCTCATGCAAGTGGGGCTGCAAATGCCCAACATGAGGCTCGCGTGATTGGGACCATGAGTGCTCACAATGAAGCTCGTGTGAGTGGGGCTGCATTGGCCTTGATGATGCTCACGCGAGTGGGGCCGCAACCACCCGTAATGAGGCTTGCGCATCTGGGACTATACGTGCCCGCGATGACACTCACATGAGTGGGGCCGCAAACAGCCCAGACAATACTTGTGCGAGTGGGGCCACGAATGCCCCTGATGCTCGCGGTGCTGCTCGCGTACGCACTGGCCGGCCACTCATGCAGCCCGGTGGCAATTAGGGCACGGCCCAGTAGTGGGCTGCGGCCCACAGATTGGGGACCCCTGGTCTAGGCAGCTCACTTGTATGTTTGTTTCTTTTTTGTAACTGAACTTTTCAAGGATCTCTAACTACAAATTCATTTTGTGCACCTTTTGAGGCAAAAAATGTTGCGTATTAATTATCCATGTAATATCAACAAAACTCCCTGCTGTAAGTGACATGAGCTTGCGATCAATGTAAATCCAAACTTCTGATTACCATCAATAACATCAATAACGGAATGAACTGAATGAAAATACAAACATAACATTTGTTGAGTCGCATTAAACAAATTGTATCTGACAGACATCCCAAAGGGGTACTTTGCTCTGAAGCTGGTAGCAGAAGTCTGCATTTTCTTGTGCACAGAGAGTTATGTTAGGAAGATGAGAAAACACACTGTCTGTGAACCAAGTCTTTCACCTTCTGAATCTGTCCTTGCTAGCATTTTGGAGCATCAGCAAAACACAGTAGCAACTCCAGCTTTAGCTTGGACTTTATGATACCGGCTTTGTTTCATTCCCAGGCCTGCAATTTCCTGTATCACAAAATACCCATCAGCTTGAAAACAGAGAAGATCAAAAAAGCAGACAATAAATTCTTATGCCAGCAGCTCTTTAGGTCCTCATCCCATGGGCAGCGTTCCAGTACTGTAAGGGCCACTAGTAAAACAGACTCTAATATCCAATAATTGCTGTGAAAGGTAGAATAGTCAGCAGCCAGATTCAGATCAGCAGGAAAAGTTTGTGGTTGGTATTAATAAAACGTATAGCTTCTAAAAGCCCAGAACAACTTAATATGGAAATCTTCCTTTATTTTACCTTACAATATCATTCCCTTCAGCTCCTCATCAACAGAGTCACCGAAATATCTGGAAAATACGGCTTGAAGCTTAACACCTCAAAAACCAAGATCATGGTCATCAGCAAACAACCCGTTAATTTACCACCAATAAATTCAGAAGGAACACCACTAGAAAAAGTTGAAAGGATCACGCACCTCGGTTCTAATTTACATGAAAGCTGGGACATGACCGCTGAAGTAAAGACAAGGATAGAGAAAGCTCGAACAGCATTCTTCAAAATGAAAAAAGTCTTCTGCAGTCACGACATAAGCCTAAGACTGAAAATCAGGCTTGTCAGATGCTATATTTTTTCTATCCTGCTCTATGGAGTAGAGTTGGTCTCTGACAGAAGGCCACCTGAAGAGACTAGAAGCATTTGAAATGTGGATTTACAGGCGGCTGTTACGTATAAGCTGGGTTGACAAAATCAGAAATGAGGAGGTGATAAGCCGCCTGGGAAAGCCAAGGGAAATCATCAAAACAATTAAAAAACGAAAGCTAGAATATTTCGGACATGTGATGCGACACCCAGAAAAATACGGCACACTCCATTTAATCCTCCAGGGAAAGATTGAAGGCAAACGAGGTCCAGGCAGAAGAAGAACATCATGGCTTCAAAATCTAAGGGACTGGTTTGGACAAAACTCGGCAGCACTTTTTCGTGCGGCTGCTGATAAAAACAGGATCGCCAACATGATCGCCAACGTCCGATAATGGATATGGCACAAGAAGAAGAAGAAGAAAGTAATTTGGGCTCAGCAAAGGAGTTTGATCCAGTGAATTTCTATGAATGAAGGTAGACCTGAACTATGCTGTCTCCCCATTCCTAGATCAGTGCCTTAACACTACTATACAACTACCTGCTCTGCTTGGCAACAGGTTTAATGTGTCCCCCCAACCATTGATTTCTATCTGTAACTTCCTTGACTTGTATAAAGTTGCTTGCAAAACACAGTTGTGTGCTAAAATATTCATGTCTTAGTCAACTCTTATCTGTATTACAGTAAGATTTATTTATTTATTTGATTTGTATATATTCAGAAATTGCCCATATTCCTCATAGAGTGACTCTGGGCAGTGGTGCATTGAATTGCCCTTGAAGATCCTTGAGCAGTTATGGCCAAACAAAAGTCATAGTATTATGAAATGTGTTTTAACGCTGTTGAAAGAAAAAATATTCATCAGGGTCCAGTCCCTGAAAGAAGGTTGTAGTTTATTGAAGAGCAGAGCCAAACAGAAACATGGCTCTGGGAAAGCTGACCACATGTAGTAGGGAGTGGTGGGTTTTTATACCTTCTTGAGCTTTTGTTTGGAGTTCATGCCTGTGCATGAACTTTGACCTGAGTCTGAGTGTGCCTTTCTGGTATTCTGATGGTGGTCTCAAAGGTCATATCCTGCTTCCCTGGGGGTGTGGCTGATGACTATGACCTGTGTTGGATTTTTTGGTGTGAGGGATTGTTGATTCTAGGGATCTTTGTCTTTCTAATCCCATCAGATCCCAGCTTCCTGGCTCCAATCTTTCTGACAAGATTATCACATCTGCATTTCTACAGACCTGATTTCTGCTTGGAGCAGAGAGACTTGGGGCTGGTGGTTTCTGCCTAAGATTTTCTATTATTCCTTTGGGGAAATATATTCTGCCTTTTAAATATTCCCCAAAATATTTCTTTCTCTGGGGGGCTGACTTCCCACACCGCCTAGCACACATTCCGATGCTTTCCTTTAATTAACTCTCTTTGTAATTTCATATTTCTGAATCACTATTAATGCAAATCCAGAATTGCTGTAATGGCCAATATTGTGCTTCATGATTTTGATATTTGCGAACTAAACATGAAAAATACATATTTAAATAAACATTTACATTTTCCCCACCTTCTAATGAAATTCCTTGAACATGTTCTGATGGTAGCAATCACTTTTTGTCCTATTGCTGTTCATTAAATCTTTTTGCCTTTGTGTTTCTCGTTCACACCACACGGTGGTGCTAAAAAAATACTAGATTTGCCTCATTTTCTTTCTCTCTCTCTCTAGTTTTTATTTTGAAATGGAGAATAAACTTTCAAGAGTCTTTTCCTATGCAATTCATAATATCTATAGGTTTATAATAGTCAACCACATACTCAGAAAAAGTGAGGGTTATATATTTGTGCCCCACTGAATCTATACAAAATATATAACTTTATGGGGAGTTGAAATTTAAGGAATACTTTTAAACCAACCAACAACACTCAGGTACCCAGCCAGTATCATCCTAACACATCCTGGAACTACAGTATCATTAACGAAACAAGAAGACACCACTGGATGTCGATCTACATTTTGGAGTCAAGCCATTCAAATATATTATTAATAAGGTAGAACTCATTTTAGACAATGACACTGCATTTTCTTAACCACTAGATGGCAGGTCCATACTTGCATATATACAACCCACTCAACCTGAAGCAGATTCTCACAAGCAACAAGAAACAAGAGAAATGCTGCCACCAGACCCTGCAACAAATCCAAATGTCTACTTTGCCCCCACAATTTTGCCACTAGCAGCATCACAGACCCCACTCCAAAAACTCAGTACAGGTAGTCGTCAACTTACAACCACTCGTTTAGCAACCGTTCAAAGTCACAACGGCATTGAAAAAAGTGACTTACATCTGTTTTTCACACTTATGACCATTGCAGGCATCCCTGTGGGATGCATTTTACATAGCCACCCTGCCCTCCCAATCCATTCTCCCTCCACTTCATCCCAGTTTAAATCCTACATCAGCTTAGCCATTCCATGCATCTGATGAAGTGTTCACAAGTTCAGGAAATCTGGAGCTCTAGCCTCACAAACATTACTGTAATCTCTTTGGACCAGTCTGGAATACTTGGTTAATTAACTAGTGACCTTTTTGGAATAAGAATTGGAGATATCCAACCCCGTTTCACAGTCACTAAGGCAAAAGTTGCTTGATGATGGTGGTGGTAGTGGTGATGATGATGATGATGATGAACTGTGTAGAGGGGAGTGTTCAAAAACTGTCATTTCACCATGAACAAAGCTGATGTCATTCACTGTTAAGCTCAGACTGAAAATGTAACATCTCTATTGTAATTCCCTCTTCCTTTCACTTCGTAAATTTGAATTCTTCTACTATTTCATTTGTATGAGTGAGAGAACTGTGACTGAGAAACCATAAAGGATGAGCAAGTCTTCTCTTTCTGGGTATGACATTGATTTTCACATCAACTTCCCCTGACTTCTCTGTAAGGCTGGTGGGTAGGAAAGTCCAATGTGACTTATATTATTCACATACACTACAAACCAGAATCTTATGTAAAAAGTCCCAAGATGTTGAAGCTGGTCACTAGTTCCCACTTTCATACTTGTCTGGAAATCTGGAAAATCTCAAAAATCCCCTGAGTATGGCAGATTGTAAGTTCACTTCTTTTTACTGAGAATTGGTGTATGGATGTCCATCTCTCCAAGGTGGTGTCTACAGTTCATTAAGCCCCATTCAAATCCTCAGGGTAGGAGTATGGCCATCTAGATGTTCATTTTCTCAATCACTCATCCAGTCACCCCAAACATCTGGCTCATTTCTTTTATTCTATAGATCCTGACAGCATCCACCCAATAATTTAAATCATTAGATATAAAATTGCTATCCTCCTAACACAAATATCAGGCTCACTGTTAAAGAACTGTAGGATTGCCAGTGTGACACCAATTTCTAAAAAAGACTGGCCTTGACTGAATGAACTTAAGACTAAATAATATTTTTTTCCCCCAAAAAATGACAACAACAGAAAATAAGCCATGAGCATGAAACATGATAGTTCAGGAACATTTTCACTTCTGTTTATGCCCAGTTCCTGGAAAAAGCATGTCTTTCTATGAACTGTCAAGGCAACAATTAACCAACAAATAAACCAAAAGCCTGTGAAGATGACAACCAATTGAATTATCTATACCAGGAATTCAATTCTCTAGTGTCTATGGAGATTCCCAATCATCCAGGTCATGGTTGTCCCAAAGGTGCTTTTCCAAAAGTCAACTGGACTTTTTTTTTTAAAACCCATTTCGGTTCTCATCCAAGAAATTCTGAAGAAGCTTCTTGGATGAGAAGTGAAATGTTTTCAAAAAAAAACCAAGAAAAGATCTTTGGGTCAATTCTCTAATAAACTTACCTTTTTACTGGAACAATGCTCCACTTTCTTTACAATTTGGAATCAAAGGTTTTGCAACTGATGATTTGCATAATAAATCACCATCCTTCTTCTCAGAGTTGAACTCGGTTTTTCTTCCATGTGTCATTTGTTTATTCAAGTGTAGATTGCAGTAGGATCAGCATGAAGGCCAGCTAACATTCCACAGCAAAGATGAACAAAAATACCGAAAACCCAGAAGGGGCCAAATACTTTCCCACAAAACTATATCCAATAATGTCAGAAAAATCCAGGAACATGGCTTACTAGTGATAGGAAGATATAGACTCAGTTGGGCCAAAGTCACATTCCATGCTAGATATCATTAAAGAAAGGGACAGAAAATAAAACATTATGTGGCTATTATGCAAACTGGGCCAGCACATTTTTAGAAAAAGAACATAGCAGAGCGGAAAAAAGTGCAAAAGAAGGCAATCAAAATGACCAGTAGACATATTTATGAGAAAAAACTAGAATGACTGGAACTTGACTTGTAAAAAAAAAAAAAAAGGGTTGGAGTGGGTTGGAGGAGAATATCACTGAGATGTATAAAATCTTGGATAGCACATAAAACTGGCCATGGACTTTTTCCTCCCACTCTTAAAATAATTGCACCAGAGGCTGACCAGACATGGTGCATGTGTGTGTCAAGTTCAAGGAGAGAGAGCCTTCGCCTGCCACCCATATGCTCTTACGGTGGAGGTGACGGGAGGACATAGAAGGGAAATGGCTTGAAGACAGTCCTCAATTTTTATCATTGAACCACCCCATTCTAATAAGTTATCTCTTGTGAACTTTGCAACTTTGCACTTTGTGCACTTACTGTGCAACTAATAATTGAGAAATACTTAAAGTTTATCACATACTGACAAGGGCAAAGCACACTGTGACTTTCAACTTTTATATGCTGATGCTAGCTTAAAATCTTCACACAGGTCTTCTCCTTTTTAAAATACTTGCCTTTCCATTTTATTTTATAAAATGTTATGCCAAATTTATTGTGTTTGTTGTGTTCGTTCACAGAAGCAATCAAACCCAATGCTAGCATATTTTAGCTTTCAAACTAACCATGAAGGCTAGTAAATACGAAACATATCTTTTGATTTGGAAAAAAAGTTTCCATTCCATCATATAATCACTGAAACTAAAAACCACAGCTGAAAATCTGAATATGAAACTAGTAATCATATTTAAGCAGCTAAAAAGTAAAATAGGAGAAATAAAAATACATATTCAGAAAGCTCAGTGGAGGCGTAATATTTAAATTATGGCTATATTAAAAGTCCTAGAATAAGATTTTTGGCTGCTGTAAAAAAAAAAGACACATAAATAAATAAAGTGTCAAGTAAACCTGGATAGGAAATACATTCGAGAGCTGATTTACTGGGGCTTTAGTCTCATATTTCATTTTTATGTTATCCAGCTGCTTTCATGTATATTTATCAATCTAACTACCCATCTCACTGGTGTAACTCTGGGCAAAATGCAATAAAACAAACGATTAAAACAGATCTCAACTAACTAATAAAAACAATTAACATAAAATATAAATAAGATCATGGGAGAATACACCAAAATCTCACATATAATACCACTACCTTGCAGGATCCCTATTTCCATGGGATTCCCAAGCCAGCTGAAAAAGCTATGTTTTAAGAGATTTCCGGAAGGCCAATAGGTTTGGCTCTCACCCTGGGGGAGAAGAAAGGGAATATCCAGGGGTGAGCACTGTTGTGTCCTGGGCCTTGCTGAGTCATTCAGCAAGGCTCAGAGAATCTGCAGGACAACTGCAGAGACCCGGGCAGACCACGTGTTTGCCCGGGACCGGTTGTAGAGACCCGGGCAGACCACATGTCTGCCTGGGACCCAGACAGGCTGTCTCCAGCCTCGTGCGCATGCGCGAGGCGGGAGAATAGCCTGCATTCATTGGTTGAGCCTCCGCTTGCAGGGGAATTATAAAAAGGGCATGTTGCCATTTCTCGCTTGCTTCTGTTCAGTGAATGTATTCAATAAAGAACATCTTTTGTACCAACTGCCTCGTCTTCATGTCTGCTGTGCGAACAGAACAAGCACTATGACAGATAAGGGTCTCCTTAGCAGATGGGACCTATAACATGTCTCTCTTGCCAGATCTAATGGGATGGATAGATATAATTGAGAAGAGGTGGTCCCTAAAATAACATGGCCTCATGTCATGTAGGACTTCAAAAGTCAAAAACAGCACCTTGAATTAAACCCAGAAGCAGACTGGCAACCAATGTAACTTGCAAGAAAAACATAATTGTCCACACTGCCTTATTTTACACGAGCTGAAGCTTCCAGATACTCTTCAAGGGTAGCAAATTGATATAATAGTTCACTGACAATGCACATAATCCAGCGTCCAAATGTACATATTGAATCCTTCAAGAACATGAGCATAAAGGTGAAATGGTCTACTTATGGAGAGTGTGGATTCTCCATCTTTGAGGGTTTTAAGAAAAGGCTGGAGAATCACCTTTCATGGATGGTGTTATGTATTGGGCCTTGCTGAAGTCATTCAGCAAGGCTCAGAAAGTCTGCAGAGAGGCTGGGCCTTGCTGAGTCATTCAGCAAGGCCCAGGAAGATTGGAAACAAGTGCAGAGACCCGGGCAGACCACATGTCTGCCCGGGACTGTTGCAGAGACCCGGACAGACCACATGTCTGCCCGGGACCCAGACAGGCTGTCTCCAGCCTTGTGCGCATGCGCGAGGCGGTAGAATAGCCTGCATCGATTGGCTGAGCATTCCCTGGCTAGGGAATATAAGGAGAGTGGCCAGTGTGGCCACGTTGTTGTTGTTAGTAGCTGATTCCTGTTGTTTCTGTTCAATCTATCTACATGCTTCTGTTCAGTGCAAGTACCAATAAAGAACATCTTTTTGCATAAACTGCCTCGTCTCCATGCCTGTGTTGAGAACAGATGGCTTTATTGGTCTGCCTGCACATTGCAGAGAGTTGAAGTGGATAATCCTGGACAATCCTTGTGGACCTTTCCAAATCTACAGTTTAATGTTACCAAAAGAGAAAGAGAAGAGAGAACTGTCAGTCTAGCTAGGTGAATTTTAGTACAGGTAGTCCTTGACTTACGACTACAGTTGTGTCTAAAATTTCTGTTGCTAAGCAAGACAGTTGAGTTTTGCCCCATTTTATGACATTTCTTGCCAGCGTTGTTAAATGAAACACTGCAGTTGTTCATTGAATCTGGCTTTCCTATTGACTTTACTTGTCATAAGGTTGCAAAAGGTGATCACATGACCCTGGGACCCTGCAACCTGTCATAAATATGATCCAGCTGCCAAGCATCCGAATTTTAATTATGTGACCATTGGGATGCTGCAACGATTGTGTGAAAAAATGGTCATAACTCACTTTTTTCAGTGCTGTTGCAACTTCGAACAGTAACTGAACGAATTGTGGTAAGTCAAGGGCTACCTGTAGCTGACCTTTGCTTGAAAGAGATTACTTGATCAACTGTGCAATCCTTTTCATGAAGATTTCTCTCTGTTCAGAAGTAAAGTTTACTATATCAACAGATCTTCTAAATAAGTACATTGTACATTGAGGTGTTAAAAATATCCAGTGGCTAATGTCCTCTGTTGTCCACTAACATAGATACAATCAAATTCTCTATTGGAATCATTATCATTATCGGGAATCTATTGTCCAAGTTCTAAGCAGAAAATATAATTTAATGTAATTTTCTGCTTGGTACTTGTGAGACTATGTGCAGCAAATAAGGAACAAATGCAAGTTTATCATTGCAATAATTGTGAAAACACCCTAACAAAACCATTAATCATCTAAATCAGCAATCTTTTGTTTTCAGCACTCTAGCTGCTACCAACTAGCATATGTCAGCCTCATGGGATAAACCAGATAGGAATCACATGCAGATGAGCTAATTTTAGTTTATTGTAAGCCTACATTGACAGAATCTTGCAATTCTGAAAGTACAATCCTTCCCTTGTCTCCTTTATGGCCTGAGGAAATAGGGAGGATCTTCTCTGAACCTCCTATCCCAGGGGTAGGCAACCTTGGCTCTTTTATGACTCGTGGAGTTCAACTCCCAGAATTCCTCAGCCAGCATGGCTCACCTTGGAAACCTCTCCCTTTCCACTCAGCATGGTTGGCTCAGGAATTCTGGGAGTTGAAGTCCACCAGTCATAAAAGAGCCAAGGTTGCCTACCCCTGTCCTATCCCATCAGCTATCCAGTTGCAAGGTATGCTGTCTCTTATCTGACCGTTAGCTTGGCAGCGTTTCTTTGTCTACTCCCTCAAAGCCTTTCCCACACACAGTACCATTGCAGTATATACTGTATTACTACTTATTTCTGCATCTCACTGGTGACTGTGCAATGAACTTTGGCCAGGATTGCTGGGAACTGTAGTTCTGGAAACAAATTCAGGATCCTAAAGAAAGTATTTACAGGACTCTTCTTGAATGGTTCTCTTCTGTGCAAAATGTTATGCATGGCACAACATAGGAGAACAAACCCATCAGGACAAGAGCCAGCAGTCCATCTGCATTTAAAAGACAAAGGCCACTCTTTCGAAGACAGCAAAGTCCACATTTTGGACAGAGAGGACCACTGGTTTGAAAGAGAGGTCAAAGAGGCCATCTATGTCAAAACTGAACAGCTCTCTCTTAAAAGGGGGAGGGATATGACATCATCTATCTCCAGTTTACAATGCACTCCTTTCAGCAGTTACAAGAAGGCTCCACACCCATTTGCACCACTCAGGTGACCCCGAGGTCACAGATAAACCTCCAGGTGGCATCAATGACTCTCTAAAAGAATGCAAATGACCAGCTCCCTATAAGGAGTAAATCATTCCATTCCCCATCATCCAGTCAGAGCTGAAGAAGCTTCTTGGATGAGAAGCAAAACACCTTCAAGGAACAAGGAAGTCCAGTTGCCTCGTGAAAAAATACCTTTGGGACTTCTATGCAAAACAATTCCGAGTAAGTCTCAAAACAGGGAAGTCTCCCAAACTCTGAATTAATTTGGAAATTCAAGAACTCCTCTTCTAGGACTATAGGAAGGCTCAGAAAATTTCACTGCGCTTCTTCCTAATCGTTGCAAAATGAAAAGGCGGCTCAGCTCTTGCCAATTCTGTCAGGCAGTGATAGGAACAGGAAATATCTGCAGACAGTGTTTCTCAACCTCAGCAACTTTAAGCTGTTTGGACTTCAATTCTCAGAATTCCCCAACCAGCATGCTGACTGGGAATTCTGGGAGTTGAAGTCCACAGAGATTAAGGTTTCTAAGGTTGAGAAACACTGTCTGCAATGAAGAAAGGAAAAGTGAGGTAACCTTCCTGTCCAGGTTTTTGTTCAATGCAGGAGTTTCAGATCATTTTAAAATTAAAACTTTGTATATATTTCCTGACTCCGGCTGAGGATTATGGGCCATTTAGTCCAGCATGTCCCAAAGACACCAGATTGAGGAAGTCTTGCAGTTATGAAGTTCTTCCTTCAGCAAAATGATTAAACTGTTGAGGCAAAACTAATATAATATAAATCTGGTTGGAACATCCATGGGGAGCTGGGGTGGTCAAAAATATCAAGGTGGTTGAAACCCTGATTCTGTTTTTATATGTGTTATGGGGAAACCCCCCTCATCTTAAGTTCTTGGTTACAATATGAAAATTAGACTTTTTACAGCAGTCGCACTTGTTTCTGTCTCCTGCTCATACTTGAAACCAAGTCTTTGGAAATCTCTAGGAAATTCTGTAGACCTCATTTCTCATTTTCTCTTCTTTGTGCAGGGTAAAGCCCATTTAGTGAAAGCAGAAAGGAACACAACGATGGAAAGCTGGCTTCATAGCTGCTTTCTTTTGCCATGGGAAGTCCATTAGGTTTTTTTTTTTTTGAAACAATCTATTTTTCTTCCAATCAGCAATTAATTTCCTTAGTTTAATTTCAGACTCATGGTCTCCCTAGTCCAGTGATGGCAAACCTTTTAGAGACTGAGTGCCCAAATCCGGCCCTGCCCTGCCCCCCACCCACCCCGCTCCGGCCCCGCCCCCCGCCCACAGGGCCACCCACCGCCTCCACGGCCTGCCGCAGATCACCCAGGTGGCCCAGCAGCGCCATGGCAGCCCCCCTCAGCCCACGCCCCGCAGCATCAACTGCACACGACGGGGCGCAACGGCGGAGTCTTGTCCCCACTGCCCAGCTGCCATGTCCTTGGCTGTGCTGCTCCGCGTGGGCCGTGCTCAGGGGCGACTCTCCTCCAGGGGGGCTGCTGGTAAGGAGAGGGCCGCGGGGGGAGGCGGGGCTGGGGCAACGGCGCAGGTGCCCACAGAGAGGGCTCTGAGTGCTGCCTCTAGCACGCGTGCCATAGGTTTGCCACCATTGCCCTAGTGCATTCCATTGTTTGTTTCTTTTTAACTATTCTATGATATTTAGAGGTTCTGCCTCACCTAAAGTATGACTTTGTATTGATGAAACTTATCAACAGTGTTGGAAACATTGGCCTTGGGCTGATCACTCTCTCTCAGCCCAATCTACCTTACGGGGTTGTTATTGTGGGTAAAATAGGAGGAAGGTGCTTTGGATATGTTAGCCACCTTGCATTATTTGTAAAAATAATAAAAAAAGCGGGATACAAAAAAATAACCAAACAAACAAAAGTGGGATACAAACAAATAAGCTATTAGAAGACGTATAGCCTTGCACTCTGAAATAGGAATCCATGTTTTTTCCATGGATTTAACCATCCTGATCTGATGGACTCTGAAGTGACTAATCCTGACTCTTATGAGACTCACTAATGTTATTTTGACCACAGCTTCTCTTCATGCTTCTAACAACATGAAGGAGAGCAGACCTCAACATACGTTATTTCATTTAGTGGGGGAAAGGGTGTGTGTGTGTGTGCTTATTTGCCACTTTTCCTATATTTGTCAGTATTAGTAATTTTTTCCCTATCCCAGGAAGAAAAGGGTCACCCAACAGCTATTAAGTGTCAATTGTTCTTCTCTATAAGCTTGTCAACTGCAAGCAACCAAAACCAATCGTGGATAGTCTCAAGCTGAAGCTTTATTGTTAGTCATCTATGTTACAAGAACCTCACCAGGCTGACTACATTCGCTTGGGAATGGTCAGATAAAGCTTCAGGGCTTCTGGGGGAGGTCAGGCCTGTGCCACTTTCTGGAGTGGAAGGACTCTAAGCCTAGCCCCATCTTAAAACCTCCCTCCAGTCTAGGCGGAGATTCCATTACAAAATCCTTCCTAATGGCACAATTATAATAAGACCTGCCTTCCTCTTCTCCACATGTATCTGCAGGTGAGGTTTCCAAAAAGAGAATAGAATAGAATAGAATAGAATAGAATAGAATAGAATAGAATAGAATAGAATAGAATAGGAGTAGAGTAGAGTAGAGTAGAGTAGAGTAGAGTAGAGTAGAGTAGAGTAGAATAGAATAGAATAGAATAGAATAGAATAGAATAGAATAGAATAGAATAGAATAGAATAGAATAGAATAGAATAGAATAGGAGTAGAGTAGAGTAGAGTAGAGTAGAGTAGAGTAGAATAGAATAGAATAGAATAGAATAGAATAGAATAGAATAGAATAGAATAGAATAGAGTAGAGTAGAGTAGAGTAGAGAATAGAATAGATAGAATAGAATAGAATAGAATAGAATAGAATAGAATAGAATAGAATAGAATAGAATAGAATAGAATAGAATAGAATAGAATAGAATAGAATAGGAGTAGAGTAGAGTAGAGTAGAGTAGAGTAGAGTAGAGTAGAGTAGAGTAGAGAGTAGAGTAGAGTAGAGTAGAGTAGAATAGAATAGAATAGAAGCTGGAAGGGACCTTGGAGGTCTTCTAGTCCACCCCCCTGCTCAAGCAGGAGGACCTGTCCTATACCATCTCAGACAATAGAGCAGTCACAATCATGGGGTTAAAGTTGTGATACATGTGAAAAGATGAGGAGCTTTGATTACATGAGCACAGCCAGTGCTTTTTTTGTAAAAAAAAAAAAAAAAAAAAAAGGTGCCGTAACTCACACACGTCATACAACCTGCCTTGCCTACCCTACAAGGTTCCATCCAAAAAAGGTGCCGGAACTCCGTTCTGGGCGTTCTATGACAAAAAAAGCCCTGAGCACAGCTATCATTTAAATTTTTTTGACACACACACTCACCATAGACACCCCTACTCTTCTCCAGAAGAGTTCTATCGTGGCATCTTTCCAAATATTTATTTCACATTATTTTAAATGCAAGAGGTACCAAACAAAGTATTGAGGTGGGACGGACAAAGCAGCATTGAGAAACCAGTCAGACCCTCCCATTCCTGATTAGTGGATGTTTTTTTGCCCCTCTCCCCAAACATGTGACAGCAAGGCCACAAAGGATCGATAGTATGTTGTCTATCACGAGTGCTAGATTCACAAATCAAAGGCAACATCACACAGCAGTGATTCAGAATAGCATGTGAGAGGCAGGGTAAGAATTGGCAATGGGAATGGCAAATTTTACTCCTGTGTCATTTTATGTTGACTCAGGGATGGGGGTAGCACTAGCAAGTCACTGGGAAAGGAAATGTCTAAGGATCATTTCTAGTCCTCAAGGATATGAAAGGGAGAAAAAAGAACAAAGGAAGGACAGAACACAACCCTGTTATTTTTGCGGATTTGTTCTCCAAAATAATAACATGCTTTCCAGCCTCTTTGGCGTCTGCATAAATCCTAACATTAGTGAGTCTCATAAGAGTCAGGATTAGCCACTTCAGAGCCTGGCAGACCAGGATGGTCAAATCCATGAAAAAAAAATGGATTCCTACTTCAGAGCACAAAGCTATGTGTCCTCTGACAGCATTATGGTTAGTTAGTTGGTTAGTTAGTTAGTTATTTCCCATTTTTTGAATCATTTTCACTAGTAACTCAAGGCAACTAACATATCCCACACACCTTTCTCCTCTTATTTTGCCCACAATAACAACTGTGTGAGGTGGGTTGGGCTGAGAGAGGGTGATCGGCCCAAGGCCAACATTCCCAACAAGTTTCATCAACACAAAATTTGGCGAAAGTCACATTATAGGTGAGGCAGAACCCCCAAATATCATAAAATAGTTAAAAAGAAACAAACAATTGAAAAGACTCAACCTATTTGCCCAAGATGGGAAAACTAGAAATACCCATCATGGTCTATGAGTGTTGTGTGTCCTCACCTAATTTTGCATCACTGCTCTACCTCCTTCACATCATGGGCCCTCCTATCGCTTTTCTCCCCCAACTATAGTGTGCCACCTATACACTCTTGATTTAAAACCAGGAACAAAGAGAATGTGATTAGTTGTTGGCTCTTTTGAAAGCATATTTGCATTAAAGGTGTCCTTTAAATGCTAAATGCTCTAACACAGTACGTAAGCTAATATATGCTCTGGCCAGAGTTATACTGGTCCAGCACAAAAGGATTAACTTTTCTCCTCCTAAGATTTCTCTAGGCCTGGTGGAATTTAGCACCCTGCCTGTTTCCCTCTAAAGTCTCCCTGTGAACTTCAGACAGAATTTAGGTGGAGGAGAAATCCTGTCATCCTGGATTTAATATGCAATGGCTAGCAAATATTTTGTAACTGCCAGCTGCTAAGGTCACTTATGGATCCCTATCCAAAGGCAAATACCTTTGGATAGGGTATTTGCCTCTGGATCGGCAAATACCAAAAAAGTTCCTCTGAATGAAACTTACACATAAAATATAAAATGTGCTGAGTTACATTTGTACATAATATTGGGAGCACTTAATGACTACCTTTACATAACACGCTTAAGCAAATCATCGAAAGACCTAAGTGGCTACATTAATAAGTTTACTAATCTTGGGTTAGTTTTAGCCTTGACTAGTTCCTCCCTCCCCACTTTCCTGGCTTAGAAAGTTGTACAAACTCAGAAATTGCATCTGCTATCTGAAATGAGGTCCAGATGGCTTTTACCTGGATAGCATTCCAGAAGCCTTTAAACCCGGATGTCTTCCCAGATCTTGGGGCAACACGGATGAAACCCTTTGTTGGCTCTGTTTGATGTTTGTTGCAAATGTATGCATTGGAGTTAGTTATCTGGATTTTTTATCTTGTTGATTTCTTTAATTGTATTTACTTACCTTATTGTATTACATTTTTTTTACATTGTACGGAGTAGCTCTGATGTTGGGCGGCACTGAAGTTTAAACAATTTCACCAACCAGCACATTGCAAATAGTGCTAGAGGATGAGAGCACGCCACGTAAGATTTGTTCCCACTTTTGGTTTTTATTGAATTATTATTTCTCCATAGGGCAGTGATGGCGAACCTTTTAGAGACCGAGTGCCGAAAAACTGCCCCCCCCGTCCGCTGGGCCACCCACTGCCTCCACGGCCCGCCTCAGATCACCCAGGCGACCCAGCAGCACCATGGCGGCTACGCCCTCCGCCCCGCAGCATCATCTGCACGCGACAGGGCATGAGGGCGGAGTCTTGTCCCCACTGCCCGGCTGCCACGTTCTTGGCTGTGCTGCTCCGCGCGGGCCATGCCCAGAGGTGACTCTCCTCTGGGGGGAGCTGCTGGTGAGGAGGGGGCCGCAGGGGGAGGCGGGGCTGGGGAGACGGCACGTGTGCCAAAGAGAGGGTTCTGAGTGCCCCCTCTGGCACGCGTGCCATAGGTTCACCACCACTGCCATAGGAGCTTCCCCCAAAGAGGATAGAAGGAGCAAAAATCAATAATATTTCCTGTCAAAATTATGACTGACATGAATCCTTGCGACAACAAAAGGTAACAGAAAGTTCCCCAAATTAGTGACTAATTAACTTTAGAAGGCAAATATCTGTAAGAAGGTGTTGCCGTGAATAATTCTCAGGGTATTTTTTTTGATGGATTATAGTATTTTTCCCCTGGAATGCATGACCCTATAGTTGGGATACCAGGTTTTTTTTTTAATCACTTTCTTTCATCAGCCTTCATGCCTCCATGAAGGAGCTATATATTGCACTTTGTATTCCTTCGTAATTGGAAAATGACAACTTGGATAACTTTTAACCTGTAGTTTAAAATTATTTCATCTATTCTTAAGGCCTCTTACTCCACATGTTCTGGAATTAAATAACTGTACCACAACGGGAAACAGGATAGGGTACCAGCTTAGACCATATCAGTACAAAGTTTCTCTAAGTGAGAGATAATAATCAATTACTTAAAAAAAAAAATTATCAGCATATTATCTGTAAGATGGACTAGAAATGTGATTTTCTTTAGCCACATAAATTGACACTCTTCTGGAATGTACCTTAGCTTGCCTTCTCTTAGGTGGAATGCGATGTCATAGCTTATATGGACCTGCCTTCCTGTCCCACTTGACACTGTGGTTATTTAAATCCTAGCCCTAGCTATCATGATTGTTGTTGTTTTAGTGTCTTAAATTAGTGCTAACTCCTGTACAAGTCCCCATAATTTTTTGGGCAAGATGTTTTGAAGTGGTTTGCCATTGCCTTCTTCCAAGGGCTGAGAGTGAGTGACTGGCTTAAGCACACCCAGCTGGCTTTGTGTCTAAGGGGGAACTAGAATTCACATCTCCCAGCTTCTAGCCTGTTGCTCTCATGGTACATATATAGCATTTAAACAGACAGAAACAAGCAAGACATAAACAAGTGCGAGGAAAGAGTAACAAGAGGCAGAGATGCAGAAGACACCTTAGGATTGTTTACCAATCTCTATGGAGGACAAGATACTCCAATATGAGTTCTCTCAGAAACTCTAACAGGCTTCAAAAAAGGGTTGGACCAATTGATGGAAGTGCTGTGGATCAATGGCTATCAACCTTGATGGCAGTGTGGATTGCCTCTGAAGGTCATTTGCTGGAGACCAGAACACTTCCTTTTTTTTAATATATATTTTATTGATTTTTTTAACATAATCACCTTAATATTTGGTAAACAGAGTGTTGTCTGTGTTTATATTTAAAAACAATCCATAACAATTAATTTCTATAATTCCATAATCCACATAGTAGCTTTCTTTGATTTTCTCTTCTTCCAGTAATATTCTTTTACCAACCTTAAATTAGTACATTTGTTAATATTCTGATAGATAACAATTGAATATAAACATTTTTCTAGTATTTAACAACCACATCAATATAAAGCTTCTTTTCTAAGTGATCATCTTAATTACCTCATCATAAGCCGTTTTCAAAGTTCTTATTTAGATTTGTTTTCCCAGCAAAGTTTAAAACATTTTTACAAGTTAAGATTTTCTCAGTTAATTACACTTAAGTATTACATCTTTTTCCTCATACAAGCCATCCCAACAGTTTTACATTTCTCATCTTTAAAAAAAAAAGAAAAAAAAGAAATATACTACTTAAAAACATATCCCTCTTAAGCTAAAACACATTTATATCCAAAAATTTTCTATTCTTTTTAACCATATTCAAACAGTTGTTTAATTTTTAAATATTCCATCTAATATATCCAATCATCTGATCTTTTGAGTCTATTCAGAACATTCTTGTCAATTGAGATTTTCTCAAGATCAATTACACTTAAATATCTAAAACCTTTCCCTCATATAAACCATCCCAACATTTTTATATTTCTCATATCGTTAAAAAAAAAGAATACTATGTTACTTGAGGGGCCTATCCCTCTTAAACTAAAATACATTTATATCCAGAATTTTTCTATTTTTTTAACCATGTTCAAACAAATGTTTAGTCTTTAAATATTCCATATGATAGGTCCCATCATCCAATTTCTTAATTCTAACTTTAGCCTTTTTTTTTTTTGCCAAACATCTTTCCTAATCAGTATGCTCCGCTGGACCAAAAAGTCTTCCCATAGTCTTGTAGATGTTGTCGTAGGTACAGGAGACAAATCCAGTAAAATATTTTTGTGGGAGGGTTTCGCCCCTTCATATTCATTGAAAATCTTTTTCTTTCTTTCTCTCTTAATTTCTCTTATCATTTTTTGTCTCTCAAGTTCTCGTAGTTCTTCTGACAGCTCTATAATCCATTTTGTCAAATCTTTTTTCTTGTCCTCAGTCTTATTTTGCAATCTTGAAGTGTAGATAATCTTTTCCATATCCAATATTTCCTGCAAGTTTTTCTCCGCCTGGCCATTGTTGGGTTCCATCTTTAAATCTCTTTCCTCTGGTTTATGTTCAATTGTCTGCTTTATCTGATTGCTCTCTGTTTTTATTTTCTGAGAGTCTTTTTGTTGTAAGGTTAAATTGAAGATGTGTTCATTTAAATTTTCAAAGTTGTTTTTAATTTCCTCATGGTTTGAAATCATTGTCATTTGAATTAGTTGCAACATAGCATACATTTCCTCCTGGAAAGTATTTGTTTTTCCTTGATATGTTCTTTCTGCAGGTCTCTGATGTTCCATGATAGCCAAAAATCAAAGTTTTCCTTTCTCTGTAAACAGCTTTAGAGTCACAATTCTATAAGTATTTATAATCCAGGAAAGTAGTTCCCCCCCCCTAAAGTTTATAGTTCTTGCCTTGTAAATAGCCCAAAATGTTTTCTTTTTCTTGCAGCTGTTCTCTGTTTAGTTAAGACATTGAAGGTCACGAAAACAAGTTATCTTTTACTGGGCTTTCTACCTGTTCCTATATTAGAGCAACTACAGTTGTATATTTTCATCCACCACTAGATGTCAGCACCAGTTCGTTTTTCAGTTTTCAAAACAAACAATTACTCTCTTCAGTATTCATCAATCTTTTGAAAAGAAAATCTTAACAAATTCCACCAATTTCAAACTTATCCAGATTTAAGGCTTATATTCATTTAATTTCAATATATTTCTGTCCCCCATAAAAGCTTAATTCGCCGCTTCCTTCTGTGGGAGGGTGGGGCAAGAATTCCCCTGCTTCTCACTTTCAGAGGATTTTTGCTTCTTGGGTTCGCCCCCCCCCCAGAAATCAAATATCAAGTAGAAGAGAGAAAATCGATATTCTTATCCAGTTCCAAACATGTTGTTTACGATCAAGCTTAAATAAGTGTTTTTAGGCTTCGGCTGCTTGTAGCTTGAGCTAGACTCTGGAGTGAAGCTAGCCTTTCTTCTGCTGGTTTCTGGAGGGCTTTCCCCAAACAACCGGATTAACTGCTGTCTCTCAGGCTTCCCTCCTTCTTTGTCACTTCTCCGGGGCGACTTTAGGCCCATATAGAGTCCCCAAACAGAAAAGAATCAGCCATAGGGTGCGGAGCCCCACAATCCCTTGGCTACTTGCACTACTGCGCAAAACCAGAAGCCTCGAGACCAGAACACTTCCTTATGCAGTTGGTTGGTTACTATGAGAACAGACTGCAGGACTACATAGGCCAGAAATCCCATCCAGCAAGACACTGCTTGGGTTCATATGTTGATTTGAGAATTGGTTACATAATGAATCAAAATGAAGATTTGAGCAAACCTGCTCCCTCAATCCTGTTGAAAGATTTGATCTCTTGGGCTTTACTTGATTCTATGGAGCTGGTTACCATAAAAAAATGTTATTTAGCTTTTTATAACTGACAGCTTGAGAACTGTTCCTTGCAGCCCATCTAAACTCATTTTGGGTGTCCAAACGTATTCAGCCATGAGGAACAATTACTTCCATCCCTCAATGTTGTATGTATGAAATGCGGGCTTTTTTAAAGCTTCAAATAAATATGTTAAGAGACAGTTCAAGAGCAGACCTAGGCATTTTACGGCCCTTGGGCCACACCTGGCCTTTTGACTGTCCCTGTCTGGCCTACGTAAATTAGAAATCAAAAGTAAATAAATGTACACCATGCATGCAATACAACTGCATTGCTTTTATTTTGAAGGCAACTGCTATTGAATTTACGTATGTGCATGTGTGCATGCCTATGTACCTTCACAGTCCTATTGGTTTGGCCCTCCACAAGAGTCCTAGTTTCTCATGTGCCCCCTTGGAAAAAATCATTGCCCACCCCTGCTCTAGAGCAGCAGCCCCCAACCTTTCGGGCACCGGGGACTGATTCCCTGGAGAGAGGTTTTTCCACGGACCGGAGGGGGCGTGGTTTCATGGATGGGCTTTGCTTGTTTGCGCGGCCTTGTTTCTGGCATGTTGTGGATCGGTGCCAGTCCACCGACCGGGGGTTGGGGACCTCTGCCTTAGAGGTTGAAGCATTCTCCATACCTGGAGAAGTTTTCATTTACAATATAAACACAACTTACAGGACAGTACTTCGCAGTTCAGGTGTTACCAACAGTCATCCCATGGGACTGTTCTTTGTGGATGTTAGGCTTTTTCCCTGCACAAACATGGTGAGCAGAGTTTCTCAACCTTGGTAGTTTTAAGATACACATGTGGATTTCAACTCTAAGAATTCCCCAGCCAGCATGTTCGCTGGGAGTTGAAGTCAACACATTTTGAAGCTGCCGAAGTAAAGTAACACTGCTCTAGAGAGCTGCATCAAAGAGAAATAAAGGAGAGGGTGTTTGAGTTGAGAATGGTGGGGAAAAACTATTCTGAGTTATGAAAACCCAAAAGGGAAAATGAGAAAGGGTTTTCTCAAATAAAAGCTTACACAAATGCTTGATAAGAAACAATTATGAACCTTCTTAATGAATAAAACCCTTTTCTCCCCTAAAGTGGTCTCGGTATAGCATTCAGAGAAATCAACTGAATTGAAAGTCTGCTTCTCTCCTAAAACAAGGGCAGGCATGCTATGCAGTCTGTCCTCTTGCAGGAAGAAAACAAAATGCCTTTCTCGTCCAAATGTCATTCTAGTTTACATATGCAAAGCTCAGAGCTGAGGCCCCAAAGAGATTCCAAGAAGAATGTCAGGCGCATGGTTGCTTACATTGCTAAACTGTTAAGTTTCCCAAATTACAAAGTACTTCTTCAACACAGGACCCAATATATTGTAAAGGGAACATTGAAGCCAGGGTGCAAGGGGAAGCCAAAGTATGGGGAAGTTAGATAGAAAAGGAAGCGGTAATTTATCCAACTCAAGAGCTGGGTCACCTTTGTTGGCCTCTGGGCACATCCTCAAATTATGACTGTGGAACTTATCAGACAAAGCCTGGCAATGCTGTAATATCACCAAAGTAATTACTTCAGATTTCTGTTCCTGTTTTGGGCTTTGGGAAGGCTAAAGAATAACTTTTATTTCTTAAATCAGGGTTTCGCAAACTTTGCAATTTTAAAATGTGTGGACTTCAACTGCAGGAATTCCCCAACATTTCCCAAATCACTCCTAAAACCTCCAAAAATATAGGTCTGGCATATTTTATTTATTTATTTATTTTAGAGGGTCACACTCAGTCCTTGGCGGTCTATTTCTGTTCCAAACAGGCAGTGGTGGGATTCAAATACCTGAACATCCAGTTCTCTGTGTGGATGCAGGCCTGGGCCTCGGAGGCCTAGAATGGACTTCCGGAAGTGACATCAACGCACTTCTGATGGGCCATTCTAGGCCTGGGAGACCTCCTCCAGGCCTCGGAGGCATAGAACGGACTTCCAGAAGCAGCATAGGTTAAGCCGGTTCTCCGAACTCAACAAAAGTGCAAACCGGCTGAATCCCACCACTGCAAACAGGGCAGAAAGGTTGAACTGAACCAATGATAAGCCATCACATATGGTTTATTTTGGTAAACTGCAGTGTGTGCTTTGTAAACAATGATTTATGGCTGAGCATGTGTGTGTATGTAGTAAATTTTGGTCACTGAACATACCAGTTATGAAAACCATGATTTAGTGTGACAACAACACAACTGAATAGAATTAGAAGCCAGACAATTAAATGACTTTTTTCCCCACAATCAACACAATTTTAACAAATATTTTATTTATTTATAAATCATATTTATATAGCCACCCATCTCCCAATCAAGTGACTCTGGCTAGCGTACAATATGTTTCTTAAACAAAAAGCTGCCTTAAGGGTTCTTTTTTTGGAGGGGGGGCATGCTAGCTATTTTAATAGAACCTTCTGCATTTTGCAGAGTTAAGTTCACAAGATAGGCTTCCTCTTGATATTTTCTTCCTAATTACTGTATACCACCCTTTAATTATACAAACTATAGCTGTTTCACAAAGAAGGGTTAAGATAAAAGACAACCTCCCCCACAAAGAATACAAAATCAAGTTGTAACAATGCTCCAACGTTTATTCTGCCAGGTAAGATCAAAGTAAGATATATTTCTTAAAACCAGTCACATATTCATTCCTTACTACACATGCTTGACCTTCATGTCAAAACTAAAGAGCCTGACTGCTGAGCTCAGCCTTGGCATTTTTTTCAAATATTATATTATTTATAACCTGCAGCGCTTTTGTATCGTGTAAATATCTAGAAAAAAAACTGCATTGTACCACAGATTTATTAAACAAAGCCAGACAAAGAAATAGCCAGCAGTGCGATTTTATCCTTTAATCAAGTTAGGTTGAATGAACAGTGCCAATGAATTGCACAAGAAGAAAGGGATATCATAATACCATATATACGTAATCAATTTACATCTAGAGCAGTCTGAAACACTATGAAAAATCCAGTGTGACTAAAATACATATTCATTAATTTCCATAACATTCTGGGAAGTGAGAGAATCGTGAATGTACTTTTTATAGTCATTTTCAGAAACACAAGCAATCAGATGCCTGATGAGAAAGAATATGCCTTGTTGAAGACTATGGCAAGAGATCAAAACTTCATTAAAAATAAGCTAGTGGTCATAGATCAACTATGTTGGTAGCCTGATTCTCAAAGATTCCTGTTAGCAAGTCTGACGCGCAGCTTATTGGCTGTGCCCTATGACACATACAGGAAACAATTCAAGGACTGGAATTCCCCTTCTAAAATGTGCTTATGTGAAATGGAAACATTTCTGCTGGGATTCCCCTGGACAGAAAGCCCCTAATGTTCTTTAACTCCGTGTACCTAATTGAATGGGTCTGTTTCAAAGTCTTAATTCTACCAAACCAGATTTAAAATGAATGGTATTTACACACACCAAGCTTGATTTTCTGCATGACCAATGACTGTTTTTCTATCTTGTGATAAACCATAAGGTAGTCAGAAATTTTCCCTTTTAATTTACCCTGGACATTTTGTCCAAAAAGAAAGCTTGCTTTGACTTGGAATTCCCTAGAAGAAGAAAAAATCACATTTCCTTATTTCAAAATGCTCCTATCAACTCACTAAGCATCCTTATGTATGCCAATCTTTCAACTTCACTCATACTGAAATGATGAATAAATTACTGACAGGATATCCATCTATGTGCTTTTGAGCATGGAGAAAAATCATTGGGATGCAATTACTACTTTCCTAACCATCCACCTCATGCTAATAAGCATTTTAGCCCTACTGGTGGCCCACACACAGATCAAGTTTGATCAAGTTATTTAAGGCATGTGTGCAAGTACAGATGGGCTATATATACTGCTTTGCAAGAATAGAATAAAGCTGGAAGGGACCTTGGAGGTCTTCTAGCCCAGCCCCCTGCTCAAGCAGAACCTGTTGACGCCAATCTAGTTAACCCTTGGGAAAATTAACTATGGAGCCACCCCCCTCCCTTAACACTGTGCCCAAAATGTGGCAAAATTCATAGTGGTACATTAAAACTTTGGCTTGAATGACTTATATAATTCAGCCAGCATAACAAGGAATTCAGCAATGCAGTGTGTTTGGATTCACACCACATCTTAACCCAACTTCTGAATCTACTCATGTTCTGCATAGGCAAGGTGAGATAAAAAGGACCAATGTGTAAATACCACCATGTAGGACTTCAAACTGAACTGGTAAGAGTATATAGAGCCCATATCAAGAGGAAGCTAAGACAGTGGTAAAAAAAACCAAAACAGTTCAGAAATAATTGCTCCAGAATGACCCATGTCTAAGAAGGAAGCTGGTATCTTCTTACAGCCATTGGCGACATATAACCTGCTGCTCTCTTAGGTCCAAATCAAGAGGGCATGATCAAGCTGTAAAATCACTCCAGCAGAAAGCATGCAAAAAGCTTGCCCTCCCCTTATCCTGCAAAACCAGAGCTTGGGAGCATTGCAAACTACCAAAATCCCATTTTGCAATGCATGCCTTGGATTTTCCCTTCCATTTTCTTGCCCTCTGCCCCATTCCTGATCCTTCTGCTGCGAGTCTTCCTCCAACGTTTAAGAGAAATGCAAAACACGGGCAATCTGACTAATTCCCTCCTGCCTATTTCCAGAAAGCTGGTTATTTCTCCTCCTCCTCCTCTCCTCCACCACCATCTCCAGGTCTTGATGCGCTCATCCGTGTTGGGCACACTGCCTGCCCCACAGTCCTGCAGCCTGAAATCGGTGATCCTCGACGGTGAGTGTCTTAGCAGAATAGTAATAATAATAAAGAAGAATAAAAGGGAATGGAAGGCGCAGTCCCGCTAGGATTCAGGGACGTCACGATTCTTACCCCGCCCCCCCGGGGCTATTTAGGAGAATCGTTTTTCCGATCCTGATCCAGGAATTATTCGTTTTCGAAGCTCGCACAACCCACGGGACTTTCCAAAGAGTCAATTAGAAAGTCTCTACAAACAGGCACGCTTGAAGGCCATCAAGATTAGGAACATTCAGGGTTAGATTGCGATTCAAATCAGGCTACTTTTCCTGAACTCGGAAACGAACCTGCAGAACCCGAATTAATTGAAAGTCAAGCAAACCGGACCGCAACAAACGTGGCCCTTCCGCCCTCCCAACCCAATTGGCGCATGCGCGCCAAGAGGCAATGCCCCTTTGTTAGGAACCGTCACACCGCAGGGGCCTCTTGACTAAAAGGCTCCTCCTCTGTTCTTTCCCTTCGAATGGAATGAGGGCGGAGCCATGTTTCGAGTTTCCGAGTTATTTTTCAAACGGGGGGCGGGGCTTCGGCCCAACGTCCTTCCTGATTCTCCCCTCCTCCCCCGACCGCCGCCTTCGCAACGCTATATATAATAAAGTTTGCGCTCGCCCTTTGCTTTAAGACTAACCGGCGGCTGTGGGGGTAAGTGGGGGCCGCGCACGCGTGGGGCGGCGTGGGCGGGGTCTGCTAGGGCGGTGTCTGTATGGACACGTCTCGCGAGGGAGGGGGAGGGGGCGGGGGCGGGGGCCGGGGCCTGAGGTATTGGGGTGCCGTGCCTGTGAGGCGGAGTGTGTGTATGTGTGTAAATCGGGTGTACTATATGGAGTAAACCCAAGAGCTATTTTCCACACAGACTTACTGATTACCCATTTTCTGGTTGCGCATAAAGCCTTGAGCTGGAACTGTGGAGTAGATTTGCATTAACCAGAGTTGTGTAAGTGCAGTTGTTGTGTAAGTGCAGCTGTTGTGTAAGTGCGGGGCAAATTGTGAACCCCGCCTCTGAGACTTGGCGCTGCCTGTTCTTTTGAGAGGACCTTGCTGATCTCCCAGTGTTAAGCGAGATTGGAGTGGTTGAGCGTTGGGAAAGAAGACCATCGGGCAATCTCAGGGCTCCATCTGGAAGAAGATAATGTACCTTCTCCACCCCCAAATAATAGGGGTGCCTCTTGTGCAATGGCCAGAAGTGGGGCCTGATTCGAAGGAGGCTTTATCTCTATTTTTTGCCTTCTAGGTAGGGTTGGATTGTAGCTTTCATCAGTATATCCAGTGGTGAGGATTCTGGAAACTGCACTCCAGCAACATCTGGAGGATTATATGTTTTAAAATAATGGATACTGGATCTGAAGATGATTGTAGTGAATTGACCAAAGCCAATCTAATGACTTCTACTTGCATAGGATTGGGTCTTTCATAGTTTCCAGTTGCCTGGGAATAATTAGGGGGTACACTGGTACATCTGGAGAGGTTCATGTTGGGAAGGCTGTCTGGAGATGCTGTACTTGGCACTGTTGAATGTGGTCTTTCCAGAAACAAGTCTGTCCTTAACTGATAAGCTTCCTAGGAGCCTTCAGGGTTTCCCTGAATACAGTTTCAAAATATTTTTTATGAAGACTGGCAGAATTATTAGGACAAGAATATAGTGTATATTTTCTATAGAGCTAGAAAAGAAAAGTGAGGTTTGAATGTCATCTTCCAGAGGTAGGATATCCGATCCTTTAGAAGATGAAATTGCTTATAACAAAAAAATTACCAGTGGGTAATCCTCAGTGCCCAAGTCACTGGGTTCAAATGGGTGTCTATACAAATTAAATAAAATTGACTAAAGACACATACACATTACTGCTTTTGATCATGTCCAGGATCTATTTAAGACTACTACTGCAATTTTAACAAAAATCAGCTGGATATGAACAAGATATGATTATAGCAAATGACTTTATTTGATGTCTCTTCTTTTTATACAGTGACTCTAATTGTAATCATCTCAGTCATGATTTCTATAATTTAATTATATTTGTTTCCTAGCAGTCATTTCACACATTTAATTACAACAATACTGATGAAAGAGAATATTTGTAGCTCAGGATTGAAATGACTCCTTTGTGCTCTGTGAGCTTTGGTTGTTTTCTTGCAGATGTTTCATTACTCTGTAAACCACTGTGAGAGGGCTGTAAAGCACTGTGAAGCAATATATATGTCTAAGTGCTATTGCTATGGTATTACCCAACATCACTGTTACCTAGTTTGGATAATGAAAAGTCTGCAAGAAACAACCAAGCTCAGAAAGCACAAAGGCCCCCTAATTACAACAATGACAGACTTTAGAAGTTTCCTCATATCAGTTATCCTGGTGCTTTTGATGTTCATCTGCTCTCCAGATGAATTTGTTACAATACAAGTCTAATAATAGCTACTCTTCATCCTCTGCTTTCCATTGAGTGTCTTGTTAAGTTTATATTAGGCCATTACAGTTCTATACAATCTTAATTCTGATTAGTCATTGGGTACTAAAGAGATAACAGCTTGATAGAAGGTAGCTACATTATTTTAGGAGCTTTGGGGAAATGGGTTTCATCCATTCTTCATTTTCCAGCTCCAGACTTTAATGTAGTGTTGAAAGAAAAGTCTTCATCCTGGTTCATCCAAGCCGGGGATAAACAACATGGCGGCTGCTTTAGAAAGAAGGTTGCAGTTTATTGAAGAGCCAGACAGAAAGATGGTTCTGGCAGGAAAGAGGAGAGAAAAGGGCTGAGCACATGTGAGGAGTGGGTTTTTATACCCTCTTGAGCCTTTTGTTTGGAGTTGCTTCCTGTTCCTGTGGCATGAACTTTGACCTGAGTCTGAGTGTGCTTTTCTGGTATTCTGATGGTGATAGGTTAATCCTATTATATCCCAAAGGTCATATCCTGCTTCCCTGGGGCTGATGACTCTTAAGAGTTTGGATGGGGTATGTAGATTTTAGGTCTTTGTCTTCTTAAACTTCTAGCTCCCTGGATTTACATCTGCATCTCTATAGAGCTGGTTTCTGCTTGGGGAAGGGAGACCTAGGGCTATTAAGAAAATTGGGCATGCTTTCCTGCCTCTTCAAGATCCTGTGAGGAAATATATTTTTCTGCCCTTTTAATATTTCCTTCTCTGGGGGGCTGACTTCCCACAGTAGGACATAAGTAACACAACAAAGATTTCTTAATAGATTTTCCATTTTTAAGTCTCTTTAAACTTCTAAATGTCTTGCACTGCAGGTTCATCCTGAATTGCTAGTTTCTGAGTTGGGTTACACCTATTCTGGATCTCTTTATTATTACTTGTTGAGAGTTGGCATATAAGTTTAATAAATTATTATTACCCTGCCTGAAGCTCATTTACATTTGTATCCTAAAATATAGTTTCCCTTTTTGGTTTGACTTCACTCTATGAAACCATTCCCTTCCACCTCTTCTCTAAATAAGATATACCTGTTCACTAGTGTTTTTATAATTAGACAAAAGAGATGAAACATATATATGTGTATGCCAAATTAAAGTGGTTCTTGCCATTAAAGTGATCAAAAATTATGTTAGCCTAAACAGATTTCTGCAATTTCTTTGAAGAGTCAAGAATAACCCATCTGGTTCTAGATCTAAGTGTTTTGGACTGCAGTTCCCTCAAGTGGTATTAGCCACGCTGACTGCCACAAAGATGTAAATGTTTGGAAAGCACTAGATGGGGGGGGGGTGTAACTACGACAACTGTGGACTCAGGAATTTTGGGAGTTGAAGTTCACAGATCTTGAAGTTGGCATAATTGCCCATCCCTGCACTAGATGATTTAGTCCTGAGGTGGATCTTTTTTAGTTTACTGTAGCAACTTTATTTTAAGGAGGCTGGAAATCCAGGGTTTATTTTTATAACATGGACCAAAAAAAAAAAAGACAGCTGTTGCCTTCTAGTGATACCTAAAATGCATAGTTGAGTTAAAGTTATCTTGAGGAAATTGTAAGTATAAGTTTAAGATGCTAAAGAATGTTGGGTTTTTTTCAGAGCTATGTAGTCAACCTGAATTTTAGAAGTTGAAGTCTGGAAGATTTAAATTTGCAAAGGTTGAGTAACTCATCTATAAATTGATGATTTAGTATAGATACAATAGGATTTTGTGCACTTCTACTCTTTTGTGACTGATCAATTTACTTCTAGTCTTTTATGACTGATGAACCACAAGTTTTAAACTTTTAATCTAAACATGTTATAACTATGGAATAAAGTTTAAACTTTATTTTTAAAATACATGCATTATTTATAACAGTTTATATACAAAGTTAATTGTTGTTTAAAGGAGCTTATGTATTTTTCTTTTCATGCAGGTTTTTCACTAACCCGAAATACGTTGTATTTTTCATTCTTTTTTAAAAAAATTCCCCTTGTGAATACCATATTGTATTATGGCTGCTTAAGCCCCTTGAAAGGACTAGTCTGAAGTTTGGGAGATAATTTTGTGCATAGATATTCAAATTGGGATTTTGCCATTATGCAGGATAACTGCATCCACTTATCAAACATTATCTGCAGTGATATTTTGATTAATGAATTTAAACTGCTGCTTTGGGTTCGACATCTCCATAAACGTATTAAATTCAGTAACCCTTTAATAATAATAATGCAGCCAGATTGAAAATTCACTACACTTAAGTGATAATATAAAAAAGACTATGTTCCAAGGCTGTTAAGAGCATTTGGTGACCAAAATTCCTTTGATCACATTTCACTGATATGTGTCAGGATAAACCTTTGAGGAATTTTTTGTGAAGTGTTACTGAGTGAAATGGTATATTGATAAGGAAGAAATGGTTTCTTACTGTAGGGAGAAGTATTCAAAGATGTGCATTTGATTTAAGTTGGCTTTTCTGTAGTACTATACAGGTAGTCCCCACTTAGATCCATGATTTTGACCTTGCTCTTTCAGAAATAAAAGTTTAAAAAATATCCCTACATTATTTTATTTGGAAATAATTCAGATTCTTGGGACAGAGGCCCCATGTATACAGACTTATAATTAAAGCCTTCATTATTTCTTCAAACTTCCTTTATTTTAAATATGCTCCTTCCTAAATTTAGTAAGATTTATGTAATTATAGAAGAAAAAAAAGGAACTACAATATTTTATAACAAGTCTGGATTGTGAAACTGGGAAGAAATTACCCTGTCAAAAAGGAACTATTAAAGTGAATGTAATATTTTATTTTTTAAAAAAGAAAAAATAAGCATTGCAATGTAACGTTAACTTTCAGGTTTTTATTTTATTATGGCCTGGAAGTTGGTAAGAATTGCACAAAATTATCTCCCAAACTTCAGACTCGTCCTTTACTCCTATCCTGTTTTATCTGCATCATGAATGTTATTGGCTCATTTCTACCGAAACTGAAGAATGACGCAGATGTGACAGAACTGAAGTACGACTTATCGTGTGAACTCTACAGAATGTCTACATATTCCGCTTTTCCACCGAATGTACCAGTATCTGAAAGGAGTCTTGCTCGAGCTGGTTTCTATTATACTGGTCTGAAGGACAAAGTGAAATGTTACAATTGTGGCTTAATGTTAGATAACTGGAAAAAAGGTGACAGTGCTCTGGAGAAGCACAAACAACTCTATCCTAGTTGCAGTTTTGTTCAGAGTCTGACTTCACTGACTAACCTTGGATCCTCGTTTCGTTCTGCCTTTTCACCTCCAGCTACCTCTGGACTTACCTCTTCACATTCTTCAATGCAAGCATTAAGTTTGGGTCAAGTTGGGTATTACAATGGAAGCTTTTCCAGTTTTCCTCATAATCCAGTCACATCTGCAGCAGTAGAAGATCTGTCATATTTGAGACCAAAGGCTTTCAACCCTATGATGAGCACAGAGGAAAGCAGATTACTCACTTTCAAGACATGGCCCCTGGCATTTTTGTCCCCATCTTCTTTAGCCAAAGCTGGGTTTTATTATGTAGGACCTTCAGACAAGGTGGCTTGTTTTGCCTGTGGTGGTCAGTTGAGTAATTGGGAACCAAAGGACAATGCTATATCAGAACATCAAAGACATTTTCCAAACTGTCCTTTTGTGGAACAAATTCAAAACAATTCAAATTTGACTGGCTTTAATTTGGGCATGCAAAACTACATAGGCCGTTTCAGAACCTTCAAAAATTGGCCAGTTACAGTTCCGGTTCATCCACAGCAACTGGCAGATGCTGGCTTCTATTACGTGGGTAAGAACTCGTTCTTTCATGTTTTGGATTGAATCTAATTTTTCAACAGTTAAATTTACTGTTTGTCTGTTTAATTACTTCATGAAATGTTTGTTGTTAAGGCCGCAATGATGATGTCAAATGCTTCTGCTGTGACGGTGGACTCAGGTGTTGGGAGACTGGAGATGATCCATGGGTGGAACATGCTAAATGGTTTCCAAGGTACCCTTCCTTTTTAAAAAAAAAATATAATAACAAAGAAGCTTTTGTAATAACTTTTGTCCTGTTGAAAGTAGAACTGTTTCTCTGAACAGGATTATGCTCAGTAAGAGTAGTATTTCCATGCAGGTACAGACTAGCTTCTGTATTAATATGAAGCATCTTCACCATGAATGGTTATCTCAAAAGTGGTTTGTGAAGGGAGTAGGGAGCATTGCTATTCAAGAAATAAATCTGAAGTTTTGGGAGAACAAATGGAATGTTTAGTTGACATAACTTGCATAGAACTGAACTTTAAGCTGGTAGGAATTATCTGAAAATGGCTTGACAAGAACTGTGTTTTTCTCGGGATACTGAGTATCTTTAAAGCAGTAGTGCCTTTATCCATCAAGATGTGGCTGCATCTTATTCATCCAGTCACCTAGATACAGTTTTTGAAGCTGCCATATATTGCTGGGGAGAAATGTATGGCTGTTTTACTCATTTGAAAAGAGGTTGTTCATACCCAGTTTTTTGTGTATTTGCACAGCCACAGTGAAATGGGAGAAATCTTTCCTTCTCTTTGCTGTTCAGATTTGGAGCATTTTCTCAGCTGCTGTAGGAAGCAAGATATGCTGAACTTTGATTCAAGAATAAAATCATTCTTACACTAGCTATTTCAAAAGCTATTTTCAAAAGTTCTGTTGGGTTAAACAATACCGACATTTTTAAAGAACACTAGATAGTAAAGTGTACTTAACAAAACTGTTTTAGCTAAGTTCTAATCAAGTATTGTAAGGATTGGGTCATATTCCATGTGCCAGTACATCTGATTTTAAAAAAAGAAATATGATTCTAATCCAGAGAGTAGAATAAATGGCTCCTCTTAGTTCATGGAGCGGAGCAAAACCTTAGGAGTTTCCACGTGAATGAAATCTTGGCTTACCCACTCTAGGGATCTGGACCAAGCTCATCTTAAGATAGGGTTTGTAGAGAAATACAGTTCTTGATTTCTAATGCAATTGTGTCTAATAAAGATTCCTCCATTTGTAGTGAAGATGTTTGGAGCTAATAATTTTGGAATTATTTTGAGGTGTAATAAACAGGATATAAATTGCATATAAAATAAGGATTGTTAGGTTACTACAGTTGAATTTATTTGTTCATTTGTTTTATCAAATTTTATTAACTGCCCGTCTCCCTCAGAGATGGGATTAATTAATTTGGTTTTCTCAGTGTTGATTGGGTAATGTTTTTCACTTGTAAATTCCATTTTTGACAGATTGGATATATTTAATGCTTCAGTGTATTGTCCTGGGTCAGGTTTCAATAAATATATCTTTGGCCCACTAAGCAGAGCTAATAAATGGCTAATAAATATTCTTAAAAGAGCATATATTCTGCATATTAAAACTTAAAGTTGATATACTTTTCTTCTAGTTGTGAATACCTGATTTATAGAAAAGGTCAAGAGTTTGTCCGCCAAGTTCAAGCAAGATATCCTCATCTTCTTCAACAGGTATGCAAGTATTGTTGCTTTTCTTTTGCTGTATAGTGCACAAATTTGTTGAGAGAATTAACCTGTATCGTATAGTGCCTTGAACTTTATCTGGTCAGATTGTGTTTACAGAATAGGATAAGGCCGGGCAGACAGGACTTCGAGGTAGGAGTGAAGGTTTAGACTTCTAGCCCCTTTACTGATATTTCTCTAGCAAGGATACTGCACTGTGGTTTTGTAAAATAACAGTGCAATCCATTTGTTTCAAGCTTTGACCAAGACAATAGAGGCTGTGAAATAAAGTGTTATAATGTGAAAACAGTCTGCTCCTAGAAACATTTAAATAAATAATTATATAGTTAAAAGATTGAGCAATAAAGGCTATAAATATGCTGCAAAATCACAGCCTATAAAAAGTGATATAAAATTGGATAAAGTTTTAAAAAATTTAAAAAGTAAAAGTAAAATAGGAAGCTATAGAAAGAACAGCTGATACACTGAATAAGTGGAGATTAAAAACAAAACAGGCATGAGCTGTGTGGAAGTTGGTTGGCTGTAGAGCAGGGCTTTTCAACCTTTTCACCGATTGTACCACTTTTAGGATATGGCAATATTCGAGTACCACCTAGCAAGGTGTCAAAAACTTGGTGACAAAAAAAAAACCTGTTCAAAGTTGCAATTGCACTGAAATGACTTATGACCATTTTTCACACTTATGACCATTGCAGCAACAGGGTCTTGTGATTTATATTTGGATGCTTGGCAACTGATTCATATTTATGATGGTCATAGTGTCCCAGGGTCATGTGATCCCTTTCTGCAACCTTTTGACAAGCAAAGTCAATGGCAGAACTGCTGGTGGCCAAGTGCTAAGGCGGGACTTCCTTCCCTCCCTCCCTTCCCTGCCTCCCTTTTTCTCATTCCCATCTCCTTCTGAAGGAAGAATTTAAACCCCCCCCCCAATATTTTCCCTCTTCCATATATTGATCAAACAAGGAAAGGCCTCCAGAGACAGAAAAGACAAGCTGCTGAGTGAACTAGCTTAAAAAGGCACTTCCCCTTTAAGAATTAACTACTGGCTAGAAAGGAAAGTAAGGAGCCCAGCTGGCACTTAAGGAAGAAAAAAAAATGTAAGTACTGGCTGCCGGCTAAGGCAGCCTCCCCAAATGGCTCCATTCATAAGTAAAATCTGCAGCTCCAAAGGACTCTCTCACTGTAAGTGTTTGCCTGTGCTGGCTCTTTCCCTTCCCCACTACACTTGGCTAGGCAGGGCTGCGTACCACCTGCCACTCATTAATGTACCACAAGTGGTACGCGTACCACAGGTTGAAAAGCCCTGCTGTAGAGGACAAACAATACGGGTAGTCCTTGACTTGCGACTGGTTGCTTAGCAACTGTTTGAAGTTATGATGGGCCTCCCCAGGATTATTACAATCCAGATTCAAAGTTCTGATGGACTTCTCCCCCCCCCCCCCCCAGTCACATGATTGCATTTTGAGTGCTTGGTAACTGCTCTGCATTTACAGCTGCTTGCAACATCCTGGGGTCACATGACTGTGATTTATGACTTTTTTTTTGCTGAAACTGGTGTTTATTTCTGGTTTCAGCAAAATTGCCCATGATGGACAATGATTCACTTAAAGACCTCTGTGATTCACTTAACAACAGCAGCAGAAAAGACCTTAAAATCAGGTATAGTCACATGACTTATGATCATAATTCAGAGCTCAGTTAGGATCATGAGTTGAGAACTATCTGTACCTGATTTAATTTTGCACACTATTACACAAACATAGCAACGTTGTATATAACCAGCTAGGATCGAATGCAGTGTAGTGTGGCATTTTAATCAAAATACATGCAGACATTTAGGGTGAAGATTCACCAATTCCCCCACTTAGTGGCACCCAGATAAATTGGGATAAATTGCAGCTTCAGTCTACCTGGTGGAATCGTATTGAGAAATATTAGTTAAAGGTATCACTGTTAGCAAACTCTGTGAACAGTGTATCCTTTCAAAAAGCAAACATTTCCTTCTAAAAATCTTTCCCCCCCTCTGTGTTGTAGTTGTTATCCACTGCAGATACACCTGTAGATGAAAATACAGAAGCACCAAGTAAGTATTTTGATTTGTTTATTTTGTGCCTTTGGGTTAGAGTTGACTCTTGGTGACTGCCTGGATAAGTCCCTAGTGTTTTTCAGAGATTTCCATTGCCTCCTTCCTAAAGCTAAGAGAGAATGACTGACCCAGGGTTACCCAGCTGATTTTGTGGCCGAGGCAGGGCTGTAATGTCAGATCTCCTGATTTTCTAACCCACTGCTTTAACAATTATACCAAAGTGACTCTTATCCGAATTTTGATAGCATTTATAAAATGTAGCACTCAGATGTTAACATATTTATCCTTAATGGTCTGTAGCAATTCAGTTTTGTTATTCTTACTAAGTTAGTAAGATACTTTGTCATGGTTTTTAAATCAAACATTCCTGAAGCTGACCATTCAAATTTAAACTTAAACCAGAAAAATGATAATTTTGCAATAAAGTCAAATTGCCCTACAAAATATAAGTGAAAAATAACCTGTTTCAGCTGCCTGCTTAAACTTATAAAGACGCATACCTAAATCACTGAGGCCCTCTGGTGGTGAATATGTTATAAATATTTTTCTAAATTACCACGCGTTGTCTATATCGGGTCCCCAACCCCCGATCCACGGACTGGTACTGGGCCGTGGCATGCCAGCAGCTGGGGCGCACAAACAAGCAAAGCCCCATCCGCGGGATGCAGGCAGCACACAAAACCACGCCCCTTCCGGTCCGCAGAAAAACCTCTCTCCACGTAACCAGTCCCTGGTGGCCAAAAGGTTGGGGACCTCTGGTCTATATTTCTTCTAGAATAAAAGATGGGTAATTTTCATTTGTTGAGGAGGGTACGTTTAGGCCTAAAAGCAAGTGGCATAAATTTAGTAGTGCACACAAGGCCTGAATTTGAGGCATTATTGTCTAATTATGACTTTTTCAAGCAGTGGGACTAATGAAACTGACATGAGTCTGAGAGAGAATAAGGAATAGCAGACTAAATTGCCTGAAGGCTTGACTCAGGATATGGCATCTTCGTATATTCAAATTCTGTGCTTGAAGAATATAGCTGGGATATGTATGCCTTTTTTAGGAAACGGATCTTGGGTTTGTAGTACCTTAGATGTGGGATCCAGTACAGAAGTGATCCTTTTTCATTTGTCTGTTTTTAAACCCAGTAAGATACTGATACTTCAAGAAATAATGCTAGAATGTTTTCTCTGAATAGTTATTCGTTTTGAATCTGGTGAAAATACTTCAGAAGATGCCACCATAATGAAAACACCCATGGTTGAAGCTGTTTTGGAGATGGGATTCAGTAGAAGACTGGTCAAGCAAACAGTTCAGAGTAAAATATTAACAACAGGGGAGAATTACAAAACAGTAAATGATCTGGTGTCTGACCTTATTACTTCAGAAGATGAGAAGAAGGAAGAGGAGAAGGAGGATCCATCAGAGAAAACAACATCAGGTATATATAAGTTTCATTGCATCAGTTTGATGAATTGGTTGTTGCTTTCCTTGCTATATGATAGCTTTATTGAGAATTAACCCCTTCACAAAATACCTTTTGTGAAATCTGTGTCCTTGAGTTTTTCTTCATTAGAATGGTCTGGTTCAATCCTGTCAGTGCAGAAAACCCAGAACTATAGTATCCTAATAGGTTGCTGTTCAGCCTCTAGCTGAAACTTTCTATAGAAGCCATCTCTAGGGGGAAAAAAAATCAATATTCAGTTCTATTGTCATACTGTCGTTTCTACCCAGAAATGTTTCTTATTCACCTGTACCTGCTGTAATTTAAACACAGTAGAATTGTCAACGTGTAGTAGAAATCCAATGTTTGCCTTCTTCTCTATTATAAACTTCGGTCACTTGAACAGTAGTATCTTATTTCTCTCCATCTTCTTTCTAGGCTCAGTATAACCAGTGGTTATCCATAGAGGGAAATTGGCTATTTTGTCCAGTTCTGAAACACAATTTATTTTCATTTCATAAAAATGATGTCCTGAATTGGAAATGGTGTCATAAATAAGCTGTCCCTTTCATTGGAGAAAGTGCCGTCAATTTGTAATATTGTCACTTTCATTTCTTTTTATTCTTTTTGGCATAAAGATCTTTTTTTTTTTTGGTAGAAATTAAGAAGACAAAGACTCTGTTCCCTTAGTCAATAAGTTAATGATGATGTCCCTAGTGAACAGGGAGAGCAATATTCCTCAGAGGAGAATTGTTGACTCTTCTAATTATGGCAATACGTCATCCAGGTAGTCCACCACTTACCACCGTTTTTTTAGTGACGGTTTGAAGTTATAGTTGCACTGAAAAAAAGGGACATGTGGGTCAAAGTGACTTGTGTCTTTGGCAGCACCCTCACAGATCATGTGATAAAAAAAAAAATCAGGCACTTGGCAATCAATGTGTATTTATGATGATTGCAGTCTTTCAGGATGATGATCACTTTCCACCTTTCCAGCCAATTTCCGACAAGCAGAATCAATGAGGGAAACTGGGTCTGTTTTAATGACTGGGCAATTCACTTGACCGTAGCAAAAGTGATAACATTGGGCACAACTCATTTAAGAACCGCCTTGCTTAGCAGTGGAAATTCTGGCTTCAATTGTGGTCATAAGTAAAGGACTATCTGTACCTAGTGAAAGCATTCTTATATTTTGGGCATAGGAGGTTGGTAGTCGGGTTGAAAAAAGGTCTGCTAAATAAACCTAAACACAATTCGAGACCAGAACAGAGATCTTTCTGCTGCTTGAGTCAAAGACCCTCTTTTCCATCTTGGATGGGGCATTTTCAGAGTCTAATGAACTCAGATAACTAGAGAGACCACAACATTTTCATTCAAAGTTATTCACATTAGCCACAAATATCGAAGAGCCAGGGTAGATAGAAAACCCTCAAAATAGATTAAGCCAATCTTCTGGACGAGCCTCAATGGAATCAGATCAGATTCCAAGCTTAGCAGTGTGAATGCACACTGGAGCATACATAACAAGTCCTCTAAGAATTTTGTTTGCATTATTTTCAAAGGGATCCGGTTACTGTATTTACAGACCTGCATGCCATAAATAAGGTAGCTCAAGACTTGTCCTGTAAATCTTAATAGCTGCCTGGACATGTTTATTACCATTGTGACTCGCAAAACAAAGTATCATTTGTGAAACTTTCTACCTATATTCTGTCTGTTCTTTCCAAGATGTTAGGGCAGAGGAAAACTCTAGAGCTTTTAAAGAGATTAGCCTGATTAATATAGATGCTGTCAGTTTTCTAACACACGTGCATATAATAAAACATCTTGACAACACAGTTGCTATAGTTTTGTGATGATTGAATACAAGGCAGTTTCTCATATAACAAAGGGCAACATAACTTCTCAAGCCAACTTAAGATGTTACAAGAATGGCTGTATTATTTACGTGCAATGGAGCCAAAAGAGTTATTAGCTAATGGGGGAGGGTGGTGAAACTCTGCAGCTGACAAAACCTGCAGTAATTAATTTGTGTAGAAATTGAAAATAATTAGTGCCATCCAGTGTTGGATGTATTTACATAATATATTGATCACATCATTCCTATCTTGTCAGTTTCACCAGCCTACTAAATATTATGCTATTATGCTAATTTATGTGCCATTGTATGATTCATCTTTTTAAAGTAAATTGGAGTTTGAATTTAAAAATGGTGTTAAAAAGTTCCTTTCAACAAAGGGGGTAGATCTGTTGGATTTTGTGAATCTGAAAAACTATATGTTTGTGAGGTAAACAAAATAATACTGTTTTATATTCCTAATACCCGCATTGTGCCCTTCCCCTGGATGAGTTCAGTACCTGGAAAATTTCCATTTTTATTCAACATTTTCTGCTAAGAAATAGGTTTGCACTGTGTCATCTTTTCATTTATTATATTTCAGATCTGGCCTTAATCAGAAAGAACCGAATGGCATTGTTTCAGCGCTTGACATGTACGCTCCCTATCCTGGAAAGTTTATTAAGTTCCAAAGTAATAAGTGACCAGGAACACCAAGTTATTAAACAAAAAACCCAGACATCTTTGCAAGCTAGAGAACTGATTGATACCATCTTGGTGAAAGGAAATTCTGCAGCAGACATATTCAGAAATTGTTTACAGGAATGTGATCCTGCATTATACAAGGATTTGTTTGGTGAGTTTCTTAGAGAGATGCTTTGAATTGTCATTTTCTTGAGGAATGGTAACTCTAGTTTACTGCAATTCACAATTATAATGGATTTATGAGTTTTTATAGGTAAGAGTTGCGAATAGTTTTCTTCCTCTTCTATGAAATAGATAATGCAGAGGAAATTCTGTTGATTAGACTTCCCAAAAGCAATTCACTGTTATGCTAATAATTGTTAAGCAGGGGGGTTAGAGTTTATGTGCATTCTGACGAATCTGAGGTAATTTGTTACTTGATCTAACAATGTTTAACTTACTTTTCAGTGGAGAAGAATATGACATACATTCCAATGGAAGATGTTTCAGGTAAACATTTAATTTACTAAATAAACATGAATGGCATTTGGAATATAAGGATTGCAGTGTTTTTAAGAAAACAGGTTATGGTGAAATAGTTCATAATGGGAGTTACGAGTGAATGCTTATAAAACTGATCTGGATTAATATTTTGAAATTTCATTTAATAAGATGGATGCACTTGGACAGGAAAATCTTTGGGCCTGAAATAGAATATTCTTCCTTTCTTCAATAGTCTCTCAACATAAGTTGGTGATAAGATCTAATCTGGGTCAGTGACAGATTCTGATGAGAGAAAAGTTCCCCGAGGATGGACTCCAGCATGAGTCTGGAAGCTCGGAAAACTAAACCTCTAGTTCTGGTGATTGACCCAGATTGGATCCTGCAACATTATCCTGGGACATCTATATTTGCCTTCATTCATAAGTTGATGGATTTAAGAAGAGAAAGGGTTGTGAATGGCAGGGAAGTGAGGAATGCCTTTCTTCTTTATTAAAGCATAGTTCAAAATGTTATTATTATTTTTTTTTTAAATATATTTTATTAGATTTTATAGGGGTGCGGGGATAACATTAAGGTGCTTAGGAACCACCATGGAGGTGGGTATATTAAACATCCAAAAGAAAGAAAAACAATCACAGATATATAAGTCAACTCAAGTCTTTTAAGCTTCCCTCTCTAATTCCCTCATTTAATTTTACATATTCAAATTAATAAATTCTATATAAGTTTCAAACGGTCCTATCAAATATCAGTTACATTTCAATTCTAAAAAATCCAAATCCTGTTTTTAAGCTTTACTAACTTACAATTACTATATTTCAATTAGCCTTAAATAGACATGTTATTAACACTTCGGGTGCCCTTTTTTTTTTTTTTTACATAATTATATCTGGTATATTGTTCTTACAACAACATTCTCATATCTTCTTCATTGATACCATTTTTTTCTCTTATCACCCATCCCTCTTATTCTCCTTTTATTTCCAAATAATTCTCTTAAAATAAAGATATCAGGCCAACAAATAAATTTCTATCTAATTTAAATATATATTCTATCAATGCCTCTATATCTATAAAAATCTTTTTAAACCAGTAGATAAAGTTTACTTCTCCAATATATATCATATCTAAAACAGAGTAATATTACAAAGGGTATCCTCTTAAAAATTTCACGTATTCCATTAGTTGTTAAGTCAGTCCAGAAATCAAAGCCTTTTTAATCCCATTAAATAAAACTTTAAAATACATTTTTAAATCTAACTCTAGGCTTCTTTCTATGCCATAGTGGTTTCCATAGTGAGGTTCCTACATAATCAAACCACACTATTAAAAGGTCCATATTCTTTAACGCTTCAAATTGGTCAAAGTTCTCTTTCCTTTCTTCTAATAGCCTTTGGATGGTAAAAGCTGTTTTATTCCATGTTATATTTGCCAATTGTTTATCCACCTTTTCTCGATTTTCAATAAGTTGTATCTGAGTGTCAGTCTCTGTTGATGTTGGTATTGATGCTTCAGACATCTCTGTTGAAGTTGTTGTATAGTCATCAGACTTCTCGATAGGTTGTGTTGGAAGTTGAATAAAATTAGTTTGTTTTGTGGTTTCCACAGTTTCTCTCAGTGTAGAGAAAAGGGATTGAAAATAAGAGCTCACATCCTTTGCAGCTTCTAAAATTGTTTCCAATATAAGTTCATAGTCCAGTTGTGTATTAAGTTCCATATCGATAATAATAAGGCTTTTTAATCTTTAATCTTTAAGAAAGGCTCTGCTTCATAAGAATCAAGCAAGCATTCACCTTCAATTTTCAATAGGCCAGCTGCATCGTTATCTTGTAGTTATGACTCTTTCAGGGTCATAGCCATTCCCAGTCATAAAAAAAATATAGTTGCAGTACCACTTTTCGACACAAGATGTCCTCAGCAAACCAAAAAATCCTTTTTTTCTTTCCAAATAATAGATTTTTTATTTTTCGTATTAAAAAAGATGAAGAAAGGGTTCAAAATAATGAATACGTAGTTGTAGCAATAATAGTCAAAAATAAAATGTTTTCAGGTCCCCTCAGTATTCCAAAATTTAAATAGTATCAAAATTAACTGGTTTTTATTTATATATTTTTTTTTCCAACGCTGTTTTTCCCCATTGCTCACACGCTGCTTCCTCACGACAGGGAAATAATTCAAAGAAAGCTTTTAACAGGAAAGTAGTTAGGGGGAAAAAAAGGGGGTAGGAAAGGTCTCACCCGGATTCTCCACGGGGGTTCTTTCGCTTAGATGTTCTTCTGGCTTTCAGCTGGTGCGACGAAGTGACCGTCCATTTTGTAGGACGATCTTTTCCTCCGGCGGCCCTAAGGAGATAGCTCGAACTGGGGAGAGCCGCCGCTCTTCCCCAGTCGAGCAGGAGCCTCCTCTAACGGTGGTCGCCTCTACGGGGCGACTTTCGACCCGATTAAGGGTCTACCGACGGAGGGAAACCAGCCGGTGGGAGAGAGAGATCTCTCCGTGCGACTGCTGGTGTCGCGATCCGGAACCGGAAGCCCAAAATGTTATTTTTGTATAGATAATAAGATTCTTTAATTGCAGGCTTACCTATGGAAGAACAACTGAGACGATTGCAAGAGGAGAGAACATGCAAAGTCTGCATGGACAAGGAAGTATCCATTGTCTTCATCCCCTGTGGCCATTTGGTTGTTTGCAAGGAATGTGCCCCTTCCCTTAGGAAATGCCCAATATGCAGAGGAACCATCAAGGGTACAGTGCGGACATTTCTTTCATGAAGAAGATAAACCATGCTATTTTTCCCCAAGGAAACATTTTCATGCTTTCTGAATGACACTAAGAGCTAATTCACAACAACTTGATGCTTCAAGTATATGCAAAATACAATCTAAGCTGCAGCTCAATATGCTGATGAAGGTTACAAAGTTGATGCTTTTGAGGTCAATTATCTCTCAAGTGATTATATTTGAGAATTTTGATAGGCTAGCCCTTTTATAAAGGACATAATTTCATAATAGTTTGGAGTGACATAAAGTGAATGGTGATTTATGTGTTAATGTTTGCTACTGTTAAGTAAAAGAAACTGGAAAGACTGGTGTAACTTGTTGTCTAGTTGAAAATATATTTTATTTACAATAAATAAAACTTTGATGTGGTTGAAACATGCATTCTGGGTCTGTTGTAGCTATATTCATTGTAGAATAATTGAGTAACTACAGAGGTATTATGTGCCATAATTCATAAGCATCTTGAAATACAGTGTTAAATATCTTTGAAATTAAGCAATGTTGCCAAGTATTATGCAGAATTTTTTTTAACTTGATTTGCAAACTTTTATTATATTCAGTAGATTTCAGGTTGTACTCGACTTATGACCACAATTGAATCCAAAATTTCTGTTGCTAAGTGAGATATTTGTTAAGTGAATTTTGCCCTATTTATGACCTTTCTTGCCACAGTTGTTAAGTGAACCACTGCAGTTGTTAACTTAGTAACACGGTTGTTAAGTGAATCTGGCTTCCCTATTGACTTTGCCTGACAAAGGTTGCAAAAGGTGATCACATGACCCCGGGACACTGCAAACCGTCATAAATATGAGTTAGTTGCCAAGTGTCTGAATTTTGATCACATGACCATGGGGATGCTGCAGTGGTCCTAAGTGTGAAATGGTCATAAGTCACTTTTTTCAGTGCCGTTGTAACTTTGAACGGTTACTACATTAACTATTGGAAGTCGAGGACTATAAAATGGGACCATACCTGTACACAAATGTAATCAGCTTATTAGGAAATACTCTTAAAAATTATTCCGGGCCAGTCTTTTTAACTATCTATGCCTGAAGAAGAGATTGTTCTTTAGAGTAGCTGAATTTCAAGAATCGTTGCCTCCCTACATACCTATTTCTTGGCCCATATATTTAACAGTGCAACTTCAGATATTTAGTTTGGGCAGTTTGTATTATGCCTCTTATTGCATATATTTCCACTTTATTGGCACTATAAAGAATATTGGAGTCCTGGTCCTTCATATTAAAAATAATATACTATAGCATAATGTTGCATCTCCATCACAGTGAACCTACTTTGCGTATCCACATGGATGAGGACTTTCTTAAGTGTTTCAAGTAGGAGTCCATTGAAGGTGGACAACCAATAAATAAAAATAAAAATAATGAATTTATGCCACTATTCTGCATGGAATTCCATTCTGAATGCTTTGCACATCCTTATAGCCTAATGGGCAAGTTATAAACATACTTGTTTATAACCAATTTTTCCATAACTGAATTACCATGGGATTTTTATTTAGAAAGTCAAAGCTCAGGATGAGCTGAGATTGGTGAAGAAGCCAAGAATGTTCCAAAGGTTTCATATACGCCCTTAATAAAAGAATTGTTAAAAAAATCCTCTTCAGTGAATATGCCAAAAATGTAACAGGTACCAAAGTAATGGCAGAATTTCTCAACTATTTGCTCCTGTGTTCGCTGAACAAATAGGTATTTGCCACTAGATAGTTATGAACTGGCTGAGAGAACAGGCTTATATCTCAGCCGAAGAGAAGCAAAGAATATTTGCTGATCTTGAAAGAAGTCTCAAGACCCAGATGGTTGCCCTCTAAGGCTGATGATCTAGTTGAACCTATATTCATATTTTTGAAAAATATTGGCAAAAGATTAGAGGAGGAGTCACCCTCCCATTGAATCTTCCTGTTAGTAATAAATACAATGAACTGTGATTCCCATGTAAGACAATGTGAATTCTTAAGAGAGAAGATAGGATATAAATCTAACAATCACATTTCAAGGACTTAAAGGAAAGTTTCACAGATTAATGTATTTGGAACTAGCAGCATGGGTAGTGGCACATAGTGGAATGTATGTTAGGAAAAAAAAAAGTATATTGGGGTGCAAATCCCCTGCCAGTTCCCATTGTGGTACTTCCTGTTTGACATGGAATCTGTGATTGTGCACTGTAGAATATTTTCTCTATAGACTTATCAAGAGACTAAAAAAGCAAATGTTTCAAAAAATTATTAATAATCTTGCTTATATTTAACCTCCCTTAGAGAAATTCAGTCTTGTGGCCACAACAGAAATGGGTAGAACTTGGAGAAACTCAATTTAATTTAGATGAAATATAACTAATGGTGGGCCATGCACTTTGTGCCTGTTCTCTGAATGCCAAAAATTCCAGTGGGTTCATACATGGCCTTCCAGATGGAGTAAACATACATATATCCTAATAGGTAGTTTACAACTTCCTGGACCAATAGGAGATGGGGCAGAATGACCTCACAGGTAACCGAGTTTTTTTTCTGTCTTATAGTTTCAGTTGGAGAGGAGACAGGACTTTCTTCTAGCGAAGGCAGTAACTCTTGGTGCAGTATTCAAATAAGACATGACAATGCATGGGTTTGATGCGTTGCTTACTTTAATTAACTGCCCCTCCCCTCAAAACCCAGAAAATTCTGTCCCTCCATTATAGCTGCAGCCCATATGGATTTAGAATGTGCACAGCAGAGAACGTTCTCCTACATCTCAGTATCACTTCTTGCAAGACAAATATTCCCAACCTGGAAACAGTTCCCTCATTCTGTCTTACACAAGAGCTGTTCCAGGCTGTTCAGCACAGAAATCTCTCACAAGTTGTAACCCATGCACATACCCATGAATAGTGTTTTTTTTTCTTAGAATCTTTATTCAGAATGGGGTATAACAAAAGAGGCAAGGGAATAGGTAAACAATTCCCATATGCACTTCAAAGATCTGAACAGTTGCTTACAAACAAGATGGGGAAAGACAGGCTGCCTGCAGCTGCCCCCTCATTCCATTTACAGCCCCCAGAAATACCAATTGGACAAAACTGACATTTTAAAACTTTTTCCTCTTCTTACATTAAAGGGTGCCAACAATGAACTTATATTCATAGTGTATAGAGTATACAGAATTGGCTTAATTCATCCACACCCCAAACCATCATTCACACACTTGAACCATCCATTGATTCATGAGATAGTCAATGACGGTTTAGCCTGATGTGTGATGTGAACAGAATTGATAGAAACAGATTTGTTTCTATCATAATTAGCCTTCTAGGTGAAGGGGCAAGTTCAAGACAATTTTGAAAGTGGTAACATTCCTGCATGAACCATTGGTGTAGCAGATTCATATGGACCCAAGTAAAATACAGGACTTCGAAGATGGGGTAAAAATAGGAGTTCATCTCCCAAATTGCCTAAGGAGACTGTATTACAATAGGTTTGTTTGCTTATGGAGAGAGGGCGACACAAGCATACTGTTGTGGTCTTGCTTCTGTTTTTTTTTTTTTTTTAAAGTACAATAAGTCCTGGATATACTGTATGACCATTGGCTTAGCACCTGTTTGAAGTTATGATAGCACTGCAAAAAGTGACTTATAATCAGTTGTCACACTTACAAACATTGAAGTGTCCCTCTGGTCAAGTGATTGTGAATTGGGCACTCAGCAGCCAGCATCTATTTATGATAGCTGCAATGTCCTGGGATCACATTATTGCTATTTGTGACCTTCCTGGCTGACTTCTGACAAGTCAAATCAAGAGGAAGTGCCAGATTTGCTTAATGACCTTAGCAAAAGAAATAATAAAATTGGGCACCGTCATGTGATGACACATGATTGCATTGCTTAGTAACAAAAGTTCCACTCCCTCTTGTAGTCGTATGTCAAGAACTACCTGCATTTTAAAACTGTATTACAGAATAAGTAATGCATGATTTGACCTTTCAAGACAACCTAGTACCAAATACATAGGATAAACAGTGCAAGTGGCAAGTTGTTGGATGGTTGGAACACATTTCACAAAAGCTCCATTCTGCTGCATTCTCAGTATATCGTTGAATTCCTAAGGGGGGAACATGCAATTAGTAGTCATCTTACAACAAGCAAAGCAAGTACCGTGGCCATTCGTTACTCTGATATATACACCCACAGAGACAGAAAGAGGAAAAGGCACATTTATCTCATCAATCTTGTGCAGCTGGGAAATATGCACCCCAATGCACTTGTAAAGTTAAACAGCAGTGAAGAAAAATATACAAAAAAGTTTGTTGCGTGCCTCTCCTATTCAAATCATGTGTGTTGGGGGCCAGAGAAATCTGATTATTATGGGGCTTTGAAAGGAAGTGTGGAGGCAAAGATAATACTAAGAAGAGGTAGAATTAAGACCATAGTCCATCAAGACAGATATTCCCCACCCCAATAAAAGTTAATTATACAATACAATGCAACACAATACAGTAAGCTTTCTCTTTCTTGTAACAGTGCTTGAATCTCTGCAAAGATCAAATAAAGAAGATTACAACGTCTACAGTACTTTTATCACACTCCATTTAAACAACTATGGTAGAAGCTACCTTAAAACTTGACGAATAGAAGGAACGATGTGTGATCAAAGTGTAGTTCTGTGGTGAGGCGAGTTATCCCTTTAGTTTCCCATTAGTAGCTCTACTACTTTACTTCCATTAGCAACTCTGCAATTAGCAAATATCGACAGTTATTAATGAAAGATGTAAGGCAAAATGTTGTACTGAGGGTTCACAACATTGGAAAGAATTAGGCTCTCCCCCTTTACAGAAATTCCTATTCAAATCTCTTCCATGCAACAACTTGTGTTAATAATACTTTTCACTGCCAGCAAGAGAGGCCGTTTTTATTCCTTCTGAAAAAAGAAAAAAATGTCTCATCTCCAAGACGGTTGGAGAGTAGCTTTGACAGTTGTCCTCTGAATGTTGGATTCCTTGAGAGAAGCCCTTGAGCTTCTTTTGAGAATCTGATCAACCACATTTATCCTTTAAATGCCCCATATCTAATCAATGTCAAATTTGTTTCATTTCAGAAATACACTCCAGATGTTGGACAGCATGGAATAATTAGTTATCATTGATGAATACTAGATAGCGCAATTCTCTAAGTTATTCAATAACTACTGGTGTAAATGTTCTGGATTTTTATTTCTTAAATCAGTTTCTCTGTGAAAGTATAAACACAGGCAATGAATAATTACAGAATTATCTCCATTTAACAGATAAGTCACACAGCCTCTTGTCTAAGAGCTAACTCATACGACCTGGTGAATTTTTGACATGGTAACTCCAACAGAACGGATCTTACTAGATGGAACCCAAATGAATGATTTCAGAATCCCTTCCAATTGGAAGAACATTGGCCTCCCTTTCCAGGAAAAACATATGAAGATGCCAATTTTATATGGATCTTCTTCAAGACAGTCCTATTCATCTCTCATGTTTTAAAATGCATAAAACACAACGAAAGCCCTCCACCTCAAAAGCTTCAAATTCATCTTTGCACTCCTCTATCTGTTGTACTTGTTTTTTTGCAACCACAAAGTAAAAAAAAACAACAACACACCACAGCGTAAAATAGATTTAACATAGCAAACAGAAGTAGACCTTGACTTACAACCATAATTGAGCCCAAAATTTCTGTTGCTAAGTGAGACATCTGTTAAGTGATTTTTAGCCCCATTTTTTCAAGCTTTCTTGTCATGGTTGTTAAGTGAATCATTGCAGTTGTTAAGATAGTTAACACAGTTGTTAAGTGAATCTGGCTTCCCCATTGACTTTGCTTGTCAGGTTACAAAAGGTGATCACATGATTTTAGGACACTGCAACCGTCATAAATATGAGTCAGTTGCCAAACATCCGGATTTTGATCAGACCATTGGGATGCTGCAACAGTCGTAAGTGTGAAAAATGATCATAAGTCACTATTTTCAGTGCCGTTGTAACTTCGAACGGTTACTGAATGGATTATTGTAAGTCGAGGACTATCTTTACAATATTTGAGCTTCCCCAATTGTTAATGAAACAATATTCCAATGATATTCCACAAATCTTACACAACTGATCTGGAAATACTGTTTTTGTGACTTCTTGCCCTTATTTGTCCAGCCATGTCTGATTTGTTTTCCTGAATGAAAAGACTGAAGAGTAAAACAAAAAAGTTCAGGATGCAACACTTGAAATTGTATTCTGTTGTGGACTTGTCATCTCCAATCTTCTGTAGAAAAGAGCTAAGAAGCAACAATGCTTACTTTAATGGTTTTCAAAAGAGAGTGATAAAAAGCAGGTGCTAATTTCAATTCCTTGAAATGCTTCATTGAAGATACTCTGAAGTATGCGAAGTCCTTATGGAGTTCTCCAAATTTGCAGATTAATGTATGTCAAAAGAGACAAAACAGTCAATATCAGATCAGATAATATTTTCCCAGAGAGAAAGTGTTCCTAAAAGCAGGAGTAACATGTGTGGATGTTTGTCTTTTGTCTTTTCATCACAGACTTTAAATAATGGCATCATGTTCATCACTAGAGAAAAAAGAAAGAAAGGGAACTATATTATACACATCAATGGGAGCTGAGGTCACAGAATTATTAAATGAGATTAACAAATATGCAAAACTTTCTGGACCATCTTTTGTGCTGGGGAAAAAACTTTAGATCTTCACAAATAAGCTGGGTTCTGCTGATCAAGACAGTGTTTAAGGTTATTGTGATTGTATATAAATTAACAAGAGCACTGTTGAATCTTCATACGAATCATATAGACAGCATGATACAGTGCCTGGAGAAGAGACTGATCATATCATGTGAACAGAGCCACTGTAATTCCTCATAATAAATCTGCTGATGATGATTTAAATTATTTGGCGATCCCCAAAACATGATCAATGGGACTGAATATTAAGCACCAGCCTGTGAAAGCAATTTTATTTGACAATGCTTGTTACTAAACTTGAGCACGAACATGAAATGCAATGAGTGAACTTGGTGATGTGAAAGAACACCAATAGTTCTGAGTTAGTAACTGCATTGCTTAACAACTTCACAGTTATGTTTGTTTATATCCCACCTTTACTCAAGGCAGTGAATATATCCAACACACCTTCCTCCTCCTATTTTCCCCATAACAACCACCTGTGAGGTGAGAGACTGACCCAAAATTCTCAGCTGGCTTTCATGGCTAAGACAGGACTTGAACTCACAATCTCCCACTTTCTGGCCTAGGGTCTTAATCACTAGAGCAAATTGATGATGAAAGGTGATGAAAAAGTAACTTTGCAACCAATCCTCGCATTTATGAATTTTGCAGTCTTTTAAAACAAAGAAAAGCTGAAGGAAGTTCTTAAGCAGCCATGGTTTCACTTAATGATCGCCTCACACAACAACCAAGACGCCAGTTCCAATTGTGCTCACTAAATGAGGAGTACCTGTAATATATTCTCCCTATTATGCGTGTACCCTTTGTCTATTCATTCCCATGGAATGCAATTAAATATACAAATAGAAGTAGAAATGGGGGAGATTAATTCAATAGTTAAAAACAATGAAGGTGGAGAACAGGATATCTGGGCAAGGAACAAGCATCTTGTGATTTATTTACCAATACGGCTTGGTAAAATTCATACCGTAACTGAAAAGAGAATCTCCTCAAGTTAAAAATAATTGAATTGTAAAGTTGTCCTGCATTTGGTAGAACATTCCTCCCATGAATAGGAATCTACAACTACGCCTGATGGTATGTGGTAATGGCTTTGGGAAACAGGAAGAAGAGCCACAGAGTGGACAACTGGTATGTAAAGGTTATCTCAGTCTATAGAAGGGATGTCCGTGTGGATGGAAAGCATTTCGGAAAAGATCCTCCCTAGCTTTCTGGAGAGTAAAAGGAAAGGAGGTGAGAGTTATTTTCAGTCTTGCAAGATTTTGTTAATCTTACAATAAAGATTTTGGTTGTGCTTCTTGTCTGGACAACCACAACCACAAAACAAAAATAGTGTCTGATCTTACTGGAAGGAAAGAAATTGCTTCCTTTGTTACTGTATGCTTAAAAATAAACCAACCAAGCTTGGTGAGCAAAATTCTGGAATTGGACAGGGGGAGCAAGGAAGCACAAAATGAAAGACTGCAGCTTCCTTCAAAGGATGAAGAAAAGTTATTCTATCTTAGGATCAGTTACGTGCTCAAGTATATGGCCCCATACTTTTGTGAACAACAGCAGGAGGCAAAAGAGCTTGCTTTCTGCTGTAAGAGAAAAGGTAGGGTCCAACCAAGGGCTGGAATAGTTCAAAAGACGGGATGTTGCAGATCTCCTGGCCTCTACCCATGTTGAGCCAATGAAAGGAAGTAATCACAGAGTAAACAAAAGAACTCTCATTGTTAGGAAAGGTTACAAAGGGTTTAGTACTATGACATTTCCTCTTGTGCAAGAGGGTGCTAGTCTTGCCTATCAGAGGAATAAAAACATAAAAAGTTAAGATGAAAGCAACCAGACAAATTACTTAACATCCCGTCCTTAAATATCGCTATTTCATTAGGATTATGAGCCCAATCTTAGGGTTCATTGAGTCTATTATTATTGGAGGGAAAATCAAGATTCCACACCATTAGCAGCAGGGTGTAATATTGTGCCTGAGTTTACATTAAAATGTTGGAGAAGTATACCTGGAAGAGAACGGCAGAATATGCAAAAGAATAATAAACTTCTTCTACCAGGTGAGATCATTGATCAATTTAGTTTAAGATTTGCTTTGGCTCAGTCTTTGGTATTATTTATCTGCTGACTTCGAGCAATTCAATCAGTGGGTTTTATGACTAAATGATAGATAGATAGATAACCTTTATTGTCATTTTTATATTGTGGGCACAATGGCACACATAAAAAATGAAATTTAGTTGCCCGCTCTCAAAGTGAAACATATACATGACATGATGCTGACAGCCTGGGTTTGTGAAGGGCTTTCTTGGTCTGATCTACCTTGTTGGGCTAACATGTCTGAAATTACAGCTTCCATCATCCTACCATTAGTTTCATTACTGAATTAGAAACATGGGTGTCAACCCTGCCAACTTTGTATCCTGTCACATTCTCTAGTGCTCGAGCAGATTACATTCTTCCTCAAACCCTGTCCAGTATTACACTTAGAGAAAGATCAAAAATATTCAATCCAACGTACATGGTTCGATACTGAACACCTCTTTTTGTGTGATAGATTCTGCATCCAATATAGCCAAAGGCGAGAAGTCCAAGAGTCAACACAATGCCACCAATGAAGCTGCCGGCACTGAAGCCCGATGAGTTGCCTTGAACTGCTGAAACTTCTGTAATGGTTTAAAAAAAAAAGAAGACAAAAATGTTCATATACTTTTGCTGAAGATTAATTTTTCATTTTTTCTAAGAGTGTATATTGTACAGCTCTTCCCTGCAGGTTCTTGTTCTTTTAATTCTTATTATGTTTTACCCTATTTCTTTTTAAGGACATGTAGCTGATGTTGGCTAATCTTGAGAAACTAAGTAGGTTGGCTATGGTTAGTTACTTGATCAGGAGTTTACCAGGATACATTCTGTAGAAGAGAGTAGGAAGCTGAAAAAACAAACAAAACCCAACCAACTTCCTGGAAGAAACCGCTGACAAATGCTTCTGAAATGTTATCAAGAAAACTGTATCTATGGAAGAAGCAGATGAACTCAAAAGACTCTTTATCTTGCTTATCCTTTAACACAGGGCTCTCCAAACTTGGCAATTTTAAGACTTGTGGACTTGGCTTCCCCAGCCAACGTGGTTGGCTGAGGAATTCTGGGAGTTGAAGTCCACAAGTCTTAAAGTTGCCAAGTTTGGAGTCCCCCGCTTTAACATGCAAATAAAATGAATTCTGTTTGGTTGTAGGAACCTATCTCAAGAGCGTATTCTTTACCATAGCTCAGACAAAGTTGGATTTTTCTTGGCTGACTTTTACAGCAGGAGTGGACAATTGAGAACCTCTTTTCAATGTCTCTGGAGGACCTTCACACCACCGCTAAAGACTTGCGAGTCATTGTTTCTAATGATTCTGAAATGGGAATAATAACTGTATGAATGCTCTAGAATAGTATAGTTCAGTAACAATCGGCCACCTACAAACTCAGGAAAACAGAAATGCTTGCTTGGTCTTGCCTATCTTGCTCTTTTGTTCACCCTGTCCTGCACATCACTCAGAAATATTACATTAATGTTAACTTATGTTTTGGAGGATAATTCCTATAATATGTCAATCCCTTTCTTGTAATTGGAGCTGGCTGGCTTTAAATATTTGGAGAAGGGATATCACACTACCTCTTAATCTTGTGCTCTCCATTCTACACATGTCCACCTTAAATGTTCCCTCAAAGAAATTTGATCTCCGGGCTTCACTCCATCTATGTTGTTCCCTTCTGGACATATATTGGACAGCTTTCTCACCCCACATGCCTGACATAGGAATAAGGAATTTTGCATCTTCCAGTGGTTTTGGACTTCAACTGCCATTAAGCCATGACAGTATAGCCAAAGGCGAGGGTCAGTGGCTGACATACTCCAAGGCATATGAAAAACACCGCATTGCTTAACCCTGTTGTATGAACATGTAAACCAACTTGCATTCAAGAGCTACTGGGAAGGGGGTTCTTTTTTTATTAATGGTGTCCGTTGTAGAATCTGCTTTTGGGAGGGATCAGATAAGTTGGTTCCTTTCTGATGTTTAGGTGAAGACCTTTCTTAGGAAAACTTCTATAGTCCTTGCTGTATTTCAGAACTGTAATTGTTAAAGAACATTAATAAGTTTTATTCTTAGCAAGCAACTGGACTGCCCTCCACTGGATGCTGGCTTAGAATTCTGGGACTTATCGTCCCGATAATTCTGAAATACGTCTGATTGGAGAAGTTATATCATTTTGGTTGCTCACTACATAGCTTCTCTTGAGCTTCTCTAAGGTCATAGGTCAGAAATAAACCAAATACTTGTGAATGTAATAAATTATCCATAATATTCTAATTTTTCAGAGTTATCTAGAAGAGATGTGCCTTATTTCTATAATTCTGACAAAATTTCTTTAAAAACAAAGACAATTATGATGAATTGAATGGTGTGAGGTGCAAATGCTATCTAGATAACTATCAATTAGGAAGTGAATGTCAGTACATACTTGTCACCAAAGCGGACGATGGCTTCGTTACAGGAACTGCAATGGTCTTGTGTGTCCCAGATTCAGTTGGTGCATGCTTTGTACTGGCAGGTACTATAGGTTTAACTGTTTGAGCGGCTATGGTAGATTGTGCAGCAGGGGCAGTCTTGTTGGTGATTGTTGTGATCTTAGAAGTCACGTCAGGATGAGCCGTGGTTTTCACTGATTTTTGGGTGGCATTGGTAACAGTCATGGTCTTTGCTGGTTTAGAAAAACATGTAAGGTTTGTAAATAATGCTTGCATTACAGGACAGATTTATTAATATATCAAAAGGTAAAATAACAAAGATAAGTGATTCTTATCATTTTTGGAATAGAAACATCACAGGAAGCTGCTAATTCAGCCATTTTGCGGGTGTTCCTAGATTTGGCCAGAAGTAAAAATGTTGGAACAGGGAATGGTATACATCAGTGATGGCGAACCTTTTAGAGACCCAGTGCCCAAACTGCAACCCAAAACCCACTTATTTATCACCGGGTGCTGGGTGGGCATGGCCGCGGTGGTCATGGCAGACTGGGTGGGCGGGGCCAGGGTGGCGGGGGCCAGTCCCTCACCATCTCCGGGGCACGGCATGGGTGCCCACAGAGAGGGCTCTGAGTGCCGCCTCTGGCACGCGTGCCATAGGTTCGCCACCACTTTTATACAGTATTCAGGAGAAGTAATGGACCACCCCTTGAATGGCCAGATTTTTAAAGTCCCAAAGAAATATACAATATTCTCTCCTTAGAATGGTATGTTTTGAACTTCCGTAAACCAGAAAATGAGAGCTAATTTGGTATATGTCTATGGAGATTCTCAGTCATCCAAGTATGGTTGTCCCAAAGGTGCTTTTCCAGGAGGAAACAAGCAAGTACAGTTGCCTCCTGGAAAAGCACCTTTGGGACTAATTTGGTGTAGTGGGTTGAGACACCAGGCTAGAAACCAGGAGATTGGGAATTCTAGTCCCACCTTGGGCACAAAACCAGGTGGATGACCTTGAGCCAGTCACTTTCTCTCAGCCTAGGAAAGAGGCAATGGCAAACTACGTCTGAAAAACCTTGCCAAGAAAACCACATAGACTTGTCCAGGCAGTCTCTAATTGGACATGTCTGAACAGAAGGGGGAAAAACTCTGTAAAATACAACTTGAATTAAATAGCAACTGCACTAATAGGGATAAAATAGCTTAAATATACCTTACCTTACACAACAACAAATTACTTTGCTACCAAGATTAGATGCTACTCATTCCTTGATGTGGCTGGTTTATTCTATATTTTTACTTCCCTAGCAATCAACAGCCACATTCTTTCTGATACAAATCATCAGGTCAGTTCGTAGCTTACCAATCACGAGAAAATACCCTTTCTTCCACAACTTGTGAAAACTACATTCCATTCTTGGCAAGCCAAGCACGCTGTGGAGATGTGAAATATTTAAGTTCCTTCCTATTCTATTTTTGCTGCAGTTACATTTTCACCATTGAGGGGACTGATGGTATTCACGTGGGCATGATACACCAAAAACACACCATTCCTGAACCATGTATTTTGGAGAACAGAAAAGAAACATGACCTACCTCTACATCCTGAATGGAAACCTGTGTCGTGTATTTCACGCCATTTATACACCGATGTATTGATTTATATTTTTTTCTATCTATAATGATTTCTATGCTGATTTATTTATTGATTTATATATTGGGAAATTCCTGGAAAGTTTAAATCTCCTTAGGCAATACAGCTAATCCTCGACTTACATCCAGAACTGAGTCCTAAATTTTTGTTGCTAAGCGAGACAGTTAAATGTGTTTTTGCCACATTTTATGGATTTTCCTCCCACCGTTGTTGAGTGAATCTCTGCAGTTGTTCAGTTAAGAACTTGTTAAGAACTCAGAGTTTTCCAGTTTTTAGCTTGATGCTTTTAACCACTACACCAAACTGGCTATCACATCTAGGTTCAAATTCCTATAAAATTACAAAACTCATTACATGATGCTGAGCCAGTTGCTTCCACTCAGACTACAGATCTTGTGAGAATAAAATGTGGTAGGAGGGAATAAACCTTCTTAGACAGGAAAGGCAGCATGTGTATGTCACAATTTAAAATGAATAGCTCTTATCCCCTAATGAGACAGGCATAGAATAAGCTGTGAGATATTTGTAACATCTTCCACAGAAGAGTCGGTGAGCCATCCAGAAAACCAAGGAAAAGAAGAATGCAAATATTTATGTGCAGTCACCAGGACATTGCAGTTCATGTTTGGGTTTATAGCTGTTGTAGAAGAGAAGGGATAAAACCATCTGCATCATTGTGGCTTGCAAATCCAGAGGAGTGTTTTCAAAAGGAAGCAGAATGCTCTCTGTAGAAACTCAACACATTGGGAAAAAAATGTCCCAACTTAGGCTCAGCTTTTCATCTCCGCCATGTTTAATTATAATCACAGGGTTGGAGATAAACAGTCTCCAAGAAGGGCAAATCCATCCCTCTTTTAAGTAACGACTTCCGTGTCAAACTTTCCTTACCCAAAGATATTTATATTTAAATTATCATTAAATAAAATCTCTCTCCCCCTTCCCCCAAACAATTCAAGAGTAGACACTCTTCAGAATTTGAAAGCATTTTGCATGTATATCTATAGCATGACTGTCATGGGACAGTTGCCTATTCACAAAACAGCCGATACATTAATCTGAAATGATAGGAAATAAATGATAAATTTTCTTCATGCAAACGATCTGTGTCTTTTCCTAAACACCTTTTATGCATGAAGTATCCAACTACCGTTTTCTTTCATGAGTTATATTTTAATTTGAAATTTGAAAAAAAACAAAACAGTGCTTAGGTCAGAATTGTTATTTGACTCAGGGAAAAGAAGGCGTCAAAACACATTGCTCAGTTGTAGAAATGCTCTGGGGATTTTTGCAGCAGCCTTTATAAACGGAAGTTGTGGAGAATGGTTATCTTTAGCACCTTGCAAAGAAATCAGCTGTGGTTTCAAAGTTTAAACTGAAACTTCCTGAAACAAGCCTAACTCATCTGTTTTTCTTGTCATTTGGAGAGCTATTGTCCCCCTGCCCCAAATTATCATTTAAAGACAATATTAATTATGGGCAAAAGGATCAAGGCATTTGCTTGGTGAAATACTTACCTTATGACATGATCCTTTTGTGAAGCATGTATGAAATATAGGAACAGATACAATAATTGTGTAGATCACTTCTTGAAATGTTGATAAACAAGGCATGCCACCACTTTTTCCCCCTTTTATAGCATGTGATTTTTAAAAATGAGATAATCATCTTGTTCTTTTGCCTACTGCATTATAGAACTAAATAAATTTAAATTTTCACCACTTTCATTATAAATACAAAGTCCTATTTTTGATTAGGGTGACTGAAAGTGATTTGGAGAAGCGTTAACATTTATCTTTCCACTTGTTTTATTTTGAAATTGGAGATTGTCCTCTCCCCTCCCCTCCCCCATAACACATAGATTCCATCATGAAGCATGACAGAAACAGAGATTGAAGGGCAATTCTTAGGCAGGATGGAAACAGAAAGAAAACATTCTGATGGTCAATGACACCCACCACTTAACCAAAAACCAAATAAGCTTAAATATACTTCATGAACTGCAACCAATGCATGTATAGAAAAAGAGCCAGAGGTAGAAATATGTTCTGATTATGTTACTTAGTTAGATAATAAAACCTCTGCAAGCAAGTTCTGAGAGCACCAAGGACCCGACAGCTCATCAGTCTTATTTCTTGATTTGCATTCAGCATAAGCTACAAAAGAATCGAGATACCAAACGTTGGTGTATAAGGTCAATCTCTGGCAAATGCAACCTCCATTCTTGAATTTTCCTTCAAGTCCATCCTGACTCCTAGTGACTCTATGGACAATACCATGCAGTTTTCAGTTTGCCATTGGCCCTTTCTAGGACTGTGAGTGTGCCAAAATCACCCAGGTGACTTTCATGCCTAAGGTAGGACTAAAATCATAGTCTCTCTATTCTTAGTCTACTTCCTTAACTATTAATCCAAGCACACATAACATTCTCTCGCTCTCATTCTGAATTTGCGTAGGCAAAAGGCAGGAAGCTATAATAAAGTTCTATTTCCTTCATCTTCACTGTGATGTATAAAAAAAAATGGATTTCAGGGTACAGAACATGTGGACCTCCAGAAATGTCTAAATTACAATGCTCAGAACCCTCAGAAGCATAGAAATTATGTTCTTCTGTAACATAATTCTTTTCATTTGATTTGAAGCATCTTCCACTGTTTTACATCCACTAATTTTCTAATACGGAGATTAATATAAGGCTTTCTTTTCCTGCAGTCATTCTAGTTTCACTTCAATTATTCTTTTCTTTTGTTTCATGCTATTTTCCCCAAGATATATTCTTGACACTACCCAATAACTGTGACCAACCTCTCATCACACTTGTATCCCTAGTTGTCTCAATCTTCTTCATCATCAGTAATCACATCAGCCATGGCTTTAGACCAGGGGTCTTCAAACTTGGTCCTTTTATGACTTGTGGACTTCAACTCCCAGAATTCCTCAGCCAGGCATGCTGGCTGAGGAATTCTGGGAGTTGAAGTCCGCAAGTGATAAAAGGGCCAAGTTTGAAGACCCCTGCCTTAAACACTAAACCAGGGGTCTTCAAACTTGGCCCTTTTATGACTTATGGACTTCAACTCCCAGAATTCCTTAGCCAGGCACGCTGGCTGAGGAATTCTGGGAGTTGAAGTCCACAAGTCATAAAAGGGCCAAGTTTGAAGACCCTTGCACTAAACCATACTCACTCTTCAATCATATGACGTACAAATAGCTTACTAAGAGGTTGAAACTGCAAACTCAGGGCTTATGTTCTGAAGAACTTTATGCCTTGCAGGCTCTTTATGCTTGCTGGCTGAGGAATTCTGGGAGTTGAAGTCCACAAGTCATAAAAAGGCCAGGTTTGAAGACCCCTGCTTTAGACTTACACAGTATTTAGTACTTCACCATGCCTGAAGTCGGGATTCAATAAATAGCTTTGCAGATTTTGTTAGTAATAGGCTGGAAGAGAAAAGGGTGGCACAAAGGTTGAGAGCCACTTTTCACAAACCTTCTGAATTCTCAGCAGTATCTATGCCAAAAAGAGAACTGTGGAAGTTCATAATCTAGAACAGTGGTTCTCAATCTTTTCTTCACCACGGACCTCCTTTAAATACCTTTTGTGGCCATGGACCAGGGCCACGGACCCCAAGACATAACTCAAGATTTAAATTATAATATTTTTTCAAGGCTTTGCGGATCCTCTGGGATGACATCACGGCTACTCAGAGGTCCACGGATCACAGGTTGAGAACCACTGATCTAGAGGATCTCCAGGCTGGAACCAGCAAAGGAGACACCAAAGGGAAGAGGAACCAAGTGAGGGAGCATAGAAGGGGAATTCTGGATGTGGAGACAGTAAAGGTAGTACAGGTAGCCCTTGACTGATGACCAAAATTGAACCCCAAATTTATTTGTTAAACAAGACAGTTGTTTGCTCCATTTTCCAACTTTTCTTGCTACAGTTGTTAAGTGCATCACTGCAGTTGTTAAGTTAGCAACCTGGTTGTTAAGTGAATCTGGCTTCCCCATTGACTTTGCTTGTCAGAAGTCCACAAAAGGTGATCGCATGAGCCCCGGGACACTGCGATTGTCATAAATATGAACCGGTTGCCAAGCATCCGAATTTTGATCAGGTGATCCTGCGGACGCTGCAATGTGAAGTGTGAAAAACGGTCATAAGTCACTTTTTTCACGGCCGTTGTAACTTTGAACGGTCATTAAACGAATGGTTGTAAGTCAAGGACTACCTATACAAGGAAGATGTGTATGCTTGTTATGCTGCCCTTAAGATAGTTTGGGTGCCATCACAGCTTCTACAAATAGTAGTTTGGAGGAACATGCTTGTTATTTGACAGATGAGTCTAATTAAGCCTACAGAAAACAAGAACACCCTTTTTTTCTCTCAGATGCCGTCATTTTGCTCCAGGAAGTAAAGCCAGAAAAGATCAGAAAGATCTGAAAGTGCCTCTATTAACTCACGGGTTCAAGCTTTTGTCTCTTTCTCTCTCTCTGATAGCTTGTAAGCAAACTTCCAGCCAGGCAGATAGCAACAGCAACCTATACCTCCAGTTCTATGCCTCACATGCAAATCCTACCAAGTATACAATACTCAAGCATGATTACAGGGTTACTGGTAGCATTAGGACTTTGTAACTTCTTCCCTAAAGCTGTAGCATTACCTAGAACAGTTTCTCAACCTTAAAGATGTGTGGACTTCCAACGCTCAGCTTCCCCCACTAGCTGGGGCAATTCTGAGAATTGAAGTCTACACATCTTAAAGTCTCTTGAGGTTGAGAAATGCTGTTCTAGAAAGTCATACTCAATTTCCATTACTTTTTCCCCAGGAATTATTCTCCGTTCTGAAAGAACAGTAATCAGTGACCGACTTCCCTTTTTTAGCTCTTGAAAGCCCGTGCAGTGGTTGAGAGGCCCTTTGCCCTTACGTCCAAGATAAAAGCCATAGACTTTGAATCTCAATCTTTCAATTGAAAAAAAAAACACAGAGAGAACATAACATTCTGTTACATGACCTGTTCTAAGGGAAAAAAATGAAATCACCCTGAATGGTGGCACTCTTTTCCAGGTGTGATTATTCATAACATATTTGATTTGGGGGGAAAAAGTGGGAAAAGAAGAATTTAAATTTGTTTTGAAGAGGGTTTGCAGAACAAAGCAGTGTAAGAAAGAAGTTTACCTGTTGTTGAAGAATTACTTATTGTTGATGAGTTTAAATGGGCAGCAGAGGTATTGCTGACAGTTCCCTGTACGGACCCTGAAATAAAACAGATACATATCAAAGTAATTTGTGCAATGTTTCCAGTCTCTTCTTAAACACTTCCAGTGTTGGAGCATTCACAACTTCTGGAGGCAGGTTGTTCCACTGATTAATTGTTCTAACTGTCAGGAAATTTCTCCTTAGTTCTAGGTTGCTTCTCTCCTTGATTAGTTTCCATCCATTGCTTCTTGTCCTGCCTTCAGGTGCTTTGGAGAATAGCTTGACTCCCTCTTCTTTGTGGCAACCCCTGAGATATTGGAACACTGCTATCATGTCACCCTTAGTCCTTCTCTTCATTAAACTAGACATACTCAATTCCAGCAACCGTTCTTTATGTTTTAGCCTCCAGTCCCCTAATCATCTTTGTTGCTCTTCTATGTACTCTTTCTAGAGTCTCAACATCTTTTTTACATCATGGTGATCAAAGCTGGATGCAGTATTCTAAGTGTGGTCTTACCAAGGCATTATAAAGTGGTATTAACATTTCCCGAGATCTTGATTCTATCCCTCTGTTAATGCAGCCTAGCACTGTGTTGGCCTTTTTGGCAGCTGCAGCACACTGCTGGCTCATATTTAAGTGATTGTCCACTAGGACTCTGAGATCCCTCTCACAGTTACTACTACTGAGCAAGGTATCACTTATACTGTACCTGTTTGTTCACTAAGGTTTCCTATCAGCTCTGATGTTGCTTCTGAATGGCTGGTACTGCCTTTGAGGGAGCGGGTCTGTAACTTTCAGGTCTTCTAGGACAGGGCTTTTCAACCTGTGGTACGCTACCACTTGTGGTACATTAATGAGTGGCAGGTGGTATGCAGCCCTGCCTAGCCAAGTGTAGTGGGAAAGGGAAAGAGCCAGCACAGGCAAAGACTTACAGTGAGAGAATCCTCTGGAGCTGCAGATTTTACTTATGAATGGAGCCATTTGGGGAGGCTGCCTTAGCCGGCAGCCAGTACTTACATTTTTTCTTCTTCCTTAACTGCCAGCTGGGCTCCTTACTTTCCTTTCTAGCCAGTAGCTAATTCTTAAAGGGGAAGTGCCTTTTTAAGCTAGTTCACTCAGCAGCTTGTCTTTTCTGTCTCTGGAGGCCTTTCCTTGTTTGATCAATATATGGAAGAGGGAAAATATGGGGGGGTTCAAATTCTTCCTTCAGAAGGAGATGGGAATGAGAAAAAGGGAGACAGGGAAGGGAGGGAGGGAAGGAAGTCCCGCCTTAGCAGTTGGCCACCAGCAGCCCTGCCATTGATTTTGCTTGTCAAAAGCTTGCAGAAGGGGATCACATGACCCTGGGACACTGTGACCATCATAAATATGAATCAGTTGCCAAGCATCCAAATATAAATCACAAGACCCTGTTGCTGCAATGGTCATAAGTGTGAAAAATGGTCATAAGTCATTTCAGTGCAATTGCAACTTTGAACAGGTTTTTTTTTTGTCACCAAGTTTTTGACACCTTGCTAGGTGGTACTCGAATATTGCCATATCCTAAAAGTGGTACAATCGGTAAAAAGGTTGAAAAGCCCTGTTCTAGGACTCACTACTACCATTAGATGGGCAGGTGAAAACCATAGTCAGGAAGGCCTTTGCTGGTGCACTAATGACAGACCTGCCTGACGCAAGAGGATCTTGCAGAAGTAACTCAGCACTACTTGCCTAGACAACTACAATGTGCTCTGCGTGCCCTTTAAAGATCAATACAAGAGAATATTTGTAGCTCAGGGTTGAATTGTGGAGTCCTTGGTGCTCTCTGTGCTTGGTTGCTTTCTTGCAAATGTTTCATTACCCAACTAAGGATAACTTGCAGACATTTCACTATCCCATTAGGAGTACTTGAGAAACTGAGTATCTAGACCAAGCTAAATCCAACACTATTCTCAACACTAAAGAATTCCTGGAAGTGTGGAATTCACACATATCAGCCATCAACAGGCACATAGAGATAAATGACATCAACATACCACTCAAAGAAACAATTACTAACTAAAATGGAAACAAAGACCAAAATATCTGTAATATCTGTTGTAATCAACATCCAGATAAACAGAGATTAACATCAGGATTAATACCAGACCAACAATCAAGCATTAAACAATACCCTAATCAAGGAACTACCAATGCAGACAATCAAACATTAAACAGCCTAATCAAGGAACTACCAAGAAGAAAATTAGACTCCCACCAACACTGACAGGGCAAGCCACTTGTACATAAACAGAGAGTAAATTTTACTTCCTTCTAGCATTGCTGATGTTATCTATTTTGGTAATGAAATGTCGGCCAGAAAACAACCAAGCTCAGAGAACACCAAGGACTTCACTTTGAGTATCAACAGGAAACTGAAGTTCATGCAAATTGCAATGGCCCACATGCTAACTGACATGAAATGCCATTAACATATTTCACCTATGAGGCCCTGTATTGGTTATACCAATAGGTTTAAGGGTACAAATTAAAATACTGTTTTTAATCTATAAAACAGGACTGATGCCTTCAACTAGAATTGACCCATATGGTACAGATGTAATGATAACAATTACTTCTGTGGGAAGTCAGCCCACCCCAGAGAAAGAAATATTTTGGGGAAATATTAAAAAGGCAGAATATATTTCCCAAAGGAATAATGGAGAAAGAAAATCTTAAAAGGCAGAACTCCGTTTCCCTCTCCCCCAGCCAAAAACTCAGAGGCCAGGTCTGTAGAAATGCAGATTTGATAATCGCATTGAGAAAGACTCAAGCCCCATTCATGAGCAAATACTACCTGCAGAAATCCATTCAAGACAGGATCTTTCGAAATCCCTTGGAGCAAGATTTGATAGCTAACCAGCAGAGTGATAGGATTAGAACCAACAACCCTTCACCCCAAAAAATCCAACACAGGACATAGCTATCAGCCCCAGCCCCAGGGAAGAGGACATGACCTTTAGGATATAGTAGGATTAACCCACCACCATCAGAGTACAAAAAGGGCACACTCAGGCTCAGGTCAAAGTTCATGCCACAGGAACAACTCCAAACACAAAAGTCCAAGAAGGTATAAAAACCCACCACTCCCAGCACCATATGGTCAGCTACCCCAGAAACATGCTGCTGTCACTGAAATCAGAAGTCAGAAATGCTTTTCTGCCATGGCCCCCTGGAAATTAGTCTTGACCTAAACTTGTTGAGCAATTGGTAACAAAATAGAGTGGAAATAATCTGTTTTTTAAACTAGTTAGATCAGGCATGTCAAACACAAGGCCCGTGGGCCGGATGCGCCCAACGCAGGCTACGCCCACCCGCTCGCTCCACAAGGTAAAAAAAACATCCTGATACGTCACAATACAGCCTGCGACACGATCGGGCTTGACACCCCTGAGTTAGATAATATCATAGTAACATTGTACATTTCATATCCTTGGGTTGAATTTTTATTGATTTTATTATTATATTCATGATGTAATAATGTTGTACCTATGGTGAATGTTTTATCATTTTACGCTGCACAGAGAAGTATGATTGCAGTGAGAAAAATCTAATAAATACATAAATGTGAGAAGGATGTAAAGAATTCTCTCAAATGAAAAAAAAGTGCAGGTTGTCCTAAAATATTTTGCACTCTGCTGAATGCTACATATGGTATATGTTAGAAAGTTTTCAAGCCCCTCAAGAGGCAACCATCTCCCCTAGAGGTCAGAAAGTAGCATAAATGACAATTATTTCAGGCTGTGCAAAATCCAGGCAGCTTATCTCAATTCAGTTTAATTAAGCAATTAAATTTAAGCCATGTAACTGATGATGTTACCTAGTTTGGTAATGAAACATCTGCAGGAAAACAACTAAACAACTAAACTCAGAGAGCACCAACTGAGCTACAAATATTCTTTTTATCAACATAGGAACTGGGATGTATTAAGTCTTCTGTAACACTGAATGATGGAATTTGTCTGCTAGAATCTAGTGTCATAACAGTTGGAGCTTGTGGTAGCTTATAAACAATGGTAGAATTCGTTTTTCACAACAACTCCTTTCCATTAAGATTTTTGTAGTCTGTGTCATGTTATTAGGATGATGATATGATGAACTATTATCTGCCTAACTTCCACCACCATCCATCAATTTCTCAGGAGTATTCTGAAGTCAGAATTTGCACAAGGGGGAAATCCTCATTTTACTTTAGAACATATAAAGTCAGCAACTACCCAACTTTTTTTAATTGTTAAAGAGATTCCTGGGCAAAAGTAGGAGAGAAACCAAAGAGAGAAAGGGTGGAGGGAGATTTTTTTGAATGCCATATATATTATCAGAGATGCCTAAAAAAGGGCGGTTAGAAATTAAGTTTAATTTCTATGTAGCCTAAAGCAGTGAGACATTAATAGGTTGCTAACTTTCTGGAATAATGTTTCAGAATTAAGCTAAGATGTATGAGTATATGAGGAAAGATGGAAAAAAAAACTCCTTAGTTTGTGTAGAATGAGGAATTTAAGAACCCATTTTTTTAAAAAAAACCTCAACGCTGGAAACAATGGATAAAAAATTATAGAAGAGCGGAGAGCAGGCCAAATCCAACTTAGCTAATGACAAAGTTTCTGTTCAGAGTTTTGTAACTGCTTACAGATGGTCCTCAACATATGATCATAATGGAACCTGCCCATTACGGTCGTACGTTGTGACTAATCCAATTTTTTGACCTGTTTTGCAGTGATCATTAAATGAACGCCACGGTTGTTAAGCAAACCCATTGCTCACTATAGCGTGGTTTTGCTAAAAACTGAAAGTAACTTGCAGTAAAATGGTTGCTAAGCGACTCGTCATAAGTTGAGGACTACTTGTACTAGCAACAGTTATGAGACCTATCTTGGACAAGGCTGGTGTATTTGTTACTTTAGAATGTACCCCTTCCTTTTTGTATATTATCCTTTTTATATTTGTTATATTCTTTAGTTCAATATTTCTCAACCTTGGCAACTTTAAGGTGTCTGGACTTCAACTCCCAGAATTCCCCAGTTAGCAGCATGGTATAGGTTGCACAAATCTTCAGCTACAGAAAGCACAGTCGTTCAAATGTTGTGATTAATGTTTATTTTAATGCTAGCAGACAAGCCTCTCTTGTCATAGTGAGTCTCTACATTTTTCCCATGGCTGATAAAGCACAGGCTTCTCTCACACATGCATATTCTAAAAGCTGAGACAGAACTGTTAGAGACAGAGAGCTTAGGCTGTTTTTTAAAATCCTTTTCAACAAAGTCTGCATATCACAAATGAAATTTTAGAAATCTATCAAGAGATTTGTGGTTCAGATAGCAATAGCACTTAGACTTATATACCGCTTCACAGTGCTTTACAGTCCTCTCTAAGCAGTTTACAGAGTCAGCATATTGCCCTCAACAATCTGAGTCCTCATTTTACCGACCTTGGAAGGATGGAAGGCTGAGTCAACTTTGAGCCGGTGAGAATCGAACTGCTGAACTGCTGGCAGTCAGCAGAAGTAGCCTGCAGTACTGCATTCTAACCACTGCGCCACCACAGCTCTTAATCAATAATCAACCTGATGAAACTTAATTTACCAGACCAAATACAATCTTGTGTCCAGTTTTTAAACCATGATTTCTGCTGCTTTTTGAACTAGAAATTATTCAGACATTTCTTTCAGGTCTATGGGGTACATCGGATCAAGAAACCCACTCCACAGGAAGACTGTATCTCAGTTAAACTGAAATAGGCTCTAGGAACAGAAACGTGAAAGTCTGCTTGTGTTTAAACTTCCTTGTTTCTTATATTCCAATTGAGTCAGGGTGGAGCCAGCTTGATGCCTGATACCATCGCTTTTCCCAGAACTTAAAAAATGCTTCTGCCTTAATTGTTTCTCTAACAGTTTTTGAATATTCCAAGGCACTCTTGATGGGTCTCTACTATTTCTTAGTTCAGATACTATTCAAAATGAGGTCCACAAATTGTTATGACTTCGGACTATCGTAAATTTTAGCAAGCCCGATTATGCAATTGGAAACAATAATCATGCAGACACATTGCCCAACTAGAGATGGAAGTGAGACAGCAGAAAAGCAATAAAAACGCAACTGCTTGATTCTTCTACACAGCAATCCTTCTAATATCTGCCATCAGCTATCAAATTTCAATATTTAAGATGACAGAAGAGAAAAATCTTAATTGCCTGATGTTTCCACCCAGTGTTTGACATGTGATCCTTCAGCATGACACTCAAAGAAGAGATGCAGCCCTTGGACCACAAAAGATTGTGTGTTTGCATCCTACAATATTTTCCTAAAGCAGAAGGCAGTCTGCCTGTTTTGTTGCCAGCTGTGAGATAGTTTCCATTAGTCTTAGCCAACCAGATAGTCTGTACAGAAAAAACAACAACACAACGTTCATACAGTTTGTGTCAATGGTAGCAATGTAATTCAAATATCAAATTGCAAGAATTAAGACATAAGCTTCCTTGCCCGATAGCAAAAAGAGAGGTTGATGTTTGCCCCCTTTCTCTTGAAGAAATACTGGCTTGATTTCATGTTTATTTTGTGCCATCCTACTCAAGATGCTAGTCCCAATGCATAAGCAACTGCTGTCTTCAAGAACTGTATATTAAACTAATATACAATTAAAACCAATGAAACTAATCAAGCAGACAAGCAATTTGGAATCAAGGAGAAACTTCCTAACTTTGAGAACAATTAACCAGTGGAACAGCTTGCCTCCAGAAGTTGTGGGTGCTTCATCACTGGAGATTTTTAAGAAGAGCCACTTGTATCAAATTGTATAGGGTCTCCTGCTTGAGCAGGGGGTTGGACTAGAAAAACCCCAAGGCCCCTTCCAGCTAGGCTGGCTGGGGAATTCTGGGAGTTGAAGTCCAAACATCTTAAAGTTGCTAAGGTTGAGAAACACTGCGCTAGAGTGATCAAACTGCATATGATGTATTGTACAAAACCATCTCCTAAGCCAGCCTGAGCTCAGTAGGACTTACTTCTGAGAAACTATGCACTTTATTGCACTCAAGCCCAACCTTACTTTTTAAAATTATATTTTCTTTAATCTTCAAAACAAGAGCCCTCTTGGAAGCAATCTGCATACGTGACTTTCCCCATTGCCTTGCATGTTGTGAATGCTGTTTTAAGGATGTGTTCGTAACAATTCTTTTAAGTATTGGTCAAATTATTCTGGGACCGGATTCAGCCGATGGACATCTAGTTTATTTATTTATTAAATGTATATGCCACCCATTTCATTGTTGAGCAACTCCAGAAATTTCTTAGAATGACCTGCTTTTTCACTTGGAGTCTTCAGCCAAATATCTTTGATCTGCAGTCCATTTGTGGTCCTCTAAAGAGTGGGCTGGCGCCTGTACACAAGAGCAGTAAAGACCCTAAGCCACTGTCCCATCTCTCTGATTCAGACCTTCCAAATAACAGTAGTTTCCTTCCACACATTTGTGGCAAACTCATCAAGTTAGCCAAGGCTGCTTGCCCAATATTTCTGCCCAACACACATTTCTGCTCCTCCCAAACTGTCAACCCATCATTACCATCAGCTTGACCAGAGGTCTCCTAACTTGACAACTTTAAGACTTGTGGACTTCAACTCCCAGAATTCTGCAGCCTAAGTCTTAAAGTTGCCATGTTTGGGGGCCCTGAGCTTCATAGGCCAGATTCTGATCGTTTGCTGCCCTCTAGGACTTTTTCTTTTTCTTTCTTTCTTTTTCTTCTTTCTTTCTTTTTCTTTCTTTCTTTCTTTCTCTTTCTTTTTCTCCTTCCTTAATCCTCCCCCCTTTTATTGCCTAATGTCCATTTGGAGAAAATACACTACCAGAGAGAACAGGATATATGTGAATATATTTGTATATATGCAACACATTTACTTCTTACTGTCACATACAGCTTCCTGCATGTTTGCAGGATATGCTTTCCACAGCTCAAAAAAGTTTGTTCAAATTTGAGTATGGCTGATTGGATTAGCAGTCAGGCGTAGATTTATAGCCTTACTTGGAAGAAGCAAGTTGTCTAGCAACTGATGAGGCTTGCTTCTTTGTCTGTGTTTTGACTCAATATGGCAAGCTCTGTTCATGGTTTGTTTTGATTTTAGGAAGATTACTCTCCACCACAGTCAGTGCAATCTTACAAAAGGCAAAACATAATATTGCAGTGTCCTAACGCCTTTCAAATTATGCTGCAGTAATTATGATATATAACTCTGTTAACAAATGAACAATGCAAATACCCTAGCATTGGAAAAATAATAATAAAGAGTACAACGTTGCAGAACTATGAGCATTTACAAGAGACAATGAGAGTTCCAGAACAAAATTAGTTATCTGTACAAAAGTGAGCCTCTAGAGAAAACGGAACAGTCTCTTTTGATAAATGGGGCTTGAAAGAAAATTTTACAATGTGGTAGGTACATTTTTTCCTGTTCTAATCAATCAACCGTATCTCCCTCCCTCCAGTTCCATCCCCCATTCCCACCTGTCTTTCCAGTTTCCTTCCAAACAAGCCACCAGCATTCCTAGGTCAATGTTCATCTAATCCCTGAATTTCTCCATCAGTTGGCCTTTCCCCTTCCAAAAAAAATATAATTTTTGCAAACTTCAGGACGTTTTGCAAACTTCAGTGTTTTTCAAACTTGGCTACTTGAAGATGGTGGAGACGTCAACTGCCAGCAACTTGAGCATGCTGACTGGGGAATTGTGGGAGTTGAAGTCCTCACATCTTCAAGTTGCCAAGTTTGGAAAACACTAACGATAAAGTTGCATTTTGTTTCTCCCCCCCCAGTTATTATTTTAAAATCAGTCAATAAACAAAGTTTGAGAAAAGATGGGTTTAAATGAGGGATAGACAATCTGATGGGTTCTGCCTTCCCTTAAGAAAAAAGGAACCATCTGTCCATAACCTGCCCTACCTATCCATGGTTCTATAGTATTTATTTTATTTAGATCTCATTTTTAACCAGGAGTTCAAAGCAATATACAGGGGAAGGGGCTCTCTGTTAACCTCACAACAAAACCCTGATAGAAGGTTGGGCTGAGAGCGAGTAGATGGCCTCAAGTCGCCTACTGAGGTTCCATAGTTCACTTCGGATCACCCCAGGCCGGATCCAACACCTTCCACCAGCACACGCCTGCGCCCAGAAGAATTGCCGGCCCCTTTTCCAGCGCAGGCATGTTTGACTCCGAGTTGTAACTGGGTTTTAGGCACGTCTGCGGAGGAGCGAAGGGACCGCGAGCCACACGGATCTCCCTTTCTCCAGAAAGAGCAACTCCAAGAGTCCCTTTGAATCCGACGATCCGCAACTGGGAGAATCGCCTCGGATCCCCCCTCTGTCTCCCCAAAATCTGGCGGACGGGGAGGAAACGACGGGAAGGCGCCGTCCTAGGAGAGCCACGAGTTGGGGAAACGCGGAAGGAGAGGAAATTCGAAGAGAGAAAGTGTTTGGGGAGGGGGGGGGAGAACCCCTTGTCGCTTCCCAGGGAGGGGGCATTTCCCGGGATCACCTACCCGAAATGGCAGAAAGACAGAAGGGGCCAAGGAGCACCAGCAACGGCAGCAACAGGTTCATGGTGACCTCGGCGGGAAAGTTCCTCCCAACAGCTGGAATCCGGAGCCTCGATGCCCTCCAGCTGTTAGCGCCAGCAAAGAACTACCCAGTTTACTCCTCCGCGCGCCACTTCCCCCTCGGCGCGCAAGAAGGCGCGGCTGCTCCGGTTAGGACCCCGGGGCCAGCTTCCCACGTGACGCAGGCAAAGGAGGCGGGACGGCAGGTCTCCTTTGGGCAGGGGGTCCCGGACAATCGCCGTCGGCTCTGTGGGTTAGAAGCCCCTGGCTGGCCTGGCGGAGTTTCCTTTGCCCCCTTCGCAGGGGAAACTCCTTCCCACCCCCACCCCCCGCAGCCCTGGCTTCCTGGCAGCCTGAAATGGGCGCGCCAGCGGTGCCCAAATCCAGGAGCGATTCCCGAAAGTCAAGGCACGCCTCCGCGTGCAAGCAGCCTGCTCCCCCCGCCACCCTCGTTCCTGCCTGGCGGGTGTATGGCGGCTCCCTGGGAAGTTTTAACTTGTCCAAAACACGTCCCAAATTCCCTTTCTGTCCCACAGCACACTCTGCGTGTGTTGTGGGACAGAACATCAGAAAACAATATCAGTTGGAAGGGGCCTTGGAGATCTAATCCAACCCCCTGCTTAAGCATTTTAAACAAATGGATTCAAATCCAGGAGGATCCCATTTTAAGTCCCTAGCAGAGATTCTTCTCTTCACTGCTTTCCCTTTTTTGAAAATTTTCACTTTTTTTTTTAACCCTACATGCTTCCAGCGATTGAACAGAGTGGCCCATTTCTAGTCACTTATGCCTAATTCTGAGCCCTGGTGTGTTGAATCCTGGCTTCTAGGTTCCTGTGACACACGGAATCTCAAATTAACCCCCGTGGGTTGGATTCCTGCCACTGTTAGGTAAGGGTTAAGCAATGGGGTCCCCCAAACTATGAGTTACGACTTTGCTGCACCCCAGCTAGTATAGTGAAGGGAAAAAACTACCCCAGACTCAATGGACAATGGAGACCAACACAGTCTGCTTGAGCAAGGTTTATTGAGCTGTGCAGCTGTGTACAGGTAGTCCTCAACTTACCACAGTTCATTTAATGAAAAAAAGTGACCTATGATCATTTTTCACCTTTTACAACCCCATGCATCAAAATTCAGACGCTTGGCAACTGACTCATATTTATGACTGCTGCAGTGTCCCAGGGTCCCTTGGGATCTCCTTTCGCGAACTTCTGACAAGCAAAGTCAATGGGGAAGCCAGCTTCATTTAACATAACTTCAGTGATTCACTTAACAACTCTGGCAAGAAAGGTTGTAAAATGGGGCAAAACTCATTGAGCTGTTTCACTTAGCAACAAAAAGGCAGAATGACTCCTTAGTGACAGCCCATCCAAAGCCATGACCAAAACAACCCAGTATTTTTAGCCTTTGATTTGTGGGCTCAGCAAGCCTTGAGCACCAATCAAGAGCCTGCAAGGGATAAAGTTCTTCAGAACATAAGCCCTGAGTTTGCAGTTTCAACCTCTTAGTAAGCTATTTGTATGTCATATGATTGAAGAACGAGTATGGTTTAGTGCAGGGGTCTTCAAATTTGGCCCTTTTATGACTTGCGGACTTCAACTCCCAGAATTCCTCAGCCAGCGTGCCTGGCTAAGGAATTCTGGGAGTTGAAGTCCATAAGTCATAAAAGGGCCAAGTTTGAAGACCCCTGGTTTAAGGCACCAGTCTAGAACCTGGGAGACTTAATCCTGCTTTAGGGATGAAGCCCACTGGGTAACCTTAAGCCAGACATTTTCTCTCAGCTCTAGAAAGGAGACAACGGCAAAACCATTTCTGAAATCTTGCCAAAGAACCCTGCAGATACTTGCCCAGGCAGTTATTAGGAGTTAACACTGATCCCAAGGCACACCCTGCCCCTGAAAAAGCACCGATACTTCTCTGCAGCCATTTTGTTAGGCCAAACTTTTTTATTAATAAAATAATTTATTAATTATTTTCTCCTTCAATAGCCATCAATGAAAAATTATGGGATGGGCGGTCAGCAAATCTGGGTGCTCTTGATTGCCTAATCCTGCACTAAGTTGAACTATGTGGTTTGTGTCTCATGATCACAAAGTCCCCGAGGACCGGCCCCTTGTTCTCTAGGTAGAAAAAACAGGGAAATGCCATTTCCTTCTGTGAGTGAGATGTGCTGGGCCAGCAAATTAATGCAGATTGTTATTTTCCTATGCGGGGTGGCTTTAGAATAAATTTACAAAGGAGTGTAGAGTTTAATGCAAGAAAAATACTGGGGGAGGGGAAGTGAAGGCTGATACAACTTATGGACTAGAGCAGTTTCAGAAAAATATATGAATATTTCAGGAAAATATTTCCTGATTTTTTTTCAGATCTTGCTGCTCTCCTTTTTATAATAGCAGTGAGCTTTTCTCATCTATTGCAATGTTTTAAAATCCAGTCTCTTGTATGCAGACCAGAATGTAGAAGAAGCCAGGAAAACATTTAATTACTTTATTTATTAGGTTTATATACTGCCTTTTCTCCAAAGGTTCTTGATCTGCATTTTGACATATGAAATCTCTGCTGGCTAAATTTGGATTAAGGATCAGTCTGACTTTCTTCATGCAGACCAGGACCAATATTTACAATCTGAAACTTTTAGGAAGCTCTTGACTAGATACCAAGCAGGGTTTTAGGTGGCAGAGGTGAGCAAGTGACATCTTATTTATGATGACATCATCACAAAAAAGAAACAAATTTTTCAAAGCCATTTGCACTATTCATGTGATGATGTCATTGACACATTTGACAATACTGTGGCTTGTAACAGATGCCTGATCCCAGATTTACCTTTTGAAAAAGAAAAAGCAGAAGAAATATTCCAGTTCCTCAATTGCAGATTGTCTAGATTTCTAGAACAGTTAGAAGTACCTGAACTTTGATATTGTGAGACCATTTTAAAAATAAATATGGATGCCAGGAACAAGTATTGGCACAGTATAGAATTAAAATAATGTAATAATTGTATTAAGTAACCTGTTAAAAAAGATTGATAATATAACAATGTGCAAGCTCATTGCTGCTCACTAGGTTTCTGTCGGGGCCAAATAACCAGCATTCACTGAGATAAAAAACATCAAAGAATTTATTAGTGCTATCTATACACAAGAATCAGGTCAAATAATAGTCAATGCTAAATTGGCATTAGATAAGGGTCAAAGGAATTCACAGAGGACTGGATTTAAGTTTCTTGTGGGAATGCAATAACTACAAACTAATGATATATTTAACCCCACTTTCCAGCTCAGCCTGCTCATCTCCTACAGTGCCTCTACATCAGGGGTGTCAAACTGCCGGCCCGTGGGCTGGATGCGTCTTGCGGAAGCTGCACCCGCCCCAGCTCCAGCAAGAGGAAAAAAGTCACAATACGTCACAACACGTCACGTGACGCAGTGAGTTTGACACCCCTGCTCTAAATGATCTATTCTAGGGTAGTGTTTTTCAACCTTAGTAACTTTAAGATGTATGGACTTCAAGTCCCAGAATTCCCCAGTCAGCAAAGTTAAGAAACATTGGACTAGGAGAGGGGTAGACAATCTTGGCTCTTTTATGACTCGTGGACTTCAACTCCCAGAATTCCTGAGCCAGCACAGCTGGCTCAGGAATTCTGGGAGTTGAAGTCCACGAGTCATAAAAGAGCCAAGGTTGCCTACCCCTGGATTAGGATCAGACTTAGTGTAAGGCAGCTTCTCATGCTCGTATTCTAGAACATGGGATGTTTTTCCTAACAAATCATGCATTGTAAAAATTGTCTTTTTTTAGTATTCCTTGTATGCAAAAAAAGAAAGGCTGGGCCTTTTTTTTGTATGATAACTTTCTTGATTAGCACTACTTCTTAAATTTTGGGAGGAAGAGGGGAAGAGTATTTACGTATATACTTAGTTCCATATATACACTCCACACTGGACAATTTTAGAAAAATGTAACTATACTGGGTTCAACTAATGGGATTAAGTAGCTCAACTTTGCAACTTTGCAAACTGTATAGATTTGTCTTAAAAGCACATGCAATAAAAAAAAAAACCCATTAAAGTCTGGGTTGATGAAAATGTCATCTCCGCTGCCATCTAGTGCTGTAGTTTTTCATTATTTTTCTTCAGATGATTCCACCACGAAGAAATAATATTCCTTCCCCTTCTTCCATTCTATGAAATAAGTGGACAATTTTGGGTTACAAAATAATTATCAAGTCTTTTCTAAACATTCAAGGCCTTTTTTTAATCATTTGCTGTGCGCTTCTCTTATATGAGAGAACACGCTTTGCTAGCCCAAATTATTCAGATTTAACTTCTGTTGCAGAATTGCAGCAATGAGCAATTTTGATGAGTTCCATCCTTCTGAGAGGCAATAAAATCCATTTAGAAAGGTCTGATTTCTTATTAACTAATCAAGCGCAATTTGCGTTTTTGCTATTGATATCACCAGAAAAAAGCATTATCAAGTTTTCCATTTTGCGATATCTGCTCCTCTCTTTTTTTTCTTCCCTCTCTCTGTCATGCCACCACAACACTTCCTAATAATTCCCAACAAATTGACTGACACCTCAGCGGTTAAGATCCTGGTCTTGTCAACCAGACGTTTGGCGGTTCCAGATGCAAGTACCATGCAATGGGGTGAGCTCCCATTACTTGCCCCACTCCTATCAATCTAGCAGTTGGAAAGCATGCAAATGCCAGTAGATAAATAGAAACCACTTTGGTGGGAGGATAATAGTATTCCGTGTGCCCTGGCATTTGGTCATGCTGGCCACATGACCATGGAAGTGTCTTCAGACAAGCTGGCTTCCTTGGCTAGGAAACAGAGCTGAGCACTGCCCCCTAAGAGCTGGACACGACTGGGCAGCTTTACTTTTATGATACCCCGAAGAATAAACAAATCACATGGGATGGATTTCCATCATATTCTAAGGCAGGGTTCTCCAACCTTGGCAACTTTAAGACTTGTGGACTTCAACTCCCAGAATTCCTCAGCCAGCCAAAGTCCACAAGTCTTAAAGTTGCCAAGGTTGGAGAACCCTGCTCTAAGGAGTCTAAGCTAAAATGTACAGTTCTCAACTTACAACCACAATTTGAACTAGAATTTTGATCACTAATGATGCAGTCATTATAAGTGAGTCATCACACGACTGGACCAATTTTATAACCATTCTTATTGCAGTCGTTAAACGAGTTGTGTGATCATTAAGTGTGGACAAATATAGTTTCCCCAAATGGTGAGCATTGCCTTAGGAAGCTGTTATTAGAAAAAGTTGGGGAATTAAAAGTCTAGAAGGTATTGAGAGTAAGACTGGAGGATCCAGGTTCATCCTCAAGCATGGAAATGTACGTAAGGAACTGTCTCACCCTGATTGTATCTTTTGTCCTGTTATATCTGTCAGGAGATGCATGGTCTGAGTCCCGTCAATCAAAGAGTGTCATCTGGCTGAACCCAGGACCTTTTTTTGTAATGGTATCTACTCTCTGAAACATGAGTCCTCTGGAGACCAGATTTTCCCTGAACCTTCCATAAGGCCTTGAAGATCTGGGTTGTTGGGGCCTTTAAGATGTGGGAGAGCCTATTCTATAGTTATATTAATTAGTGTGGGTTGTTTTCCCCCAAGTTGCCATATATTGTTATTTATACTTTTGTTATTTTGCTTTTATTATGTTTTTAGCCACCCCAAAGTCATGTAATTAAGAAGGTTGTACGTTCAACAAACAAACAAACTCAGAGCTTATACAATGTGAGCTTATGCACTGGAGACAAATTTCTTGTGTGTCCAATTACACTTGGCCAATAAAGAATTCTATTCTGTTCTGTTCTATTCTCTCATTGGATGGCATCGTGTTGTTCACTCACAGCACAACCTATTTTATAGGACTGTTTTGGTATGAATCAAAAGGCAAAACATCTGGAGAAAAGGATGGATGGATGGAATCGGTTGTAATGAATACGTTATATTTGTACTGATGTGCAGGTATGTTTTCTAAAATCCGCTGGCTACAAAAGTAGATATTAAAAGTACTTTTAAGATAATTTAAGATAATTGATTTGGATTGTGGCAACATAATAAATGCAAATAACTAAATAAAGTCTGTAGGATGAGGGTGAGTAAGCTTCAGCTTCAGAACTATACATGGCTCCAAAATTTCTTTTTTCACTCATTGGTGCCTCCTCTGAACAGCTGAAAACTCAGAGAGAATCTCTGCTTATCTATTTCTGAACTGCTTTGTCCACTAGATGGCAGGAAGAGATTTGAGAAGGATCTAGGGCTCCTGGGAATACTTAAAAGACACACCTTTTTCACCAGATCATGGGTTTGTCCTTAATTTTACACCTAATAAGAAGATACTTAAAAATGTAAGTGTATATTCCATAAATCAAGGCAACTTTGCCGCATGAAAAGAATTGAGAATTCTACCAGCTGGATCTAGGAATTAGTGAAGTTATTTGAATCTCCTCTCTCTTTTTTTTTTTTAAGAAAAAGAAGAAGGTAGAGTAGTGTTTCAGAGTTAATCTCCAAAATGTGCTTCAGAACATGAACATAGCACCTTAAAATCTGCAGATTTTTCTGGGTTGCATGGCAAACACGAAGGGCAATCCAGGAGAAGACATAGCTATTTTAATGTTGTGTTAGAAGGAAAATTAGATCTGTTCTGAGCCAGATTTAAAGGAACACAGGACAAGCAGAGGAGAAAGTTATTTCTAAAGGCACAGTGCAAACCAAGTACAAGAGCAGCTGCTTGGAGATAGTCAGATGTGAATTTCCAGGAGCATTTTCTTTTATATAAAGTCCCTTCTATTGTTCCTTAAAAGCGTAAAAACCAAACCTGCCCACTTGGAATTCTTGAAAAATGCAATTAGCTGGCTGGACAAAAGGGGGCGCTCTGAGATCAGACTCTGCTGGGCTTGTGGTTTTTGCATTTTGAATCAAGGTGATGGCCTTGCAAACAAATAACCTTTTGTTTATGAAATGGGAAAATCTCAGAGAGAGGGAAGTCTCTGATGTTCCAAAGAGTTTTTCTTTATTTGAGTAGAATAATTTTGCTAATTTCAGCCTTAGTTTTAAATCTGTTTAAAGTGTAATTTCTATTTTTTTTTTGCTCCAAATTTGGCTGCAAGGTTGGATGAGAAGGAGCAGACTGAACAGCTGAAGGTTGGATGGTGGAGAGGTGAGATTGGATTTCCTTCTTACAGTTGCAAAATGTTGCAGATGGATGTATCGCATTCATGTTGTGGTTAAATTCCTATTTCCGGAGATAGAATCTGAAAAGCTGCACTTCAAAAGAGGTCAAAAAGGAAAGAAATGAAAAGGAAAAAATATCAGGGATGGGGTCTAAATCTATTAATAAAAGAAGAACAATAAGAACAGAACCAAAAAAGAAACGTTCCGTTTTAGTCCTTTTTAAATGCTACCAATTTATGTTAAAATTGTGAAAGCTTGGGTTCAATAATTAACTTGCTTTGATATTTGATGTTTTCTCATCAGAGGCTTATTAATAATTAGGCAGGTGGGAAGGGGTTTCTTCTGCATAATGCATTCCTTCCAGGTTGTGGAATTCAACACTTTGGGGGCTCTTTTGCCTTTGGAAGAGCATCCAAGACACCACTTTTATCAGCCCTTTGAAAAACATGGGCTTTGTTTATGTTTTGATTTACTTTCTCTCTTTCTGTCTCTCTATCTCTCTGTCTCCCCCTCCCTCCCTCCCTCCCTCCCACATTTTGGACAGAGAGGACTGCTGGTTTGAAAGAGGGGTCAAAGAGGTCATCTATGTCAAAACTGAGCAGCCCAACATCATTTATCTTCAGTCTACAACACAGTCATTTCCGCAGTTCCAAGAAGGCTCCACACCCATTTGCACTACTCAGGTGACCCTGAAGACACAGATAAGCCTCCAGGTGGCCTCAACAATTCTCTAAAAGAATGCAAATGACCAGCTGTCTGCAAGGAGTATAAATCTTTCCATTCCCCCACCATCCAGTCAGAGCTGAAGAAGCTCCTTGGACGAGAAGTGAAACATCTTCCAAGAGAAAAAAGAAAGTCCAGTTGCCTCATGAAAAAGCACTTTTGGAACAGGAGACTGTGAATTTTAGTCCCACCTTAGGCATGAAAGCCGGCTGGGTGACTTTGGACCTGTCAACCCACCTCACAAGGTTGTTGCTGTGGGGAAAATAGGAGGAGAAAGTACTGTGTGTATTCACTGCCTTGAGTTATTTATTAAAGTAATAAAGCTGCAAAATAAGTAAGCAACCAAATGTCCTTGTGTCTCAATTTTTATTAAGGTCACAGACTAGCATAACATGTCCTTGGGCGTGTGTTGTCAAGATATCACTGTTCACAGCATGCAAAGATCAAGCAAAAGAGGTTCAGGATTGAATTTTATAGAGGCTCAGAAATGGAATAAGAATTGATTTCAATTTGTTAAAGTTGGATAAAGAAAATCTGCCCCCAATCCTGGCTTAGCAAAAACGTTTACTGTTTCTACTGTTCCTTTTACGCATTCTTTTGTTGTTGTTATTGTTGTTATTTCAATTTAATATTTACTTATTTATTAAAGTATATGTTCATTATAGGTTTCAGGATATCGGGATATAAAACAATGAAAGTACTGAAACTGAATAATAATCTTATCATCTGGAAACAGGGAAATTGGTAATCCTTTTGTAAACAAAAGTATTCCAGCAAGTCCCAAAAATAATTGCAAAGTTGGCACTGCTTTTATTTATTAGTGTCAATCTAATACTAATCCTTTTCAAAACTTGGTGCTAAATATTAGAAGAAATAGAGAAAAAATTACTAAGGGCATTGCTATTAAAACCTGGTGACAAGTTGTCTCTCCATCACTTTTCTATGGCAAAATTAAAATTAAATAAAATAAATCTAAGGCCAGATCAAGATTTTTGACACCCAGATCAGCTATAAACTGCAGCCATAGGCTTACCGTATATATAGGCCTATTCCCAAGGTTTGGGAATAACAAAAAACTGAAAATATTCAATTTAATTCACAGAAAACTGGTACTTAAATAAACTTGAAGAAATTCTATAACTCAGAGAGAACTTTCTCTTGCTCAGCAACCCTTCTGAATGTATTTGTTTGTTTAACAAATATATGCTTTTTAAACACACATGGAAAAGTAAGTTCCTTTGAAAACACGATTAGAATCATTCATTCAGTCTTTATTATTATAGTTCATAATATTATTCACAATTCTTGCTTCAAAATTTCACAAATCCTTGTGAGTTTGTATAGGTAAAATTGTGGAATCACAGAGTTGGAAGGTATCCTCAAGGTCATCCAGTTCATCTCCCTATTATTCAGTGCAGGGCTCAGTAGAGAATCTCAGACAGACAGACAGTTGTTCAATCTCAGATCTTCACTGAAGGAGAACTAAATGGGTTTCAATGCAAAATACAGCTGTTCTATTTTTTCCAAAGAGCCCTCCTCCTTCCTGGATGAATGAAATAGGAACAAAAAGGAAGTAAGAACACACTCAAACAGATTACCTCAGAAATGGAACTTAACAGGGATGAAGGTGTTACAGAAATTGGCTTCCCCCAACACAAGAACACTCTGAATAAATCCTACATAGACTGATGTTGCCTCAGTCATGTCACCCTCTTGCAGAAAGCCATCCAAGCTTCAGCTATATGACTGTGGGCAAGGATCAGAATCCTATAGCAGCCATGGCACAATTTTCTACACAATTTTTTTTTTCCTACAAGGAGAGCTTCACTTTCATAGTCAAGCAGCTACAGGAGCAGCTCCAAGTATTTTCCTCTGAAATATACAACAATTGAATCATTGCTGGTTTTGAAAAAAAGTGGGTGGGTGAACAGGCTATGCTGATAAATCAGTTGTGTATTTTTCTTGGCTAGTTGTTCAATCAGACCCTTGTCAAACTTTTTCAAATTAGGGTTTTATTCAGTGCTTTTTTTGTAAAAAAAAAAAAGTGCCGGAACTCACACAGGTCATACAACCTGCCTTGCCTACCCTACAAGGTTCCATCCAAAAAAGGTGCCGGAACTCCGTTCTGGGCATTCTATGAGAAAAAAAGCCCTGGTTTTATTGAAAAAAATATATGTTCTTCCTTATTTGTATTTCATCCCTTCTCCTTCTATCGTTGATAAAATCTCAGTTTAACAGGTTGCCTGGCAGGGGAGATAACTTGTTACAATAGACATTATGTTTTTTTTTTAAAAAGTAGGCTACATCTCCATTTAACATATTCTTGCCTATTAAATAATTATTAGAATTGGAAGGCTCATCTAGTCCACCTATCTGTAATATGCAGGCAAACCAATTAAACCATCTATAAGAGATAGCTAACCAGGCCTTTCTTAAAAAAACTCTTAGCAATGGAGAACCTACAAGTGTTAGAGATAAATCACACCTAGTGGACTATATAGTTTTAAAATGAAATAAAATCCAAAGCCACTGACCATGCTTTAGATCAATTTTCACATCTGGCCAATATCTTTTCAGGAAATCCAGAGTTCAGTCTGGTATTTCCAGGTACAATGATATTTCAATTGTATCAGGATGGTTGATGCTATTCTAGCACCACTAAATTATCCAATTTAGTACTATGATGGTTAAAATGATAACTCCTACTGATTTTCTTCCTGTCAAACAACATTTTCCATAATTTTTCCTGACATGATTAATTGCTGAATCGATGGAAATATCTCTAAAGAAAGAGCTAAATCTAACCGTTATTCTGATTCTGAAATATACTACTGGTTTTGTAGATTGTGGATAAAAACCATTTTTGATTTTCAGTGTTGTGGTTTTTCGCCAGACACTGAATTTTTAAACAGAAGAGTCATGTTACCTGTGTACCTCTGTAGCATATTTCAAAGTAGGGAAAATATTTTTCTCAGTGAAGTTACCATATAAACTCTGAATTCCTCGCCGATCATCATCTGGAAGACGAAAGGTGTTTGGATTCACATAGGAATAGGTAGGGTACATCAAGGCTCCACGGACATTAGTGTGAGCTAGTCCCAGGGAATGCCCAAATTCATGGGCAGCAACAAGGAAGAGATTTATTTCTAAAACACAGAAAATAAGTAGGTGAATTATAAGTATTAGTCATTCAGATATATGCATATACAGTCATATTCCGTATGTCAAGAAAGCTGCATGAAGTTGCAAGAGTTGTGCTTTAAGGAATATGGAAGAATACAGGTAATCATTGACTTATGTCAAGGTAATGATTTAACAGCTAACCAGCTTATGTAATGTAAGATGTAAGATGTAATGATGGGAATGACTCAGCAGGGTTTGTGTCTCTTTAAGAGCCTCTGTATAAAAGGGAAGGCTCCACTGATGGGTTCTCTCTCTCTTCCGTTTCCTGCTGTAACTGTGGTTTGTTGGATCCTGCCGTATTAGCATGTGTATGTACATTGTTCCTGGTGTATGATATTATAGATAATGTAAGATAAACCACCATTTACTATAGACCACTATTTACTGTGTTTACTCCTGGGTTATCTCGCGCAATAAGACTGTGCACGCTCTGACAACTTACAACCACAACTGAGCCCAAAATTGCTAAGTGAGACATTTGTTAATAAATTTTGCCCCATTTTATGACTTTTCTTGCCATGGTTGTTAAGTAAACCATTGCAGTTGTTAAGTTAGTAACATGGTAGTTAAGTGAATCTGGTTTCCCCATTGCAAAAGGGGATCACATGACCCTGGGACACTGCAACTGTTACAAATATGAACCAGTTGCCAAGTGTCTGAATTTTGATAATGTGACCATGGGAATGCTACAATAAGTGTGAAAATCGGTCATAAGTCACTTTTTTAGTGCTGTTGTAACTTCGAACAGTCACTAAACAAACTGTTATAAGTTATAAAACTACCTGTAAATAAAAGTACATTTATGGTCATAGCCAAATGTCCATGTAGTACATATACAACAAAATGTATTAAAATTATAAAGCTAGTGGCCTTCCATTGTGAAAACGATCAATCACATTCCATTTAAACCTTGAGTTTCCTTACATGAAGGGAATAGATTTTATCTTTTTAAGCAACTGTGATTGCTTTAATATTTGACAGCACTGAACCCCATGAATTGATCATTTATAAAACAATGCAATACAGGCTGTCCTTGTTGAATGACCACTCCTTCAGTGACCATTTGAAGTTATGGTGCTGAATGCAGGAGTCTTACGGTGCTTCCTCTGAGTTGCAATCATTGTAGTATCCTTACAGTTGCAATTCAGGCACTTGGCAACTGGCTTGCAATTAGAACATTGCCGCGTCTTGCAGATACATAAGTCCCACTTGTGATCCTCACTACTGGCTTTTGACAAGCAAAGACAATGGGGAAGTCAGCAGGAATTCATAAATGGTGATCACATGACTGCAGGATGCTGCAGTGTTATAACAGAACTCTGCAGGACTTGCTTAATGACAGCAACTTGTAAGTTGGCATGCTAACAACCATGTCACTTAGCAAAACAGTTTTCAGTTCCAATTAAGTGAAGACTACTGTAATTTGGGATATATATATATATATTTATTCCCATGCAACACTTGATGTGGCCAGTGAAAGTGAGGCAGGTATATAGATCGCATAGCAGAAATCTGGTGCACATATTTTTATAGCAAACCTCTGTTAATTTCTGACCAGATCTCATCCTCATCAAAGTGAGCATCACCACCTATGCCTGTTCCAGGAGCAAAAGCATGTGCCAGGACTCCACCTCTTCCATCAAAAGGAATTTTGTCACCATGCTCTAAACAGAAAAGAATCAAAGTGGCAATCATTCACTGAAATTAATTGCTGTCATCAGCAATACCAAGGATTCATGACTATTTTTTAAATTTCCAGTGAGAACTGCTTGTTAACTCTCCTTCACTATTACCTTTGCTTTTGTTCTTTACTTTTTTTAAAAAAAATTGTTATTAATTAAAAAGCAATTAGATCTATAACTTTTCCCCTAGGACTGAGATGCTATTGCCAGAAAGACAAAAACAAACAAAGAAATCAGAGAATGATTGTTCCCACCTTCTTTTAACTCTGACCCAAACAATTCGCCATTGGCCTAAAATAGGGATGTCCAACCTTGGCAACTTTAAGACTTGTGGACGTCAACTCACAGAATTCCCCAGACAGAAGATTGGATATCCCTAGTCTAAATAATGACATCTGAAGGAATGTGGTCATCAGAAAAAAAAGGTTGCTCACTCTAATCAAGACAGCTGCTGCAACAACTGCAAGATCTATCACTTGGGGCTATTTCATGGGATGTTTTATCAGGCTGAGAGGTCACCATGTCTTTCTGGCATGGATCCACCTATCAAGGCTGATTAATGGGCCCTCCTGCAGCATGAGAATGCTAAAAGGCGTCTTCTTTGCCTGGAAACATACGTGGAGAACTAAGAATTCTCTATCTAATTGCTGGGTTTTGATTTGATTTTAAAACTTCTGTTAGGTATCAAAGGATGTGCCAGTTGAAGCATTTTTCCCCAAATTATCTACACCAGTGGTGGCGAACCTATGGCACGGGTGCCAGAGGCGGCACTCAGAGCCCTCTCTGTGGGCACGTGCGCCATCGCCCCAGTCCTAGGCCTTCAGCTGGGTTTTATAAAACCTTTTCACTTTAGGCCTCCGCCGCCATGTGCAAAAAAAAAAAAGGTTCAATCAGTCAATTTCAACTTCTCACGGGAAAAAAAAAGATCTTGCAAAGTTGGAATTGATTGATTGAACTTTTTAGTCCCACCCAGTCTGCCGTTACCACCGCAGCCACGCCCACCCAATGGGCCATGCCCTTCCAATTGGCCACACCCACCCAGCACTCGATGATGCATAAGTGGGTTTTGGGTTGCAGTTTGGGCACTCGGTCTCTAAAAGGTTCGCCATCATTGATCTATACAAATTGTTATGGAAACCTAGGAAATAACACAGCTTGATTCACTTTACGCACATACCACAAAGAGTAGCCACAATTACATTTTCCTGGCTATTGATCTGAAATTTGCTCACTTCCTAATGCAGCTTGTCCTTATATATAATATGCAGCTTTAAAGTTTATTAGTAACGTAAGCATGAAGAGCATATATGCTTAAGTTCATCAAGTCTTTTCATAAAATAGATCAGGCTGAAAATCTCAAGAGCATTTCAGTAACACTTGTATAATGCACAATCCATACCTTTGCATTTGCCTAATGTTGACATACAACACTCACAAAACACAACCCATGAATTTTAATTTCCATAATGAGGGGTTGTTGTTTTTTAAAAAAATGCAAGTACACATATTGAGCAAATAACCCAGATACTTCTGAATAATTCTCATGAGTACACCATTTACATACAAACATTTCTATCTGTATGACTCAGGTGATTTAAGGATTGCAGTTTTAACCAGGATCTGCTTCTAAATATGCTTCCACTTTTCCCTCACCCTCATCTACTTTTATCCTTATTCCATCATCTTGTCTTGACCAATAATGGAACTAACCCATGATGGAACTAACCCATAAAAAATTGAAAAATAAAATAAAATAAAACCAAGCCAAGTGCATCTTATAAAAGGAACTAGCCGATCTTTGGACTTTCAGTAAGACTCTTGAAACGTTCAAAGCAATGCTACTCGAAATGGTCCCATTTTATCTTGCATTTGGAGCAAAACATGAATTTTGAAATATTTAGAAATCTTTGGCTTTCCAACTTTTGTACATGCTTAATTGGTGTATGCAGGACCCAGTTTTAATTAAATAAAACAATGGACTACACTTTGAGGTTATTTGAACAGTTAAGCTTAACCAAAGCCAATTAATTTTATTTATTTTATATATCATATTTAGAAACTGCCCATCTCTCTCATAGAGCGACTCTGGGCGGTATACAATTTAATCCCTTTTATAAGAGAAAGATTTTTTTTCTACTTTTATTTATTTATTTAAAACATATATTGCCCTTCAAAATACAATTTGTTCATGAGAAGCTGAAGAAATGTGTTAAACGTCTCATGAAATGAGTGGCTACAAAGATCTAATTAATAAATACATACATAAATAAATAATGGTTACAATCTAGTTTAATTCATTCTACCTTCCCTAAGTAATTTAAAACTATTTCCACTTTTTAAAATGTCTCGTCTAATGATTTCACCCCTTTCATGGATAAACCAACCCAATGGATCTGATTGTGTAGAAGTTGTCGACAAGTTTCATCACTGGTTGTACTGGTAACAACTAAGTCATCATCAGATGGCCCTTATAACAGCATGATAGAGATCACTTGTTCCAATGATCTAGTTATGGAGAAGGAGCAGAATCAAAGAGCTGGCAGCTTTCCACAGGAATAATAAGGGAAAGTTTGGGAATATGTTTCATAGCAAGTAGAATAACTACCAGATGATATTTTTTGTCCCAAAGATGCTTTTTCACATTTCGCTTCTCATCCAAGAAGTTTCTTCAGCTCTCTTCTTTAGAAGCTGAAGAAGATTCTTGGAGAAGAAGCAAAACATCTTCAAAGAAAAACAAGAAAGTCCAGTTGCCGTGTGAAAAAGCATCTTTGGGACAACTGTAACCTGGATGACTGAGAATCTCCATAGACAGATGATATTTTCTATATGGTAGTGGTAAAAAGGAATTTAGAGCTGACCTTGGGGATAGGAAAGAAATGAGCAAACTGTGAAAGGAAAGGAAAGATGTCATAGTCCAGAGATAGACACAGTGGTGAGAAAGAAACTCTAAAGAATCCTGTTTTGATGTTGTTTAGTATAAGATAGGACAGAGAGAAACTTCGACAGCATTCAAGAATCGGTTATTCTACCTTCCTATAATAAATAACATTCAACAACAACAAACATTGGATCTGTTTCTTGAACTAGTCTACTGGAAAGGGGTGTCAACAACACCCATGCATTGGCAGATGTGAGATATAAACTATAAATAAAAATTAATATATAAGAATAAACAAGCTGAGCTAAGCTTACCTCTATATCCAAAAAGAATTTCAATATCAGCAGGTCCATTGGTTTTTCTAAACTGCAGGGGAGTCACATCACTCCACACTTTCACAGCATTTTCTATGGCTCTGTCCACCTTGTATTTTGGCATATCAGGGGTGTAGTTGTTAATCCTTTGAGCAATGGACGAAAACACAGTACATATAATTAGGAAGTAGACTTTTCCTTTTTCCTTCTATCTCTTAGAAATCAAATAGAAATATAACTTACCTGTATGTCAATATATTTTTATTCCATTTTGGTGTTCCTGCAAATGTCCGATATTCCAAGACATCTGGAACTCCACACCTGGGCTGTTCCATTATTTTAATGGTTTCGGTATCTATCTTCCCAGTTATAGTCAAATGGAAGAACTTTTGCATTATTTTGATCCGTTCTTCTAAGGTTTGTTTTATTACTTTATCAATTGGTGGGAAAAAACGATCAAGGTAAGCCTGCATAACCAAGGAGGGGAGGAATTAGAACATTTATTGTATTACTAAACATCTCAAATAATTATATAAATACACCTGTGTATTGGTGACCATACTCTTTGTGGGTTTGACCATCCACTCATTCTTCAATCCACTTTTAAACATTCTTCTTCTTCTTGGTAGATTTGGGCTGCAATCAGTAGAGCAGAGATTATGGCATCAGTGAAGTAGGCAGAGCCAGGCTTTCTTAAGTGACGACCAGTGCCGTGAACAATTATGATCTTCCTTGCTTGTTTGTTTGCTTGATAAATGAATACACTTCATTATCTTTCCCTCCCCAGCACACACTGAAACTTGCCAGAAAATGGCATCTTGGTTGCTTGGTACATTCGTGTTCAAATGTGATGATATTGTTTCTGGGTCTTTTCAGGCCAAAACACATAGTTCAATGTTGCAGCTTTCCTAATCTGTTTTTGAAGTTAGACTTTGATTTTGAGCAGGTTCATTTGGAAGAGATTTTCCTGGATTCCAAATTGTTTAGGCTTTTAAAGGTGAGCAAGATGACTTCATATATTTTAGAGTTAAAAGTGGAGGAGGAGGAGGAGGAGGAGGAGGAGGAGGAGGAGGAGGAGGAAGACACTATTAAGAATAGAATAAGCAGATAGCAGATTTTGATTACCCCTAGTAGATTGACAAAAATTATTGATTTCAGTGCAGTGCAGTAACAGAAGGACCACTCTTCTCTTGGCATCATAGAACTGAAATGAAGCTAGAGATAGAGGATTATTTTTCTTCTTGTAGGAACAACTTGTGAGTCACAGTCATTTCTGGGAGTTGAAACTCATTCCTGGACCCAGAATTGCACGTAGCCAGTGCACAGTTTTCCTGAGGAAATAACAAACTAATTCAGGGGAGATCAGAATGAATAATTATGTGGCATGGTTGCATGTTAAATAAAAAGTTCTTGAGCACAGTTTATTTTATTTATTTATGTTTCTTATCAATTTGCAGTTTTGTCTATATTTTGCCTTTGCTCTGAAAACTCTTTCTTCATGTTGACAACAGCAATCTTGTAGGAGCAGTTAAATTGAGAGATATGACCGACTTGATTACACATGTCAGTCAATAGTCAGGCTGGACCACTTGAGCAAAGATTTTTCTTTCAAGTGCAGTGTACTTTACAAACTGTATATCTATGCAGTCAGAATCAAACAAATAATACGAATAAAAGAAAATTCCAGGCAAACTGCAACTATGACCTGTAAAATCTTCTTAGACATGATGATCAATAATAATAGGAATAGGAATAGGAAGAACAGAACAGAGCAGAGCAGAGCAGAGCAGAGCAGAGCAGAGCAGAGCAGAGCAGAGCAGAGCAGAATAGAATAGAATAGAATAGAATAGAATAGAATAGAATAGAATAGAATAGAATAGAATAGAATAGAATAGAATAGAATACTTTATCGGCCAAGTGTGATAGGATACACAAGAAATTTGTCACCAGTGCACAAGCTCTCAGTGTACATACAAACTACAAATGTGCAGTAAACATACAGTGTACATATGAACATAAGCTCTCGGTTACATACAAACAACAAAGTAATAAGTCATAATCTTAAATCATAAGGTACAATCATAAAATACAAACAGCAAAGTGATGAATCATAAGATACCAATAGGAGAAAGTAATAGGAAAGATGAGAAGATTAATAGTAATACAGCCCTACTACATGGGTAAATATCCTATGATCTAGTGATGAATAAGAAAAGTATAAATCATAGAAATTTAGAATATAAATAGTTGCACCCTAGGACAAGTGTAAGTTTTGTTTTAGTTATTAGTTTGTCTACCCTTTTTAAATTCCTCATAATTTGTCCCTGAAGAATTGGGAATGCACCTATAGAATAGAAACACAGATTGAAGATATGCATATAAATGATGGAGCATATGCATATAAAATATGCAAGTGCACTTGGATAGAATTGATTCTTGGCAGAAATTGAAATTCAGAAATCAAATAACAAACTGTTATTTAGGTGTCACATGAGCAAAGCAAAAACATGGCCCTTTGTTACAACCCCCTTGCATGTCTACGTCATTGTTTAGAGGAGTGAGCAGGCATTTTTTTCCTCCTGAGATCCTGAAGTTTGGTGCTATCTAGGAAGAAGCTCCACACTTCCCTTAATTGGAGAGTTTGTTTTATTAAAAAAGGAAACCAAAAACAAGAAAGAAAGAAAGAACAAAGAAAGCAGAAAGAAAAATTGCAATCAGCCTGCCTTCCATAGAAGACCTGTATATTGTGTGGGTCAGAAGGAGGGCTGAGAATGTATCTGCAGACTTCTCACATCCGGGACACAAACTGTTTCAATTCCTCCCCTTGGGATGGCGCTATAGGATGTTGCATGCCAAAACAACTAGACACAGGGACAGTTTTTTCCCTTGTGCCATCACTCTGCTGAACACCTAATTGCCACAGTGCTGTCTCATGTCTATGTGTATTAACCCATGTAGTCTGGCTGCATTATTATTATTATTATCTTCTTTATGCCCCTCTCTTACCGGTATTATTATTATAATTATTATTCTGTTGCTTTGCACTTACACTGAGAGCTTTTGCACCAGAGACAAATTCCTTGTGTGTCTAATCACACTTTGCCAAATAAAGCATTCATTCATTCATTCATTCATTCATTCATTCATTCATTCATTCATTCATTCATTCATTCATTCATTCATTCATTCATTCATTCATTCATTCATTCATTCAAGCAGAGATGTGGGAAGCTCAATCAAGCAGGCACTTCAGCAGTATTGTATTCTTCAGACAGATAGAGAAAACCATATTTTTTGGAGCCGCAAGACCTCTTGAGAATCTGAGCTGAGAGACCTGGAGGAAAAGAGCTCCACCAGAGTCTGCAAAAACAAGCAAGCAAACTTCCTATAGCAGTGATGGCGAAACTTTTAGAGACAGAACCTGCCCTCGCTCCACCCCCTGCCCCTCCCCTGGCCGCACCAACTGCCCCGCCCGCAGTGCCACCCACCACCTCCATAGCCCGCTGCATATCGCCCAGGCGGCCCAGCAGCGCTATGCCGTCCACGCCCTCAACCCACAGCCCACAGCATCAACTGCATGTGGTGGGGCGTGAGGGCGGAGTCTTGTCCCAGCTGCCCGGCTACCAAGTCCTTGGCTGCACTGCTCCGCACAGGCCACGATTGGGCGCGACTCTCCTCTGGGGAGGCTTCTGGTGAGGAGGAGGCTGCGGGGGGAGGCGGGGCTGGGGCAACTGGCGCGGGTGTCCAAAGAGAGAGCTCTGACTGATGCCTCTGGCATGCGTGCCATAGGTTCGCCACCACTGTTCTATGAGTTCATGGTGACCTAACCCTAACTCTAAGTGGAATTTTCCTCCAATGGGATTTTCCCATGTATTTTACCAGAAAACATAGATAGGACAAGCTAGAAAAGTCAGTGCCTTCCTAACCATACCCAAGCACTCCAAATTTGTTGGCAATGTTCATTTTGCTCTACGAGTTCTTGGTGACCTTACCCTAACCCTAAGTGGAATTTTCCTCCAATGGGATTTTCCCATGTATTTTACCAGGAAACATAGATAGGGAAGCCTAGAAAAGTCAGTGCCTTCCTAACCATACCCCAGAACTCCGAATTTGTTGGCGATTTCCATTTTGGTCTCCCGGTTCATGGTGACCTGACCCTAACCCTAAGTGGAATTTTCCTCCAATGGGATTTTCCCATGTATTTTACCAGGAAACATAGATAGGGCAGCCTAAAAAAGTCAGTTCCCTCCTAACCATACCCCAGAACTCCGAGTTTGTTGGTAATGTCCATTTTGCTCTATGACAGTGATGGCGAACCTTTTAGAGACCGATTGCTCAAAAAATGGACCTGCCCCCGTTCCGCCTCACACCCCGCCCCCACCCCACCCGAAGGGCCACCCACCAACTCCACGGCCCGCCGCAGATCACCCAGGTGGCCCAGCTGTGCCATGGCATACACGCCTTCTGCCTGCGCTCTGCAGCATCAACTGCGTGCACGGGGCACCAGGGCGGAGTCTTGTCCCCGTTGCCCGGCTGCTATGTCCTTGGCTGAATTGCTCCGCATGGGCCACGCTCGGGGGCGACTTTCCTCTGGGGGGGCTGCTGGTGAGGTGGCTGCAGAGGGAGGCAGGGCTGGGGCAACGGCATGCATGCCCACAGAGAAGACTTTGCGTGCCCCCTCTGGTACGCGTATCATAGGTTTGCCACCACTGTCCTATAGTATTTTGCAAACCAGCTCCAGAAACAGAGGACTATGAGTGCTGGGGGGAATAGAAAAGCCCATTCACAAATCTATAAAGAAGAGAAAAGTGTTTTTACCTGCAAATCGACTGAGTCTGGCTACAATCTCAAGGAAAGTTTTAAAGAAAAAATAGCTAAGAAAAGATAGTGCTAACATTGGAACAGGAACATAGAAAGACAATACCAAAATAGAAATTTATGGATTAAAAAATAGAAATAGAATAGTTGCAGACTTAGAGTATTAGGAAGAAGCTTCTTGGATGAGAAGCAAAATGTCTTGAAGGAAAAACAAGAAAGTCCAGTTGCCTCTTGAAAAAGCATCTTTGGGATAGAATAAGATAGTTTAATTTTATACAATAAAACAGTTTAGTGTGGGAAAAACAAATAGTCTTTGTATCTGTATCGTTATTAAGAAAAACCCTAACAATAGGCAAGATGTGAAAGAAGAATTTTTTAGCTCATTGCACAGCCTGTTAATGCCTGCATACAGATGTAGTTTAGGATAGAATTTACTGCTTTCTTTTTCTTGCGTAGTTCTTGCATATATTGACTGCACCTGTAAAAGGAATCATGCATCGTTACACTCTTAATAAACTGCATTTATCTCATGATATATTCTCAAAATGGAACCCTTTCTCAGTGGCAGAGCAATTCTATGGCATCAGAGATCACGACCGGCATGGTTACATACCTCTATGAATTTCAGGTCCTTGGTGTAAGATAGTGAAGATTGGGGATTGAGTAGTGGAACGGCAATGCTGCATGGCCACAGCATCAAAGCACTCAAGATCATCAAGTGGTTCATGCTAGCGCTTCCAAACTACCTTTAAAGAAGCAAGTCTTTAGCCCTCAATGTCTTGTAGCCCAAGAACACCAGCTTTTATAAGTCTGAGTGAACAAATGACATGTAAGATTCCAGGTGACTCATTTTATGGCATTTGTCTGCTTTTTTCTGCTTGTTTCTGAAATATTTTTGTTCAAGTGTCAGAATTTCAAAATATCATCAGGAAGCACAGCTTGATAACTTTTTTTTTTCTTCCTTGTTGACATTTCCACTGATGTATACGTGCAGGAGGTACTTTATTTCTCTCCCCCTTTTCAATTTTTTTCTTTAATCCCCTAAACCACAGGCTAAAGGGAAGTTGACTTTTCAAAATTCAGTCCAACATAATTGGGAATGACCTAATATTGTTTGACTTGCCCAATCTTATCTTTTTTGCTTGCCACCAAGACTCAGCATTTTGATATGTTTATTTTATATATTTTTGGAATTATTCTCTTTTTCCACTTTTTGGTTTTGTGGGTGTTATCTAATTTTAGGATGGGATTGTTAGCTGCCCAGAGTTTTTGGGATTAAACAGCATGCAAATGAAGTCAACAATCAAACCGAGTATTATTTTCTATGAAGACTTGCAGAGAGCTTGTATGCAGAGGAATGAAAAGTGGAACAGCCCTTCACAGGTTATGCTTCTGATTTAAGGGTGCGAAGAGTTATAGTTTGTAAAAGTAGCCATGGTGGATGACCGATAACACTGTTGAAAATTGTCAGAATTTTCTGTTGAAAACTGAATTTTCTGTCGAGCAGAATTTACTGCTGAAAAGTGTCAGACGTCTATGTCCTTAGCTGTATTTACATTTCCACTTTTTAAAACTATATGACTCCAGTTGCTTTCTCTGGTAGCATATGAAACTTTATGGACCTGGAGGATCTTTAGCCATTCCACCATTTGTATGAATACTGCAAGACCTCAACTGAAGAAAGAATGGGACCAAGCCAACAGTCCTGCAGCTTCCTGTGCTATACTGTCAAGCATTCAGCTGTTCTCTCATCTACCGGTTGTGGGACTTTGCAAAACAGGCTCCCAGGTTACATAGAGAGATGTGTAACCATTTGTGGAATGTTACCCTATTATGCATTCTTTTTTAGACCTCCCAGAATGAACAATCTTCAGACCTCAAACTACCAAAATTTTATCTCATTCACAACTCACTCGCATCCAGTTATAAATTCATATAATTTGTTCTGGAACCTGAACTAAGATGCTTTGTAATTCAAGACCAGACAGGGACAACTCAACGAAGATGGTTATAAAACAAATCTTTATTCCAGGAATACTTGGCAGAACTCACGATTCTGTAGTTTCATCTGGATGCTGTACATTTGTCCATTTTCGTAGGTAAAATCAGTAATTCCTCCATATATTCACTTTAGCCTGGTTACAAACGATGTCCATGCGTGCGGCATGGTTGGTTTCACACAAAGTCAATTCTACACAAGCTGGCACTTAGCCAGGATATCCTGTGATGAACTTAATGGCCCCTCACACTGACTTGATAGATATAGGATTCACTGAACAGCTAAAACTACATTACCCATAAGCCATCTCTTAAGGAGACAGCGCTTGACCCTTTAAATACCAAACATTCTAACATACAGTTCTCAGCTACTGGCTGGTTCAGCACATAATTCATGGGAGATGCTAACTTCCCATCTTCTTTTTCTTCTGTTTTATCTTTTTGAAAAAAAAAGAGTGGAACCCTTTTCCCATTACAGGCAGTCCTTAACTTACGACCACAATTGAGCCCAAAATTTCTGTTGCTAATGAGACAATTGTTAAGTGAATTTTGCCTCATTTTACAACCTTTCTTGCCACAGTTGTTAAGTGAACCACTGCAGCTGTTAAGTTAGTAACACAGTTGTTAAATGAATCTGGCTTCCCCATTGACTTTGCTTGTCAGAAGGTTGCAAAAGGTGATCACACGACCCTCGGACACTGCAACTATTATAATTATAAACCAATTGCCAAGTGTCCAAATTTTTGATGATGCTGCAAAGGTCATAAGTATAAAAATGTTCGTAAGTCACTTTTTTCAGTGCCATTGTAACTTTGAATGGTCACTAAATGAAAGTTGCAAATCGAGGACTACATTTTGTGATCTAGTGATTTATATTGTAATCTAGTGAAAGAACAATTAACCAGTGGAACAGTTTGCCTTCAGAGGTTGTGGGTGCATCATAACTGGAGGTGTTTAAGAAGAGACTGGACAGCCACTTTTCTGAAATGGCATAGGGTCTCCTGCTTGAGCAGGGGGTTGGACTAGAAGACCTCCAAGGTCCCTTCCAGCTCTATTCTGATTGATTGATTATATAGTAAATACATATAATGCCTTCACATGATAGCCTGATTCCACAACCTGCTAACAAGAGCTGAATCCGCCCCATGTGCTCAATCATAAATGATTCTATCATCTTGTAGTCTAGTCTAGTATGCTGTGCAAAACTAGTCAATAAGATAAAAAGGAGAAACAATAAGATAACAATAAGATAAAAAGGAGAAACCCATCTCATATTAAGATAACTTTTAGATTATTTTGGCTGACATAAAGAAGCTAAAGTTAGATATGAATCAAGACAGGGCTTTGTTCAGTCACTTTCAGACCCGCCCCTGTTTCAGAACAAGCTCATGACTGAGATAAAGTCAGAGTGACTCTGCCTTTGGTGCAGAAATGGTCTTGTGAGAACCAGACTATTTTACCTACTCACCACATCATAGAATGTGTGCAAGAACTTGGAAAATCCCTTTGTTCATGAGGAAGTTTTGGTGGACAAAGTTACTTGAAAAGGATTAAGAAATTGCCATTCAGCAACACCTGTTTTTGAAAGGAAAATATTAATCATTAAAGTTGAAAATATTAATGATCGCAGATTGTCACTGGCATACCATTTAACATCCTAAAGAGGATGCTGGATTTAGGCAGAATGAAATTTGGTGCAGATCTTTCAGGTGGACAAAAAAAGAAAAAAGAAGCCTCATGTTGATGTTCAGACTTCCCCAATTCAGTGGTCCCTGGATATGTTGCCTGATGGATTTGAAGAGGGCCAATTTGGTGAGCCTTAAATTAGTCTAAGTCTGGATCTAACAATTGGATGTCTTAATATAGCCATAATACTGAATTAAGCTGTTTTCTGAACTCATACAAAATACAAGTAGTTTGTTTAGGGACTGTTCAAAGCTGCAACGGTGCTGAAAAAAATGACTTATGACTGTTTTTCACACTTACGACCGTTGTGGCACTCCCATGGTCATTGATCAAAATTCAGATGCCTGGTAACTGTTTCATATTTATGTCCCGGGGTCACGTGATCATCTTTTGCGACCTTCTGATAAGCAAAGTCAGTGGGGAAAACCGGATTCACTTAACAACCGTGTTACTATCTTAACAACTGCAATGATTCACTTAACAACTGTGGCAAGAAAAATTGTAAAATGGGGCAAAACTCACCTAACAAATGTCTCATTTAGCAACAAAAAATTTGGGCTCAGTTGTGGCTGTAAGTTAAGGAATACCTGTGTTGAACCCTAAATAAATCAGAGGGGATTCACACCTGTTAAACACGTAACCCAAACCACCTAAGTGTAAAATTTATTTATGTTGTGTTGTGCATGTTGTAATGGTAGGTCAGAAAGACCTTGAGAAATGGGGGAAAGAGATACTGCCCATGAAGTGATCAGATAAGAGAAGGTTCAGCCCGCAGCTGCATAATAGGTAGAGAAAGAGGCTTAGAGGGGATTCTCCCTAATTTCTCAGGCTATAACAGAACCTGGGAGATTTGTACTTTCAGACTTGCAAGATGCTGTTAATATAGACTTACAATCAAATAGAAGTAGCTCATATAGTGTGTTTCCTGTTTGGTATTCGTGGGAAGGCTGACATGTTGTGTGAATCTATCTTTAGCCTCTAATAGACAATTTTAGCACAATGTTTAGTCATTGTGTACAACTCTATTTTTAAAATACTGTAGTCATGATGTATTCTTGCTTCTACATTGAAGAGATCACGTTATAGTTTTTACACTTCGCATCGTCCAAATGTGTGACTTTCACCACGTGCGCCATTGGTCATAAGCAGTGAAATGATTTTAAACTGCAGTGCATTTAGAGCAAATGGCAATCATTCATTTCAATCCTAATGCTCCATCTCTTTCACAAACAGTATCGAGATAACTTGCAAATAGAGCACTAAAACTTTATAAAAATAACAAACAGGAACTGAATATCTGATATGAGAAAATGTAGACGGCTGAATGTTCAGGCTTCTCTGTGAAGCTGTATTAGATGGAGAGAGGCAGCAATGCTTGAAGCATAAAGAGAGTTTGATTCAGAATAACAGAATTGGAAGGGACTATGGACATCTTCTAGTCCAACCCCCTGCTTAAGCAGGAAACCCTATATCATTTCAGACAAATTGTTGTTCAAACTTGTTATGTACTGGGCCTTGCTGAAGTCATTCAGCAAGGCTCAGAAAGTCTGCAGAGAGGCTGGGCCTTGCTGAGTCATTCAGCAAGGCCCAGGAAGACTGGAAACAAGTTGCAGAGACCCGGACAGACCACCTGTCTGCCCAGGACCATTGCAGAGACCCGGACAGACCACATGTTTGCCCGGGACCCAGACAGGCTGTCTCCAGCCTCGTGCGCATGCGCGTGGCGGGAGAATAGCCTGCAGCAATTGGCTGAGCATTCCCTTGCTAGGGAATATAAGAAGGAGTGGCCAGTGTGGCCAGGTTGTTGTTGTTAGTGCTTGATTCTGTGTTAGTTCTGTTCAATCTATCGACATGCTTCTGTTCAGTGCATGTGCACAATAAAGAACATCTTTTGCACCAACTGCCTCGTCTTCATGTCTGTGTTGCGAACAGAACAAAACTCTTCTTAAAAACCTCCAGGGTTGGCGCATTCACAACTTTGGGAGGCAAGTTGTTCCACTGATTAATTGTTCTAACTGACAGAAAACTTCTCCTTAGTTCAAGGTTACCTTTTTCCTTGATTAGTTTCTATCCATTGCTTCTTGTCCTGCCTTCAGGAGCTTTAGGGAATAGCTTGACTCCCTCTTCTTTGTGGCAACCCCTGAGATATTGGAACACTGCTATCATGTCACCCCAATCCTTCTCTTTGTTAAACTAGACTTACCCAATTCCTGCAATCGTTCTTCATATGTTTTAGCCTTCATTCCCCTATCACCAGTCCTTCATCACCAATTATTATTATTATTATTATTAAGGCTTATCACAGAGTCATTTTTGTCCATCCCAAGGACCTGAGATAGGCAGATGTTGTTCTTTGATGGTGTTAAAGGTATTATTGCAGGAGGTAAGTTGTTCTGAATAAAGCTGCCTTCTGCAATTGACTGGTGATGATTTTGTCATTGTCAATTCTTCTGTCTACTGCCGCATCCACTATCCAGACTTTTTTTTGTCATTCTTATTAGCAATTGTTAAGTCTGGGGTATTATGTGGCAAGTGCTTGTCTCTAAACTCTGAAGCCTCAGAGCAATTTAGCTTCTTCTTTTTCTATGGCTTTTTCTATTTTATGATTCCACCAGTTCTTGCTTGCAGGTATATGGTCTTTCTTGTGAATCTTCTAATCCACCATTGTCAATACTTTGTCATGCCATTGTTTATGCTATCTTCTTGCAGCAACTAACCAGGTGATCCATTGTTTCTTCCGCTTCTTTGCTGAGGTAGGATTTGCTGTCTGTTACTGTCTTCTCAATTCTGACTTTGTATACATTTGTTCTTAAGGCTTGGTCTTGTGCAGCCAGAATTAGCCCCTCTGTCTCTTTCTTCAGTATTCCTACTCTTAACCATTGCCAGGTCTTGTTATTGTCTGCTTTGCCTCCTATTTTTTTTTTAAAAATGTACTGGCCACGTAATGCTTTGCCTTGCCATGTCTCTTTTCTATTCTTCATTTGGTCTTTCTTGTATGCACGTTTTGTCTCTCCAGTCTCAGTAAGCTTTCCTGGTATACTAGCTTCAGTGCATCTTCATCACTTACCTTCCAATGCCCTTTCCCTTTTTTAATTGTCTGGTGCACTTGCAACATTCCACGCCCACCTATTTTCCTTGGTACGTGGAGTCTCTCAACATGTGGATGAAGTGAATGATTCATTGTCATTATATTTCTGATCTTCCTATCCAGGGCCTTTACTTATTATTCTCTCTCTCCCTCTCTCTCTCTCTCTCTCTCTCCCTCTCTCTCTCTTCATTCATCCATCCCTCCATCCAGCCCAATGTGCTGAGAAGTATTTAATACGAGAATCACAATCAAGTAGGAAAAGGAAACAGATTGTTAGTGGGTTCTTTTCCCTTTTTCTTTTGGGTATGGAAAGATAGAAATGTATCCTGGGTAACTTTAGGACGGTCTTGTCAAACGGGCGTCTTTCAAATATGCTTGGAGTTTCCAGTAAATGCCAGAATAATGCTAATAAATGTGGCGGTTTTAGGCTAATAAAGATGCTTTAGGATTAGAATGTTTATCATGTGCCAAAGATAAACTTTGAGCAAATCAAAGTTATAATACATGTGAATTTAGAGAACAACACTTTTAGCAGACAAGATCTCCATCATTCAGGATGAAGCTAGATAGCTGGAAGCAAACATGGATTATGTGGGAACTTGGATTATTATTATTTCTGTGATAATAAATGATAATAATCCAAGTGAACATAACTTTAAATTTTTTTAAAAACCATTTTACATTAGCCTAAATTATTTCTAATTATTTCTAAAGTAAACATATAATATAACTATTATATGTATATATATATATATTAATATTTCTCCACTATATTCTATTTCCTATACTCTATCAAACATTTTTATAAATCAGTCCAATCTTCAATCATTGCAAGTAAAAATATCAGTAATATTTCACCAATCTCAATACAACTCCTTTAGTTTTAACTTTTCTAATTTTCCATAATTGCCATTCCAGACCATAATCAAATCCATAATTCACATCAATATTAACTCAGACTAAAATCTTAAACCTTAGAAATCTCAAAAATATTAGCTCACTTGAAGTCTCTAAAAACCATTTTACCCGTCAAATAAAGTTTTAACACTCATGTTTAAACCTAATTCTAGCTTTCTTTTTATGCCAAGCAGGTTTCCACAATAGGGCCTTTAGCTCCTCCCATCTTAATATTTGACTATACACATTTTCCCACAGTTGCGTCTGATCATAGTCTTCTTCTCTTTTTCCCAATATTGTCTGCACTATGTAATCAGTCTTAGTCAGTATGGTGATTATTCGTTGTTTGTATATATTGTCAGCATTTTTAATGTCTCGTGTTTGAAAGTCCATTTCTGTTGTTTTTAAAGCTATAGATGTTTTAGTTGAATTCTGCCTTTGGTCCTCAGAAATCTCCATCATTTGTATATAAGGTGTAACATCTTCCTCTTCAATAGGTTGTAGATATAAATCCTCCATCTCATTAAGTTGTAAATCTAGGTGTGTCATGATCAGTTGAAGTTTGAAATTCAATTTTTAACTCTGAAACATCCTCTTTCCTGAGTGTCCTGAAATGCTCTCTTAATTCTTCTTTCATTTCCAAAAATTTTTCTAGTATGAGTCCATAGTTAAGCTGTGAGTGAGATTCCATTCTTCTTCTCTTTTTTTTTTTTAATAGTGAAAGTTCAGCAGTGTCTGAGCGTGAAGCCAAGTTCAGCAGTTCAGCTGCAAATGGTTACATTGTTACGATAAGGCTTTCTGGGCTTCAGGCCAAGTTCCGAGCTACATTGTAACCATGCAATCCACATAAATCCACCCCGAGAGCCAAAGAGGTTTGTTTTCTTTTTAAAGTAGATAAAAATGTTCAGAAGGGGGGGGGGGAGGAAAAGAAACACTCCACCCCCCTCCCTAAAATTTTCCACTTAAGCTGAAAACAAGCAGGCAGAGAGAGAGAGTCACAGTAAGGCTTTTTCTTCTTCTTCTTTTATTTTTTTTCAGGATCCCCCGAATTCCAACAGTTCAAATACACAATAAAAATTAGTTATTTTTTCCCCCAAGTATTCGAACGCTGCTTTTTCAAGGGAGGGAATAGTTTCTAGAAGCTTTTCACAGGGAAGTAAATAAGACAACAAGAGGGAAGGAAAGGTCTCACCCGGATCTTCCACGGTGGTTCTTTATGCTTAGATGTTGCTGTGACTTTTGCATGTTACTGGCCGATCTTTTCCCCGTCGGCCCAAAGGTGATTTCTCGGATCGCAGAGGTAGCTGCCGCTCTCTCCGTGATCAGACGAGTGTCGCCTCTCCGGGGCGGTGGTCGCCTCTCCGGGGCGACTTTCGACCCTGTCCAGGGTCTACCGGCGGGGGGAAATCGGTCGGCAAAGAGAACATACTCTTTGGCCGACCGCAGGTGCTGCAACCGGAACTGGAAGTCTGAAACAGGCCAGCTATCTAACGCAGTTGAAAAATATGACATACAATGTCCAAGATAAAAGACGGGGTGACAATAGGATGAAGCAAATGGTAGAATTAAAATATTGTCTTAGTTCTCAAGATCTCCTTTCTTCCCTGTATCATCATTAGCAAACAAAGAAAGTACATAAAATCAATTGGTAAAAACTTTTTAAACAAACATATTCCAGCAAGTCCAAAAAATAAAGGCACAATTATTACAACAATTCATTTAGTTACCATTTGAAGTTACAATGATACTGACTTCTGGCTGACTTCACACTTACGACTGTTGCAGCATCCCCAGGGTCAGGTGATCAAAATTTGGATGTTGGCAACTGACTCATGTTTATGACGGTTGCAGTGTCCCTGGGGTCATATGATCACTTTTTGTGACCTTCTGACAAGCAAAGTCAATGGGGAAGCCAGATTCACTTAACAACCATGTTACTAACTTGAGAACTGTGGTGATTCACTTGTCACCTGTGGCAAGAAAGTTAATAAAATTCACTTAGCAACTGTCTCGCTTAGCAACAGAAATTTGGGGCTGAATTGTGGTCCTAAGTCGAGGACTACCTGCACTGAGTTTGGAACAAAACATGAATTTTGGTCTTGAAATATTTGGAAACATTTGCAAATTTTGTACATTTTTATGCTTAAATGGTCTCTGCAGAGCACAGTTTTAATGAGATACAACAGTCAATTAATTTTATTTATTTTATATATCATATTTAGAAATCAGCCCTCCCTCCCTCATAGAGTAACTTTAGGTGATATTCAAATTAATCCCTTTTTTAAGGGAAATTCTTTTTCTAGTTTTATTTATTTTAATACATAGATTGTCCTTCAAAATAGAATTTGTTTTTGAAAAACTGAGGAAATGAGTTAAACTTGTGCGATAGCTGACTATATAAATTTGATTAATAAATAAATGAAGATTACAATCTATTTCAATTCATTTTACCTTCCCTAAGGAATTATCTTCAACTTTGCAGCAGTTTCCATTCTTTTAAGTGCCTCTTCTAATGATTTCACCCCTTTCATGATTAAACCGATGGATCTAATGTTGTCACCAGGTTTCACCACTTTACTCGCGATAGCTACGTCACCATCAGATGGTCCTTATGTCAGCATGATAGAGACCTCTTCTTCCAATGATCTAGTAATGGAGAAGGAGGAACAATGTGAGCAGAATCAAAGACAGACTAGCTTTTCACAGGAATAATTTGGGAAAGGTTAGGGATATTTTTCATAGCAAGTAAAATAACAACCAGCTGATATTTTCTATGTCGTAATGGATAAAAAAAAGTAGAGATGATCTTGGGGATAGGAAAGAAATGAGGAAACTGAGAAAGGAGTTGCAGAAAAGATGATATAGAAGCAATGGTGAGAAAGAAACTCTAAAGGTCACTGTCTTGATGTTGTTTAGCATAAGATAGAGAGAAACTTTGACAATCTTTCCCCCTTCCTACAATAAAGAACATTATATTAATTCCTTTTCTGTCTGTTTCTTGAACCAGCCTATAGCAAAAGGGTGACAACATTCATGCTTTGCCAGATGTGAGAAATATCCAATAAATAAAAATTGATATAAAAAAACAAATATGCAAAAGAATTTCAATATCAGCAGGTCCTGTGATTCTTAGGAACTGCAGGGGACTCACATCACTCCACATTTTCAGAGCATTTGCTATGGCTTTGTCCACCTTGCATCTAGGCATATCAGGGGTGTAGTTGTTAATCCTTTGAGCAATGGAGAAAAACACAAAAGATATAATTGGGAAATAGAGCTTTCCTTTTTCCTTCTATCTCTCAGAAATCTAATAGAAACATCTTAGCTGTACATCAATCTATTTTTGTACCATTTTGGTGCTCTTTGAAATCGATTATATTCCAAGACGTCTGGAACTGCACACCTGGGCTGTTCCATTACTTTAATTGTTTCAAATGGAAGAACATCAAGGTAATCCTGCATAACCAAGAATGGGAGGAATTAGAACATTGCTGTTAGAATTTTACTTTACTATTAGAGTTTAGAGGAATTAGAGTATTACTAAACATCTCAAATCATCATCATCATCATCATCATCATCATCATCCTAAGAGTTGGAAAAGACCTTCTAGTCCACGGGTGTCAAACTCGCCGCGTCACGTGTTGTGACTTTTTTTGCATTGCCGGAGCTAGGGTGGGTGTGGTGTCCTCATGATGCAACCAGCCCACGGGCCGGCAGTTTGACACCCCTGTTCTAGTCCAACCCCCTGTTCAAGCAGGAGACCCTATACGAGGGGTAGGCAGCCTTGGCTCTTTTATGACTCCTGGACTTCAACTCCCAGAATTCCTGAGCCAGCATGGCTCAGCATGGAAACCTCTCCATTTCTCCTCAGCATGGCTGGCTCAGGAATTCTGGGAGTTGAAGTCCATGAGTCATAAAAGAGCCAAGGTTGCCTACCCCTGCCCTGTACCATTTCAGACAAATGGATGTTCAGAAAAATGGATGTATTATATAAATACATGTGTGCATTGGTGGCATAGTCTTTGTGTATTTGTCCATCCATTAATTCTTCCATCCACTTTTAAACATTCTTCTTCTGACACATTATTATTGGTAAATTAAGGCTGCGATCAGTAGATCAGAGACTTTATGGCATCAGTGAAGTAGCAGAGCCAGGCTTTCTTCAGTGAAGATCAGTGCTGTGAACAAATATGATTTTCTTTATTTGCTTGTTTGCTTGGTAAATGAATAAACTTCAGAATCTCCCACTCTCCCAACAGGTCTATAAAGAATAAAAAGGGTTTTCACATGCAAGTGCACTGAGATTGGCTACAAAAAGACCCAGGTGAAAAGGAATGTTTTAAAGAAGAAATAGTTAAGATAAGAAAAGATGGTGCTAACATAGGAATAGGGACATAGAAAGGGAACATTGAGACAGAAGTGTATAGATTAAACAATTGAAATAGAATAGTTGTAAACATATGAGTATTACGAAGACAGTAGGATAAGATAGTACTTTAATTTTGGGCTGACTTGCCAAATGGGCACCTTTCATATATATTTGGGTTTTAATTGCCAGAAAAATATGAATAATTGTGAAGGAAGTTTCAGGCTGATAAAAGATTATTAGAATGTTGATCACGTATCTGACAACAGCAGATCAAAGACTGTTTGCCTCCAGTTCCTAAATCCCTTAGACAGGGAGGCACAAGTAAAAAGTTAAACTGATAAGAACAGGGCAAGAGGGTTTTGCACTCAAAAGTTGATTAGAATGGTGAAAACATACCTCCTGAACATTTAGATGAGCATTAACAGAAACATGCTAGAGTATATTATGGGATGGTGCATGTTAAATGGAAGGTAATATGCTAGTACAAAATGTCAGCAATGTGTCAAATTACTGTAATAAATGGAGTCTGTTGTTTTCTCAAATAAAAGCATATAAAAGGTGCTCCTGAGAGCAGAAAATTGTTCCTCTTCTTGCTTCTTGTGTTATAAATAAAGAGTACTTTTTTAGTTCACCTAAGGAGAATCTCTTGACACGCCTGCTTTTATGTTTTCAAAAAATATTTACATTTATTGTTAACACGATCCCAAAAATAATAAATATTTTTTCCTTTTTCCTAGTCATAATCTTAATCATAGTTCGGGGAAAATTTGGTAGAAAATAAACATGTGAGGCATACAGTTTCCCAATCTTATAATAATTATTGTTGGGATCATGTTAACAATAAAAATAAATATTTATTGAGAAGATAGAAGCAGGTGTGTCAAGAGATTCTCCTTGGCTGAACCCAGCTAACACACATTTACTTAAGTGAATTAGCAAAAGCAGAAATTATTTGAATGCATTGATAGACGAATCAGTGGAAATCCTCAGGCCCAGGAATTTGAAAGACAAAGCAAATTACAAATTCAGATAAATTGATATGTTGCACATATCCAAGATATTTCACTTCTCATCCAAGAAGCTTCTTCAGTTCTGAGAAGTGAATAGAACTGAAGAAGCTTCTTGGATTAGAAGTGAAACGTCTTCAAGGAAAAACAAAGTCCAGTTGTCTTTTGAAAAAAAAAAAAAGCAGCACTTTAGATATAATAACCATAACTTGGTTGACTGAGAATCTCCATAGATATTCAGCAAATTTCCAGTTTCCGGAAATTGCTGGTATGGTTAATTTATAGTTTAATATGTCACTATAAAAGCTATTTATAAAAAAATACTTTGGTGACTTTATCCTTGTAAAGTTTACCATGTTGTGTGAATGCAACTTAGCTATAACTGAATGTTGGAAGTCAAGAGTCAAAAAGTGCAGTGCTGCCAGTTCTGTAATCTGAATGGTGGACCTCAAAAATAGTTCAAGGTTCATGGTAAACTAGATATAAGTCACCTGTTTCTTTTGTCAGCTTCAAGCTCATTCTAACACAAGACATACATCCCAAAAGTGTATTGCTTGTATAACTGAATCAGACTACCCAAACAATGAAGAAGTGTCTCTAACCACAGAGTCTTCTGAGCTTGAGAAATTCTCTTCCCATCACCTAAGAAGAGGAAGTAATTTTGCACCATTCTGTGATATCTCTTTTTGAAAGTGAAAGGCAAACAGATAACCATTAGTTGATTACTAAACCATTTCATTAACTGATCCATGTACAAAGCCATTAAAATTCCACCATGGTGATCATTAAAATTCCACCATGGTGATCATTAACATTCCATCATGGTGATCATTAAAATTCCACCATGGTAAATTCTACTCATTTTCCCTTCAACGCAGCATGCTTGCCAAGTTCATGTTTCACCTGAAAGGTATTGATTCATGGATGCAGGGCTTTTCATAATGAGATTTTGGATCTTTTTCCTTCAAAGGCTGCAACTAGCATCAGGTGATGGGGTCCTCTGGTGCCATGGGGCTTTCAAAGGTCTTTGCCTTTAGAAGCCAGTTAACTTCTGATTCAGAGAAAATGCTAAGAAGAGAGCTTTACCTCATTTCCCCTGGAACTCATGCAGGTGGCTTCTGGTGGATAGAAACACCTGCCTCATCCTATCTCATGGGTCTTGAAATGCTTTCTTTTTCTCTTGAAGACAGGGCACTGTAACATGTTGGTCCCATTTCACTTATCTGTGGAACATATGGATAAGAAGTTTTTTTTGTCAAAAGTTTTGAAAATTCAAGGAAGAGATAGCATACTCCTGCATACTTTCCCCTAAATTAAGAAATGAACAAACAGAGCACTGGTGTGTTTTATGGTGTATATAAACTTTGGACTGCAACAAGTAATCCACTGACAGAATTGGCTAGATCCAAGATTCTGAATAGCTGATTTATGCAACATGAATCCATGAATGGAAGCATGCATGAGTTAGGGTGGGGGATATCTACCCTGGAGAGATCATGAGATAAAGTAGGTGGAAGAACCAGCAAAAAAAATCTTCTCTTGCTCTGTTTTTTTTTTTTTTTAGCACAGAAGTCATTGAATCCCAATGCCTTCCACCAATAGAAAAACCTCTTCAGTTCATAAGGGATCAGCTCTGTATTGAACCACTGAAATAAATCTTACCTAATTAATTCCTTGCTTGTTTGTTTATTGCTTTTTCCTGAGTGGTCCCAAGTTTATTGCATTGAAGTCCTGTAAAAATGCAAACAAAACATCAGAATGTGAGCAGCAAAATGGAGTCAGAAACAAGAGCTGAGAAAGCAGAAAAGGGTGTTGATTATTATTAAATCCATGAAAAGGATTTTGGAAACAGGATGGTTAGTTCTGCCATTAGTAGTTGTACTGGCATGGTATAATTGATTTACTGATCTGTCCCCCAGATAGATTTACTTTTGTGTGCCAGCCCCACACAATGCAGGAAGGTTATCCTCTAATCCAGGGGTGTCAAACTGCCGGCCTGCAGGCCAGTTGCATCATGCACAGGCTGCGCCCACCCCAGCTCTGGCAATGCGAAAAAAGTCGCAATAAGTCGCAACACATCACATGACGCGGTGAGTTTGACACCCGTGCTCTAATCATCTCCAAGGAAGCTGGAGATGCTGTTACTTCTTTCTTCTTTTAACCTTTTCCTTCTTGGGAAGAAGAAAAATACTTAAAAAATTTCCCTTTTCTCATTTCTACCCTATAATGCAGTTTTGGGGGTGATTGGAAATTACCAAAATGACTGACACAGAGACTCTGTTTTTCATCTTTGAAACATTATTTCATACTCAGGAGTAAGTAGAATTGACTAACTCTCAAGTATTTCATATGTCATGAAAGGAGTTAGTTGGTCCAGGAAGCTGACCAGGGCAAGATGGGGTATGTCTAGATCTAAAACGTTCTGCACTAGGTAATTGTGCCTTGCGTGAGTTAGTGCACCTTCCACACCCAGTGACTCAGTTCTAGTTTAATCATGTAAGCGAGCAACTGAGGATTGAAGCAAGCTTCTCGCAATTCATGAGCAATCAGGAACTGTGTTCTTTTGTGCTCTTCTTATGCTGATATGAGGCAGACATATCAATTTTCATTTCCTTCTTTTTTTGTTGCTGTCGGAGTTCATCACTTCTATGCTGGAGCTTGTTTAGCACCAGAAAAGTAAAAAAAGAAAATCAAGTTAGTAGGCATGATAGAAGCCTTGTCACTTTTTTCATGCATATGAAAGAGCCATGATGCTGCAGTGGTTAGAATGCAGCATTGAGGCTAACTCTGTTGACTGCCAGCAGTTCGATCCTGACTGGCTCAAGGTTGACTCAGTCTTCTAGCCTTCTGCTGTAGGTTAAATGAGGATTCAGATGGTTGGCCACAATATGCTGACTCTGTAAACCACTTAGAGAGGGCTGTAAAGCAGTATGAAGAGGTATATAAGTCTAAGTGCTGTTGCTATATCATACAGGCAATGCTATTAAAAATTTATAGGTCAGTTTTGAGGCCAGCTATCTTGATTCTTTTGACTCTCCATAGATGCCCATTTTGCACCCTGGCAAACAGCTCCCCAAAACTGGCCTTGCCACAACCCTAACCCTAACCCTTTTGAATTCTCACTTGGGAAATATTAATTATTCCAAATTTGCATTTCTTTATCTTGAGTTCTATTGGACCTAGTGCATACATTAGAAGCATAACTTGTCATGTATAAACCATCCTTTGCAGTAAAACATATTCATGCATTCAGGGAGACAGGTATAAAGGTAAAATAAAGGTCAGCAATATGACAGGCAGGGACTATTTATTATCTAGAGATAATAATTAGGAGAAGACATTGAAATACATTGTTTGTGATGTATATCTTGCTTGAAAGCAATATTTGTATCCTTTCTATGCTTTGCTTCTATTAATTTCAGATTACCTTTACCTCTATGGAGTTCTTTCTTTCTTTTTCTGTGGTAAGATTATACTAATCACATCCAATTCAACCAGTTAAAGCAACCAGGATATCAGTTTAAGAAAAATCAAATCACACAGATATGAAGGATCCTTTGGTTAAACCTGGAGTGTATTTTAAACAGTTGCATCTTGAGGGGTCCTTGGTGCTCTCTGTGCTTGTTTGTTTTCTTGCAGACGTTTCATTACCCTAACTAGGTAACATCATCAGTGCTAGTAAGGAGTGCTGTTTGCTGTCAGTTTATTCTGATGTCTTGTCTGTCTGTGTGGGTGGGGGCAGTCTTAGGAATTCTTTGGTTGGGCTGTTTATTAATGGCTCTTTGGCAGTTTCTTGACTGGGGTATTGTTTACTTGATTGTTGGTCTGATGTTGACCATGGAGTTAATCTATGCTGATCTGAGTGCTAACTACTGGTGGGGAGGTGCTGGAGTCCTTTTCACTTTTGGACTGGTTGATTGTCTCTTTTGCATAGTCTATAGATGTTGTTAATGTCTATGTGTCTATTGATGGCTGATTTGTCAGAGTGCCAGGCTTTTAGAAATTCCTTGGAACTTTTGGATTTGGCCTGGTCTAGGATTGTCACATTTTCCCAATTGAAACTATGATTAAATCTGTCTATATGCATCTTGTTTAATAAGTCATGCTAAATCAAAATAGACCTGGTTTCTCAAACAGTAGGATTATCAGACAAACCAATATATTATACGGATACGTGGCTAAACTTCACAAATCTCACGAGATCTTGAATATCTTACTCCTGAAATTTGTGAGTCAAGCAATGAGATCATTGTGAGATGAAGAAAGGAAGACAAGTGACAAAATGTGTCTAGTCACCAGCCCTGTGACTTTTCTACGTGCCTTTCATATTGGCATGCAGTTGCATACACTATGCAGTGTTTCTCAACCTCAGCCACTTTAAGATAGGTGGACTTCATCTCGAAGAATTCCTCAGCCAGCAATGCTGGCTGAAGAATTCTGGGAATTGAAGTCCACGCATCTTAACATTGCTGAGGTTGAGAAACACTGGCGTATAGCATTGGCAGTGTTTGTTTCATGACATCACAATGCACGCCTGGGAATGTTCATGTGATTGCTGTTAGCAGTAGGCATCTATGAACGAATCTCTTGAGTTTGGGTGATCTTGCAAAATTAGTACTTTTTTTCTCCTATTAAGATGTGTCACAGGCACAGCAGTGCTTTGCTAATTTCTTCAATAAAAAAGTAAAGAAAGTATTGGGAAAACAAGAGAACCATCAGATGCAGTCAAAGCTTCCCAAATTTCATTCCCTTGGCAGTCAAAGGTACTAAATATTGGACATATTCTACAAGTTAGCTCATAGAAGGTCCCTTGGTTCAAAAATTGTTGCCCAATGATGCACCATTTTAGCAGTTAAAGCTCATAATAATGAAATTTTAATAGCATGTACATTATCTGCTTTGCATACGTTTTGAGGTTTTGACACATATGCAGTGCAAAGTAGATAAGTAGACAGAAATCACCTTAGTCCCCTGCTTCTTTTTTCTTATCCCTTTTCTGAGTGGTATTCTCAGAAGGCAAGATTGGGAAGGATGTATGGGATCATCTAGTTCAGGGGTAGGCAACCTTGGCTCTTTTATGACTCGTGGACTTCAACTCCCAGAATTCCTGAGCCAGCACAGCTGGCTCAGGAATTCTGGGAGTTGAAGTCCACGAGTCATAAAAGAGCCAAGGTTGCCTATCCCTGATCTAGTTCATCCCCCTGAATGTGGAACGGCAACCTGCCTGGAGAAACTGACAATTGCTTGAATTCACTCCTCTCTCTCTCTCTCTCTCTCTCTCTCTCTCTCTCTCTCTCACACACACACACACACACACACACACGCACGCACATATCTGCCAGAAAAAGCTCTATCGCTTATGTTCTGAGCTTCCCAGTGCAGACACAGATACAACTTGAGGAGAAAGCAAAAACTGATTCACATGCAAATTCACACACATATACACAAAGGCAACACACACCTGTGCTCCGATTAGACTTTCATTACACACAAAAGAAAATACAAATGCTTCCTAGATCACAACACAAGAAAGGGTTGGATTATTTATTAGCTAGGTATAGGTACAAAAGTATCCAAAGAACATATCCCATTACAAGGAATAATTACAAGGAAAAGAAAATAACCAAATTCCCAAACTAATAATTGAGAGACGGAATCTAACATATATCAATCCCCAAAGGCTTTCTGATATAACCAGATCTTGGTGGTTTCCCTGCATGCCAACAAGGTTGGTGTTGGTTTGATGTTGGATAATACACTGTTCCCAAGTGAAGGCATCTACAGAACATGCACACCTTGCATTTGTTAATCTGCATTTTGAATTGGACCAGAAAGCTAATCAACAACCAACGTAGCTTCCATAACAAAGTTCAGTCTACTCATTTTTCTCCATTATCAAGCAGGCAACCAAACTTTTATTGCTTTTACTATGTTATAAACTTAGTTGAAATAATGCTTTTGATCTCTGCAAAATATAAATTCTTCCATGCCATTTAAATACAATGGATTCTTCAATGGTTTCATTTCCTTGTTCCTAAGAAAGAAAAAGAAGGATATTGTTAAAGGGAATGAAAATAAATAAATAAATGTTTGAACACATAGGATAAACATAGGTACACCGCTGTTTTCCCAGAGCAGATTTGCTAAATAAAAAGAAGAGTAACTGCTTTGTTCTGCTACAATAGGCTGGTTAGGACAGAATCAGGAATCGGATGAATCCGTGTTGGGCTCTTGTCCAATAAACCTGGTGCCAACCTTACTGTGGAGAATCAGGGAGATAATTTTGAAGAAATAGGCAAGGACTGCTATATAAGGAAAAGGGGCTGAAGCATTCCTTAAATCTGGGAACCAAGATAATATCAGAAAAAAATCAGACTGGCTCCTCCCTGAATCTTTGGGATAGAAGAGGGAGAGGAGATAAATAGAATGAGGATATTTGGAGCTGGCTGTGTGACACCCGACGGTGATAATAAAATGAAATTCATTGTAGAGAAAAGTAAGGTTTTACACTTAGGCAAGAAAAACCAAATGTATAAGTATAGAATACATGGAATTGCTCAATAACAGTAACTGTGAGAGGGATCTTGGAGTCCTAGTGGACATTCACTTAAATATGAGCCAGCAGTGTGCAGCGACAGCCAAAAAAGCCAATGCAATCCAAGGCTGCATTAATAGAGGAATAGAATAAAGCCTAACTAAGGAATATTAGATGGAAACTAATCAAGGAGAGAACCAACCTAGAACTTCCTAATGATGAGAACAATTAACCAGTGGAATGGCTTGCCTTCAGAAGTTGTGGGTGCTCCATCACTGGAAGCTTTTAAGAAGAGACTGGACAACTATTTGTCTGAAATGATATAGGGTCTCCTCCTTGAGCAGGGTTGGAGTAGAAGACCTCCAAGGTCTCTTCCAGCTCTGTTATTCTAATGTTCTAAGCATCTTATCTGGGGTATTGATTTCCAAATTAATTTAAATCTAGTATCCAATCCTACAGTTTGTGGACTCTTCTCAAATGGACATGTGCCATTATTTTATCTCTCTTCTTTGTTTTTGAAGGTATATCTATTGACATTTGACTTTTTTTGTATCTTCTAGGCTACCTTGTTATCATCAGGTATGGTGTATGACACTGTCCCATCATTAGTACTGAGATCTTGTTTAGTTATCATATATATATAACACCCCCCCACACACAAACACACTTATTTTGCAGCAAAAATTTTCTGATTAAAACCTATGGCATGATATATTTTTTTAATATTTGCTTCAGGTTACCATCCTTCCTATTCTCTGCATTAGCTTACAGTATTTCTGTAGTTTCTAAGGGCCAATCTGATTCTTTTAGTTATTTGCTGCTCCTCCAATCTACCTGCCAAGTGTATTTGAATGCATCTTCTGGACTTCATGGCCGTGAATTCTTCACCAGATGGGAGAAATCAGTTTTAGAGTGTAAACTTAAATCCAGAACTCATAGTATTCTTTATCCTTTTTCCCCCAGAGGCAGCCTTGACTGCTGCCATAGGCTATTTCAAAAGTCAAGTACATAGAGGACTGAAGTGGCTGGCAATGACTTTAAAACACACTGATGGACTTCCGGTTCTGTTTCGCGGCGCTGGCGATCGGTCAGAGAGTCTTCTGTCTTCGCCGGCCGGTTTCCCTCCGCCAGTAGACCCTGGACAGGGTCGAAGGTCGCCCTGGAGGGGCGACCACTGCTGAGGAGGACTCTCGGCGATTGCAGAGGGTGCGGCAGCACCTTCCGCGGTTCGAGGCAACTCCTTTGGGCCGACAGGGAAAAGATCGGCCATTAACATGGCCGATCACTTAGCTGCACCAGCCGAAGTCGGAATAACAGCTAAGCATTAAAGAACCACCGTGGAAGATCCGGGTGAGACCTTTCCTTTCCTCTCTTTACCCTATCTCCCTATGAAAAGCCCCTGTAATTATTTCCCTATCTTGATAAAGCAGCGTTCGCTCACTTGGGAAAGCAAGCTTTGGACAATAAATAATAAATTATTTTTTACTGACTATTTCTACTCTTGGATACTCTGGGGTCCCGGAAAAAATCCTTACTACAGAATTTTATTATTTTACTTACTTATCAAACTGGACAATATTGTTTTCCTTTACTTCTATTCCTTTTTTAAGTGGATAAAACCTTTCTGGAAAAAGATTTTATAGTCTACTGGGGACATCTTGTGGTGAAAACTGACATTGCAATTACACTTTCTCTGATTCTGAGGCTGGTTTGACCTTCAAATTATTATAAAAGGGAAAAGATAAAGAATTTGAAACAGCTGTGTGGAGGTGGATATGAGCTGATTGTTATTAAACATAACCTCCACTAAAAGACTAAAAGATTACTTCACCATGGAAATGGAGGAACCTTACCCACAGCTTGACTACAATCTTATATTGGAAAAAATCTTGGAAGTTACTGAGCAAATGAAATTTAGGCTGAAAACTAAAGATGATTTTCCAGAACTACAAACTAAGGAACAGATCAACATCAAAGAGGCTTGTGTTCAACATGATGTACAACATGATGAGATGGAGGAATCTTATTCACAACCTAACTACGAAAAAGCCTTTGCCCCAAAATCTCAAAATGATTTCCAGACTTCAATTGATTATTCTACAAATAAAAAAAACAACAGAAGAGGAATCTTTCACTACCAAAGAGGATTCTGTACAATCCTATGTACAACCTATTGAGTATCAGAACTATGATAACTTGGACAACCAACTAACAACTATAACACTGGACAAAATTGATTACGCTACCCAGACAATAGCGGAAGAAAGAGAACAGAACTACGACCAGATTGAATTGATGATAAATATGTCTAACAAAACATTGAGATTTCTTGATATAGAGGCTCTCTTATGGAAACCTGCCTGGCACAAAAAGAAAGCCAGAGTTGGATTTAAAAATGGGATTTAAATCTTTACTTGATGGGTAAAAAAGGTTTTTTAGAGACATGGACTGAATTAACACTAACTGAGATGAAAAGTAAAGGTTTTTGGACTGATCTAATGTTTAGGATTTAGATTTATAACTGAGATGAAATTATTGGTTAGATATAATTTGGAATTGTGAAATGAAAAAAGTTTTAAATGAGGAGCTATTAAGACAAGAAATAGAATATATGTGTGAAATAGTGTAAGAAGGTATCTTTTGGGAGAATATGTTTATTTTAGGTATGATAACCACTTTGTAAAGGAATGAAAACAAGGAAATGGATTGTGATAATGGAAGATATGGTATTAGTAAATGAAGACTTATTAAAATAAGAATTAGAATATATTTTGGAAATGTAAGAAGGTAACTGTAGGAATAAGATGTTTATATTAGATATTATAATTATTATGTTATGTAATGAGGGAAATTAGGGATACCCGAAGGGTAAACAATATGTTTAATTAAGACTAAATTAGTATATGGTAAGTGGAATTTAGTAAAGCTTAAAAACAGGATTTGGACTTGTATAGGTAAAATGTTATTGATAAAATTTTATGGATTGATTGAATTTTATTTAGAAAGGTATTAATTTGAATATGTTATATTAATGGAGGGAAATAGAGAATTTTTAAGGAGTTAACCTGACCTGTATATGCATGATTTTGACTTTGGATAATTGATTACCCCATCTCCACATTGTTTCCTAAGTACTTTGTTCTAAAAAAATGAAAAAATTAATAAAACTTGTTATAAAAAAAAAACACACTGATGGTATCATGCTGTCTCACGTGATCTCCTTGTGTTGAATGCTGTAATAGGCATGGAAATAAGGGGAGTCCAGAAATTTCTGCTTTGTTGCATGGGGAGGAATGTTGAGAGTTACAGTTCAGCAACACAACTAGGGCCAGATTTTGTGCATACCTGGGCTATGAAATTCTGGATTTTCATAAACTCCCACTTCTGAGCCAAATAAGATGTTCTCTGATACTAAATCAGATTATTTGTTCATCTGGTCCACCAATGCCTTCTATTTTCCCAACAGTTAAAACAATTAACCAGTGGAACAAGTTGCCTCCAGAAGTTGTGGGTGCTCCAACACTGGAAGTTTTTAAGAAGAAATTGGACAACGATTTGTTTGAAATGGCATAGGGCTTCCTGCTTGAGCAGGGGTTGGACTAGAAGACCTCCAAAGTCACTTTCAACTCTGTTGTTCTGTTCCTTGGACAAACAACAGCTTCCTAATACTTCCAGCTGCCACCTCAAAGACTGATACCAAAAGGAGAAATGAGGCACCTCTGTTGTGAGATAAGAGAGCTCTTTTTTTTTCTCAACTGCCACTTAGATAACAATGGCCATCTCATCACAGTATCTAAATTGGAACTTACAATGTAAAAATGGTTTGCCAAGTAGTTATTTGCTTCTTTCCTCATCTCTTCTCCCTTATGGGCTATGCCTTTTTGATTGAAAGGCAGAGCAGGGATAATTTATATTTATAACTCTCTTCAGTTTCTTAGTAGTTTTCATCCATTGTGGTATGGCAAAAACTAAATTCAATGACAAAGCCAACCAATATATGTCCAGTATAATGAGTGGCTAAATTGTTGGACTTCAACTGGAGATGTCTAAGTTCAAGTCCCCTTTCATCCAGAGATCTCAGTAGATGGTTTCAATCCATTTACTTTCGCTTAGTCCTAATTAGCTCACAACAGTACCGTATTTTTCCGTCTATAAGACGCACCCTTGTATAAGATGCTCTGGCATGCGAGTTTCTCCACGCCGATCAGCTGTTCGGCGGAGCACCGAACAGCTGAGCCAGCAAATCCAGAAGTTCGGCTGGCCGACGATCTTGCCCCCTCCCTCCTCCCGTTAGTGGCAAGCCCACAGGGGCTTGACACCTGCACCAGGCAGCAATGCAACCCACACAGGCAGCCCCTGGGCTGCGGAGGTTGCCATTATTTTCCGTGTATAAGACGCTGCACTTGTATAAGACGCACCTGATTTTTGAACAGGGTGTTTGCACGGAAAAAACAGCGTCTTATACACGGAAAAATACGGTATTTTGGAGAGAAAATAAGACTAGGGGAAACTTCCCCCTGTAAGCCATCTTGAGCTCCAAGAGAAAAAGAGGCTATAAAAACATTTGTTGTGTACTAGTTAATGTCACTCCTAGCCAACAACAATGCCCGTAGAAAGTGAGTACAGCCAAAGGTTGGAGACAGATTAAAATGCACTTCACCATAAGAATTAGAAACTTCATGCTGAGCTTACCATAAAATCTCTGAATTCTTTGTCTGTCGTTACTTGGGAGACGGAAGTAGTGTGGGTTTCTGTAAGCATATGTTGGGTACATCAAAGAGCCAATGACATTAGAATGGCTAAGTCCTAAGGCATGACCAAATTCATGTGCAGCAACAAGAAACAGGTTGGTCTCTAAAACGAAAAAGAAGAAAAACAAGTCAATTAGCAGAAACTAATATATGGCCTCCTATATCCCAAGATTATACTTAATGCCTTTTCAGGGCTAGAACTCCATTTGACTCTCATGACAGGGGCCAGGACAAAAATAAGATTGGGTTTAATCTAAGTATAATATAAAATGTGATTTTCCTTGTTATAGAAACATTGCAATTCAGGGGCAAATGTTTCAGCGGTCTTCAGATATCGCCTGGTTGCTAAGTTGTGATCGATTACTCTTTGTTTATGATGTTATCGGTCTTGGCAGTAACTTTTATTATAAAATAGATGAGCAATAACCTCAAATAGTTAATGAGTGACTTACCTCTGTTATAATCTGACCATCTCTCTGCTTCATCAAAATGTGTATCTCCCCCAATTCCTGGTCCAGGAAAGTAAGCGTGAGCCAAAACACCTCCTCGGCGGTCGAAAGGGTTATAATCACCATGTTCTAAAATTTGAAATGTAACATATAAGCCATCAATGAATAAGATGTTAGGTTAGGAGCATTATGCTGCCATTTTCAACACCCTTAGGTAGACCTAATCTCTTTTTTATGATTTTCACTATCCATATAATCATGCATTATGAATATAGGCCAGGGGTGACAGTGATGCAGTGATAACCCCTGGCTTACTGAGCTTAAATCATATCGCCAAAGCGTCTGTCAGGGTGTGAGTGATGGCTCCAGAGGGAGAGATAGGAAGACTGGAATGTTAACCAAATGACAGGTACTCCTCGACTTACAACAGTTCATTTAGTGACCGTTTGAATTTACAACGGCACTGAAAAAAGTGACTTATGACCACTTATGAGCATTTATAACCGTTGCAGCATCTCCATGCTCACATGATTTACATTTGTATGCTTGGCAACTGGTTCATACTTATGACGGTCGTAGTGTCCCAGGGTCAAGTGACCATTTTTTGCGAACTTCTGACAAACAAAGTCAATGGGGAAGCCAGATTCACTTAACAACCGTGTTACCAACTTAACAACTGCAGTGATTCACTTAACAAAGGTGGCAAGAAAGGTTGTAAAATGGGACAAAATTCACTTAATGAATGTCTCACTTAGCAACATAAATTCTGGGGTGAATTGTGATCGTAAGTCGAGGACTATCTGTAATTGCTTGGGAATCTTTTCAAAGCTGTTTATTTGTGAATGAATGTAATTTTTAAACAGAACCATACCTCTAATTTATATTAACTGAGAGGTATTCCTTGATTAAAGATTTTTCATTTTTCCCCATGTTTATTGTTTAAGCAGGAAAGACATAAAGAAAGGAAGACCCATCATTAATTCTTAGGAAAACCATATTCAGATGCAAGAATCCAAATAGATGGCAGCAAAGACTTACATAAATGGTAACTCTCTGCTTCTATCTAGTGGTCATCTGAATTTTTAAAACCCAGCTATGATATGTCTGTGGAGATTCTCAACCATCCAAGTCATGGTTATCCCCAAAGTGCTTTTCGAAAAGCAACTGGATTTTCTTTTTTTTTCTTTGAAAATATTTCACTTCTCATCCAAGAAGCTTCTTCAGTTCTAACTGAATGGTAGGGAATGAAAGGATTTATATTCTTTGCAGTCATCTGGTCGTTAGCACTCTGAAGGTCCATTCTTAAGAGTGCCAGCGACCAGATGACTGCAAAGAATATAAATCTTTCCATTCTCCATCATTCGGTCAGAACTGAAGAAGCTTCTTGGATGAGAAGTGAAATGTTTTTTAGGAAAAAAAGCAAGAAAGTTCAGTTCCCTTTTGAAAAACATCTTTGGGACACCCAGCTTTGATAATTCTTGGATATCAGAACTATAGACATTGATTTGATCCAAGAGAACTCACAGAGTATAGCAAGCAGCAAGTCACCCACAACCATCAATCGTTTCACAGAACAAAAGATTATTGCAGTGGTTTCAAAACAGCAATAATTTTTAAGCCTGTTCTATTATATCTGAAGATCTGAAGAGGTGAGGAAGAGGAAGCCAGCAGAGAAATGGAAAGATTCTTCAGTCAATGAAACAATCCCTGATGAATAACTACACAACTATGTAACCTTTTCTTCAACACATGCAGTGAAAAGGGGATCTTTCCCCCACCTTGGTAATTAATTAAATTGCTCATGGTCAATGGAATCTGCCTTCCTTCAACTGGGTGTGACATCCTTTCAGGTTTTTGAAAAAAGTGTTCTTCCTCTTCTCAAGGTTAAATATATCCAGTTCCATCAATATCTCCTCACAGGACAAATTTTTAATTTTTTACATCATCTTGGCAATCTTTCTGTGAACCCATTCCAGTTAGCAATAGCAATACCATTTAAGCTTATATACCACCCCATAGTGCTTTACAGAACTCACTGGGTGGTTTTACATTGTAAGAATTATTTGCATATTGCTCCCAACAATCTGGGTGCTCATTTTACCAACCTCAGAAGGATAGAAAACTGAGTTAACCTTGAGCCCCGTCAGGATCAAACTCAGGCTGTGGGCAGAGTTAGCCTGCAATGCTGCATTTTATCCACTGCACCACCAGGGCTCCTCAGTTATCTGAGGTTTTTTTTAAAAAAACAGAGTCTACAGCTGGATGACCATTTGAGATGGAGTCTGACCAATGCAGATTAGAGTAGAACTACTATTTCCCATGAACTGAATGATTTAAATGATCTAAATGATTTCAATTTAAGCATCAGCCCTTCTAGGGAGAGGGTCACCCACTGGGTTTTATTCCAGTCAGCCTTGACTCTTCGAATGTGATCAGTAAAAGCAGAGAGAATGGAAATAATGCTTCAGAAAGGGATAGGAATTGTGTGAAAAATGCATATTTGAGAGCTAGTTGATAAAAACAGGCAGCCTTACCACCATGTACAAAAGTTATTTCAATGTCAGCAGGTCTGAAAACTTTCTGGAAACTCAGCGGAGTCACATCACTCCAAACGCGGAATGCCTTTGCTATAGCTGCATCTACTGTCCTTCTTGGCAAATCCGGAGTGTAATTATTAATCCTTTAATCAATAGAAGAATTACAAAATATTACTATGTGAGAAATAATATAACCGGTAAATTCTTTTTATAAAACAACTCCTACAGATGTAATTAACCTGTATGTGAGCACTCTTTTATTCCAGATTCTTGTTGCAGCTTTATGCCCTTCTGAGACATCTGAGACTCCACATCGGGGTTGTTCCATTACGTTTACGGTTTCTTTATCCATTTTCCCGGTGACCTTCAAATGGAAGAATTCCTGCATTTGTCTGAGTCGCTCTTCCAGGCTGCTGCCATCTTTATGATACGTTGGGAAGAATTTGTCAAGATAAACCTACATTGTGAAAGAAGAAAATCATAAATGTTTCATGCATCTTTCGTACCAGGCTATTTTTCTGAATGCACAGGAAGAAATGTTTAGTCCAGAGGTCCCCAACCTTTTGGGCACCAGGGACCAGTTCCATGGAGAGAGGTTTTTTCCACGGACCGGAGGGTGCGTGGTTTTGTGTGCTACCTGCATCCTGCGGATGGGGCTTTGCTTGTTTGTGCAGACCGGTTGCTGGCAGGCTGCGGCCTGGTACTGGCCCACGGACTGGGGGTCAGGGACCCCTGGTTTGGTCCATATGGTGTACAGGTAGTCCTTGACTTACAACAATTAATTTACAAAAGTTACAAAAGCATTGGGAAAAAGGGACTTGTGAACGTTTTTCATGCTTTTGATCATTGCAGCATCCCCATTGGTCATGTGATCAAAAATTGGATGCTTGGCAACTGGCATGTATTTATGATGGTTGCAGTGTCCCGAGGTCATGTGATCACCATTTGTGATCTTCTGACAAGCAAAGCCAATTCACTTAACAACTGTGTTACTAACTTAACAACTGCAGTGATTCACTTAACAACTGTAGCAAGAAAGGTTGTAAAATGGGGCAAACTTAACAAATGACTTGCTTAGCAATGGACATTTTGGGCTCAGTTGTGGTCCTAAGTCAAGGACTACGTGTACTTATATTGGTGTGCATGTTTATGAAGTCCTGCCTTAAGGCTGATTTAGAGTTTCCCACAATTGCTTGTAGGCATCACTGCATGCGTACACTGCAAAGGGGGTGAGGGGTAAGCAAAGGTTGCAGAGGGCTGCAGACAAGTCAACACGCACACCTCCCAAATCCCAACGGTGCATTCTGCAGAGATGCATGTCCTGCATTCTGATTGGTTGATCCAACTTCCTTTTGCTGTTTGAGTGTCCCCTAGCCAGAAAGTTACATTTGAAGAAATGTAAATGGAACAACTAGGAAACCATCCCTGAACAACAGACACGTACGTTACCTGATGCGCAGTGCCGGAGAAGTCTGCTCGATCCTTTAGGCACGAAGCCAGCTTGGAGATGTATGTATATATGTGTGTGTGTATGTTATAGATATATACATATACACTACCCATCCATCTATCCGTCCCCCAAGCTGGCTTTGTATTTCATTATTGTCTTCTCTCCTTGGTTTATAGAGAATCATTCAAACACAACTAGTCACTTACTATGAGGTTAATCAAATATTCCATAGGATAACACAGTATTTTTGAGATTTGGTCATTCATCTTTACTCTTTTTCAAATTCTAGCCTTTTTAAGATTTTTTTTGTGTCATGTTTCCTTGGGGAAATGAAAGCAGCATCCATTAGTCATTAATTGGCCAGAAAATTATATTGGCATAAAACTCGCTATTCTCATTTGCACTCTCTATCCTGCTACAGACTTGATACTAATAAATGGTGCTGTATTTATTTACTGTGTACATTATATTGTACAGTAATTGGCGATTTGCCACCATTTTCATCATTTCCCACCAAACATTGCCAGTCAGTTTTCATTTACTCGGGTGGCTATTCTGTAAAGGAAGAACCAAATTTTAATGAATATACTCAGGGAAGAGGCAATATAGTTGTCTAATAAGGATGCCAACTGGGTAATTAATAGAGCTGTAGACAAGATACATCATGAGAGATGAGTGTCCATATAAATTTGAAAAATAAATGAATAAAAATTATGGAAGCCTGTGATAGAATTCTTTCAACAAATAAAAGTTAGACCACTCAATCTTTGACATTTCTTCCAGGTTCAAAGTTCTAGTTATATGACCCATTATCATGAGAAGCTAAGTAGAAGAAGACTGTTCTATTTTCAATGGAATTCAACTGCCATTCCTTACTCCTGCTAAACTTGCCAATTTCTTAAATCACAGATTTATTTTGCTTTTGACACCATAAGCGATGGTCAGTAGAAAGAAAAAAGATGTGCGACTTCATAAAAATAACTTCTCTTTCTCTCTCTGTATCTCTGTCAGTGTTTTGGGAAATGCTCATGTTAAGTTGAAATGCCTATCATAGACTTTGTATATATACAGTATTATATACTTCCTAAACAATAATGGAAAGAAGTTAAACAATTACAAGAGTCAGATCAGGATGGAAATGCTTCATTAGGAAAACATGGGATAAGTCAGCATATGGATGGAATGCCACCATAGAAAACAACACACATAAACTTGAGTAGCATGATGGGAAAAAAAGGCAGTGTTATGGACGCAGAAACAACACACTATGAATGCACAATAAAGATTTATATTACCTAAGTAAATAATTAATTTTAAAATAGTAAAACTTAGGATAGCAGCAGATCTATAGAAGATATGAAGTTTTGATGGAACTTACTTGTAGAAATTTTATGTCTTCAGCACTTGGTCCAACTGTAGTACCAGGATCTATTGGGACAGCAAATAAAGAAGGCAGAAAAACTGTGGCACAGATCAGGATGTACTTCATAATGACCCTAATTGCAAACTCGGTGCTAAAGGAGAAGACTTTGTATCTGTGATGCCTGCCACCCAAGGACCACATGCTGTATTTATAGAGGACCAATCGGTTTTACTGCTAGTTCCTTAGTGACTCATTGTATTGTACTGTCTGTGGTTTTGTGAATTTATGTAATGTTTTAAACAGTTTATGTAATATTTTAAATAATTCTACAATAGGTGAAATCCCCCCCACTAATGTCAGTCCTACAGAGGAAGCCATCTACATCACTCTTGTATTACTGTCTTTCATGACACTAAAAATACAGAAAAACTGACTTCCTTAAATTGAGCTAGAGATATTTCTTTATTAGGAAGAATGCATGAAATTTACTCAATAAAAATGCATTGAGTTCTCTCAGCCCAACCCACTTCACAAGATAATTGTGGTGGTGGTGGTGGAAATACAAGACAGGAACATTTAAGAAATGTTGCCAAGAAAAGGAAGGGGCTGAAGTCACAAACAGAGCTGGGCTGCAACAATTCGGACTATCACAAGATGGCAGCCATAAAAATTACGTTTTGATAGTCATAGGTAAAAATATTTCTTAGGTTTAGGACTCAAGTTAGTGTGAGATAAAGAAACTGGTCTGGAACCAGAGCCCTGTTAGTTGGCCTACAGTGACTTTCTACTTTGTATCTATAAACAAAGAAAATATTGCAAAGGTAATATAAGTAATTTAATAGGATTATTCAGTTTCACTTTTTCTCATATTCACTTTTTTTTAAATATCAGTGTCACTTCAACTACTGAGGTATTATTTCATGGTTAAGCAGCTTAAAACTGCTAATGAACCTTTAATTGAATTAAATAAAAACAAATCAAATTATTGTTTTGTCATTTTTCACTGACCTCCCTGATTAAAGCTGTTCCAAGCATACAGAAATTTTTATCTGATTGCCACAGAACAGCTAATGACCTCAGTGGAATCCATGGGGAGGTATAATAAAAGACAACATGTCGCCCATGACCACGAGACTGAAACCCCCTCTGTTTTATATGTATTGTTCTGCATGATCATGTTAGAAAATTAAGTGTTGGAAACCTTCAGAATCATGAACATAGGTAAATGCACTGGATTGCTTACAATATCATATTAAGCTATGGTTAATTTAATAATGCTGATTAAGAATTGCTTAGAGGATCTGCAAAATGTCTTCTAATTATGTGACTATATTTCTAAGAGAATAATATATATATCAAACATAAAGTTGACAACCAAATACATTAATTTATAATTGACTATATAGTTTACTATTCCTTGAATACTTAATGACATTCAAATATGTTTGTTGGATCTTCACAGGTGGATCTGATTGTTCATGCCTAACATTATTTAAATTAGATTCTCTATAAAACATTAAGGTTGTCTCGGCAGCTGTTGGTTTTAAAACACATTCATGGGCTTTTAATAAAATATAGGAAGTGGGGAAAACTACGTTTGTTGGCTACTATATCTTTAATTTTTGGTACATTTTTGAGATTCTGAAGAAAGTTAGAGTTAGAATAGGCAATCGTTTAGTTTCATTTTTGGTGTGAATATTTCAGGTTCAGTTGGTTGAATTGAAGATTTTTTTTAAAAAAATATTCGCAGTAAAGGTTTTATGCATATTTTGTTATGCCCATTTCTCCAGGCTTATTTTTGTTTGCAAGCTTGCAATCTTTCTCAGCTGAAGGTAATACATAGCTGCCTTTGGGAGAATTTGGAAGGCTACTCAGCAGAGTTAATATCTGGATTGCATCGCATTGCAATTGTGTCCGAGGCACTGAGGTATTTCTGAGTTGAAAGGATTAGCTGGTGATATTACATACACCTATCTGGATAGGTGTACTGATAGACAAGACCTGAAGGAGTAATGGCCAATGACTTCCATGTAATGGCCAAGAATGTTACATAGATCCACTTCTACTTATTTTTGGCAACAATTTTGTTTGTATGTTGTACTGATATATGCATTTTATAGATTTTTTTTCTTAATGCATTATTTGTTAATTGTTGTTGAACCTCAACGCACAATTTATAGGACTATTTATTTCAGATGATAACTAATAAAATACTTACTACTCTCAGTTGTAGTGGTTTGAAAAATATAAACTAATCTTTATAGATAAACTAACCTTTAACTGTGAACTAAACAAATGTTTGTGTAATCTCTACTAGAATCTAACACTAACAGTATTCATCCAGTTTCTTAAGTGCTTTCCTTTCTTAAAACGTATCTGATTCATGAAATCAAGTGAGGTCATATGCTGAAGTAGGCATTCTAGCATTGCAGTTCCATGAAAAAGCACAATTGGACAAAAGCTGTGATGTCTGAAATTAAGAGTATCAAATCTGGCACTTGATGCTTAAAGAATGAGTTGACCAATATTAAATGCTGAAGATGGAATCTAAAATAGGTGGACTATATGGGGATCATATTACTTGTAAGAGTATCACTGCTGCACGTATATAGATTGTGAAAGATTGGAAGAAGCAGAAGTTGTCATTTAAAGAAAGCAGGATGAGGAAATTGTGGCTGATGGTGCCAATTACTAAATGTTCACATTACGTTTTCCATGTTTGCCACAAAAGACTATGGGAGAAAGTTATCATTGTTTTTGGATTAATAAACTAATTTAATATTAAAACAAGTTAATTTTTCTGTGTTTGTTTTAATTCTTAATTCCTTTAACAAAGGAAAAAACCTGTTAGAATATATACAGGAAATAAAATATATTATAGAAATGCTTGTGGATATTGGGTTTACAACACTGGAAACTGTGGGAAACTCATATCAACCCTCAGCCATAACTCCTATTTACTCTAGGAAAGAAGTGAGCAGTTCATTGTAAAGTCTGTGACATAGAATTTACATAACTGGGTGCTATCAAGTCAGGGAGATTAACCAAAAATGTAGGGGATTCAGCTTTTGGTATCTTTTGGAAGAAATATGAACAGGATAATCAATAGAAGAGAATATAACAGAAGAGAATAGGAGAGAACTGTGGTGCTCTCTGAGTTTGGTTGTTTGCTTGCAGTCGTTTCATTACCAAGCAAGGTAACACCAGTGCAGGAGAACATGAGAATGCTTTGATGCTCACACTTTTCCTATGGGTATCAGAAAGGGGTGGAGCTTCAGTCATGCTACTGCTGAGGGTCTTCTATCATTCTGCTTGCTTGAGCGGAAGCTGCACGGTTTGCTTCATCAAGCGGTGTGTAGAAGGGTTGCTTCACACCAACCGTGGCCAAAACAAAAACTTCTTTTGAAGCTTTGCACAACCTGATTAGGCGTGCCCCAAGATATTCAAACCAAAGGCTGTAGGGAAAAAGAAAAATTAAAGAAGCCCTTTCCGAAGGCAGTCTTGCTTTAGGATGACTTTAAGTTCACCTTTCGGAAGGGGGAAAAGAGATGAAGTTACCCTTATGTCCTACAATGGAAAGCCAAGAATAAACTGGGTTTGGAGATGTATGGGGAAAAAAAACCACTAGTCAATTTTGGTTAACCTTGGATGCTAAGCATGGTCAATCTTATTTAGTCCTTGGAAAGGAGACCATTTGGAAAATGGTGGGTAGACCAGAAAGACCCAACACATATTAGAAACAAATGATGGTAAACTATTTCCAGTAATCTGCCAAGAAAAACATTCTTTGTGGTTTGTTGGCATTCTGAGTTGTGAGGAATAATTCAGTTAAGTTCAGTTGGACTGAAATAGTTAGAACACTATTTTGGAATGTATGAAGAAGAGGTTGTAGTAGGATGCCTGTCGATATTTTTTACAAACACCAGTAAAAGTGAGTACACCAGTCTCAAAGCATGTTTATAATGTCGCATGTTAACATACAGTATTCACCTCATTCCTTGTTCTTTTGAAATTAAAATCTGAGGAACTTCTGCTAATGTCCACTCTGAATGAGGAGGTGAATTATTATACCATATAAGGAAATACAACCCAGTTCTCTGTAACCCAGACAGGCCTGAGTTGTTACTAATCCATACTATTTCAGTTAACATTTCAAGAAAAATCAGCAAGATGCAAGTAAAAAGGGTTAGTTAGAGAAGAATCACAACTCTACATCAAGATCAAAGTTTGAGGTGAAAAAGTAAAGAAGAAAAAAATGGGGGAAAAACCCCAATTGCTTTGTGAAATAACAATTAAACTTTCATTGGACATAGTTAAATTTGAAATGTACTATGTTTAAAGAAAATATAATTATAATAAAATGTACAATTTCCATTTGTTGTACTTATTAATTCTTTATTTCTTTGTTATACTATTTGTAGCTTGCTCTAATACAAGCAAAACCTTAGTATTGTTCAAGAAAGTTTAAAGCAAAAACCAGCAATACACCTTCAAATTTTCAAAGAACAATAAAAAACTGTAAGTATATCAAGGGCCAACTTCTTTACCTGGTTTGTGAAATGCCAAGGAAATAGGGCCATCTATATTTCCAGGGGGAAATATGGGGGGCCGCTACTGAGAAGCGTGTTACATAGTCCTCAACCCATGTGTCTCATAAGAAAGGGGGAGGGGGGACCCAGTAATAGGCCCCTTCCATGACCCAACCGGTTGAGAAGATTCAATTCTAGTAAGGGATTGACTGATGTATCATAGTTATATTCTGATAGTTATATGCTGATACAGCATTTTGCATAAGGTCCAGAAGCTGGTTTAGAACAATGCAGTGGACTCCAAAATAGATATTATTCTGATCTGTTGCAGTTATTCTACTAGAAGTCTATCCATTTTTTAAATTTACTTTTTCAATTTCTATAATTGCCCAACTCAACCAAGTGATTTATTTTGTATCAGCTATAGCTTCTTGTAGTCTCCAAAAGCCTCCCCTTTAGGATAGATTGAACTAGTGTAATTCACTAGATAGGAACAAATCATACATAAAAGTTCTACTCACCAGTATTTTAATAGGGAATAAATTTCCTTTTAATTCTTCTAGTATTCTGGAACAAGTGAGCTTATTTAGTTATATGGTTGTTCACGTGCACTATGGAAGGCCATGTTTAGATGATTAGACCATGTAAACACCATTTAATGAAGTCCTTTAAGTTGCCAAGGTAGGGGGCAATGGCTCAGTGGTTAAAGATGCTGAGCCTGTCAGTTGGAAAGTTGACAGCCCCAGTTCAAGATCTAAGTGCTGCACAATGGGGTGAGCTCTCCCCACCTAGCAGTTCGAAAGCATGCAAATGTGAGTTGGTAAATAGGTACCACTTTGATGGGAAGGTAACAGTATTCCATGCACCTTGGCGTCTAGTCATGCTGGCCACATGACCATGGAAATTGTCTTCAGTTAACACTGGCTTCCTAGATTACTGCCAAGATTATACCCCCACAAAATTTTATAGCAAATTATTGGTTAATAACTCTTGCAACTTTTTGCCTTTCTTAAAAAGAAAAATCTTTTTTAAAGATTTTCTTTTCTTAAGAAAGGAAGAAAAAGAGAAATCTTTCCAGGGGGGGGGGGGATAGTGATGGTTGGAATTTGAAAAAAGAGCTTGGATTTATCACATTTGGGATGACAGGGTCCAAAATAGCTTGATTGGGGAATTTCCTCCTCACAATGGACTTTGTGATTTCTCCAGATAGGATTTTGTCAGTTCTTATTTTCTGAGATGCCTGAAATGATTTTCTCCTGGCAATTGTGTGATAAATTAATCCTTGTTAAATGCTACATGAAATTACCTCAAAAATTCCAGAGTGACTGTTCCCACAAGAAAATGATGTTCATGTATGTCTGTGAAAGTTCTGAACTGCTGAGGGAGATTTGAATAAAAGTATTAGGAATGAAGACGAACAAAACCTTGAAACAAAATTTACGTCAGGTTTCTTTATACCAACTATTTTTTAGCTTTGGGCTCTTGTATTATTATGTACTATTTTATTTTTCCATTATTTAGTAGATAGGTGTATTCATCATATTGAAATTCATGGCTTATCCCAATCATAATTAAGTAGTTAGCAGGTTTCCTCTCCTTGAGTTGGCCAGCACTGACTTAAAGAGAGCACTGGTTTGATTTATATAAGACTGCTTCCTATATATTTGGTTTGTTTATTCCGCATTGTTTCCATCAAGGCACTTTGCAGAAAGACTCAATCATAAAAATCACAGCCCCAAATATTTATCTTACGAAGTGTGAAAAACCTATGGTCCTAACCCTAATCCTCCAAACTGTAGCTGAACTACAGTTCCCAGCATTCTTTGCTGCTAAGAGTTCCAATTCAACATCTGAAAGGTCCCATCTTTAATTTAAGTAATATGTTGTGACATTATTGATGTCCTGTTATGTGGTCATTGGCATCTGCATATGTTGCAAATTGATAGCTTCAATGATACCTCAAAAGAATTTCTTTTAACAAAACATTCATTTCCCCAAATACTATAATAGCGATTATAAACTTACTCTGATAAGCAGCAGATTTGTGATAATGTAATTATTTAAAAGTAATTAAATAGTGCTTTTAGGCCCATCAATTAAAGAACATTAGCAGATCCCAGGAAGTCTGTCTCTTCTTTGTGGTGCCCTCTGGAACATCTGACCACCTGAGATTATGTTGGCTCCTATTCTGCTGTTTCTATGGAAAACACTTAAGACCTGGCTGTTTGCACAGGCATAGGAGTTGGTTAGTTAGTGAGGTCTGTTTGATTTGGCATTATTTTTTAATTTTTAATTTTTCTTGGCTGTCAATTTAGTTTTTACAAATATTTACATTGCTATTTTAATCCTGGATTCTCTTCACCAGTTGTTAAGGTCACTTGTTTTAAGCCAGTTTAACAAGAGGGGCAGCCATATAAAATGAATAAACAAACGAGTAAATGTGATATTTACAACAGGACAGGTTAGAATAGACAACCAAGATTTTGGTGGCAGCACCTAATAATTTTGGGTGGGAGAAGACCACATAGCCTTGAAATGATGACGCAGCAGTATCATATATGTGAACATCATGCTGAGACTGTTCTCATCAAAATGAGGAAGATGTATCATGCTGCGAACTCCATTTGGTTTTGTGTGTAATGTCACAAGGCATATTGAAAAGGGTGGGCCTTGTGTTGCGATGCCGTATTGCTGCTTGAGTCACTCTGATTCTCCTTTGATTCTCCTATAGATGCTGCTACATGAGAGGTTGGGATATACAAGGCTATTTTGTTGGAATAGGTTAGATTAAAAAAAAAAAAGATTAGGGTTTTACTGCCCACATTTGATTTGTAGATGGAGAAGACTTCAAAGACTCTGTTTGTTTAGAGATTAAATTAAGTTGGGGGGTGGGTGGGAAGACCACGATAGAATTATGCAATCTCCTGTTCTTTACAGCCTCAAGAGTTGGATTTGGCCCCTGTTACTTTAATCATCTACTTGGTTTTCTGCCAGGTATATAGTCAGAAAGAAACACTTCATCTCTAAAATGTTTTTTTAAGCTTACTAATAAACTCAGGTGAAGGAAGCAGATGTGGAAACGTAACAATAAAAACAAACATTCCAGTAATATCGAATTGCGTAGTAAGATGGTGTCTGAAAGAATTTAAATTGTATAAGAAGCAAACTATGAATGATGTCTTAGAAATGAGAAATGCCCAACAAAGTCCATATAGTCAGCGCAACATGCCAGCTGCAACACCTAGAAGGAACTTGTCTCTGTGCGTCAGACTCTCTTTCTTACGGTTGAACTTCTCTTCTGTTCTATGAATTGAACTGTGACTCAGCTGTCTTGAGAGAAATTATCTGAAATGCTTCTACTTGCTCAATAAACCAAAATTAAGAAAATGTTTCTTTTCCTGCATCATGTTTGTACTAGCACATAGTGAATATTTTGCTGATTTATTATGCATAGGTACAGATTTTCCTTCAGGAGCTCCAGATGACTTGTATGATATATTTGTTCTATGCTCCTCCCTAATTTTATTTTCACAGCACCTCTATAAAGGTAGATTGTGAGAAAGGGACTGATTCAAAATCATCAGTGAGCTTCAGAGCTGGCTTTCTCCAGTCCTGTTCCAACATTTGAACCATTAGATCAGATATCAGAAGAGCTTATGACTTTTACTCTTATTGGGTTTATATAAATAAACAACTTTCCTGTTTAGAATTACAGAAAATGCTCATTGGAAACTTATTAGGTTTTGGGTATTTGAGCACAGATGCAGATTGTTGAATGTATTTTATGTAACTGGAAAGAATAGCAAGAAAAGACTGTGTCTTGCACTGGTGATCATATAATAAAATACAGCAGATGATGCAGAGTGGCTGAACCATCAAAAACTCACTGGGAAAAATATCAGTTGTCTTGACTATATGACTTGTAAACAGATTGCATATGAACAAAATATTAAAGAGGTATGACTACAGGAAATGGCAGCATTTCTGTCCTGGTTAGTATTTGGGAGGGCACATTTGCCAAGACTGAAGAGTACATTGGAAAGTTAAAAAACCAACATAAAACCATGAAATAGCAAACCTCTTCTGTACTGTTACTGAGAAAGCAACATGGATATGTCCATGAAGTCATCCGGAGTCATGCCAGCTCCAGCAAAGCTTATCTTTTTAGAAAGTTTTGATGGGGTGGAAAAAGCAGAATTAGGTAAAATAAGAAAGCTTGATATTTTAGTGTTTGCATTAATTCCAGCTGTGAGAAATAAAAATTCAACTCCAAGGGTGTTGGAAAACAAAAAAAGGTTTATTAAAGCTTTTGCAAAAGCTGGTGGAACTCTTGGTAATGGCAAATCCCAGAGTCCACACCTGAATCATTTTTTGCATTGGTTTTTGTACCCTGTCCTGTGCATCACGCCACATCCTTCCAAAGTGAGCCCAGTTGATAGGCTCACCTGGTCACATGCTTTCTGACCGCTTAGCAACCGTTACAATTACCAAACCCTCCAATTATTAGATCAAAAAGTCCCCTTTCTTCCTGTCTTATCTTCCCTCCCTTTTCTGTGGAATGATCATTCTGCTAACTAAGGGTATAGCCTTATCTACAAGGTGAACTGTTACCCAAACTGGATAATTACAATTATAAAAGATTGATGTCTTCCCTTGTTTATCTATAAGAGTGCCTACTCCTCATCTAAAAGCTATGTGTGTAACAGAGTTCAAGCTTCGGTTAAACATGGCTGCACTTTGGTTCATAGTTATACTTTAAAATACTAACTCTAGGCAGTTTTTATAAAGAATAAACCTTATATAAATTGAATAATATGTTATTCATAAGCTATATGCTATTCTACAATAGTGTGCACTATTCTAAAAATATGCTTTAAGTCAATGTATATAGTTTCTCTCTATTCCTCCAGCTTACCATGTCTCCTTTCCTAAAAATACCTTTGCCAAGTGCCTCTATATGCCTATTCCTTTAGCAAAAATGGAAAATTACAACATGTACATTTCTTGTGTATCTTACACAGCCTTAGCTTTTGATAGAGTGAGATGAAGAATACCCTCAGTCTGTGGGGTCTATGACAATTCACCATAGCCAATGTCCAACTCGCCACAACCAACTCACCATGGCCAACTCACCAGGGACAACTCGCCATGGGACAACTTGCCACAGGACAAGAGTTACACTAATATCGAAGAAATAGAGGAATAGAATAATTAAAGAAAGGATACCAAAGGAGGGACAATATGAAATGTGAATGACAAAAATTAAAATATTTTTAAACTATTTTAAATAATTAAATTGAATTGTTGAATTGTCCCACAGTAAGTTGTCCTGAGGCAAACTGAATGTGGAGAGTTGACCGTGGCAAATTGGCCTGGTGAGTTGACTGTGGCAAGTTGGCTGTGGCAAGTTGGCTGTGACGAGTTTCCCATTCTGCAGTCTGTGAGTGTGTGCATTCTCAGTATTCTGTTACTTTCAAGTAAGGTGGAGGATCACCAAAGGGTACAAAGGTTGTGTGTGCCTCTGTGTGTGTGTGTGTGTGTGTGTGTTATATAGCATCGGCAACATCTAGCTCAACAGAGTCAACCATTGGACTATATATACTGTTTACTATATACTAAGTCAGTTAGGTGTGAAAGAAATATATCAATAGCAGAGATTTGGTGGGTGTCCATTTGGATTTTTATACAACTGTTGTATATCAAAAGAGTTTAAGAGACTATTCAGTTTCCTTGGCAGTAAAACAAGAATCCTGCTGAGACTTGTCTGATACTCAAGCAGTGTGAAAAACAATGAGATCAGCAGGCATTTTTCTAAGGTTCCACTTACTTAAATACTGTTTGTCTACTTTGGGAAGATGCTATGGCGAACCTGGTCATTCCTCCTGGGGGCTGCATCCAAGATAAGAATTTTACTGAATGTAAACATTCATGAAGGGATTTTTTTAATGCCTAGGTTGAAAGATCTAACTGAGAGGAAACTTTTATTTTCATAAAATATATTTTAATACTTAGCCTTGGGGTTTGAAACTTTCTGGACTTTGCATCCCCAGCACAGGATACCTTAAGTCTATCATCTGTCTTCAATGTGAAGTTAAAATGAAACACATTTGAAAAAGAACTTTATTGCAGGTTCATGGTTAAATATGATGTTGCATTGACAGGCTAAAATCATGAGTCGGACTTTTGGTGACTAGTTCTTGGATGCTAAGTGAAAGAAAGCATTCTTGTAAATGTTTTATTCTAGATACAGTTCTAGGCCTCTCTAAATAAGCAGGACTCTTAATACTTATGTGTTGAAGTCAAAATGCTAGCAAGAGGGAGAGGAAGAGGGAGTGTCATTCAGAAGTACAGTTGTCATTTTGCTAGGCTGAATATTTCTAGCCACCTCCTCACCACACAGTAGGGAACAATTTAACTTCCTCCATAATTCTGTTACTTTAGGACAGAGTTTCTCATCAACCTCAGCAACTTTAAGACATTTGGATTTCAACTCCCAGTTGGGGAATTTGCTGGAATTTGCTGATTCTAAGAGTTGAATCAACATGTCTTAAAGTTGCTGAGGTTGATGAGAAACATTGCTCTAGAGACATGATGGAAATTCAAGTCTCTCCCGTCCTAGTGATTTTGGTAAGAGAAGACAGGTTGATTTAATCTCCAAGCAAATCTTGCTGAAGAAATCTGAAAAAGGGTGGTGACGTTCTAGCAATTGGGAATATGTATATGTATAAAATCATGTATGCATGTTGGTGTCACTCTCCAGCCTCTCTTATTTTTATGGGTTTTGTTGACGGTCTTTCTGTCTGTTTCCTACCTATTGAGCACCAATGACTAGGGGGTTGATCTGCACTTCCTCCTGCTGATGCCAGCATGAGGACGTGCCACTTACCATTGTGGGAGAGCAGAAATGAATGATGTCATTCTCAATCCACTCCAAGCTGACTGGGAGAGTAACTACCGCCCAGATTTTTTAGTTCCATTTGAAAGGTAATATATTTTCCCCTTCCACGTGTACAAGCAGGAGACTTTGGTTTGCTTGCTCAGCTTCATTCTGTCTCATGCAAATGCCTCCATTCTACTTTGCTGGTGTGTGCCATAGCAGATATATATGTCCCCTCCACTCCTAGAATCATAGAATAATAGAGTTGGAAGCGACCTAGGAGGTTTTCTAGTCCAACCCCCTGCTCAAGAAGGAGACACTATACCTGTTATGTCCTGGGCCTTGCTGAGTCATTCAGCAAGGCTCAGGAAGGCTGCAGAAAGGTTGCAGAGACCCGGACAGACCATGTGTCTGCCCGGGACCCAGACAGGCTGTCTCCGGCCTTGCACGCATGCGCAAGGTGGGAGAACGGCCTGCAATGATTGGCTGTGCATCCCCTTGCAAGGGGAGTATAAAAAGGCCAGTTGCCATTGTGTTCTTGCTTCTGTTCTGTGAATGTACTTAATAAAGAGATCCTTTGTTGTGAACCTGCCTCGTCTCAATGTCTGCTTTGCGAGAACAGAACATTGGCGACGAAGGTGGGATTCTCTGAAAAGGAAGCCAAAGAAAAAGAAGCTAGGGCCAACTCACCTGAAGGCCTGAAGCGAAGAGAAGCGCGGCGTCCAGGAGAAGCAACCACCTGCCAGTACGAAGACACTGGAGGTGGGCTTGGCTTTGTGGGACCCCTTCTCCTTCCTTGTGGTGAGAGACATCAACGAGGCTGTCGGTCACAACGATGTCCAAGCTGGGCCGTCTTGTCGAGTTCGATACTTCGCACCCAGAATGATGGAGCTCTTACGTAGCTCGCATCGAGAACTACTTCAGGGTGAATAAGATCCAAGAAGACGAATTGAAAGCTGCTACTTTGCTGTGTGTCTGTGGGCAAGAGACTTTTGACATTGCCGAAAACCTTGTAGCCCCAGCACCACTGGAATCAATTGCCTATTCCGATCTAAAGAAAATGCTGCGCGAGCATTTTGAGCCCAAGCTATCTGTAATAGCTTGGAGGCACCAATTCAAGCAGCGAGATCAGCGGCCGGGAGAATCAGCTGCGGATTTCATCGTGGCTCTGAGGCAGGCTGCTAGGCCATGTGCATTCCAAGACTTGGAAGAGAGGCTCTGAGATCGACTTGTCTGCGGATTGCGAAGCCGTGAGATGCAACAAAAGTTATTTGCTAGAGCTGATGTTTCCTTCCAAGATGCCCTGAGAGAAGTTGCAGCTGAAGAAGCAGCCGGCGGCGCGGTGAAGGCCTTGCGGTTAACCAAGAACCCTCCAGCAGCAGTTCCTGTCCATCAGGAGGTCGTGCGAGAGGCATCCAGAGAAGAATCCGAGGAAGAAGAGGTGGACAAACTTCAACAGTCGGCGGATAGAAGACTGCACGAATGCAGAGGACAGACGCCTGCATCCCTTCGATGTTTCGGCTGTGGGGGTCGCCACAGGAGAGCTGACTGCCGTTTTTGTTCTGCTGTTTGCCGGGCATGTGGCAGGCAAGGCCACATCGCATCAGTCTGCATGGATCGCCAGAAAAACAGGTTCCCCGATGAATTGCCTCTGAAAGGTACCAAGGTCCCCAGCCAACACAGGGTGGGTTTCTGCGCGTCCCGTAGGGGGGTATTCAAGACTGGGGTTCACCGGCCCCTTAAGAAAAAGCTGCGCATTGATGTAAAGTTGCAGGGAGTTCCCCTGGCCATGGAGCTGGACACAGGGTCCGCTCTTTCTATTATTTCTGCAGACACCTTTAATAAGGTTTGTTCCAGGAGTGGCTCATGAGTCAAACTCAGGTCCTCCAATCTCATTCTCACTGACTTCCAGAATTCATGAGTTAGTGTGAAGGGGGAGGCCACGCTTAGAGTACAGCGTAAGGAATTTGATGGGTTGTTAGATGTCGTGGTAGTTGGGGGTGATCGCACGAGTCTTATCGGACTCGATTGGTTCAAGGCACTTGGGATCCAAGTGACTGGTCTTAACCATCTGCAAACTGCCAGCCTTGCAGGAGTCTGTAAGGAGTTTGCCGATGTGTTCAGCCCAGAGCTTGGCTCATACAAGGGGCCTCCCATTGCTTTAAAATTAGATCCAGCCATCACACCTATCAGGGTTAAACCAAGGATGGTGCCTTTTGCCCTCAAAAGTAAAATAGATGCTGAATTGGACAAACTGCTCCAACAAGGCATTCTAGAACCCGTGGATTCTAGTCCATGGGAAACACCTATAGTGACACCATTAAAAGCCAATGGTGAAGTCCGAATTTGTGCGGACTATAAATGCACTCTAAACAAAGCCTTGCAGCAGCACGCATATCCAGTGCCTATGGTGGGCCACATTCTGGCCTCACTGAAGGGGGGAAAAGTCTTTGCTAAGCTTGATTTAGCTCAGGCCTACCAACAGTTACCTGTTGACGAGGCAACAGCTGAGGCCCAGACTATAGTTACTCACAGAGGGGCTTTCAAAGTAAGGCTGCAGTTTGGGGTCAACGTAGCCCCTGGCATATTCCAAGGGGTGATGGAGCGAACGTTCCGTGGTATTCCTGGGGTCTGCCCCTATTTCGATGACATCCTCATTGCAGGAGAGTCATCTGGAAACTGAAAGGCTGAGAGCTGTCTTGCTGCGTTTCCACCAAGCTGGGCTGAAGTTACAGCAAGACAAATGTAAGATTGGTGTAACATCCATCGAATTTCTAGGGTTTCATATTGATGCTGAAGGCATCCACCCTGCAGAGTCTAAGTTCCAGGCCATTCAACTGGCCCCAAGTCCCCAGTCAAAAGCTGAACTCCAGGCTTTTCTGGGCCTACTTAATTTTTACCATTCATTTCTCCCCCACAAGGGTGCAGTGGCTGAGCCGTTACACCGGCTCTTGGACAAGCAGACTCCATGGACATGGACAAAGGTCCATGAAAAGGCTTTCAAAGAAGTCAAGGCTTTGCTATCCTCAAATGCAGTACTGGCGCATTTCAATGAGGAATTGCCTGTGTGCATCGCATGTGATGCCTCCCCTTATGGGGTAGGAGCAGTGCTAAGTCATCTGAAGGCTGATGGGACTCAGGTCCCTGTGGCCTATTACTCTAGAACTCTCTCATCTGCAGAGCGTAATTACGCGCAGATTGACAGAGAAGCCTTGGCAATAATCTCAGGCATCAAGAAATTTCATGAATTCTTGTATGGCCGCCATTTCATGGTCTACACGGACCACAAGCCTTTGCTGGGGTTGTTTACAACCAACAAACAAACCCCATACATCATCTCCCCCAGAATGCTGAGATGGTCTATTTTCTTGTCAGCCTATGACTACACCCTGGTTCACAAACCAGGGACAGAGATGGGCCATGCTGATGGCCTTAGTAGGTTACCTCTAAAGCAAATAGAGGCAGACCCTGCTCCTGCTATACACATTCTTTCCATTCAGGACTTGCCTGAATCTCCCCTCAATGCTAGGGATGTGGCTTCTGAAACTGCCACTGATCACACGCTTGCACGCGTGCTGACATGGGTGTTGTCAGGATGGCCTGACATGTGTCCTGGTACAGAGTTCCAAAGTTTCTGGTGTAGGAAACACGAGTTTTCCACGTTCAAAGGGTGTAACCTGTGGGGTAGCAGGGTAGTAATCCCAGCCTCATTGAGGACTAGAGTCTTGCTTTCTCTGCATGAGGGACATCCGGGAATGGTGAGGATGAAGGCACTTGCGCGTAGCCATCTTTGGTGGCCTGGACTCGATAAGGACATCGAGGCCCAGGTTCAGGGGTGCCAAGTGTGCCAACAGTCACGGCCTGAGATGCCCCAGGCCCCTGTACATAGGTGGGAGGAGACACTCACTCCTTGGTCATGCGTACACATTGACTATGCTGGGCCCTTTCAGGGGCAATTCTTCCTTCTCCTCGTGGATAGCCATTCCAAGTGGCTGGAGGTCGTTCCTGTATCCTCCACTACTACTGCCAGGACCATCCAGGTGCTCAGAGGAATCTTCGCTTCCCATGGTCTTCCTGATGTCCTTGTCTCAGACAATGGTCCCCAATTTACCTCGTCTGAGTTTCAGGCTTTTCTCCAAGCCAACATGATCCAGCATGCTATGTCTGCTCCTTTTCACCTTGCCACCATCGGTCAGGCTGAACGCATGGTGCATACCACCAAGGAGGTGTTAAAGAGAATCACTCAAGGACCCTGGCATCACAGGTTAGCTGATTTTCTCCTTGCACACCACACCACACCTTGCACAGCTACAGGGAAGAGCCCAGCTGAACTCCGCTGGGGTCGCAGAGTCATCACGAAGCTGGACAGGCTGCACCCAGACCGGGTGGCTTCACAGGCATCACAACCGTGGGCACCTAGGAGACTCCAAGTGGGTGATCCGGTTTGGGCCAGAAACTATGGGCATGGACATCTCTGGGTACCTGCTGTGGTATGCAAGGTCTCTGGGCCACTGTCCTACGAAGTGGCCTTGGAGGATGGTCGTGTGCTTAGATGCCACATAGACCAATTGCGCTGGAGGCTTCCAGGCAACATTTCCGCTCATGGCTCTGCTCTCGGGGGGGAGGGGGACCCCAATTACGATTGTGGACCACAGTCTCTCCACGAGGGCGCTTATCCAAATCTTCCTACACATGTCCCAGGTGGGGGTCTTGCCATGGAGGCGGCTCCTGACTCTGGCATAGACTCCGGGGGTCTTGCCATGGAGGCAGCTCCTGATTCTGGCAGAGGTCCCTGGCTAGGGGCAAATGGCCGTAAATCGGCTACTCAGGGTACTCCTGCTGTTGGTCTTGGGCTTGAGGGACAGTGCTCCCAAGAGGAGTCCACTGGAATTTGGGGGAACTTCACCCCACCAAGGGGCTCGGGGAACTCAACCCCACCAAGGGAATCTGGTTTGGGTCTGGCGGATCCAGCCAGTCAGCAGTCAGGGAGAACCCCTGAGTCTTCTGGGTGACAAAGTCCTGGTTTGTTTTGCACAAACCGGGAGCAGGCACTCCAGGCACCTATTCCTAATCCCACACCTAAAATTACACCTGCACCTAATCTGGCTCCACGGAGATCAGAGCGGGTCAAGGGTCCTCCTAAGTATTTAAATGAATATGTAAGGTCCCTGTTCACTACACAGGAGGTTATTAGTCCACGCCATCTGAGGAAGTAAACAACAATTATAGTGTTGCGGTGCAAATATTGTCAAAGAGTGAAAGTTCGTGGACACCACGGGGACCTGAAGGGAAATAGGTTGCCAGGAGTAAGGTTGACCACATAACGTGCCAACCGGCCAGCCATGATGAGTGTGTGTATAATGTTAAACAATATGCGTAGTATTGTTTAATCCAAGAGGGGAGGGGTGTTATGTCCTGGGCCTTGCTGAGTCATTCAGCAAGGCTCAGAAAGGCTGCAGAACGGTTGCAGAGACCTGGACAGACCACGTGTCTGCCCAGGACCCAGACAGGCTGTCTCCGGCCTTGCGCGCATGCGCAAGGCGGGAGAACGGCCTGCAATGATTGGCTGTGCATCCCCTTGCAAGAGGAGTATAAAAAGGCCAGTTGCCATTGTGTTTTTGCTTCTGTTCTGTGAATGTACTTAATAAAGAGATCCTTTGTTGTGAACCTGCCTCGTCTCGATGTCTGCTTTGCGAGAACAGAACAATACCATTTCAGACAAATGGCTGTCCAGTGTTTTTTGGTTGTTTTTTTTAAAAGCCTCCAATGATGGAGCACTCACAACTTCTGAAGGCAAGCTATTCCACAGCTGTTAGGGAATTTCTCATTAGTTTTAGGTTGTTTGTCTCCTTGGTTAGTTTCCACCCATTGTTAGACATGACAATCCTGCCAACAATGTCCATCCTCTGTCTTTGATGGTCATTTCAAACTGGGGTGCTTCACTGCCATAAAAACCTGGACATTTGGACTCTTCTTTATATATTACTTAAAGTAAAACAAAATTTTCAGTAAATGGAATTGTGAAATACTGGTCAAGTTTTTACTGTTGTTTCTTTTCATGCATTTAGAGGTGAACTGCGAAATGCTGGGTGTATTTTCATTTTGTTTTATTTTGCTTTGTTTCCTTTAATGGGGTAAAATTGACAGAGTTCTGCCAAGTTTCTCTTCTAGCCCCAGCAACTGGAAGAGCAATGAAATGGCAGCTATTCTTTTTCATTTTTTAAATCCATCCTCAAAAGACATGCCTTTAGAAGGGAAAGCAATTGCCATTGGCTTTCCTGGTATGGGCTGGAGGGGGGGAAAAGTAGGGAAATCTAGCAGTTAAGATCTGTGTAAATACCAAGCTGTTACTCTAGCAAAAGTGGAGAAAGGGACTGAAATGCAGAAATGGATTTCTTAAACCAAATTAATTTCCAGTGGTGTTATGCATGGGAGACAAGCAGCTGAAAGCTACATAAGGTTAAAGCTTGGCCTTTCATAGTTTTATCTAGAAGTGTATCCATTTGCATGCAGATTATAAATTCTACCATTGAATTACTGTCCTTCCTTTTTTACCTTCCCATTTAATAATTTGGATTTTTTTTTAAATTCAAAATTGATGTGTACTCAATCCCCGTTATATGACCTTCCAAGGCCTTTCTGTCATTGACTACTGAAAAGAGTTAGCTATTTTGATAAGGAAAATACCTGAAACCTGTCAAATAAGTATATTAGCAAAACAAAGAAATCTTAAAATCTGGCCTCAAACGTATCTGTATTCAGGGGTGAGGTAGCCTTGTCCGTTTTGCAAAATTAAGGACCTGTCCCAAATGGTGAGATTTCTGGCAACCACAGGTTTGCCCTGTTCTAACTAAGGAATAAAATGGAATAAGATTTAGCTGCTTGGTTGAATTAAGTAACATAATTCCTGCCAACAGGTGAGCTAAAAATAATTTTTTGCTTCAGACTGATAACATAATTTTTCAATGATGGCACAGAATGCATTTTTTGTGTGCAACCTTTGGATAAATCACTTAGCTGATGATAGACTTTTGCCTACTTCTGCAAAAATTGGTTTGCGAATTTCACAACAGTCACAATAAAAATCAGAGAATTGCAAAATGGAGAAATGTATCCAACATCCTAATATCCTCGGATGACCATTTATCACCCTGGTTGTATCTCACATCTTTATTGGAACTGGTGGACTGTTCTCAAGAATGACTCAAGTGCTTTTTTTTTTTTTTTAGACATGTTGAAATCCATTTATAAGCAGCTGTAAATTATGGGAATGGCAAGATTATAACAATGAATTACATCAAGGGTTGGCTTTTTTTGAAAGAAGGGAATTATAAACAGACATCTCAAATGCTTTGGTACAGTATATAAAAGATGAAATGTACAAAACAGTTAATGACAAGCAAATAATAATTATTTAGTTGTTGCATGGTATCATAGATATTGGATAGGTTTGACATGTTCAGGAAATATGGAACAACAGGTCAATGGTAAGATAGTACCCTGAGAAATAATATAAGTTATTTATTGTGGCCAAAAATAAAAAACCAAAGTGCGTAAAACTGTTAATGACAAGCAAATGATAATTATATAGTTGTTGCATAGTATCACAGATGTTAGATACATTTGACATGTCCAGGAAATATGGAATAGTTCAGTGGTAAAGTAATACTCTGAGAAATAGTGTTAGTTATTTATTGTAATCAAAGATAAAAAGAAGAAATGCATAGTACTGTTAATGACAAGAAAATTATTATTTAGTTGCATAGTGTCATAGATGTAAGATAGGTTTGACATGTTCAGGAATTATGGAACAACACTGGTTCATTGGTAAGAATACTCTGAGAAATAGTATTTATTGTGGTTAAATAATGTCAGTTTCAACAAAGATTAAAAACTAGACAATCTGACTGTACACGTTCTGCAGACAATATAGCAGAACTTAGAAAAAAGAGAGAGAAGTCATTCTGGTAGTAAAACAGAACAAATCTCAGTGCCCTGGAAATTAACTGCTAATGGAAACATATAACATGTGCAACTGTCCCTATAGAGAACATAATACAGGAAAATGACTATGGTTTCAATAAGATCCAGCTTGCATGGATATAGCTGCATGGAATTTTCTTATATTTACCTTCCAGTGTGGTGGTTGGCAACATGTTAAATGTGCTTGTTGTGTATCAACCTTAATTCAGGGGATTGTTAATAGCGGGCAGTTAGTATGTTTAGTTCAAATCAGCAACTGTCTGTGTCTTTAGTTTTGCGCCTGTAATTTAGGCGCGAGTGGTTGCTTTAATGTGATTGGCCGCCGCCTAATGGCGGTCTGTATAAATAAGTGTCAAGCGGCTGCTAGAGCTGCTTCTGTGTGGAATCAATAAACTTGCTATTACTTTCACTCTCACGTCTTCAATGCCTCACTGTTCACGGAACATAATAGTGCTGATGTCCTGAACAGTTGCAGGAATTGGGTATGTCTAGTCTAGAGAAAAGAAGGACTAGGGGTGACATGATAGCAGTATTTCAGTTTTTGAGCGGCTGCCACAAAGAAGAGGGAGTCAAGCTATTCTCCAAAGCACCTGAAGGCAGGACAAGAAGCAACGGATGGAAACTAACTAAAGAGAGAAGCAACCTAGAACTAAGGAGAAACTTCCTGACAGTTAGAACAATTAATCAGTGGAACAACCTGCCTCCAGAAGCTTAAATGCTCCAACACTGGAAGTCTTTAAGAAGAGATTGCACAGCCATTTGTCTGAAATGGTATAGGGTTCCTACCTGAGCAGGGGGTTGGACTAGATGACCTCCAAGGTCCCTTCCAACTTTATTATGATTATTATCTTTTATTCATTAAACATGAACCTCAGTCAACTGAACATTCACATTGGCTGGCGCTGATGGTTGACACGGGTTGCTACCAGCATCCTAGGTGTCAACCAGGTACCTTCTTAAAATATAAGATGTTCCGAGTAGTGCAGTTTTTTGTAACATTGCTGGAGTTATTGCAGGAAGCTGCAGTTTCTTGATGTATTTTGCAAAGTTTTTGGACATAGTTCCCAGTGCCCATGTTTCATCCATAATCGCGCAGTTTCAATGGCCAGGTCGCGATATATTGTAATTTTTTCCAGTTCTTTTTCTTCGACTCTGGCATCTCCTGGTACAGCAATATCAATCAGCTGTACGCTTCGGTTCTCCACAACTGCAATATCCGGCATATTGTGTTCCAAATGGCGATCTGTCTGTATTCGAAAGTCCCACAAGATCTTCACCCTCTCATTCTCAACAACTTTTTCCACCCTGTGTTCCCACGACTTTTGGGACAAAGGCAAGTCGTATTTTTTACACAATGCCCAGTGGATTAATTTAGCAACTCGGTCATGTCTAGATTTGTAATCAGTTTGTGCGATTTTGCTGCACTCACAGATTAGGTGTGAAACAGTTTCAACTTTGTCATTGCAAAGTTGGCAATTTGGATTGTCAGTGGATTTTTGTATCTTCGCTTTCATGGCATTAGTTTGTAATGCTTGTTCTTGAGCAGCCAGTATTAAGCCTTCCGTTTCTTTCTTGATGGTTCCCATCTTAAGCCATGCCCATGTCAAGTTGTTATCACATTTTCCTTCAATGTTTTTCAAATGCTGTCCATGCAAAGCTTTGGTTTTCCATCTATTTAATCTGTCATCCAGCCATTTTTCCTTATATTCTGTCTTTGTTTCTGTTATTTTTATAGTGGTCTCTGTTTTCACAGCCTGCAGCAGTTTTTCTGTACTTTGATTCACATAGTTATTCAAACTTTGTTTTTCCTCTTCTACAGTTTGCGAGATTTGCAATAATCCTCTGCCCCCTATTTTTCTTGGCAGGTACAACCTGTCGATGTCACTTCGTGGATGTAGAGCGTGGTGCATATTCAAAAGTTTATGCGTTTTCCGGTCTAGGTTTTCCAGTTCAGCCAAAGTCCAGTTGATAATTCCAGCTGGGTAGCATATCACTGGGACTGCCCATGTATTAATGGCTTTAATTATGTTTCCAGCATTCAGCTTTGATTTTAAAATTTTGCGGACTCTCCTGATATATTCCTTTTGCATTGACTGTTTGACTTTTCCATTCAAGATGTTATCTGCTTCCAATATGCCTAGGTATTTGTAACCGTCATCCTTTGCTAGTGCTTTCACAATACTTCCATTTCCCAGTTCTATTCCTTCTATTTTTGCCATTTTTCCTCGTTGCATGGATAGTACAGCACATTTTCCAAGTCCAAAGTTCATTCTGATGTCGCTGCTAAATAGTTGGACTGTGTTGAGTATTGATTCAAGTTCAGTCTGGCTTTTTGCGTACAGTTTTAAGTCATCCATGTACAGCAGATGGTTTATCTTGCCATGCTGGCTTGAGATGTAGTATCCCAGTTTTGTGTTTCATAAGATTATTGTCAATGGAATTAATGCGATGTTGATGTAGTGGTGAAAGTGAGTCCCCTTGGAAAATTCCTCGTCTGATGTTAATTTCACTAATGTTCTCCCCATTTACTGTTAGGGCTGTTTTCCATTTTTGCATATTTGCTTTCAAAAATGTACAGATATTGTTGCTGATTCCAAAGTTTTCCAAATACACATTAATCCAGCTATAGGGTAATGAGTCAAATGCCTTCTTTTAATCAATCCACGCCATATTTAAGTTCGTTTTCCGTCGTTTTGCATTTTTAAGTACCATTTTGTCAATGAGCAGCTGATCTTTTGTTCCTCTTGATTTTTTATAATTTCCTTTTTGTTCTACCGGATACAGACTGTTTTCCATCAGATGACTGAATACTGAATTTGCCAGTATTCTTGTAAAAAGTTTGAATGTTGTTGGCAAACAAGTAATTGGGTGGTAGTTACTTGGTTTGTGCTCTTTTCTGGGTCCTTCATTATCAAATATGTTCGACCAGCTGTTAACCATTCTTCACTTGTGGCATTTTGAAGCATTTCATCAAACTGAGTGGCCATGCGGTGATGGAGGCTGGTGAGATGTTTCAACCATTATTATTATTATTATTATTATTATTATTATTATTATTATTATTATTATTATTATTATTATTATTATTATTATTATTATTATTATTATTGTTATTGTTATTGTTATTGTTATTGTTATTGTTATTGTTATTGTTGTTGTTATTGTTGTTATTGTTGTTGTTGTTGTTATTGTTGTTGTTGTTGTTATTGTTGTTGTTGTTGTTATTATTATTATTATTATTATTATTATTATTATTATTATTATTATTATTATTATTATTATTATTATTATTATTATTATTATTATTATTATTATTATTATTATTATTATTATTATTATTATTATTATTATTATTATTATTATTTGTTTTCCAAAGGACCAGAAGGCAAGACAAGAAACAATGGATGGAAACTAACCAAGGAGAAAAGGAACCTGGAATTAAGGAGAAACTTCCTAACAGTGAGAACAATTAACCAGTGGAACAGTTTGCCTTCAGAAGTTGTAGGTGCTTCATCACTGGTGGTTTTTAAGAAAAGACTGGACAGCCACATGTTTGAAATAGTATAGGGTCTCCTGCTTGAGCAGGAGGTTGGACTAGAAGACCTCCAAGGTCCCTTCCAACCGTATTCTGATCAATCGATTTCAACCATTTAATTTAACTTATATATCTAGCGGTACTGAAAGTAATAAATTGAATACTTAGACAGATTCCTCTTATCATACAGAATTGCACATTTTGCTCCTCCCTTCTAGAGTGTCTGGCCCAAAATGTGCCTTGCGTTCTGCAAAATGTATTCTGATTCAAAAATAGTTTGGAATTAAGTGATAGCATCTAGCATAATCTTACTGTTTATATTCAAAAGGCTTATATGATGATAATGGGCAGGTATATCCCTTCAAACTTTTTACTTTTTGTTATGATTCACTGTAGTTATATACAACATATTCTAAGGATCCTTGCAGTGCATTCAAGATACTATATATAAAAAGAGAAGTAATGATTATAAATAACTTCTGTTGTTAAAAAAAAAAAAATCGCTATCTGGAGTTTTACTACTTTTACTCTGTTTGGCCCAAGTAGCAATTTGGGCACACAATAGTAGTGTCTATAATAGAATAGAGCCTATTTCAATCTGTGAACCAGATAAAGACAACTCAGATTCTGAACATACAAAGCCTGGAAGGGTTCAATCTATTCGCCAGCAAAAATAGGCGAAAATATGCTCCCAAATGGGGTAATAAGTCTTCTAAATAAGGTTGCTGATAACAGTTCTTGCAGGCAGCTCTAGTGTCCATTTTCTTTGTTTGCAGCAGATATTTTTGTGGACTTTTCTACAGGATTAAATTCTAAATTCAGCCAGATTTTTCCTACAGGAAGCCCAGACATAGCTCTGTTGTAAGGCATATTGCAGATTGCCAGTATCACTAATTAAAATGATGAATGAGAAGGTGAAACAAGGATTTTCTTCTGTTTAAGATCTTGGAGAACCAGGCAAGCCAGAACTGAGATATTTGCAAGTCATGAAAAAAGTTGGTGTTGGCTGAAAGATCAGCAAAATGATGAGTGACAGGAAGCAAATGAGGGAATTCTTTTATCTTAAAGAAGAAACAAGACTCTTGGTCATCTTCAAACTAGGGCTGAACAGATATGACCTAATCTAGCTTTGGGGCCCAATTCCCAACTTAGTCAGGATTGCAGCTGAGGGAGACTGATATCACAATGTCTGTGTCTGGAGACTGATAAAGACTGATAGATTATCAGGAGAAAACAAATGGCTGTTCCTTTCCTTTCCTTTCCTTTCCTTTCCTTTCCTTTCCTTTCCTTTCCTTTCCTTTCCTTTCCTTTCCTTTCCTTTCCTTTCCTCTCCTCTCCTCTCCTCTCCTCTCCTCTCCTCTCCTCTCCTCTCCTCTCTCCTACATCTATTGTTTGGGATGGGGTTGGGGGTAATATATACAGAAATTTGTAGCAATACCAGCCCTTATAGAGGGGAATGATCCAACAAATTGCAGATGGATGAGCTGTTATATAAATAATAAAGTTCTTTTTGTAGAATGATGATGTCTTTTCCCCAAAGAAGTGAAGGCAACAGGGTTAATTATCTGTTTTTTCAATAAAAGAAAAGAACAGAACAACAGAGTTGGAAGGAACCTTGGAGGTCTCCTAGTTTTCTAGTCCAGGGGTCCCCAACTCCCAGGCCGCAGCTCATTACTGGGCCATGGCCTGTTCGAAACCCGGCTGTAGGAGAAATGGGCAAGTGAGTGCGCGTGAAGCTCCACTTGCCTGAGCAGAAGGTGCTTGCGCAAGTGGAGCGTCGTACACGAACACAAGCACCCTCCACTCGTGCAAGTGGAGCTTCACGCGTGAATGCAAGTGCTTGCTACTTGCACGAATGGAGCTTTGTGTACAAGAGCAAGCACCTTTGCTCATGCACAAAGCTCCATTCATTCTGCATGCACCACTAGCACAAATGGGAAAGTGTGTGTGTCTGTGCACCTGCCACTCAGATGCACCCTCTGCGCCGGGCCTGGCCGCCAAGCTGGAAAGGTTGGGGACTGCTGTTCTAGTCCAGCCCCCTGCTCAAGCAGGATACACTATACCTTTTCAGACAAATGGTAGTCCAGTCTCTTCTTTAAAAACCCCAGTGTTAAAATAACTGTGTTAAAATAACTAATGTGCTTTATATATGACTGTGGTAATCTGCCCAAGATAAAACACTAGAGATTCCTGGGCACCTAGATTTGGACTGGGTTTCATCTGTATTTTTTCCTTGTTTTTAATGTTTTTGCTTGTAAGCTACCAGGAATTATTGGGAGTCAGTGTACATGTATTTTATTTATTTGTTTAATCCAGAGTCATTTAGAAATCAATCAATCAATCAATCAATCAATCAATCAACCAACCAACCAACCAACCAACCAACCAACCAACCAACCAACCAACCAACCAACCAACCAACCAACCAACCAACCAAATAAATACAGTATCCAGTATAAAAATTTCTAATAATAACAATAACAGAAACCGTTTTAATACAGGACTGTAGAGCTTCAACAGCTCAGTTTGTTCAATACAATATTTATTTATCCAAATTCCAGGTAGTTTAATTATTATGCAGAAGGTTTTTTTTTTTACTTCTTGTCCTATCAAGGGCTGCCTTTCTAAATAGCAAGCTAAATATATTGGTTAAATCACCCCTCTGTAGCTTTTTCTTCATCAATAAATCGGAGATGATCATCTAAGACAAGAGTTCCCCAACCATTCTGGCTTTGCGGACTGGCGGGGGTGGAAGAGGGGATGGATTCCACACGAGTGGCCGGCAAATGCGTGTATGTGCGCACAGCTCCATTTGCACAAGTGGCAGGCATGTGCACCCACTCCTTGTACAAATGGAGTGTGTGCATGTGCATCCCTTCTGTGTCCCAGTTCCGAATGGCTCAAGGCCAGGTAGTGGGCCGCAGCCCTGTGATTAAGGACCCCTGTTCTAAGAAGACATCAGTATAATATATCTAGATGCCATTGATGCTTCTGGACATAACTTTGCTAACTCTGTGAAATGAATCCTGTGCCTCTTCCCACATAGGAAATTAACAAGCTCCTTTAAAACTATGCAAAAGAACTACCTATTATTCAGGGTAATTGTTGACCCTAAAACATGTAGAATTTCATTAGCCTAACTGCACTAATAATCTGAAAGCTGTAAACCAGGCTTGTCCAACCTTGGCAACTTTAAGATTTGTGGACTTCAACTCCCAGAATTCCATGGCTGGCTGGGGAATTCTGGGAGCTGAAGTCCACAAGTCTTGGCCAGACTAAATGGAAACACTTGGAACTTGAGAATGTGTAAGGAAGGGGAGGCTGCATTAATATTTCCACTGTATTTTCCTTTTACATGTGAAATACATAAGATACAGATTTGATAACAGTCCAAAATATTCTGAAATAATATCAATTTTTAATGGAGCAACAGCAATAATGAATATCACAAAGGCACATGATTTAATTTTAGTTCTATTTTGACTTAGTGCTGGACAAAGAAAAACTCTGCATTTTTTCCTACCGATATTCATTGAATTTGCTTTCAAAATTCTATCAAAGAAGAAAAGATTTTGGAAGTACTTCCCAGGGGTGAAATGTATTGGTGTTAATGGATTTATGAAGTGGCTGAGACTTAACTGGAATGACCTATTTTTATTTACACAGTCTTCTCTGCAACTTCTCTGGCTACCTACACTTTCATTAAATCCCAAGAGAAATGCTCATAAGAGAAGTCCTTCTAGTGGGCTTTTTCAGAAGCAATTTGGCTGTAACTGCTTGGGTGGGTCCTGCCCTTGAGAAATTATGGGCAGATATCATCTAGTGGCCAATATCCCTCCATGATTTTCTTGGGAATTGGTTACAATCTTTTTCGGTTCTTCTCCATAAGAGACGTTTATTCTTAGTTCTTCTCCATAAGAGTTCTCCATTAGTTTTCCATAAGAGTTCTTCATTACTTCTTCTTCATCAGACGTCCAGTCTTAATTATTCAAAAATGAAGGTGGGGAAATATTCTTAAAAACATATATTTGTTTTTAAGCAGAAAATGTTAAAATGCTCTGTCATGGCTCATTCTTCCTCAAAAGGGAAAAAATAGTCAAGTGACTGAAGACTTTTTATGATTGAACCCTACTGAATCATGAATAAATTTGCAAAAGGAGTAAGGCTGCTTATCTATATGGTTGACTTATTACAAAACTCTCAAAAATAGTAAGAGGTCTTGAGATAATTCACAAACTCTACTCCAGGGGTCTTCAAACTTGATTACTATTTATAATCAAACAATTTACAGTGCTTATAATGTAAAACCTGGAAGAAGAAAGTGCAAAGGGCTGAGGGATCTGAATATATCTGTTGGGTGGAGTAGTTGAATTCTATTCTATTGAGTGGATGTTGGCTCTAAGTAAAATAATCCTTCTTATAAATTTATTTACATTATAAATTAGCACGACTGATAACCTTCATACGCTTTTTAAACATATGAGGGGCTTGGCATTGGATTGCAGTTTGCTTTCCCTGCAATTGCCTTGAGCAATGTTTTTATCACAGGGATCAAGTTGCTATCACTGCAAACTTTTTAATTGCCTCTGTAGAAAATCATGAGGTGCTTTTGGGTGAGTTTCATAATTACCTGTTTGAAACTTTCAATCTTTCCAAACTCAGATGTGTTAGTATATTATCTCTGTAATTCTTAGTACAGTTGCTGGGAATTTTAATGCAACCAGGCTGGATTGTGTCATACTGGGATGGCTGTAAAGCAGTTTCATTTATAATAAGAAAGGAAAAGGGGAAGAGGAACTTTAAATTACATTGACCCCGTATGGTTCTAGACTATATGGCAGATAGTAGCTATATTAATATAAAGCGAAAAAACGTGGGAATGCATTCTGATCCACTTTGACTCAGAAAGGTTACTGTTTTAACCTGGGAAAATCATACTTAATTATTGTATCCATCAATTCCTTATGGGAAAAAAGTAGGGAGCAACCATTCCACTGTTCTAGTTTTCTTATTGGAAAGGTGAAAAAAATATCCAAAATAAATTGTGATAATCCAATAAATAATGATCTATAAAACAATATGTTATATCCAGTAAAAACATAGCTTTCATGGGATTGTACAGTAGTTCAAAATTGTTCCCTTTCCAAAATAGTTTTTGGCACTGGTCCTATATAAGAACAGTCCCAAACTCACAATTATCATGAAACTTCTTTGATTAACAGGAGAAGGCTTGTTCACAAGGCATATGTCTCCCCCCCCCCGCCTTCATAACTCTAGTCCAGGGGTGTCAAACTGCTGGCCCGTGGGCCGGACATGTCACGAGGAAACCACGCCAACCCCATTGCTGGCAATGGGGAAAAGGTTCCGATAGGTTGCGCGACGTCACATGACGTTGCGAGTTTGACATGTCTGCTCTACTCTTTAGTCATTATTTTTCAGTGGATTGTTTTCAGAAACAAACAAACCCATAATTACCACCCTCAAACCAAACAAAAACAAATTAAAAAGCAAACATGAGATTTGGCCTTTGATATCCATATAGTAACATAAAATTATTATACATTTAATTTAGGCTTCATGCAATTAAAGTGAATCTCATTTCAGGACCATTGCTTTTACTGTGCAGATAGTTTATTCATGTAATTTTGTTTGATTATTTTTGTCCAGGATTTATTATCTATCTATAATAAATAGTTCTAAAAGTATCCTCAAACAGATTTTTTTCTTCAAATAGAACAATATAAAATACAAAATAGAAGATTTAAATCAGTTTGTCTGAAGTGGAATAGAGTCTCCTGCTTGAGCAGGGGATTGGGCTAGAAGACCAAAGTCCCTTCCATTTTTGTTATTCTCTGTGCCATAATTTGAGAGCAATAATAAGGATTAAATAGTAATGATTAAATTCTTACATACTTTAAACCACATATAAAAAGTGGTGCTTTGATTTCATTGAATTTTTTGACATTCCCCCTGTGGACAACTCTGTAAACATTCATGACTTAATTTGGAAATTTGTACCAGCTTTGGATAGGTAGACTAATTATGGTGGGCCTCAAAATGAACATCTATCAAAAACAGCAAAAATGTCAGAATTAGGCCTTGAGGTTAATCACACAAACCCTTTCCTGCAACAAATAATCCTTCTTGAATATTCTTTTACTCATGAAGGGAAAAGGAGCACCACTGGAAGGGTTTACATCTCATCCTACACAAAGGCAAGCAAGTACATTGGCTCCAGACAAGAAATGGAATTTTTTCTACCTATGCTCAGAAGAAACATAATGTCCTGTTAGAATCAGGGAGCTTACAATCTTCTTAGGAGACGAGCATAGCCCCTCTGATTAAAAAATAATTATTTAATTAGCAAACTGACAATACGATAGGTTGTCTTGAGGAATACTTACAGCCACTACAGAGGATTTACAATTTTCTTGTAGGTAATGAATTGGGGAAGAGCCAGTTTGGTTAGTGGTTAAGGCATCAGGCTAGAAATCAGGAGACCATAAGTTCTAGTCCTACCCGAGGCATCATTGTATCAGCCCTAGGAAAAAGACAATGGCAAACCACTTTGAAACCTTGCCAAGAAAACTGCAAGGATTTGTCCAGGCAGTTGCCAACAGTCAAAAATTGACTCAAAGAGAGAAAGAAAGAAAAGAAAAAAGAAACATGAACTGGGGAAGACTTAAGAGGCTTTGGAAACTGGTGGACAATTTTTTTGGCCACTGTCAGACATTTGAGGACTGTTGTTACTAATGTCCCTTACTCTTACTTCTGCCACAAACCCTGAATGGTCTTCCACGCACATCACATCCTCTGAAGGATTGTGTTATTAATATATGCCATTGATGAGGAATTATGGATAAAACCCTACAAAATCAAATAGGGCTGTTTAGAAGAGGCATAGAAACAAGGGACTGGCATCTAATAGGAGAATACAGATGGTATCATTTCTGCATCTTATCTGAATTTATCAGATAAGTATTTCTAATAACTTATTCATATGATTTGGGCAGTTCATATCATCTGTGAATTGGGGATTATCAAAGTAGCTGAGATTCTATTATGTTTGTTTCTTGAATTGCTGTTTTTCATTTGCTTTCTTTTCTTCACTGGATTTGAGCTATAACGTGGTGCTCTGTGGTCATTTTTCTGAATGTAAAACCAAAGGGACTGCAATTCTTGCCTTGGCTTCTGTAGTGGCTAGCTCATTTGTCATCCTCTGATGGGCGTTTTAGCCTCAGCAGCCCACCCAAGAGCTGGATTTCACAACGTTAACCACATCTTCTTTTTCTCTGTCATATTTATAGGCTTTGGGGCCTGAAAAGAAGTAAATGAATCCTAAAAAAGGAAAAGAAAAAAAAGGAAGTGAAGAACTCAAAGAAATGCCTATCATTATTAGGATAACATAGTCAATCTATCATAGATTATACAACACTGGCCCATGATATTTCTATCGACAAATGCTATTTAGTTATTTTTTAATTTATAAATGAATATCCAGCCACAAACCAAAAGCATGTAATTGTATTAAAGGCATTTATTGCTGTTCCATAAAAAGTGCCAATGTTGCATAATGGCTACATCAGCCTTCTTCGATGGAGGGTCAGTTGTGCTGGGACAGTGAGTTCCAGAATATATCATTTGGGAAACCACTGAAGAAGTGGTTGTTCTCCCAGACCTTGGGGAACAGAGTGATTTTGGAGTCCCCTTGTTTTGCTTTGTTTCATATTTGTCTTGAATATTTTGTTGTGTTGGTTAGTGGTACATTTCTCATTCTTTTTCTCTCTCTTTCTCTTTCCAGATATGATGGGTTGCTGTTTGTTTAATTGTAGGTCTTTGTAAGTCAATCAATCAATCCCAACTAGCATGGGCAGTCCTTGGACTGTCCCAACCACTAGACAATAACCAGAATATTGCCTTGGGAGTAGGAAATCCATTTTTAAGTCCTCCCCCCCCCATCCCTGGTCAAATAACTAATTCATTGAGTTTGGCCTGTTGGCCTACTTACTCTACAGCATCATATCATGAATAAAAGGAGGATGAGGAAAATACATACTTTAGAGTAAATGTGATAACTAAAGAATGATTCAAAAATCAAAAACAGAGATGTCATGAAAAACATCCAGAAAAATTAAATGGCAAGAGGTTTTAACAAGAATGTTTTTAAAACCTGCTTGAAACAAATCACATGATAGATAAAATACTTACCGTTAACTTCTACAGCAGCCTCTATTCGACCATTAATTCCTGAGAATTCATCCTCAATGCTCTTTGGGAAGTCTTTGTTCATCTTCCGTTTTGTTTCATCATAGCTTGAAAAAAAGGAACATTGTAAAGGGCAAGTTCTATATATAGATGTAGTGTTTTGGAAAAAAAAGTGTTACATAAGAATTGAGGTGAATGTGGAAATTTATTTTGCTGTAATTCTTGCAATATCACAGGGTTTAACTAAGCCCTTTTTCTAATTATGTCTTTGCCTTTTTTCTTAAATATATACACTTGAATCCAAATGCTGTACAACTCTTGACAATAGCATCTAAGTCAATGGTCATCACTATACCTCCAAGCAGAGAATTATATCAAATATGTATGTGTACGTGAAGGAAATATTTATCTTTCTGAGTTGCAAATATCTTAATTCTATTTTCACTAATCTTATTTAGATATGTGGTGCCCTGTATTTGTCCATTTGTGGCATCACATGTCCATTGCTTTGGACAACATCTTTAATTAATGTGGAAGATATATATGACTTGCAAAAGGAACTGAATATGTACCTCAATATTTGCTTATTAGGGCCAAGTTTTTAAATGCTACTGAATGAAAATCTCATCAATTAAAATCATGCTCCTATGCTATCTTGACATATTTCCTGGCAAGAAATGAGAACAGGAGAAAGTGGATTGCCCATTTGTAAGTAAGTAATCCAGGAAAAATCCAGTTTCAATCTGATACATGTTAAGGAAATTTATGTAACTTTCCCATTTGTAAACCGATAAAGAAAGAAGGAATTTCAAGGCCTGTCAGGAAGGAAACAATGCAATCACAATGAGAAATGTAAAAGTTATGTAATCAAGAGTATGATCTATATGTTGGCTAAATAGATGCAGGATATCTCTTTTACTGGCTGAGGCAATATTCCAGTATTATGAACAAGACAATATTTTCCCCCTTGGTCTCTTGTTCAGCACTAAGGAATGAAATTTCATGACTGATTATTTAAAGCCTATATTATGAGGAGACAATAAACCTGTAAAATTCGTCTTCTACAAAGAAGAAGGTCTTCTTTTCATCTCTCAGGTAGACGGCCGCATCTATGTGTAGCACATTTTTAGGAAATCCAAAATCTGCAATAGATCGAGGAGGGCCTTGCATGTGGAAACCATGGGTTGTCCAATAATGAGGACCTGGCGAAGAATAAATCAATAAATATAATGACCCTACATAACCTTGCACTTGTAATTTGAATTTCTAATTTTAATAGGATATCCTTGGGTACTTCCACACAGAGCTTTTTCAATGCTCTGGAATCAATTCAAACCTGTGTGATCACCTGCCCTTGTTTGGTTTTCACAATTTCTGACTCAGTCTGAACAAAACTTCATGGACCATGAAAGATGCATCATTATTTGAAGTTGCTTAGTGGGAGAGATGTAAAAATAAAAACTGCTGCCTAGAAGAGGAAGTTGCCACCAACATCTACACCAAATGGCACAATTACTACTCTAGTTTTAATACTTGAAAGTGCCATTTGGTGTAGATGTTGGTGGCAACCTCTTCTTCTAAGCAGCAGTTTTTATTTTTGCAATTCTCACACTAAGCAACTTCAAATAATGATGCACAATAGAATAACAATAATTATTAATAGTACTATAATATCAATTACAAAAGGCAGCTTTATTTGGAGCAGCTTACATTTTTCAATGATACCTTTAATATCATCAACCACAACATCTGCCTAGCCCAAATCCTTGGGAAAGACTTGCTAGTTAATACTCTTAACACTCTAGAGTTAATCTTGGTGTTAATCTGGGTGTTGATTGCTGCAGAACAGCAGTCTTCATTGTTACTGACACTTTTTCTCCAGAATCTCCTTCAAAATTATGTGGTGTTATAAGATTGACTAAGTTGAACATAATCCATCAAGGAAATGTTATGCCTCCTGCTTGTGATTGAAAAAGAGCAACTGCTAGTAGAAATTTTCTTTTTTCTCTGCCTCCACTGTGCTGCTGGTACAGGTCCAGTAATTATATGGGGCAGAAACTCAGTAATAGCAGTCTTTCACACAAGGTTGATTTTAAGGTAAACTAGAACCTTGGTTAAAGGTTACCATTATACAAATGATGAATACACATTCACAGATCTAGTTTCCTAAGAAAACAACACTAACAAAAACAACAAAACTGACCGACCCTTGAAAAAAAAAGCAACTCCTCTCTCAGCTATTTCATAGGCTGCATCCACATTTGACATGAGCTGAGGGAAAGAGCTGGTAATGCTGAGTGGTTGCACATGGCTTGTGAGTTGAGCCTGCCTTCTCCAGAAGTACCTATTGAGAGGGAGAAAGATAAAGAGAAGAAAAGGGGAGGCTTACTGCACAGCAAACATACCCTGGGACTTTTGAGAGCACATGGTAACGAGCTTGCAAAATAACTTTACGGGAAGCTTGCTTATTCATAAAATAGATGCTATGTTGAGCTTGATCAATCAAAAGATACACATTTACCACCTAGCTAACCAACATGCAAATTAGAGGCATCCAGAGAAAAGCCAAAAGGCCAATGTGATAGATGCAATCATGCATTCCAAACTCTGCCCCCCTTTGTACATACAGTATGTGTGGCATTGAAACGAGAATTCTACTTCTACTTTATGCACAAAGCTAGTGGGTTACTTTGGGCCAGTCATTCTGTGTCAGCATGAGGAAGGAGGTGGCAATGGCAAACCACTTCTAAAAATGTTATTAAGGAAACTGCATGGGGTCAACATCCACCCCCAGACCTATGAAAAATTGAGGAAAAATAAGAAGTCGGGAAGGGAAGTGTCTGGGAGGATGTGGTGTTCATAAGCAATGTGTTGCCTACCCTTTATTTTGAAGGACTGGTAAATTCATGCAATACTTAGGATTTCTATTTTCTGGTATCGCTAAATGTCTATCCAGGTCATCCAGGTCATAGTTATCCCAAAGATGCTTTTTTCATGAGGCAACTGGACTTTCTTGTTTTTTCTTTGAAGACATTTCGCTTCTCATCCAAGAAGCTTCTTTAGCTCTGACTGGATAGTGGGGAATGGAAGGATTTATACTGCTTGCAGACAGCTGGTCATTTGCATTCTTTTAGAGTCGACCCAGCTGAATGACACTTGTCCTGCAGGACCCTGCCTTGAATGATAGTAGACTTCTGAGCCAAGGGACTGCTGCTTACCTATAAACATCTCTATGAATTGTCTTCTTCAGGTAGAATCTACCTGCCTTACAAAATCTAGTAAAAAGAGGATGCTGCAGGATCCAGCCTGATAGAGACTGGGGGGCTGAGACCCAGAGAATGATATTCTCAGCAATAGCCCCCCCCCTCTGGGTCAGTTTACCCCCATAAGATAGATATGCTGAAATCAGTACTCTTCAGGGGGGACATTCTGTGACAACAGTTTTTAGTTACAGTTGTTATTAATAGCATTGATTGTTTTTTAAGGGCTTGATTTTGTATTTTATTGATGTTTTATTTAAGCTGCCTAAAACTGTGAGAATAGATAGCACAGGAAAAAAAAATCTTTTAACACTTCATGTGAATCATTGTATCTCTCTCCTTTTTTCTCTGCCAGACACGATAGAAGTCACGCCTAATGGCAAAACCGTTGAGTCATTCCAGAGCAGGAAGCAGAAAGAGGGGATTTTTAGGTGGGTTTTTCAGAACCAAGAGTTGTATGGGAAACAATCTTGTCAAAGGGGATGTTGCCTTCATTCCCAAAAAGGGAATTTGAACCTAACTGGCTATATTTGGTTCATATAGCTAAAAACTGGCCTTCCAAAAAAACAAACAAACCAGGACCATATTACTCTTCTAGAAATAAAACGTAATAGTCTACTGTCACTGGGACACCGGATAAAGAAAGAATCTTACCTGTCTTTGAAGAAAAGTAACTCTTTCCCCAGCATGGTTACAGCATCAAATGAAAATTTGGAGTCACAGTGATCTGGATTGTATGGTGTTGGTAGGTTGGAAAAAGGTTGACGTGAAACCTGAGGCTTTCGGGATCCAAATTCCCTTGGCCCTAGAAGATGATTCTCTTTGAATTAGGAGTGAAAACTCATTGTATGTGGCTGATATATTGTATTACTTACACATTCACATTTGCAATCCTCCAAAATTAGATAGATGGAGGGATAGATAGAAAGATAGAGATTATATATATATAATTTGATCCTTTAATATTACTTCTGAGTAGTTCTAATTAAAAAAAAACCAGTTCCAGTAAAATAGTCAGACTGAAATATATTTCAGGCTAAACCAATTCTCTTCAGTTGCAGAATGTGTGGCAAAATGTATACATTGATAAGGGATATTAATTGTTAACACTATTTATAGGAGAGCGGAAAAAATGAAAATAGTGTTTTAACATGAGCTCTGCAGTAGTTATACATAATCTGCACCCCCAGAACTGTGGTTGGGTGTCCATGGAGTTATAGTAAAGAAAGTCAAGATGGCGGCCATGATCATATGATCAAAGGTTTACCCATGGCACACATAAAAAACAGGTAGTTTCAATCACACGGTCAGTGGCCACCATCTTTATCTTTAACCATACCTTCCAGATGTGTCTGGGGACCTTTGTAATATCTGAAGCCCCTTTGATACAATTGTTGAAAATCTGATAGCAGAGTTTCTCACCATTTTAAAACATGAAGCATGTAAGAAGGAAAAAAAAAATCAAGTTTAGACCATAATAGAGAATCTTTCCCCAAACTCCTGGGGAAATTAAAATGAAACAAAAATGTTCTGTCCATTTTCCCAAATCACCTCATAATAAAAGTAGAAAATGTGGGCTGGAGAACAACTTGAACGACTGTTTAGCATAGGGTGGTTAATAAATGCACCTATGTCTATGCACCTAACAAAGAAATCTTAATGTGGCTGAATTTGAGCTAGAAAGTTGGTTGAACTCAGCCAATTGTGGTTTCTCAACAGCCATAATTTAGTATGGAGTCATTGGTGCTCCCAGAGCTTGGCTGTTTTCTTCCAAAAGTTTCATTACCAAACTAGGTAACATCATTAATGCTAGTGGGGAATGGGGTTTGCTCTCATTTTATATATTATTGGTTTGCCCTGTCAGTATTGCTGGGAGTGGTCATGGTGATTCCTTGATTGAGCTGTTGTTTATGGTATTCAGACAAACAAGCTAACAGTAAACAACAGCCCAAGGTTCCCCACAGTTCAACCTTGAATTAAAAATATTCTCTTCTAAAGTTTAGTATGATGACATCTGGTAATGATTAGTAAGTGTTAATTAATCATAGCCAGATTAGACATTTATTTCAACTAGTATTACTATGTCCTACTTTATAAAATGGAGATAGCAATGCATAAATGAAGAATGCAAATGTTTTGCATGAGTTACTAAAAAAAAAAAGGACTAGTTGTAAGGAAGTAAATAAATTAAATCTAAAGAATTTAAAATGTTAAGAGGCAAACTTTTTTTTAAAAGCAATATGAACTACCATATAATGCCTGGATCCCTTTCACATCATCTTTTGGGAGTCGGAAACCAAAGGGATGTTGATATTTGTAGGTTGGATACATCAAAGACGATGGATCAGTAGAATGGGCAAGGCCCAGTGCATGGCCAAATTCATGAGCAGCAACAGTGAATAAGTTGAATCCTATATAATAAAAAATATAATGTTAATATTAGTAATATCTATAGGTTTATTGGATTCCTTGCTACTGATTGTGATGATAACTAGGGATCACTTGAGTTAAGTGCTAAAGGCCAAAAGTCATAACTTTATTGTCCAATAATAGTCTGGTGATACAATTTCCAGCTACAATAGAGCTGAAAGCAATATTCTGCAGTATATGTATGATAAAGCAAAACAGTTTGAATATGATGACATTGTACAAGCAGAGGTGGATGCTGGACTGCATAGAAATATGAAATATGAAAACAGATATTTCCCCTCTTTAATTAACTGAATTAATTAATCACTTTTCATTTAGCGCTTTCCTTCCATGCTTAGCATGATTGACTATCAACAACAACAGCAATTTAAGACTTCAAATTTATAAAAGAGAATAAAATTCTATGCTATTTTTGCAGGAATTTCTCATTCTTTGAAAAAGAAACTAAGAAGGATATTTATATTCTGGACTGTTGCAAAATCAAGCTTTGTAAGTCAATGTTCCCAATAAAAAGGAATATTTGCAACTCGGGGTTGAAATGAGGGGTCCTTGATGCTCTCTGAGCTTGGATGTCACCTAGTTTGGATAATGAAATGTCTGCAAGAAAACAACCAAGCTCAGAGAGCACCAAGGACCCCTTAAGTCAATGTTCATGTAATTTAGCTTTTTGTTTTTTTTCATAAAATGTAGCTCTTTATACTTTATATACATGAAGTACAAGCCATATGTTAAGGGGATTGCTAAACCCCATTAACCTATAAACAATTGATAGCCCTGATCTTCCAGGGTTGGGAAGAATTCAGGAATCCAGGAAGATCTGTATTGGATCTACTGAAAAGCAAACTTTATTGTTGAACTAAACTAAATATTTTGCATTGCAAAATATAGTGATTTTCCTAGGTTACTTGAAGGACCAAGATGAATCCTTTTTTCAGTTCATTTATGTTTGCTTGTGTATTTATATATATGCAGAGATTTGGTTTTGAACAAATTACCTTTTTAAAGTATTTTCAGGTTAGGGTATAGTTTTATGCCTACCATTCATCCCCATCGTCCACTTCTCTGCATTGTCAAAATGAGTGTCTCCACCCAGACCTTCCCCAGGTGCAAAAGCATGTGCTAAGGTCCCTCGTGGCCCATCAAATGGGTAGGAGTCCCCATGGTCTATCAGAATATAAAAACAAAATGTGACCTTAGAATAATTAGACAGTTGGGATATATTGTGAACTGCATGGTGTTTTGTTATTCTTAGTATACTAGAATTCTATAAATGGAAGGGTTTCCGTGGAATTTGGCAATGATTGTAGAATTGCTATCAAATAAACCAGTGACTGGATACAAAGCCCAAATAGCCATTTCCTTTTAAGACAATCCTTCATAAATTAGAATGCAGTTTTTAACTTGGATTTATTTTACCACTAGCATTCAGTGAATCAGAACAGAAGCTCCAGCATATCATCTGAAATAATATAGGCCGTCCCTCCCTCCCTCCCTCTCTCCCTCCCTCCCTCCCTCCTTTCCTTCCTTCCTTCCTTCCTTCCTTCCTTCCTTCCTTCCTTCCTTCCTTCCTTCCTTCCTTCCTTCCTTCCTTCCTTCCGTTGTGTTTGGAGTCTTTGTTTGGCTCCCTGTATAGCAAAATTAATACAGGTACTCCTTACAAGTTTATGTTTAACATAATGCTCTTGGAAAAAGTGACTTACAACCCATCCTTGAAGTTCTGACCATTGCAACAGTCATGTGATCAGAATTTGGGTACTTGGTAACTGGCTTGCATTATGGTGGTTGCAGCATCTTGTGGTCATGTGATCATACTTTGCGGCCTTCCCAGCTGGCTTCTGACAGGCAAACTGAACTTGGGAAGCTGGATTCACCTTATGATCCACTTAACAACCACAGTGATTCACTTAATGACAGTCGTAAAAATGATCATAAAATGAGATCTGGCCACGTGATGACTCGCTTTATAACTGCAACAATTTACAATGGAAATTCCAGTTCCAATTGTGGTTGTAAGTCAAGGATTATCTGTAGAAGTTGTATATTTCACTTTACAAATTGATTTAAAAGTGTGAAATTAGATAGGATTCTTATCAAAATAGGAGCCAGATAAATTTTTCCCTCACCTTCTTCTACTTATATTTTTCCGTATCTCTACCAGTCCTGTATCTTAGCAGCAATTGGCTAAGAAGAATAAATGCCTTCTTTACTTTTCCCAAACTGACTTCTTCTAGACATTTATTTACCACTTTAAATATCACAAGAAATATAGCACATCATGTTTTTTGCAACAGATGAAAGTGTTCCCTAAAAGATACCCCATGTTTACCTCATCCATACTCATATGGGGGTCTTCCAACCCAAAAGAGCTTATAAACTTAATAGTTGCATTATTTTGAAAATGTTGTCAGCTCTTTCCCAGGATAAACTTAGCCTATTAAGAATAAAGGCAAATATCTGAAATTTAGTATGAGGGATATTGCTAAGAGAAGTTACCTCCATTTTCAAATGAGATAATGATATCTGCTTCTCCTGTTTTTGCCCTTATGAAGTTCAGTGGGGCAGCAGCACTCCATGTTTTCAGACCCATCTCCACAGCCTTGTCAACTTCTGCCTGAGTTAGGCTAGATGTGTATTTTTTTAACCTGTGGAGAAGAACACACATGTAGAATATGACAAGGCTGAGCCCAAGGGAGGGGTTAAACAGGTCATTAGTCCTGAGTCCCTTCATGCCCACAAGAGTTCTAAGCCCAGCCCAGCCCACCCTGAATTTCATTGACTCTTATCTACCACCAATTTGCTTTGACCGTTAGCGGTTCAGATTCTTGTAGAGAGCTTAAGTTTGCAATAAAACTATGTTCATTTGAACTGCCTGGACTCCTGAGTTCCTGCGCTTGACAGCACAATTCTGGATGTACATATGAAAAGATGGGAATGAGACTATAATGTAGCTAGTTAGGGAAAGGGTCTCAGAGTACGTGAAGCAGTTATAAAGCAATCGTAGCTATGCTGGTCCTTAGAGTAAAAAGCCAAAATGGATATCAAGGCAATGTTCTTTTTTGGAACATTGAGGTTTTTCTTGAGGTTTTCAGAATTCTTCATCAGGCATTATGGTTGCAAAAAGGAAAGGGCAGAGAAGCAGAAAAGAAAAGAAAACTGGAATAAGTTATAAAAGAAAGAGGGAAATAGTTTGATCTTATTTTGATCTATGGAACCAGGAATTACAGATAGCCCTTGAATTACAACACTTAGTTTAGGGACTGTTACACAGCACTGAAAAAAGTGACTTTTGACCATTTTTCACACTTACAACCATTGCACCAAGCCCATGGGCATGAGATCAAAATTCAGATGCTTTTCAACTGACTCATATTTATGACAGTTGCATTGTCCCGGGGCCATGTGATCACCTTTTGCGACCTTCAGACAAAGTCAGTGCGGAAACCCAATTCACTTAACAGCTGTGTTATTAACTTAACAACTGCAGTGATTCACTTAACAACTGTGGCAAGAAAGTTCATAAAATGGGGCAAAATTTAACAATTGTCTCGTTTAGCAATAGAAATTGTGGGCTCAGTTGTGGTTGAGGATTATCTGCATTGTTTATTTTCAAAAGAAATTGGATTAAAAAAAATCTATGAAATTTTTTTTGCATGGCAACACTTTAAATTTAATAGATGGAAAACCCTGTAAACAGCAGTTTATAGTTTAAAGCCGTACAATTGTTTACGATAGTTTGCAGTGATGGTTTTAAGCATCCTGTAGATGGCGCTCTAGTTATTTGTGAGTTAGTAGTTGAATCAGTCATTCTGATGGTGTTGGTCAGAAAAATATTTCATGTAACGCCCACTCAACTAAAACAAATGCATTCAGGATGGAGTTAGTAAAGATTAAATGCTCTCATGCAGAAGTCATAAACTGGAGAAACAGTCAGCCCCATAGGCTTGTCAATGGATCTTGATGAAGGGGGGAAAAACCCCTCTTTTTTCTTTTTCAATTTTTGTCTAGATTTTTTTTTTAATGCAACTGTGTTATCCGAATATGAACTTTTAAAACATCGAAAGATAGAAGGCAAGGTGTGAAAGATGGGATATTTTCACGTGAATGTACCTTATTTGAAATATCATAAGGATGTATCTCACATCTTAAACTTACACCTGAATATATGAGCAGCTTCCTTTGAAAAATATAGGTTGAGGATGAAGATTCGTTCTCCGAGCTTGTGGGTTGGTTTCTGAATGTTTTGTTACCAGGCTAGGTAACATCTTCACCTAGCCTGGTAACGAAACATTCAGAAACCAACCCATAAGCTTGGAGAACAAATCTTCACCCTCATCCTACACCCAAGCTACAGATATTAACCACTATTGCAAATATAGTGATGTTAGTGATGTTTGACTCCCGATGGTCATATCTTTGGGGAAATATTAAAATCCTATATCACCGAAGTACTGGCAAATGCCACTTGTGCAGCCAATAAGCGAAAGAGAGATTTGCCCACCTCCCTCAAACGGCAAATGTTGACATACCTCTATAATCTATATTGTACTATAGACCAGGGCTTTTCAACCTTTTTACCGATTGTACCACTTTTAGGATATGGCAATATTCGAGTACCACCTAGCAAGGTGTCAAAAACTTGGTAACAAAAAAAAAACCTGTTCAAAGTTGCAATTGCACTGAAATGACTTATGACCATTTTTCACACTTATGACCATTGCAGCAACAGGGTCATGTGATTTATATTTGGATGCTTGGCAACTGATTCATATTTATGATGGTCACAGTGTTCCAGGGTCATGTGATCCCCTTCTGCAACCTTTTGACAAGCAAAGTCAATGGCAGAGCTGCTGGTGGCCAACTGCTAAGGCGGGACTTCTGTCCCTCCCTCCCTTCCCTGCCTCCCTTTTTCTCATTCCCATCTCCTTCTGAAGGAAGAATTTGAACCCCCCCATATTTTCCCTCTTCCATATATTGATCAAAGAAAGAAAGGCCTCCAGAGACAGAAAAGACAAGCTGCTGAGTGAACTAGCTTAAAAAGGCACTTCCCCTTTAAGAATTAGCTACTGGCTAGAAAGGAAAGTAAGGAGCCCAACTGGCACTTAAAGAAGAAAAAAAATGTAAGTACTGGCTGCCGGCTAAGGCAGCCTCCCCAAATGGCTCCATTCATAAGTAAAATCTGCAGCTCCAGAGGACTCTCTCACTGTAAGTCTTTGCCTGTGCTGGCTCTTTCCCTTCCCCACTACACTTGGCTAGGCAGGACTGCGTACCACCTGCCACTCATTAATGTACCACAAGTGGTACGTGTACCACAGGTTGAAAAGCCCTGCTATAGACGACTGGCAAAACAGAAGACATCTAAATGGCAGAATAGCAAATAGCAAATAATATAGATATTTGAAGAATGTGAATTCATTACCTGTATGTCAGTGTCCTTTTCTTCCACTTAGGTTCTCCTGGGAAAAGTCGATAGTTTGCTATATCAGGGATACCACAGCGAGGCTTCTTTATTATATCCATAGTGCTGTGGTCCAACTTCCCGGTGACTTGTAAGCCAAAGAAAGTTTGCATCTGCTGGACTTTCCTTGTCATGGAATTGCCGCCACTGATCATTTCTCCAGCTTGGTGTCTTCCTTTTGGTGTGTAGTATTTGTCAAGGTAATCCTAAAGGCAGAGACATAAAGGAGTAAGTTGTCCTCTTATACATCGGAGGGGGAAGGAGATGACAAACAAATGTTCAGCTTTGCATAAAATTAGGAAGCCCTCATTTAAATACTGTATAGATCTATGTTTGCTATAACGTATTCCTGAATTGATTGTGCTGTGTTCATTTATTTATTAACCCCTCTTCTTTAAAAAATAATCTTCAATCAGGTTACAATAAAACAACTCAAAAGTACCACACTAAATTCCAGAGTGAAATCCTCAAACTAAATCGTGACAATATTAGACAAAATTTACAAAATGAGATAGAAATAAAATTTAAAACCTAGTTGAATAGTACATATTAACTGATTCCAATCGCTACTACATTCTCTGTATAATAAAAGTTGACATCATCATCATCATCATCAATATAATGTTTATGTGAATTGGTGCTCTGAATATTGTCTTCAATTGTTCAGTTGATCACTGTGGCTCGGAAACTTTAAAGCTTCTTCTTATTTTTGTATAAGATGTTTTCAAGAAGTCTTTAAATATTCTATAGCTATTTAAACTGGATAGGTTTTTCAAGCCCAGTGTGATACAGTTAATTAAATGACAGTTTGCTGCTTTTAAAATGATGGTTCTAATCTCTGCATTTACAGTGTCCATTTAGTGAGGTAGCAAATCACACAAGCCATAGTTTGCTTAACCATGATGTATTAAACAAATCAAGGATGCAATGGATTTGTAGTATGCGTTAAATTATAATCATACATCAGCCACAATGGTTTGGTTTACACAACTTGTAAAACTCAACTATATTGTGACTCAGCACATTACATGGCTATTTTATCATTTATTAGACAGTCTTCTCCAACCTGGAATTTCCCGGATGTGTTGGGACTGCAGCTCTCAAGATTATCAGTTGCCAACAGATGTTAATCCGGAAGCTGCAAGATTATTGAAATATATATCATCACTACGTCAAGCAGACATATGTGTTTGGTGTCTATGTGTACAAGGGAAACAGATGAAATGTGCCTTATTATATTGTGACCTGAATCCTATGATTTACATATTTGTAAACCAAAGCATAAAAATGTTGCATCTTAACATGCAAATAGGAAGATATCATTTTTTTTCTTCCTTACTAACATTTAGAATTATGGTCACTCTAATGCAGGTTAACAATTTCCAAAATTGCTTTCCTAAAGTTATTAAAATGTTATGAAATTGAATTTCCAGTAGCTTAACATTTCTAATGATCCATATAGTTGCAGGTTGCATAAAATGCATGCTTAATATTTAAAGCAAGATTCTGTTATATTTCCAGTATGAGTCTTTAAGACTTAAGACCCTGTTGACATTTAAAGCCTATTTCCCCCAATTGTATGGGAAAAGGAAATAACAAAACCACATGTCCTCTTCTAAATGGTGACAATGGTATCATCATTTATACAGCAGGATAAAAAAGTTTGTCATGTAATACAAAAGAGTTAAAACATCTTTCCTAATTTCTTCATAGGGCTACTAAGGCCAGAATCTAAAAACAAAACTTGTTCATCATAACATTTGAACAAAACTCTGCTGCATTGAAATTAAGTCCTGTTGATACCTACACAACCTATTTTTGGTATATGGTAGGCAGATGATCAGGGGACTGGAGACTAAAACATATGAAGAACAGTTGTAGGAATTGGGTATGTCTAGTTTAATGAAAAGAACGACTGGGGTGACATGAAGCAGTGTTCCAATATCTAAGGGACTGCCAGAAAGAAGAGGGGGGTCAACCTATTTTCCAAAGCACCTGAAGGCAGGACAAGAAGCAATGGATGGAAACTGAACAAAGAGAGAAGCAACCTAGAGCTGACAGATAATTAATCAGTGGATAACTTGCCTCCCGAAGTTGAGGGTGCTCCAACACTGGAGGTTTTTAAGAAGAAATTGGACAACCATTTGCCTGAAATCATATAGTGTCTCCTGCTTGAGCATGAGGTTGGACTAGAAGACTTCTAAGGTCCCTTCCAACTCTGTTATTCTGTTCTGTTCAGTTATGCTAACAGTTAAGCTCAGTTCAATTGAAAAATACAGTAGGACTTAGGCTTCCAAATGTACACCTAGAATTGCAGCCTAAATCATTAAAACATGCAAACCATTACCAACCTGGGCAATGTAGAAATCACTCCAGTTGGATGTTTTTGGCAATGCGAAAAGAGCCGGGGCTGCAGCTGAATATTTCAAACAAAATATCAAAAGTAAAGCTGGGGAGAAGATGCAAAACACCTCCATTTCTTCCTATATATGAAGAGTGGCTTGAGAAGAGCAGACAAAGAGATTCCATTCTCCTTTTATAGAGGAAACCTAGTTTGGAAGCTAAGAGCCAAGATGACTCATGTCTCAGAAGGTAATTACACAGCTTAAAGCTTTGATGAAGGGGTAACACACCAGTACTTAGAGGAAAAGTTGGATTCTTTCTAACTCATTAAAAAACATAGGCAAGAAAGAAACATTATAGAATGCTACAGAAATTCAGTGTGTTGGATCCAGAACAGAACATCAGTTTTATAACCATACTTATTGCTTCTCCACATTGCAATTACATCTACATCCCCTTCTAAGAACCTCTTCTGAATATCAGAGGACTTATTCCATATATCATATAAAGCGTATTACCTATGAAATGAGCCTTTCTCAAGTGTAATGACCACCCTACCTGATACTAACCATTGCATGATGGGAACATGGAGGACATCAAGGGAAAAAAATCCTTGATAACAGTGGACTGTTTCCACAATGAAATTCAGCTACATTTATACTGGACTACTAGAAGTAATCTGATACCATCAAACTGTTTTATTTGTTGCTCACATTGATCAAAATGCTATCTACTCTTCCACCTCTAGGTGGCTTACAACTTATGAGATAAAACAGTAGCATCCCTCCATAAAACCAATAAATGGTAAACAAAACTATGAAAAACTAAAAATACATCTCTGATTTCTATCAGATGATTCCAAATGCTCTTAAAGAGAACTGTTTTCATAATCTTTTGAACTACTGTCAAAATAGAGGCTCATCCAACCTCATGGAGCAACCTTTTCCTGAGGGACAAGTCTACCATAGAGAAGTTCTTAATAAACCCCTCTGGTTTCTTTTAGGGTGGGCATGAGAGAATTCTCTCCTTCTTAGATGATATAGGTCTGCCAGACTCTATATGAAGAAGTTATTCTAGTATGTATATATTCTATGGCAGAAATTTACTCTGTTATTGCTGACATATGCGCTCTTTTGTTTTATTGATGCATGTGGTGTCATTAGTACAAATGTTCTTCCTCTTTCAGGTGTGGTGTGACAACAACAGTCATGTCATTTGATGCCATAGTTAGCATCATTGGTATCATTATTTAAACTTACCATAGGCTTTGGGAATGTCAGTAAGAATAGTATAATCAAATACGTAAGAAGGATCATCCTTCTTGCTTATCTCTTCAAAGGATAGCCATTTTCTATCACTGTATTATACTGTGAATGAAAAAGGCTGTTGCTTGAAGAGATACAACAGTCAATGGAAGAACATAATCTGTTATGCTCTTTTGTGAAGTGATTGCTTAAGTGAGTTGACCTTATGGAATCACTTAATTCTCTTGCATGTATGCATGACAATAGAAGCAAAGAGGGATCTATGAATACCTCAACAGGATGACCCAGACATCAACCACAATGAAGCCATCTGTTGTGGTGCAAGCATATGCATAAGGTATTGGACTGAAAGAAGTTTCATAATCACAGCAAATGCAAGTGCTGTGAAGAGGAAAGATTGTCTTTGTGCTTATTGTACATTCTCTGTCTGTTGCATGTGTCTGTTGGATGGGTCTTCTAATTTATCTACTTTCACCTACTTAGTAAGTACTGCAAAAAGATATATAAATGTGTTTACTCTCAAAGACATATGAATAGTTTGACAAACTCCTATTACTGTTAATTATCCTAAGTGTAAGCTTTCTGGGTTATATTTTGAAAGATGTTTATGAACAACCAGTACAATTATAGCATAGTTTGTGTATGATGTGCAAAATCACAATGAAAGCCCATTCTGGATGCATTGCAGTGTTGTTGCCCTGTATCGGCTTACTAAATTACATGGTACTTTGACACATAAATCAGCATTTTTCTAAATGAATATGAACTCCCTCTGAAATACACTCAGTTATGTTTAAGTATCATGTTAGAGTGAAATAGTTTATTGCAGCTGTTAAAGGCTTTTCAAAGGCTCGCCCAGGTTTTGGAGCAATTCTTGCTTCTTTCATCAACTCCAAGATGAAGAAGAAACTTGTGTCATAGGGTGGTGGTATTCTACTTGTGTTGTGCTTCAATTGTCTGGGAGTCCAACCTTTCTTCTATTCTTGGAGAAGTTGGAGAAGACTTTCTGTTGCACATGCTTTCGTAGACATTAAGTAGAATACACTGTATTGTAAGCAAGAAAAGTTGGCTTCTTGGAACAGGTCTACTGAAATAATACTGCATTACTAAATGTATTATTGGTATATTAAATACTTAGCAAACACACTATATAAACATGCTGGGAGCCATCCGCTATTAGCCTCTGTGATTCTACTTTTGGAGATCTTTTTTCAATTCTCTTTTATTGGCTTCTTTGTTGTCTTGTTACCATAGGGGATAAACGCAAGAAACAAGAACCGCACAGATTTCAGAAAGACAGGTTTAATGCTAGTCAAGGTAATATCACAATCTTGAAACATGTAACAACTTCCCAAATTTATAACAAGCTAATTACAGTGAAGGAACTTTGTCACATTTCCTTTCTATGGCTCTTTTCCTACAGCCGATGAAGTTCTCCTCCTTCATCTAATACTCCCAGTGTCTTATAGCTGCTAACCCATAAAGTAGAAAACCATCTCCTAGAAGCATTCTGAGTTTTCCCACCCCTCCTTTGCCTCTTACCGTAGAGTCATGGTGGTTTGGCAGCTGGTGCCACCTCTCTTCTGGGGTCATTTCACTTGATGTCTCAAACCTGTGTGTGAGAGAGATAGTGTTCTCTGAGGAGGTAGAGGGAAACAGGCATTCAAAATTATACCCTATATCAGTACAGTAACATTCCTGAAATCTTTCCTTTGTGCGCTTCCTGACCTGGCTTACCCCAGATGTTGACACTTTTCTTTAGTTTCATTTTTCCTGGATTTCCTGTTTATCATGGATTTCAATGAATTATTTTTGAGGTTACTGGGAAGATGATAAATCGCACACTTAGGGCTCTCAGTCCAGCTGTATCTTCCATTTCTGTGTCTATTTCTCCAACTTCTGCCTCACAAATTAAAGTAACCCTCACACTAGACGGCTACTTGTAGGACCTAAGCCGAATCACACTCTTAAATATATTATGATAACTAAATTATAATGTATACTATAATACAGGTAAATTTCACGATGTGTATATATAGTATAGATGAAAGTCTAGCCAATTTTGTAGTCAAGCAGCATGAGGTTATAATAATGATCAGAATAGAGCTGGAAGGGACCTTGGAGATCTTCTAGTCCAACCCTATACCATTTCAGACAGGTGGCTGTCCAGTTTTAAAAACAAAACAAAACTCCAGGTTTTGGAAGGAGTGTAAGAGAAGGCATCATACAAATTCCAAGGAAGTTCAAGACAAAAAGGAAAGGTTTTCTAAGGAACAAGTTCTCCATAATTAGGGCTCAAAACTTGAATCTTGTGCTCAAGAGTTCATCTTCGAACGAATGACGTTTGAATCCACAATGTTGCCCAACATAGCCCTTCCTTCTTTGGAGTGCCTCAACTTTGCTGCAAGGTACCACCAACATTAACCAACCAGAAGGCTGCTGCGTAAGTGGCCTCTCAGGGCCAGCCTCCCTATATGGCCTGAAATTTCATTAACATGGCACTGAATTTTGTCAGCATAATTTTTCGGAGGAGGGTCAAGGGTAAAAATTTCTTATTCTTTAGCCTATGATACCTTTGACCATTGTGATTCTCTATCTATTCTCCCATGATGTGTAGCACGGCTCTGTGAGAAAGCCTCAATTTAGAGATAAAGAGAGCATGATTTCATTCTTGAAATAATTTTCTTCTGTATTTCTCTATGGCAAGACACTTTGGTGAAAGAATCATCGGTGTCAAGAGGTATGTTCAGCAAAGAAACCCACAACACTTTTTAAATTACAATTGTGTTCAAAATATGGGTGTCGTTCTTCTGTCTGCATCTTTTACATGTATACTTTTGCACCTCAGGTGGTGCAGCTAAAAAAGCAAATGAATATGCAGGCTGCAGCCTCTTGCAGCCTCCATTTTAGGCACAGCAATTATATCCTATAATGTATTTGTGTGATGGAACCAGAAATTTAACCACCATGACTGTATATCTTCCTAGAAGCACAGACATAAAGCCAAAAGGTCCAATAATGTATTTTTATTTTCCTTATATGACAGGAAAGGAAGGAAGGAAGGAAGGAAGGAAGGAAGGAAGGAAGGAAGGAAGGAAGGAAGGAAGGAAGGAAGGAAGAAAATTATGCACATATTATTAGTTATTTTGAATGCATCTGTAATTGTCAGCCCTTTAAGGTAGTTCAGATTAGGAAATCAAAATAATACATATTAAAACTACTTTTATTGTAAAGTTATAGTAATGAATCTTTATAGTCCAAATGCACCTTCCTTTATCTTCATGAGAACTAGAAAGGATCCTATCTGAGATACTTTCTTGACTTACTGTTTTGTCCTGGATTTCTTTTATCTGACTGTTGTCTTGGCAACAGGTCTTCCTCTTGTTCCTCAAGGTTACTCCTTCTGCCTATTATACTAGCTCAAAAAAAATCTCCGACTAGCTTACCAATATTAAAACAGTGTTCCTTTGTCATGTAGTGTTTTGCTTGGAATCCACTCAACACTCAATCTAGTCACCTGCCTTACACCTGAACAGGAGCTGTAAAATGTTATTTTCTGCTTTTTGGGTTCCAGAATAACTCAGCTTTGATTATTTTTTTTCTCAGAAGGTTTCCTTCTGGTTAGAGATCTTCCTGAATCCACCTGGTGATCCTCTGTCAGGCCAAGCCAAGAGATGAGACAGAGATAAAATCCAGTTGAGTTCAATCCTTTATTTGCTTATATCCAGTGCTTTGTTTGTAAAAAAAAAAAAGGTGCCTGAACTCACACATCTCATACAACCCACTTTGCCTACCCTACAAGGTTCCATCCAAAAAAAGGTGCCGGAACTCCGTTCTGAGCGTTCTATGAGGAAAAAAAGCCCTGCTTATATCTAATGGACAGAAACTTGCCAGACTAAAGCTATAGCCTTCTAACCTACTAGATACTGTATATCCTGAGAGATTCTAGGGCATGGCTACCCTAGAATTGCTCCCCAATCCAGCTCATAACTGTGCAGTCACTTAATCCAGGCATGTGTCTGCCACCTTTCTTTTGAGTGCACAGTGCAAAAGACAGAAAAAGCTTGTCCATTTTTCAAGAAAACCCCTGACAGGAAAATTTTTTACAGTAGAAAACCCAATTCTTAACAAACTGGCACAAGTTTTAATTACAAGATAGAATTTTTGCTATCTCTTCTCTTTTCTCACCTTCTGTTTGCATGTTTTAAGAGCGAGTTTGGTGCAATAGTTAACACAACAAACTAGAAACTGGGACTTCTAGTGCTACTTTAGACAGATAGCCAGCTGAATGGGCCAGTTATAATGATTAATACATAATGGGGAATCTGTAGAAATATCACTATGTTTTTTATAGAAAAGTTGGCTGTCTCAGGTTCCTTTCTCCTCTGAAACTTACCAGAAGTTTTTCTTTGATTGAATGAGATGGGGAAGTGAGCTGAAGTTTCATCAAATTTGAGAACTGCCTCATCTGGCTCTTCCTATGGCATACCAATCCTAATGAAGCATACTTTTATTAAGGAACCCCTATGTTGTGAATGAAACTTTGGCAGCTACGTGACGGTTATGGGAACAGAGGGTTCCCATAACAAAGTGAAATTGTTTACATGGACTATGTGAGAGGGTGGGCATTTGGCCAGAGAAATTATTGTTTAATTCTATGAACTGGTGTCTGGGAACCTCAGAGTTAGTTTTGCTTTGACATTACCATGCCGTGTATTCAATAAACAGTAAGATTTTCAGAAATGGAATGAACCTAGAGTTTTATTTGGATTCTCGAGCTGGATGTTGACACCCCACCCCACACACATAAGATGTTATGAAATAGTAGATACTGTGTTTCCCCGAAAGTAAGGCCTACCCCGAAAATCAGCCCTAGCTTGATTTTGGGGGTGGGTGGGCCTAATATAAGCGCTACCCCAAAAATAAGCCCTAGTTTTGGGGTGAGGCATAGACTTAAAAATCAAGCTAGGACAGGGATAGGGTCCCGCACCCACTTACCTGGCAGCCAGGCCTCTCCTTGCTGGCCCATTTCTTCTGTGCGGTCTTTTGCCTGACTGCAAAATGTCAGCGGGAATGCAGCTGCAGAATGAAGCTGCTCCTTCGGCCTCAGAAGAAGTGGACCGGCTGGGCGGGGCTGTCGGTGCCGGAGGTGAGTATAAAAGACATAATATAATAAAACCTGGTGCCTCTTTTGGAGGCAAAAAAAAAAAAGACCTGGTCTTATTTTCGGGGAAACATGGTATGTCTATGTGTTTTGTTTGCATACATAAAGAAACCTAAACACACATACACTGGATATAACACCCAAAGGTAAATGTTTCAATAACTAGAAAACTGATCAAGTTTATCGATAATGGCTTTATATGTTTCTCTCTTTGAATGTTACATATGTTTTCTCAGGACAAAACACTATACAGGTAGTCCTCAACTTACAACCATTTGTTTAATGACCATTCAAAGTTACAATAGCACTAAAAAACCTGTGACATACAACCATTTTTCACACAATGTTTACAGCATCCCATGCAGGGGTGGGATTCAAATATGTGAACAACCGGTTCTCTGTGTGGATGCCGCTTCCGGAAGCCTGGTCAAGAAAAAATTAGCTACCGGTTCTGCCAAAGTGGTGCGAACCGGCTGAATCCCACCACTGATCCCATGGCAACTGGCATGTATTTATGAGAGTTGCAGTGTCTTGGAGTCATGCGATCACCTTTTGTGATCTTCTGACAAACAAAATCAATGGGAGAGCCAGATTCGCTTAATAGCTGTACTATCTTAACAACTGTAGTGATTCATTTAACAACTGTGGTAAGAAAGATTCTAAAATGGGGCAAAATTCACTTAACATCTGTTTTGCTTAGCAATGGAAATTTTGGGCTCAATTGTGGTCATAAATCAAGGACTACCTGTATATCTATTAAAGTGATTGCGATTATGTGATTACTTAGGGGCACATTATTAGTCCTTAAGGTGCCGTAGTTCATAATTGAGCAGCAGCAAACTAACAAGGTGACTCATTTAGAATTTATTTCAGTGGACACCTGTCTGATCATCACTGCTGCAGCATTTCCATGTGTTACATTAGCAAAATTAAAGATATACAGTGTGGGTGTTCCTAAATTCTATTTTTTTTAATCAAATCAGTTGTGCATAGCCTTTTAGAATTGAATACTTGGAAGAAAGAATGAGAAAAAGGGATTTTCCAACTCTTCATAGGGTGTTAGGAATGGTCCAGATGGTGGAAATTTAAAAAAGCAGTAAATCCACTAGATGGCACAAGTGGACTGGCATACCGTTCACAGATCTGAAGACACATCTTATGGAAAATAGCAAGCTATTGTACATCTGTGCTTTCTGAACGAAAATCTGTTGCTTTAATTCTTTTACATATTAAAATGCTCTACTGGGCATCAGTTCCATAATAACATCTGTTCACTATTCGTGCAGGAGTGGTTGAGTTCAAAGTTCAGATCATGAAATGATAAATGAATGGCAGAATGTTTAAATTAGTTTTTTTTTATTCTGAAGAGTTCTTCAAGTGATTTGTGATCTGCTCCAAAAGGATTTTCCTAAACATGCTTGAGTACCCACAAAAATGACAAATGAAGCAGCACAAAGAAAAGTAAAGTGATGCACATCGATTTGACAATTCTGTGCACATAGATGCATGTGCACAAAAACACACGTATTAGGAAAAAAAATGCTGCAGCTCTGAAGCAACAAACAGAACATATCAGAAAAATGGAGTGAAAATAAACTTAATATTCTGATGTCCTTCTATAAATTTAAAATGTTCTTCATTGAAAAGAGGGTGCATAGTTCTGTCATGGAGTTGAAAATGTATTGAAAACAGACCACCAAACATTTGAGGGCTCCTACTTTCAATACCATTTTAAAAAAAAAACTAACATTATGGCATCCGGTCCCATCACTTCCTGGCAGATAGAATGGAAAGAAATGGAAGCAGTGACAGATTTTATTTTCTTGGGCTCCAAAATCACTGCAGAAGGTGACTGCAACCATGAAACTAAAAGTCACATGCTCCTTGGGAGGAAAGCTATGACAAACCTAGACAGCATATTAAAAAGCAGAGACATCACCTTGCTGACAAAAGTCCATATAGTCAGAGCTGTGGTATGGCTGTGAGAGTTGGACCATAAGCAAGGCTGAGCACCAAAGAATTGATGCTATCAAATTGTGGTGTTGGAGAAGACTCTTGAGAGTTCCTTGGACTGCCAGATCATCAAATCAGTTAATCGTAAAGGGAATTAACCCTGACCGTCCTTTGGAAAGACAGATACTGAAGCTGAAGTACTTTAGCTACCAAATGACAAGAGAGGACTCATTTGAAAAGACCCTGATGTTGGGAAAGATGGAAGGCAAAAGGAGAAGGATGAGATGGTTAGATAGTGTCATCAATGCAATGAACATGAATCTGGGCAGACTCAGGGAGACGGTGGAGGACAGGGGAGGCTGGCATGCTATGGTCCATGGGGTCACGAAGAGTCAGACATGACTTAGTGACTGAACAACAAAAACTCTCAATACCTCCAATAAAAGGAATTTTAAAAAATTGGGATGGATAGACATGATAGTGTTTTATACAACTATGTATGCATAAAAGCAGTAGGTACTATTTGACTGTAAAGTGGTACTCTACTCCCTTCCTAGGCATTCATCTCTCCTGATTTAAAAATCCTCATTATATCATGATGTCTTGCCCTGAAAAATGTGTGAAACCTAATCAAAGCCTCCTTCATTTGCTGTTCCAGATCAACACACACACACACACACACACACACACACACACACACACACAAAGAGATGATGATGAGGAAGAGAATGATGATGGAGGAGGAGGAGGTGGTGGAGAAGCATGTCTTATGTACTTAGCCAAAGTAAACTATGGTATAATACAATGTGCAAGCACAGTTTTAAACTCTTTGGGAATAGAGGCAATGACTTTATTCTGACTGGATTTGCAAATCATACCATTTGTTTAACTAGTTCACAAACAAGAATAAAAAACAGATTTTTCCTGACCGAAACTTGTTAACATGTCTATTTATCTGAAGGGTGGGTTTCCCTCATTACATCTACATCTAGCTTCAACCCAACTTTATTAGTAATATTTTTCTAAATGTAACTTCTTCATCTTGTATTTAATATGAAAAACATTTTCTAATATAACACTTTGTTTTTATTATTTTCTTGTCTTATTTTAAAAGCAAATGGTGTTTTTTGTAAAATGGCAAATCTATTTCAGAATGCATAGCATTAAATTGGCAGTCTTGCACATATTCCCCAGCCAATACATATCTCAGAAGTTAGTGTTGATTATTAGGTATCAAACATGCATACTGTGCACAAACCACAGCAGAAAATGCAAACATTCTTTATAAGCAGCTAAACGTCTTGTTAAAGCTTTATATGCATTGAATAAATACAGATGTTTAAAAAAAAGATCACATTTTATAACTAAACAGGAGCACGTAACAGTTTTGCAACCATCCCGAGGACAGCAAAAAGCTACTTTTTAATATTTCTTTACTGCCATCTAGTGATCCTCTGAATTTTTGCTTCCCAAATGTATTATCTGTGATATATAACAATTCATAGTTGTTTAACAGAATCATCTGTATACTATTTTCCTCTTACAGGAATTGTGTTTTAAGACAATTTCTAGCAATTAAGCCAACTGTTGCTCTTCATTACACCAATCACTCGTTTAGTCTTCGGATCAAATTCCCACTGCTTGGACCCATGGAAAAAATAGAAGAATCCTAAAAGGAAAGACACTGTATTATAGAAAAATGATAGAAACATGACATCGAAACAGTGCCATCTGTTTAAAAAAAAACACATGGATGGCATGAGGCAGGCTTTGTAAATTTATAAACCAATAGAGGAGAATATTTGTAGCTCAGGGTTGAACTGTTGAATTGAACCGCTAGCACTGATGATGATACCTAGTGAGGGAATGAAATGTCTGCAAGAAAACAACCAAGTTCAAAGAACACCAAGGATCCCTCCCTCCAAATTTGTAAATGTTGTAGAAAGTATAATAGACAAAGGATTAGTAGAGGCAGTCTCTGCTCTTTCAGCTGTGTTGTGATTGTAGAGATGATGCTAAGGCAAGCTCAAAAGTGACAAATCTTTGCAAGCTTCATTCAAAAATATGAACTTAATTCAAAGCCTTTTTATTTGTTTCTGGATAACATTTCTGCATTTCAGCTTTTAGTCCTTAATACTGACTACAGAAGATCACTGTATAAAGCATATCATTGTGCAGTTTAGTGAAACTGTTTAAGTTCCGTTGTTAACCAATTTTTCTTTATAAAGGTAATTATAAGTGAATTGTCTTGTGATGCAGTATAGTACTTTTAAGTACCACTGCCATGGGAAAGTGACATACAAATAAATAATGATAGTAGACAAGTTCCTATGTCTGTGAGCAAGTCCGTGATCCACATTTTAGATCCACATTAGAAAATGCCTTTTTTCCTTACCATTGAGCTGGAAGGCAGCATCAATCTTCTCGTCAATTGCAGGAAAATCATCCCTTATATTCCTTGGATAATCCTCATCCATGGACTGAGTATTTTCATCATACCTGAAAAATACAATTTAAGGAACATATTAGATGCAAAATGTGCCTGGTGTGAATTCAGCCCATGGTTCTAGTGTAAGATAGCACTTAGACATATATACTGCTTCACTTCATAGTGCTTTACAGCCCTCTCTAAGCGGTTTACAGAGTCAGCATATTGCCCCCAACAATCTCGGTCCTCATTTTACCGACCTCGGAAGGATGGAAGGCTGAGTCAACCTTGAGCCGGTCAGGATCGAACTCCTGGCAGTGAGCAGAATTAGCCTGCAATACTGTATTCTAATCACTATGCCACCACACAGATAGTGAGAATAGCTGTTGGTGTAATATGTAATGTTGAGGAAGATGGAATAGATACAAGAGAACAGACTCAGATGGAGAACAATGCAATATATCACAAATGACTCACATTCTATTTGCTGACTGTTTGGAAAGTAACGGAAAGTAATATATAAATATTTGTAAATGTAGGAAATATATTTACATAAATATTGATTTATGTATTCATGAATATATTTATGAATATAATTCATATCCATATTCTGTTTTCCATATCAGTAGATTTGGATGCAGTATTTGTTAGTGCTTTTGTGTTATGTTTAGAGTCTGAACAGTTGCTTTAGAAGATGAAATGTATTGTCACATATGATTTCTAGAACAAGGATGCATAAAAATTGTGACAGGGGTTGAAAGCTGAGGTATGCTAGCTTCATTTAAAAATAAAAAGTAGACTATGACCAAAAAGTGGGTAATGCTAAAATAAAAAATTGAATTTGGTTTGATGTGAGATAAAGCTAAATTTGTTTTGGTTTAAATATGAACAATGAAAGTTGAAAATAATTAAATGCAGTTAAAGAATTGTTTACAATGTGCATAATATTAATATTTTTCTTTTGTCCTGTAAAAAAATCTGAATTAAAAAAATAACTTTTGAAGGTATCCCAGGACTGTACCAATGGACTGAAGGCTGTAGGCTGTAGGTTGTGCATTTCCTTTTTAGATAAACATATTAAAAGTTTGTGTGTGTGTGTGTGTGTGTGTATACATATATATATATGCTTATATATAAATTTTGTAAAATGTGTGTGTGTGTGTGTGTGTATACGTGGACACAGAGATAGGCACATAAAAATAGAATAATAGAGTTTGCTAACCTGAGCTTGGTGCAGTATTTGAAATTAAAACATTCTCGAGAAGTCTGTCCTCTGTATGAGCCCAACAACTTGTGCGCAGCTCCATTTGCGCAAGCGGCAGGCACATGGGCCTACCACTTACACAAATGGAGCTACGCATGCTTGCCCACCCACTGCACACACTAGTGGAGCTACATGTGTGCGCGCCTCACCCACTGCTTCTGTGGCCCGGTCCTGAAAGAGCCATAGCCCAGTGGTGGGCCACAGCCTCGGGGTTGGGGACCCCTGCTTTAAAAGTCTTTTTTTCTTTCGTTTCCCTTCTTTCTGAATGTACTCTGCATTTTATTTTACTATGGTTATTAAAACTTTCAATAAAAATATTGTGAAAATGGTATTTAAAGAACACATTAATATCCCCCTTCCATCTTTTCTTTCTAAGGCTCAATGTGACCTTTATTATTTTTAAAAGGGGTTCTTTAAGAGAACTTACCTCCAGTAATGGTTACCAACAAAGAAATAGGTTTTTCTAGTATCTTTATCAAAAACAGCAGCATCGATTTTCTCAGTGTTTGTTGGCAATCCCAACTTGTCAATGGGCTGGGGATAGCCAGGCTGCATTTGAAGCCCACTAATCATCCAGAATTTATTACCTGTTGAAAGATATAGGAGAAAAGAAGGTCAAAGATTTTCAAATTTAATAATCTCCATTGTCTGTCTACCTGACTGTTGGTCTGTCTCTATCTATCTATCTATCTATCTATCTATCTATCTATCTATCTATCTATCTATCTATCTATCTATCTATCTATCTATCTATCTATCTATCTATCTATCTATCTATCTATCTATCTATCTATCTATCTATCTATCTATCTATCTATCTATCTATCTATCTATCTATCTATCTATCTATCTATCTATCTATCTATCTATCTAATCAATTTAAATGAATGATGGCTGCCAGTCTAAGTATATAGGGCTCTTTATTTTTCTTTAATTTTATTTATTCATTCATTCTATTTAAAACACTTATAGCCATCCATCTTTTAACCAACTCTGGGTGGCTCTCAGTCTTTTTCTTAAAGCAAAACCCAATGTGAGTTCTATACAAGAGTCTTTCATCAAAAGCAAACATTCTTCTTCATTTACAGAATCCTTTCAATTTGCATGTCCCTGTCTTAAATCTCCCTTAGCTCCTACACCCAGGCAAGCTATTAGCCAGCTCAGGAGATCTATGTCAAATCATCATGCAGATTTTTGCTCCTTTGCCACAAATGAACTTGGCTATTAGCCTTGAAAATTCAGTGCCATCTCTGCTTTTGTCCCTTTTTTTGCTTTTCTTTTTCTTGTTTACATCTTGTTTCCTCTTCTCCAACAGCTGGTTGCTAGAGACATTACTATTCTCAGAGACCGGAATGGTATGTTTGCAGAGAGCTTTTGAAATTAGTGCAGGAGCCATATGTATCACTCCAGGACTGCAGGTTTTTCATTCCTAAACTTCTAATTCAAATAATATAAGCCTTAATGTCTTACCTTTAAAGAAAAAAACCTGATCATTCATATTTTCATAAGCTGCCTGGATTCCAGATGGCAGCAGAGGCGACAAAGTAGAAATTGATTCCATGTCCACTTCAGAGTTAGTAGGATACACTCTCCAGATGTTCCTGCAATGAATATGAAGGTGCATTTCCTATTACTAAAAATAATTATTTTGTGAATTAAAACAGACAACGGGTCCTATTGTAAATCAATTTACTAATAAAGGGGAAAAGTCTAACGTAGTCAGAAGGGTATAATTAGGGACAAAAGCTGAACATAAGAACATTTTTGGTGCAATGGCTTGTATATTTACTCAGAAGTAAGCCCCCCCCCCCTATGTTTTCTGGAGAGTTATCCTAGTAAGATTTCAGGCTTCAAGGACTAAGAAAATAAGAATCCTTTTGAGCTAGAAACCTATAGTTCTGTAATCTAATGGTTCAGTCACGTATTATTTGATGCAAATCCTACCTTGATTGGTTCCCTCTAAACTCTAATCCATGTGCAATTTGGAAGAAAATAATCCTGGTATTATTCTAAGGTTTATAGTGAGTAAATAAATTGTGAAGTATATATACTTACAGTTATGTTTTAATGGAACAAAGTGGCCAACTTTCTGCAATGGAGTCAGAAAAGTATGATGAGGTAAAAGGTCTATGGACATCCTCAGTCATCCAGGTCATGGCTGCTCCAAAGGTGCTTTTTCCAGAGATAACTGGACTTTCTTTGTTTTTCCTTGAAGATGTTTCACTTCTCATCCAAGCTTCTTCATTTCAGAACTGAAGAAGCTTCTTAGATGAGAAGCGAAATGTCTTCAAGGAAAAACCAAAAAGAAAAAGCACCTTTGGGACAACTATGATGAGGCAACAAATGAACACTAGGTGGGGGTCGAGAGTGGAAAAGATTTTATTTTCAATGTCAAGCTACTCAACATGCCACATATGTACTATGCAGCTGTTCTGTCTTTCTCCCTTTATAGTAAGCAAATCCTGTTTACCTTCCCTTAAAAAATATCACTTCTCTTCGGAAGGTAGTGATGGCATCAAAATTTAGCTTAGGATCACAAGCTTTTGGTACTGTTGGCTTCACTGGTTCATTTGAAGGATTTTGTGATGGTCCTAAAATAATCAGATGGAATATGATTAATCATAACACTTATTCTCCGAGTGGAAAGATTGTGGACAAATGGAATGAATTATGCGATATATGTAATTTTTATTTAATTATATAATTGCATCATTTCCAGAATGCTTTCATGACACACATAACGTCATCATGGGCTTGTTTTGGAGGCTCACGTTCAGACCGAATTATTGCTTGCAATTTCTCTGTATTGTCACAATAATTCAACAGGTTGATCTTGCCAGCGTACTAGCTGTGTTCTCATATTGAACTAAACCATGATATATATAATCATCGCTTGTTGAATACGCAATGATCACCTGAGTTCACACGAGATGCCAAGCCAAAGGCAAATTAACAACATTGTGGTATGCCCAAACATAGTGTATCATATTGAATTTGCAGGGGATATTTGAAACTAATCATATTTCTGTTGCTTTTGCAAGCAATAAAGTAGACAGGCCTGGCATGCTACAGAAGAGATTCTGGAGTAGTCCAAGAGATCCTGGAGCATTGCCTGCAGCCTGAATCCATTACTTCAAGCATCTCTTCCAAATTTGTTGCTGTAGCCATATAAATGACCCTTAAATGACACAATGGAATTGTTGCAGTTGGTTCTCAGAAAACACTGGCATAGCAACTGTGACCTTGGCAACTATATACACCAACATAAAGGTTTTGTGTTTCAGAATTTGAAAGGGTTTTTTTTTTTTTAACCCAAGAAGTTTCCATTCTCCTATACTTCTGGATAGGAGGGATGGCTTTTGTTCAACCTGGTTTATCTTGGCTGGGGCAACTTCAGCCAAGGCCTGCAGTATCTGGAACTTGGCCATTTTGAATATCTATCATTAATATTAAACTTTTGGAAAGCAATGGAGAATCAATTTAATAAATATATCTGTGCAACATGGAGCATAAGAGAGGAAAATGCTAGTATTTTTTTTTAATGTGAAGAGGATGAAGGGGTGCCTATTTCAGCAATGATTTGGTGTAAGATGTGGGGGAAGGAGAAGGTATTCATTAATTGGCTAATCTAAAATGATAAAAACTAGTTTGCTTGACAGAAGCTTCTTGGATGAGAAGCGAAACGTCATCAAAGAAAACATGGAAGTCCAGTTGCCTCGTGAAAAAAGCACCTTTGGGATAGTTTGCTTGACACTTTTCTGAAAGTTATAAGAAACTCAACCATACAGATACTCATGAATTCAAGGTAGTCCTTGAATTACAACCATTTGTTTAGTGACCCTTTGACCAGTTACAATAGCACTGGAAAAAGTGACTTATGATTTTTTTTCACACTCGTTGCAGCATCCCCATGGTCACAGGATCAAAATTCGGATGCTTGGCAGCTGGTGTGTATTTATGAGGGTTGCAGTGTCCTGGGGTCATGTGAACACCTTTTGCGACCTGCTGACAAGCAAAGTCAATGGGGAAGCCAGATTCACTTTACAATCTTGATAGTAACGTAACAACTGCAGTGATTCATTCAACAACTATGGCAAGAAAGATCATAAAATGGGGCAAAACTCACTCAACAACTGTCTTGTTTAGCAACCTAAATTTTGGACTCAATTGTGGTCATAGGTCTAGGACTATTTGTAGTCAAAAGGGCCTGGAAAAATACTGGACATGCTTTCCAACATTCCTTTCTTACATCAGACTAGCCCCCAAGCATGTCAGATGACCCATGAGACTCCTTTAATTTTTGTTCATAATTATAATTTGTTATCATCCATTTCTGATCATCTGTTTTTTTTTTCTTACCATAGATGGCCTGAATAGCATGAATATCATCTTCAGACAGTGGGGAATCATCAGGGTCAATGGGCTTATAATTGGGGAACATCAGGGCTCTTGGATCATTAGAATGTGCGAGGCCAAGTACATGCCCAATCTCATGTGCAGCAACAAGGAACAGGTTAAATTCTAAATAAATAAAAAACAAACCAATAAAACAATTATACATGGATTGTAGATGCATGCCTAAGTTCTACCGAGTTCCATGGGATTCAGTCTCAAGTAAATGCACATATGATTTCTCTATTTGGGGCTTATGTGGAGAGAATGAGATATTTGTAATACATGCATATAATATGCAATAGAACTTCACAAAGAATCACATACCAGAACACTGTTTTATTTGTGTAAGGAACAGTTATTTAAAAAATCCATAATTTACCTATTTTCAAGAGAACCAATTTGGTCGAGTAGTTAAGATGGGAGACCATGAGAAACCAGCTGGATGACTTTGGACCAGACAATCTCAGCTCTAGGAAGAATGATTGGCAAGCCATTTTTGAAAGTACCAATAAAAGTGAATATTCGTAGCTCAGGATTGAAATGAAGGGTTTTTGGTGGTCTCTGAGCTTGGTTGTTTCCTCGCAGACATTTTATTACCCAAACTAGGTAACACTGATGAGTTTACCTAGTTTGGATAATGAAATGTCTGCAAGAAAACAACCAAGCTCAGGGACCACCAAGGACCCCTCACTTTTGAAAGTGTTGCTGATAAAATTCAATGACTTGTTCCTGTAGTTCAGGCCTCAGGGTTGACTTGATGAACTAATACAATAATTCTAATGTTAAAGCGTCCTTAGGTGTCCTTGCAAGCAATCATGGCTGGGCCTGGAGCAATTAATTCCTATATCCCAATTCCCAACATTTTCAGGGCATGATAGCCAAGGCAGATTGTGGTGGGATACCTGTTTTTCCAGTCTGTTCAACGCAGTGGATTGTAATAATTCCCATTATGTTTGTAATCATTTCCATTGACAGCCACGCTGAACATGATAGCAAATCAGCAGTGTAGCTCCGGGGCTCACATAGAAGATGGGCATCCAAATCAGATGAATTTGGGAAAACAGGATAACTGGATCTAATCTTTTCAAAGCTGTCCATCCTTACTCCTTTTTTGCCCATAGAACATTCATTTTGGGGCTTTCCATGTGTTACCTCTGGCTGATGAAGCTCCATCAGCAGTTTTCTGGCTTCTCATCCAGTGGGAAGTTGAGAACTGTATTGATGGTCAAGAGAGACCAATTCCCTATCCAAACATTTACTATCTCTTTATATTGGAAGCGGAAGAACTCCATACAAAGAAAACTTATGAAACTTTTCAGTCAGCCATAGGTGTTCATTTTTTTTTTAAATGCAAGAAGAACCTTGCATTGGTGTAGACTGTTCCCACTGCCATAACTACAGATAAAATGTCATTATAGTCCCCCATTTTTTCAAGGAAGAATTCCTTGTAGAGTGGAGTGGCGAATCTTTAAACTTACTAATGGTGGAGTAAGGGAGAGGAACAGCAGAAGAATACAGCTTTGGGCCTTTTTTCAAAACAGGAGTCCTGACATCATCTGCTGGAGAAACAGGATAATTTCTAGATCTTCTTTGCTCTGTAAATAAATGAAGGAATAATGACACTTTCAAGTAATCCTAGTTCTGAGTGATAGGAGCAAGCCATAAAATAATCGGAATAATTAGAGGTGAGATTTCCCCCTCCCTGTTTTCCTTTTGATGGAGTTCCTACTTACTTATTTATCTTGGTTAGCTGTAAAACCTGCCTTTGTCTCAAAAAACCTCATGGATGAAAAAGTTTGCTTCAAGCTTATCATCCCATAATAACTGAATTTACGTACAGGTAGTCCTCAGCTTATGACCAGCTGCTTAGCAACCATTTGAGTTATGGCGGACCCCAAAAATGGTACTTATGACCTGGTTTCAAAGTTCTGATGTCCACCCACTTCCTGAAGTCATGTGACTGCATTTTGGATGCTCAGCAACCAGCCCACAATTACATATAGCCATTTGCAGTGCCCCTGTGGTCATATGATTGAAATTTACAACATTACAAAAGCCAGCATTTACTTCCAGTTTCTGGGGAAATGGACCCATAGTGAACAATAGGTTTGCTTAAGGAATGTGGCGTTCATATAATGACCATGGTGTATGCTTAATAACCACCATTTTTGCTTTATGACCAACACATTTGCTTAACAGCCACTTTAAAAAATGTCATATAATTGAGTCCAGTCACGTAGTGACCCATTTTATGACCATCATGATTTACAACCATAATTGTGAGCTCACAGTCGTAACACGAGCACTGCCTATAATTGAAAGCCCCATACTTGGTTCAGTGGAATTCAACTCAGATAACCATGCACAGCAATGCAGTCATACTCATTTTAATGCCTGCACTATTATTCTGGATTGTCTTCTTTGGAGGATTGTCTACAGCTACAATTACAATAGCTCTTGCAACTTCAAAACTGAAAGGTTTATTACTACTTACCATACAAACTGGCTACCCAAGTTTCATCCTCATCAAAATGCACATTTCCACGGAAGTAATGACCGGGAGGGAAAGCATGCCCGAGGACACCAAGGGGTCCATCAAATTGCCGTGGGCAGCGGCCATGCACTGAAAGACAACATGATATGAGATTACTCTCACTTCGTAATAAAAAGAGCTTAAAGAAACTTAAAGCTGCTGTGGGATTTAAGGTGCTACCTCTTGTTGCAAACTCCATCATGATGTCCGCTCTCCCTCTGCGAATCCTGTTGAAAGTCAAAGGCGTCACCTTACTCCAAACTTCAAAAGCCTTCTTGATGGAGGCATCCACATCAGCTCTCCTCATGTCAGGTGTGTAATTCATAATTCTAAGAAAATTATAATGCAGAACACTTTCTCACTGAAACAGTTTGGTCTAGTTGTTAAAGCGCCGGGCTAGAAATCGGGAGACCGTGAGTTCTAGTTGCATCTAAGGCATGAAAGCCGGTTGGGCGACCCTGAGCCAGTCATTCTCTCTCAGCCTAATTCACATCACATGGTTGTTGTTGAGGTGAAAATAGGAGAAGGGAGGCGGCATTAGGTATGTTTGCTGCCTTGAGTTATTCATAAAATTAATAAAGGTGGGGAAAAGAGTTAAAAAATCATTTGCGCTACTATGGCAAATAATGATCTGGACTGAAAAATGAATATGCAAATTAGAAGCAAGTAGATTGAGACAAATGGCTACAATTTTTCCAATTCATGTTGGCCAGTTCCTGGATAGAATTATTCATATGACATTTATTTTTTATTGAGATGTGAGCAAAACAAAATTCCCCTTCCCTCTACCTAAGAAGGCGTTTTCTTCCAGTGAATTATTTTTGCAAAATAGCAGTATCCAATGTCTCCAGGCTAGGTTTTGGGGTATAGTGGGTATGGCTAAAGCATAAGTTAGCTTCCCTTTTATTTCATTTCATTTAAATTAAATTATTAAATCAAACTAAACGGATTAATATGGTTAGTGCGTAGGCATGTACTTAATAATTTCTCTTTTCTATCACATTAAAAAAATACTATTTATAGTGAACTTTAAAGTTCTCCCAAACTTTCAGGAGAAGCAATGCAATCCCAAAATCCTAAATTGTATATCTATATTGTAAATGTTCAAGTTTGGTTTTTGCACTTTAAAATAAAGTTTTAATAGTGACATTTAATTTTCAGTATTTTTCAACTTATAAATGCTGAGTTCATGACAAAATCATTGTTACTTAAGATCTATTATGTATACAACTAAGGTATGTTATTCTTATCTGATGCATGTTGACTTAATTCAGGGGATATCTCAAAGAATTTCTTGATGTCATCTCATTTATTTGGTCTATCAACAAAATATTTTTACCTGTATGTGAGCTTGGTTTTTCTCCATCCAGGAAGAGCCAGGACATATTGTCCAATATCAGGAACACCACATCGTGGTTGTTGCATAACTTCTAGCGTCTCAGCATCAACCTTTCCTGTTACATTCAATCTAAAAAAGTCTTGCATTTGTTTGATTTTATCTACAAAGGATAAATTATTTATCTTCCAGCCTCGCTGCCTTGGATCAGATTTTTGCTCATAAAACTGATTGATATATTCCTGATGAAAACAGAAAAGCATGTAGATATACAAACTAATACATGATTTTCACATTAATTCGTTATACACTATAATGTATTATATGTTTGGCTGGTAGAATAGTAACGGCATATTCATTTTTGCAATTTCTTAGCAATATTGTTACAGGTAGTCCTCAACTTATGACCACAATTGGGAACAGAGCTTCCATTAGTAAGTGATTTGATCATTAGGTGAATTGCACCGGATTTTATGACATTTTTGCCATGGTCATTAAGCAAATCAGGTGGCCATTAAGTGGCCATTGACTTTGCTTGTTAGAAACTCCTTGGAAACGCCGCAAGTGGCCATCATGGGACCCTGGGATGCTGCAGCCATTGTCAATACATGCCTGTTGTCAAACACTCAAATTTTGATCATGTTACCGCAACGGTCATATATCTGAGGACTCGTCATAAGTCACTTTGTTCAGCATCGTCATAAGTTTGAACAGTTGTAAAACAAATGATCCTGTCCAGTTCAGGAGTTAATATTGAATGAAGATGTCTGCTCTGCCTGCCATTCTCCCAAATACAAGATTTGGGGGATGTTGATGTGACTTGTCAGAATGCCAAGCTGACATGAATTTTGGAGTTGGCTTGACCTAAAATGTCAACGGTTTAGTTGTGGTTCTTATTTGCTGAAATTAATTGTGCTTCTTTATGAGTTGAGATTTAAGCAATGTTCATCACATCTTGTGACTGTCAGTTGACAGTCATATATACAGGTAGTCCTTGATTTATGACATTTCAGCCCAGTTTTCTGATGCTAAGTGAGACAGTTGTTAAGTGAACTTTGCCCCATTTTATGACCTTTCTTGCCACAGTTGTTAAGTGAATCACTGCAGTTGTTAAATTAGTAATACAGTTGTTAAGTGAATCGGGCTTTTCCATTGACTTTGCTTGTCAGAATGCTGCAGAAGGGGATCACATGACTCTGGGACACTGCAGCCGTCATAAATATGAGTCAGTTGCCAAGCACATGTTAGTTGATCACGTGACCATGCCCATGCTGCACGTGCTGCTATGGTTGTAAGTATGAAAAAATAAGTCACTTTTTTCAATGCCATTGTAACATCAAATGGTCACTAAATGAACTGTTCATATATGTCTTTTGTCAATTTTCTATTTCTCTATCCTATATAGTTGCAAAGTGATCAAACCAGTCAGTCCTAGAGGAGATCAACCGTGACTGCTCTTTAGAAGGCCAGATCCTGAAGTTGAAACTCAAATACTTTGGCCACCTAATGAGAAGGAAGGACTCGCTGGAGAAGAGCCTAATGCTGGGAAAGATTGAAGGGAATAGAAGAAGGGGACGACAGAGAATGAGGTGGCTGGATGCAGTCACTGAAGCAGTAGGCGTGAACGTAAATGGACTCCAGAAGATGGTATAGGATAGGAAGGCCTGGAGGAACGTTGTCCATGGGGTTGCGATGACTTCGCAACTAACAACAACAACAAATCCTATATAGTAGTTTTTACTGTCTTTGCAATGTATGTGATAGGTGATCTGTGTTTTTTTGGGTTTGGGGTAGGACAGGGGTAGGCAACCTTGGCTCTTTTATGACTCCTGGACGTCAACTCTCAGAATTCCTGAGCCAGCATGGGAGTTGAAGTCCACAAGTCATAAAAGAGCCAAGGTTGCCTACCCCTGGGGTAGGATTACTGGATCTTTGGAGTTGCATTAACATAACCATTACAATCTATGAAAAAGGATAACTCCCCCCCCCACACACATCACAAATTTCTCACTACAATTTCTGTACAATTTCTGTAACAACTGTTCAAAATTAGGATGATGTCTTAAGCAAAGTCAGAGCATCAGAACTCAGATAAGTAAGGGAAGAAACAACATTTTAATCAAGGACCAATTAAGAAAAAAAAAACAGACTCCAGACAAGACTGGCAAGGCAAGCTCCTATATTATAAAACCAGCAAACCTCTCTCTCCTATGCACTGAGACTGTTACATAGACCGGTAACTAAACATCTGCAGGAAAACAGCAAGCTCAAAAAATATGAAGAACCCAACAGTTCAGCCCAAGTTCCCATTGATTCCAAGCTTCTCAGAGCCCAGTGGCATTGTTACCTGTGCAAGCTGTTGGTTTTGTTCTTCGATTGTCTTCTCTGAAAGGGTGGGGAGTCCATAAGAAAACGCAACGCACCAAAATAAAAGCAAAATATGTTTCATCTTAAAATTGGGTCGCCTTGTTTAAGGAGCAGCAAAGTTTCTGTCTCAGCTATTGTGGTTCATCTGGCTTTCAAATTTTTGTGCTTTATGTTTCATAAAGCCAGCTGTGGACTGACTCAACATTTCATCATGTTCTGATTAGCAACAGAAAGCACATACAACCAGGAGAAGGTGTCACAGTGCAAGTAGACTTAAAATCTTGATTATATAAAACTTTATAGCACTGAACTAGCAAAAATACTTTCTGAGTCTCTCTGGCTACCTTTAAATATCTTTCAATTTCTTAAACTGTGCCTTTTATGTATACAGTATTGCAACTCCCACCCACACTGTGACTAAACTAACATATTACACTAAGTCTTAATGCGATTTTTTTCATTGTTACATGAGGTTAGGCATTGTGGTCCGTAAACTATGATTTATACTACAGTGTGTAGTGTAGCCATACCCAGTTCTTGCAACTGTTCTTCATATGTTGTAGTCTCCAGGCTTTTAATCGTCTTAGCTGCTCTTCTCTGAACTTTTCCCAAAGTCTCAACATCTTTTTTGTATGATTATTACCAACTTATTCATGGATAAATTCCTATTTTATATTTATGTGAGGAAAACCGAGTAGCCTTCACTACCCTGCCAACAAGCAAGGGAAGGAAAGAGTGAATGAGACAGAGGCAATAAAATGTGTTATGTATAGTTTGGTACTATAAACTTCCACTATTCAGATGCGTCCTTGGGCACTCGATGGAGAAATAACACTTTTGATCTTTCTCCCCAGCAGCTGTTACTCATCTTGACTTCATCATTAACCACAAGAGTGTAGTATTTCCTCTGTTGAGTAATTTAGCACAATATGTCTCAAAAATCACACAATGCCTGACAATTTGTTTCTAATTGGGTGGTGCTGATGATTCGGCATTCTGAAAGACACCAAGATGCTAATGAAAGAAACCCTTTCATTAGCCATTTGACTTTTTTTTTAATGGGGGAAGGACAGATTTCCTCATGTAGTAATAGAAGAAATACTGTCTGATTTGGAGGAGAGTAATCATGAATCAAACATATATAATTTCCAAGGAAATAGCACAGGTTTGGGCAGGTTAGTAACACTAAACTTGACAGAAACCATCTAAAATGATCACATCAATAAACCCAGAGGTGATATGGGAGATAAACTTCAAATGATCAAAGGGCACATCCAGATAGCTGGTTTAACATGGCTTTTTCCACACAGTGGTAGAAATTAGGCCTGCATAATATGTTCTGACACCATAATTCTGCCTTAGTGATGAGACCGGTGATTGGTACTAACATAACAGTTGATTAAGTCAAGTTAAAGTACAACAGTTGGTGCTGATCCTAATCCAACAATGAAAATTCCCTTTTATGACCCTGTAATCCCTTAATTCAGGGTAGAGTTGGGGCAACTGGAGGGAGCTGAGCATTTACTGGCCAGATGCCCTTCCTGATGCCATGCAGAGTTCACAGCAGATATTTTTTCTTTGCACCCTAGGAAAGAGAAACATCTGCCGCTACCTAAGATTGAACTCTCAACCTTCCAAGTGAGAGGCAAGTGTCTTCACCACTAGGGCACCATGCCACTTAGATCTTAATTCAACAATCAGTCCCCTAAATATGGCCTGCTGCTGCACACTGCTGGCTCATATTTAATTGATTGTCCACTAGGACTCCAAGATCCCTCTCAGTTACTGGTATTAAGCCAGCTTTCACCTAACTTAATTACTTAATAACTTAATAAGGTTAAAGATGCCAGGCTAAAAACTGGAAGACTGTGAGTTTTAGTTCTGCCTGGTGGGTGACTTTAGCCCTAGAAAGAAGGTAATGGCAAACCAGTGATGAAAGGGTTACCAAGCAAACCACATGAACTTGGCAAGGCAATCGCCAAGAGTAAAGAATAATGTCAAAATATCCTTTCCCTGCTTGAAAAAAACTATCAAGAAGGTATACATTGATTTTAAAAAATGTTTGACACAATAATATTAACTATCTGGGAGAGAAGATATTGTTATATCATCTTATCTGTCCATGATTGTCAGTTAAATATTGGCAAGAGAGTAATAATCAAATGTTAGCTTAAATATAACAACTCTAGGATGTTTTTAAAACAACAGTTTAGAAGTAATTTTCTGTAGGTTCCCCCCCCCCCATAAACATCTCTCATGATGTATGGTTGTTGTTTTTTAAACTTTGCTTTAGAAGTAGTTTCTTGTAAGGTTCCCCCCCCCCCCCAGTTTCTCACTCTGACTTAGCTTTAGCAATTTTCTTAATGGACTTACATCCAAGTATCAGCCAGATCTGCTCATGCTTAGCTTCTGAGATTAGCCAAGGTCATAAGATTAGAAAAAAAGCATAAAAGGGAAATTATACAGAACCTATTTTAGCTATGTGCAAACCTCAGATTCCCTTTGTGTGGTCCAGGCAGACCTGTTAACTGTTGTTTTGATATGTTGGTGATGTTTTTTTACCTAAATGAAATGTTACCATGATATGTTTTTATAGTATTTTGGCTTAATTTAAGTTGTAGTAAACCCATGGTTTAGTAAAAAAAAAAAGAGAAAGACATCTTTTAAAAAAGAAATGGAGAATGGTTTAAAGAAAAATATTATGCATCTAAGGTCAAATAAGACAAGTGTTCCAGGAAGGTTTTCAAAATGATAACACTCTTCAAAAATTTGAACTGTGCATGGAAAATGCTAAACTAATGGCTTAACTAAAGCAAAACCACATGGGAATTTTTCCTTTGTAAACGTAGAAGGCTACTCTGTTTACTAATTTTCCCGTCTCTCTGTGTTTCATCACACTGAGGCAATACTTCTGTTTGTTTTGTTTCATTTGCAGTTCTTGCCTAACCAAAAGTTTATACCTCTGCAGCACAGCATCTGGTTAATGGCATAACGTGCTTTGCTGATTAGCAAACACATTAGACCCCAAAGAGCCAAAACAGAGCCCATTCTTCTTTCTTACCTTAAGTGCACTCCCAAATTAGTTTGCCATTTCCTGATTAGGCATAAGCTATATGTTTTAAAATGTTTTGGGGGCCACAGAAGAACCAAACTTCACAAGGAGTGTTAGGATGAATAAAGCATTGAAGCATTAAGAAATTAAATTGTATTCTGTATCCTTTTTTTTTTTTTTTTGGAAATAGGAGCTGCCCGTCGGTCATGAGATACCTGCTCCAAGAAATCCTGAGGCAAAACAGGAAATCTTGATCCTTTGAGGGTAGTGAAGAGTTGTGAAGAGTTCTTTCTCTCTGATTTTAACATAGAAATCAAGGGGCATAGATGTCAGAGAGTGGAGATAGAGTTTGCTATAAAACAAAGTAGACACTTCCTAAACAGCCCAAAGCAACACTTCTCGTGAGTGAGAAGGGTTCCTTGGGTTCCTTAGAAACAAAACTTTTCTGGAGACATTTTTCCTTGGCTGGTATTGGAACCTTGAGTGGGTCTCCGATAGATTAGGCTTAAATACCTTCTATTCTAGAGAACTGGTTATTTGCCTGATGTTCAGAGGCCTTCATAGAGGGGTTGGAAAAAATCTGATATCAGGCATGACCGTGTAATTGCTTCCTCTATATATTGCCATAGCTGCCATAGCTGCCATTTGACTTTTTTTTTTTTAACTCTCCTTCATAGATCCCTCTGCATATCTGTTGTTTACCCTACAGGTTTACAATTAACAGAACAGTTTTATTTACATAACATACACTAAGTCTTAAAAAATTAAAACAAGATAAGATTAGCAAAATTTATTATGTTGCATGAATGCAGCTGCTTGGTCTTCACCTTTAAGCATGTTGTGTGAAGAACAAAAAGCAGTTACATGCGAAGTGATGAAAAAAATCCTGAACAGCAAAGCATCAGTCAATAAAACAATTTTTATACAACTATAATATATTTAAAATTAGTTTAGTGCCAAATCCTGTTTAAATAAAATTGTATTTCCTTGCTGGTGAAAAGTTTTCTGGAAGATAAAGCCAAAGTTTTTTGTTACTTTTTTTTTTGAAACTGAAGTAGGTCTAACTACTAAGAAAGTCTTCTTTCAAGTTTTTGTTTTCCAGTACTTACAATAAAGCTCTTGAGGACAAAATAATTGAAAGCATGGTGATTTGTAGTACAAACCTGTGTATCTTTCTTCAAAAATGAGATTCCCATTTGTGATCATTCTCAGTTAACTTTGGTATGCTGAATAAACCATGATCACAAAGTTTCACCCAACACCCTCAGCAGAACCAAACAAATCACACAATTACCAAGAATGTGGTATAAACACAGCTGTTTTGGTTTTAAAGCACAGTATACAGTAAGAATGCAAAATATCTTGGAAGCTGCAGCCAACTTACATTTTTCATTTTGCAGACCTTCCTCTAAGTGATAAGTCTAAACTTTTAGACATGTTCCAGCATTTCTGGAAATGTGAGGACGTATAGAAGTAAAATGATATTTTAACTTTATAGTCATTAATTGTCAGATGCAAGCAACTAGTGCCACACATGAATATCTGAAATCAGTGACTTTATTGTCTGCCACTTTTGCTACAAGAATTTCACCAGATTACTTGCCTTCCCCTGGGAATGACCTTCATGGCTTCATGGATCCTGGAGAGGTAAAGCTTTATGTCACTTGCCGCTGTGCAATGACTCGAAGCTAGGCCCTCGCTTGACCTCCTCTCCCCTTTCATCCTAGCTGGCAGTTTCCTAACATTAATGCACTTATTCACTCTTCAAGGCTCACTAATCCTCCCTCCAAGTAATAGGATTAGAGCTTGACCTAGTGAATATTCAAGCTGATGAAATTCTTCATTTGTAAATTGTTAGTACTGTATGAGCCCAGGCAGCCGGTCCTTTGAAGATGGGTTAAAATAACAATAATAGATTTACAGTACCTGTCACTTGGGTGAGAAGGTGAAACTTGGCCGAAACTCTTGACAATATCACCTGATTAAAAAATCCCAAAATACAGAGTCAGAATTTTAGGGTTCCTCTGATGAACCTGTTAACCACACACACCATTTTACAATTCTTCCTGTCACTTGGCCTAGAAGTAAGGCAGACCATGTTGGGGGTGTCCATGCTCCTTTCTTGATCACTCTGAGTGAAACAGAAGGCTGCTTTTCAAAAGCCCTGTGACTGAAAGAACCTGAATGACTGTTCTAATCTTGCAGATTGTCTTCACCAAACAGGCACCCATTTCATCCTTCCAAGGTCGGTAAAATGAGGATCCAGATTGTTGGGGGCAATATGCTGACATTGTAGACTGCTCAGAGAGCACTATGGGGCGGTATATAAGTCTAAGTGCTATTGCTATTATTTCTACCATTCTTCTGAAAATAATGTCATTTTTTTAAATTAAAAAAGCAATAGCTTTAAGGCATGACTGATTGGCAGTGCTGGTAATCATCTTAACATCTGAACCCTCAAGGAATTTAAACCTGGCTGATTTAGAGTAATTGCTGTTGGGAAATGGGAGTGTTTCTTTCTTTTGCAATTCAGAGTTCTGCAGAGTTCACATTGCTAAATGTTTCTTCTTCCGGCATTCAGGAACATCTACATGATATGGTCAATATGGTAGCCAAAACAGTGAGATCAAAGCTTGGTCTGCTTTTTATGGAGGATGTGATGGGCTTTGGCTGTGAGGTAGCCATGTTTTATGTGAGATTTGGCTTGACATTCATTTGCACAATCATCTTTCTGGTCATCTGTAGTTTCCCCAGTTTCTCATACTATTCCTCACTACTGGCCTCCATTCAGAACTGGAGCACTCAAACAAGTTTCTTAGAAACTTTCTTGTAACAAGGAAATCCAAGAATGAAGTAACAAGTAATAATTATTGTAGCAAGTTTGGAAGCCATAACCAAAAGAATTTCAGCCCCTGTTGCAACTCAACTACTGCCCTCATTTTGTTTTTTGCACTCGAACCCTCTTGCATTTCCTTTTCCTTCCTGTTCTGCGTGACAGATGGCTTGTCTTCCCCCTTTTGATGGGACAGGCCTGTTTGTCTCTATTCTTTGTTTCTGCAATAGTCAGATTTGTTGCCATATTTTTTCACTGGTGTGAGAACTAGCTCTAGACAAAGGGAGGACAACATGAAGCAACCCTGCTTGTGAGACATTTTCAAAGCAGGAAGTGTGAGTTGTCTGGGAAGCTGCAGATTGATGGATAAAGAAGCTCAATAATATCCTTTTTCTCCACATAACTATAATATAAAGCTCAGAAACAAACCCCCCCAAAAGGTATCCAGAGAAAACTGCTTTCATATGGTACCAGGGAAACTCTGAGATTATATCTAAACAGTCATCACTGAACTGATGGCAATTTTGTCTTGTAGCTGTTTAAATTCTTTTTAAAAAGTGCACTCAACACAGAATGTTGTGTTGCATCTCTAAAAGTATCCGATAAGAATTTTGTCTAATCCAGAATTCTTACCTTACCAATATTTTTATTTTTTCTAAAATACATTGTGGACATTATCAGCATTTACCTCCACTAAGAGCAACCGAGAGGCCTAAATGTACAGACTGAATTCTATAGGACACATTGTGATGCGGAAACAATAGTGATATGGTGTGTATTATTTTGGAGTGCATAGTATATAGTATGTAGTAGATGAGGTAACCTGCAAAATATTTTAGGTACGTTTTTATCCTCAAAATCAGGATGGCAGACAGTCTCATTCATAAATGCACTTCATCATTTGATGACTGTACTATGGAGATGTGTTGTTGGCAATTTTTACATCTGTGACTAATATTATACATCAAACAGCAGATGTGAATTTCTCACATTGTCTCACATTAAGTATAAATGCTGTGTTTTTGCATTGTGAATTAACATTTTCAACTGTGATCTGTGACTTCTCAAATCAACTCAAGATAAATGAAGTATTTCGTATGTGGAAGTTAATATGGTTAAATATTTCTCTTTTTTTGTGCTTTTGGCTAATTTAGTCAGCAGCTTATATGTTTTTTAAATTAATTACTCCAGAGTACAGCAATGTAATCTTATGTAATACTGTAGTAATATTTGCATGCGGTCAAACAAAAGAAGCAAACACCATATCATTCACAATAAATAGTTTATGGGAGAGCAGAATATATTATATCTACATATTAGAATTTAATACAGTTAATCAGCTTAAACTTGCTTTACATTTATATGAAAAACAAAACCACAGGTTATTACTGCATTCTCAGTTAATCTTGTTGAATTCTGTGTTGTCTATACATCAGAATTAGTTATAACCAATAGGTAACGTTGATTAAATGATTTAACAATTCAGCCAAGAATTGCTTCTTCGAATAGGCCGAACAATTCTTTGGTCTTTAGGGTCAAACTGAAACACTTTTGTTCCTCGGAAAAAATAGATATATCCTGGGGAGAAAAGAAAGAAAGAAAGAAACATAAATGAAAAATCTGGGTTTTTTTCAGACCCAAAGATAAGTTTCCTCTTTACAGATTTCTAATGTGAATTTAGGAAGATTTGAGCTATGTGTGCAAAAACATTCATGATGATACAGAACAGACTTTGTTCTTAAGATAGATTGAGATTCTGAAACTTCAAGCCAACAGTAATGTGCAAAAGAAAAAAAAAAGCAAAGGTATATTTTGTCTTTTTTTGAGACTTGGATTAAACTTTGACTAAATTTTGCTTAAGCATAATTTATGAATCAGTGATTGATTAGGCTTGTACAATACACAGATGTGCAAGTCATAAATCATGATTTACAGATATTAGTGCCTGGGTTCATACAAGATATTAAGCCACATGACCACCAACCAATTATAAATCCAACCAATTGTGATTTAGTCCTTAAGTCATTGCTGCTCATATTTTATTTCGCAAACTATGAATTGGCAAAACGTAGATTTAAGGCCATGCAGGGATATAATTACAGGCTTAATTTATTTTCATTTACTGAATTAATGGAGGATAGAAGCTTTTGTGCACTTTTACTAGACTTTAAGCTGCCACAAGTCTCTTGTGATTTTTTAAAAATGACGATGAAATAAAAAATTCAAAATGGTTAAAGGAGTATTACAAAAACCACTATCTAAAATGTTAAATGCAGAAGGTTTAAAAGTTATAATGCCCAGTGCAGTTTGTAAACCCATTATGTATGTTCTATTGTACTAGGAAGAAAGAATTTAATAATGCTGATGATAATATAAATACAAATTAAGTCAACCTGGGTTCTAGTAAACCTTGTTTTTCTGCCATACCAACTGACTCCTTTACTCACCATTGTCGTACAAAGCAGCATCAATTCTGGGTTTAATCCCTTTAAAATCTTGGGCTATATTTCTGGGGTATCCTTTTTCCATGCTTTTTTCTATTTCATTGTATCTGAATGGAAATAACAAATGTCATGACTGAAATGCAATATAGAAGGCACTTTAGTTAAAGGAAAAAGGATTCAAGTTGGTAATGATCAATTGAAGAAGCCAAGCCAAATACAGGAAATGCAAATTTCCTCAACGTGCTTTTCTCTCTAAGGAGAAAATGACTTTATGGGCATATCCACGAAGACTTGCCACTGCCTTCTTCTGTTTTAAAACTTTGCAGTTTATCTTACAGTCCTGATATTGCCTGGACATCTCAAAGTTCCCATGCTGGACAAATTCAGCCAGGTGTTCTCAAAAACCACTTCCAAATTTCAGATGTTTAGCAGTTGCAGTACTGTTAAAGAAGGTGCAGAGAATCAGTCATCCTCTGGATCATGAAAACCAATCACAGCTTTTGGATTATGATGACAGCTGTATGATTAAAACTGCTGCCTGCCATTAAGAACTGTGGGAAAGGTCCAGTGAAGATGGCTGGATTTATTTCCCACTAACGAAGTTAATCCTGCTTAAAGTCCAGTGGATTTCAGTGGAAAATAGATTCATTCAACAGTCTGAGTCCAATCTGGTATCTTTTCAAATGATAAAAATGACAGTGGGAGAGACATTTGAATGAGTAGGAGCCAGTCAAGATTCAGACTGTTATTCCAAGAAAGGACTGGCAAATAGAAAGTATTCCTTTCTTATCTCCAGTCATCTTTGCTTAATGCCATCACTGGAAGTGGCTCAAATGGAAGAAGAGATTAAGAAGCTGTAGGGTTTTGTTCCAATATTAAGTATGGAGAGTGGGCAAATCAGGGAATATCTGTTTCCATTTGTTGTTTTGGATTTGTGATCTGATTCAGTTTGGATTTCCAGATTTGACTGAGTTGCATATCCAAACTGAATTACTGAATCTGTTTGGATTTCAGAATCAAATAAGGAATTCTTTTTCTACTCAGAAGATTTGGAGGCTCATGATTTTATTCTATTTGCTTGATTGCTTTGAAAAAAAACCCTGATTAAATTCAACCGCATTTACTTTGAATCAAATATTCAAGCAGAATATTCACACATTTGTATTAGGCATTAAAAGAACCTTATGGGAAATATACTTTGCTTTACATGATCATATCAATGTAAGCAGAACTGAAACTGAGAATCTCTAGCATGTTCTTCTGGGTTGTTTTTCTCCAGGATAGAAGCTGTTTGGATCAGCAGCAGATGTTGCTACTCAAGGGAAATCTATGTTATACTTTCATGCTCTATCATGTAGAATAGGCCTTGAGCTTGGATCGTAATGCATGGCCACCATTTTGCAGATTTTGACCTCTTTTGTTTATCATCTTACTGCTACACTATTATATACTACATTTCAATTAAATATTGCTTATTAAAGATTAATATCTCAAGACTAACCACATAGTAAGCAAGTCATATTAAGATCACAGAACACTGAGCCATACCTCCAATACTTGTTCCCAATGAAAAAATAGGTCTTCCCAGCTTCTGGATCACTGAATACAGCATCAATTTTCTTCACATTTCTTGGTAATCCCAATCTGTAAATGCTTTGAGCCTGGGCAATTACATCATATCCACTTAGAACCCAATATTTGTTTCCTAAAAAGAGATGGAGTAATATTAAATGTAATTATATTTTTTGATACTGTTAGGCTTTCCTCAAGTTTGCTTAAGAAAATTATTATTTCAATATTGAAAAAAATGATCACTTCTGATCCTTGTCATGTTTCCCACTGTTACATGCAGCATCTGGAGAAAATGGATACTGGTTTTAAAAGAAAGATGAAGCTTTTTTAGACGCTCAAAATTCTATACATGGGCATTCATAGCTCAGGGGTCTGTATGTCTATTTCTAGCAATAAATACTTGTTAGGAAGGAAGGGGAATCCTTTGTTCTCTGTGGATTTGATACCATCCTAACTTAAAAAAAAAACACCAAGTGGCAACTATAGAGAGTTGGGATCTGGCTTAGATCTTTTCAGCAGGCTGAATTTCAGTTCTGCATTGCCAGCCAATCTTGATAAAATGCAAAGAAAAACCAGAAGACAAGCTGGAAAATTAGGCAGAGGGAGAGCAGGAGAAGACAAGAACTGAGTTATCTGCCCTCCAGTCACACTAAAGAAATGCCAGCACAAAGTCAGACTAGGCTATGAGTAGTTCTGAATAATTCACCAACTGGGATAAATTCAGACAGTGTAGTAAACCATAATGTGAAGTGTGGGTGTGTGTGTGTGTTTGGCTTTTGGCTTAATATGCTCACTGAAACCAGTTACTAGGTTGTGTGACTTAGCATAAGCCAGTGTTTCTTAACATGTGGTTCTAAGACCATTGGGGGTCCCTCCCCCAAAACCCTATCAAAGATCCACCAAACCAAAATTATTTCCCAGCCTATGTTAAAAAAAATAATACAATTTTAAAATACACACTCCGCTAGAGAGAAGTTCCCTGGTGACTGACCCAGATTGGATCCTGCAATATTATTCTGGGACACATATATTCGCCTTCATTCACCACAGTTTTAAAAGCCCATCAAACAAGTGTGACAAGTAGTAGCGACAATGAATGCTTCATTTTTTAATTGTTAATATGATAAATATTGATAAATATAACCCAGATAAACAAAAGCTCTTTTGGGGTCCTCCATAATTTTTAAATGTGGAAAGAGTTCCTAAGAGAAGAACAATTAAGAAACACTAGATAGAATAACCTAAAAAGAAAGACTAACAAAGTAGACATTGGTTTATTGAACAAACAAAGGATCCCCTTTTTTTCCTAACAACTTTTTCCCCCTTATGGTAAGAGCAAGTCTCGATAAATTTATAAGGCAGTCAAAGTGTTTTCATTACTCACCTTTAAAAAGGAAAATATTATCTTGCACAAAGTTCTCATAAGCAGCGTCGATACTGGAAGGCAGAGTTGGCCAGAAAAGAGAAATGAAATACAGATCCACATAGGACACCTGAGGATGTTTACGCCAGAAATGCCTAATTGTAAAACAGAAGTGGCATATTACCAAATGTGGCATCTTTTCAAAGAGGGGAAAATTTAGATGGAGATCCATATCACAAAAATAATGTAAGGGTCATATCCCATTTATTGGGAAAATATTACTCAAACTATAAGAATTATTTTAAGAATGCAACTCACCTGTCTTTAAAGAACAAATATTCCCCACGCATGGTGGTAACAGCATCAAAAGTAGTCTTAGCAGAACACGCTTCTGGTGTAGAGGGTCCTGTTGGTTGTACTGGGCTGTCTGTTTTTCCTAAATAATAATTTAAAAAATGATATGGAAGCTATCAAATAGATACTAAAAACAATTGTAATTGTCAAGATTTGCTTTCTTAACATTAGTGTTTGGAGTAGTACAAATTCCAACGTGTCTTTGCTGATAGTGGGAAATTCTAGCTATAATGAAATTAATTATGACACTGTTTTAAGGAATATAACTGGGAAGAATAAGCTAGTTACAAGGTATCAGAAAATTTTCTTTTGGAAATCCTACTTAAATGAACAGGATCTTGCAGTTAGTAATGCTTGCACTGCTTTACAAATATTCATTGACATTTGGTAGTCAAGCTGCAAAAGGCATACTTTTGCATTCAGTTTAGGACTTGATTTCTCTTGGCCTTACCATAGATTGCTTGAATGCCATTGATATCATCCTGTGGAAGACGAAATAATTTTGGCTCTGTGTAGGAGTAGGTAGGGTACATCAAGGCCCCAATATCCGTGGAATGAGACAGACCCAACGAATGGCCAAACTCATGAGCAGCAACAAGAAACAGGTTGCGGCCTAGAAAAAAAAATGAAAAAGAAAATCCTTTTTGTAGAAAGCAATAAGAAATTCATAACTGATCTGCTCCTTCCTCAGATTAAAAAAAAAATCAACATTTAGCATGTAAAGAAAAAGGAATAGTCCCATCTAGATTTAGTAATCATAGTTGACAGGGAAGGGGAAGGGGTTGGTTCCCTCCCACGACCTGTATAGGCAATTAAAACATGTTTCATTTGTCTCAAAAAAAGCAACAACCCCTTTTTGTTTGTAAACTTCATTTCCATTTCTTGAAACAGAACAAAGTTGCTGCAGAAGGCACTGTGGGTTGAGGAGATAAATCTGAAGACTTGGGGGCATGGGAAGGGAAAGGCTAAACTCCTCTTTATGGAAGAGAAGCCATGCAGGATTTGAATTAGAACTGGGTCTAATTTCTGTACCATTCAGCCTGCTCAGTGACTGCCAACTACCTGCGATAACTACTGTTTTACAGTTTAAGTAAAATTGTAATTCCCAGTCATGTTCAGCCAGGTTCTTGGGGGTTGTAGCCCATATTGGGGAAGCTAGTAGATATTTCCAGGTCTACCATCTCATCTGGCTGCATCTGTAGATAAATCTCAGGTGCTTATATCCTTGCATAATCTATATGTTTACAGTTCAAGAATGATTTAGATGTACCTCTTGGGCCATCTTTTGTCCAAAATTCTTCTTCATCAAAATGAGCATCTCCCCCAATGTTTACCCCTGGTTGAAAAGCATGTGCCAGGATTCCATCGGGACCATCAAAAGGAGAATTATCACCATGGTCTAAATGTAGAAGAAGTAAAGAGTTCAGTTAGGCAGTTAATTTTTGCTTAGACAGTGGTCCCTGAAACCAGACTCGGCTCAGGGCTAAACCCACGTGGTTACCTCTGGTGTGGAAAGAGATCATGATATCCGCTTCACCATCATAGATTCTTGTGAAAGTAAGAGGTGACACATTGCTCCAGACTTCAAATGCTTTTCTGATGGCTTCATCTGTATGAGATTGATGCATATCTGAAGTGTAGCTTGCAATCCTTTAAAATGAAACAGGAATAAATTATTAGGCAGCCACAAGAGTGGTCTATCTAAACCAGCATTGGAGATACTGAGTCACACCAGCTTTCCAAGATTCCAGAGTTATCCCAGTTCTGTCAGAGCCTGCAGGAAAGGATTGGTTTACACAGAAAGTAATGCTTTCTTACTGAATCTAAAATTTATTTTATGTATATCCCACCTTTATTATTTTTATAATAACTCAAGGGGGTGAACATATCCAACACACCTTCCTCCTCCTACTTTCCCCAAACAATAACCCTGCAAGGTGAGTTGTGCTGAGAGAGAATAACTGGCCCAAAGTTACCTAGCCAGCTTTCATGGCTAAGGTAAGATTTGAACTCATTCATGGTTTCCAAGTTTCTAGTCTGTTGCTTTAGCCATTAGACCAAAGTGGCTCAAATGGAAATTGATCATATTCAATAGAGACTTTCTAATTTCTCTTCATAAGGGCTTAAAGCAATATGCTTCTTTCCATTTAACAACAACAACAATAATAAAGGCAGAACTAACAATGAATTGGATCCCAGTGAGCAGAAAGGGATCTCTTTTTCACTTTTGGGGTCCTGATTTAATTTGCTGTTCTGAACTTTCTCTTTGGGTTTCCTTTTTTAAAAACAATGAATACTGTACTAAATTAAAAGGCATTTAGATGTGATTTGGTGCAAATGTTGCCTCTTTTTCAGCCACAGGTTGTTTTTGAGATTCTGCTAGATGTGATAGCCCATATCTGCTTCCAGTTAAATCGATATTAAAGCTTTTACTTGACTGATAAGCATTCCCTTATTTCAGAAAGAAAATACTGTGTGTTAAAGAGAGGCCAGGAATTCTGCTTCTGAATATCTCCTAGTCTTAAATAAGCTCTTGAAAATGCAAAATGTGCTATGAAATAAAGTTTGGAAAACATTAATAGAAATTTCTCTTCACTAAATGGACTGATGCCAAGATCAATCAAAGCTCATATTTTCTATTGATGCAGGGGCATCTGCTGGAAGGAGACTCAAAAAAGGGAAGATGGCAGACACAACCATGTGACATACAAAAGGGGCGTGGCTTCAATCATGTGCTTGCGATTTTGATTTTTTGTCTCCTCCTCCCCCGATACCCCTATCTGTATGTTAAGCTGATACCTGTAAAAAAAGTACCTCAATCCTTTTACCTGTAGGTAATACTGGTTTTCTCCCATTTAGGATTGCCATCTGAAAGAACAAATGACCCCAAGTCAGGTACGCCACACCTGGGCTTCTTCATCACTGCCAAAGTTTTCAGGTCAGCCTTTCCAGTCACATTCAGGCCAAAGAATTCTTGCATTTTTTTGAGATTTTTAGTCAAGATTTCATTTTCATCCATACGGATCTTAGGGCTTCTTTCATCATTGGATTGGTAGAAGTTTTTTAAGTATTTCTGTTAGGAAACAAAAGTAAAGTTACTCTGAATTTTAAAAAAATAAGCTAAAACAAAAAGAAACCAAGTGAGGGAAAAATTGATGGAATTCTATGTTTCTCAAATTCTTTCTAGTAATACATATGAGCATTAATAACATAAAATAATATCCAGCATATCCAAAAATCATTCTATGGTTTCGGGGAAATGGATGAAGATTCTTCCCATAAATTTGAAGGATAAAGGTCCGAAAAATAGAGTTCACTTAAAAAAAAAATGAACTCCTAAAGAGATTTAGCTTTCTTAATGATGGTGCAAATTTAAGGAGGATAGTCTGTTTTGCAGAAATGAAGCCTAATCCATTATCTTAAGTAATTAAATTAATGAACAAAGTATGGGTAAAAAGATGAGACACATCTCACAAGACACAAAGGTAAATATGATATCAATGGGGGAAAATTAGTTGAGGAGAGAAAAGTTAAAATTAGACTTCAGTATCATTGGAGAACAGCTAAAATTTTAGCAATTTTGAGTATATATTTACCTTCATTAAATTCATGTCAGCATCACTGATTGGTGAATTCACTGGAACGGCAAAAGCAGAAAAGTTGCAGGTGAGAAGCAGGAACACCCAAACTGAGAGATCTGTCATAGTTAAAATCACTGCAGACACTTCCAGTCCTATAAAATATTTATTCCCTTTGAATGTTTCTGGGTTTCAACCATCCTCAGTTTATATAGAAGTTGAAAACTTATCTCTGCTCTGACTCATTATCCTCTGATTGGCAATCCAGCGAAGGACTCATCCTTGAGCAATAACATTTTCACAACTCCTTGGGTTAATTAAAAAAAAGGAAAAGTTTTTTTCCCCAGTTATGAGAACATACTCAAATAATAACGCTTAACATTATCTTCACTTTACACAGGTCTCACTACTGGAGGCTAAAAGTTAAAATAAAGATAAAATTTGCAAGAAAGAGGGATAATCCTGTGATGGGCATCTCATTTAGTTTGTTGGTCTTTCACAGAGACTTCTTCTCCATACTCCCAGGAAACCCACCTTATTTTACTGGTGTTTAGGGTGAGTTTAGAAAGGAGGAAGATATGTATAAGACCTCATAACTAGTCAGAGAATTCTGGAGTTGAAATTGGTCATTGAGGCCACAGAGTCTAACTTTCTGCTGAGTACAAGAATCTAAAATATTTGAGACAGATGGTTTTCTAATCTTTGCTTGAATCTACTACTTTTCTGGGCAATTGGTTCACTGCTGGATTTTAGGTTAGGGATTTTTAAAAACCTTCCAAGAGAATTCATGCCTCTCTTTTTGCAGTCACATCCCACTTTGGTTTCTAATTAATTACTATACCAAGATCTATACCAAGTATACCAAAATACAATACCAAGATAAAGAACGGTTGCTGGAATTGGGTATGTCTAGTTTAATGAAGAGAAGGACAAGGGGTGACATGATAGCAGTGTTCCAATATCTCAGGGGTTGCCACAAAGAAGTCAAGCTATTCTCCAAAACACCTGAAGGTAGGACAAGAAGCAATGGATGAAAACTAACCAAAGAGAGAAGCAACCTAGAACTAAGGAGAAACTTCCTGACAGTTAGAACAATTAACCAGTGGAACAACCTGCCTCCAGAAGTTGTGAATGCTCCAACACTGGAAGTTTTTAAGAAGAGACTGGACAGCCATTTGTCTGAAATGGTATAGGGTTTCCTGCCTGAGCAGGGGGTTGGACTAGAAGACCTCCAAGGTCCCTTCCAACTCTATTATTATTATTATTATTTATTATTATTATTGTTGTGATGATGATGATGATGATGATGATGATGATGATGATGATGATGATGATGATGATGATGATGATGATGATGATGATGATCATCATCATCATCATCATCATCATCATCATCATCATCATCATCATCATCATCATCATCACAAGTACTATGCTCCTACTATGATAAGATGTGATATCATATCTTATAACTGCATGTATGATTTATTTTCTCCTAGCTCTGCATTTATGTCCATTAAATGATATACTCTTCATCTGAACTAATTGTTTTTAATTTTATTTCTGTTTTCAGCCCCACACTGTTTTGTATCATTTGCATCCCCATTACTCTTTTGACTTAAGGATTTAATTAATGCACTGAAAAGGAGGTCCCAGGACTTGATATCTCGTATGAGTTTGATGAGGAATCCTTGATCCTTTGATATAGTCTTTGAGCCCATTATGAATCCACTTAATTGATAAGCCATCAAGGCTAAGCTTACCTAACTAGAAAATCAAAACATTGTGGAGTGTTTTGTTAAGGGCTTTTGTAAAATCCAGATATGTAAATAATGTATACAAGTAGTCCTCAACTTACAACAATTCATTTAGTGACCATTTGAAGTTACAACCACACTGAAAAAAGGAATTTATAACCATTTTTCACACTTATGACCATTGCAGCATCCCCATGGTCATATGATCAAAATTCAGACACTTGACAACCAACTCATGTGTATGACAGTTGCAGTGTCCCAAGTTCATGTGATCACCTTGTGCGACTTTATGAGAAGCAAAGTCAATGGGGAAGCCAGATTCACTTAACAACTGTGTTACTAAGTTAACAACTGCAATGATTCACTTAATAACCATGGCAAAAAAGATCATAAAATGGGGCAAAACCCACTTAATAACTGTCTCACTTAGCAACATAAATTTTGGCTTCAGTTGTGGTCGTAAGTTGAGAACTACCTGTGTAGCATTTCCATCATGTAGGGAATTTAGCTAATCAAAAAAAAAAAAGAAGAAGAAGAAATTAGATCTGTCTGGCAATATCCAATAGACTGATTTCCTTTCCTCCAGAATCTCTCTGCCACCCACACTTTGAAGACAGGGAAAACATGCTCTCCTTGAGTCATCCGGCACTTCAAAATGATTTCTCAAACATAATTCATAACAGTTCAGCCAGATCATTATCTAGTTTCAGTATCCTAAGATTATGAGAGCCACTCTGCTGCAGTAGTTTTAAAGCAGGGGTCTCCAACCGCCTGCCAGCAACCGGGCCACACAAACAAGCAAAGTTCCATCCGCAGGATGCAGGCAGCAGGCAAAACCACACCCCCTCCAATCTGTGGAAAAACCTCTCTCCATGGATCCGGTCCCTGGTACCCATTAGGTTGGGAGTGGGGAACACTGGTTTTAAAGCACTGGTCCTGAAACTGGGTGAACATGAATTGTAGTCCTACCTTAGCTACCAGTTGCCAGCTTGGATCAGCTGTTCTCTGAAAACTAAGAAGAGTTGCTTTTCTGAGAGAGATGGATGGCATGTACATTTAATTAATAAAATGAAACAGAAGGCAAGGGCAAACCACTTCTAAAACTTTGTCAAAAAAAAAAAGAAAAGAAAAGAAAAGAAAAAGAAGAAGGAACTTGTCTGGGCAATTGCCAGGAGTCAAGACTGACTTGGCAGTCTTGATCTGGTGCATTTTATCTGGCCTTAGCTTTGAAACTAATTTAGAGTAAATGTATTTTCCCTGACCAGTGTAACGTTCAGTCTTTCCCCATCATTAAGGGGATGCCATTTTAACTCGTGGATATGATTTTCATGAGAGAAAACGAAGGTGCTCTAGGGAAATCTTTTTAAATGATGTTTGTTTGTTTGTTTGTTTCTTTATTTATTAAATTGGTTTAATGTCCATCTTGCCACAAGATGACTCTGGGAAGCTTACAAGATTAAAAACAGTAAATACACACACACACACACACACAGAGACACACAGACACACAGACACATTAAAAATAAAAATTATGATTAAAAAGTGGGAGGAGAGGAAGCAGATGCGCAGGGGAGGAGGTGGGGTGTACTATTGTCCCATCAACCACCTCCAGTGCGATAATTCTCCATTGGGGCACCAGGCTTACTGGCAGAGCCAGATCTCCAGGCTCCTGCAGAAGGTCAGGAGGATGGGAGTCAATCTCACCTCAGGGGGCAAGAGGGTCCAAAGGGCAGGGGCAACAGCAGAGAAGGCTCTTCTCCTGGCCTTGCCAGCTGGTATACCCTAACTGACAAGAGTCTGCAACATGCCTCCTCTGCTGGCACCGGTGAAGTGGGCCTGCCCCATTGGGGTGAGATGGTTCCTCAAGTAACTTGGACTCATGCCACGCAGGGCTTTAAATGTAATAACCAACACCATGAACTGCGAAGAACCATTGCAGTACTATTTTATTTGATTATTACCACATGGATATTAGAGTTAAGGAAGTGAAGAATCTTATTTTGGATAAAATTATGTTCTGAAAAACGTCGGGCATGAAAACCACTCCTTTGAAGTAATGAATTTTAATGAGTCCATCAAACATATTTTGATTCCTTTTTTTTTTTTTTTTGTAAATCTAGTACTGCAGGGAACAAAGCAAATTCACTATTTAAAGCCATGTTTTTGCATAATGTATTGAAATCTGTCTTCTAATTTCCTTCCTCGTTTTGGCAACTCATCGTTGGAATGCTTCAGTTTTTCAGTAGTAATCCGTTTGGTGCTTTTGAACTGTATTTCTGCAAGGTGGCACAGTCGGGCTTTTTTCCCCTCTTCTGTTTTCTCTGTCGTGGTTCACTTTTTCGTTACTGAAAAAGCCACTGTGGAAGAGTTGCTTGATATTTAACTGAAACGTGGGAAGCCAGAGAGATGCAGACCGTCGAAGTGAAAAAGATAGGACATTCATAAGTAAAGGAAATGGAAGAATTATATATTCCACCACGAGAATTTTTAGAAATGGGCAAGAAATGCATTTTCTCCCCATCCAATTATGTGAGAATAGGAAAAAAAGGAGATGATGATGATGATGATGATGATGATGATTTCAATTTATATACCACCTGACTGTGACTCTGAGAGGATGATTATTTTGTCATTGTACTCTTATCTATAAGTAAAGCTGTGTCAGAGTAATTTGCCTGACAAGGGCATTCGCTCAACAGTTTCAGATCTGACAGAACATAATAATAATAATAATAATAATAATAATAATAATAATAATAATAATAATAACAACAACAACAACAACAACAACAACAACAACAACAACAACAACAACAACAACAACAACAACAACTTTATTGTCACTTTGAATGTACACCAATCGGCATACAATATTTGTAGCTCAGGGATGCACAATGAGATCCTTGGTGCTCTCTAGATTGTTTTCTTGCAGTGCATTGATGATGTTATCTAGCATGGTAAGGAATGTCTGCAAGCTCAGAGAACACAAGGACCGCACAGCTTTCGATTTTTATTTTCCATTAATTGTTCTACAGCAAATATTTTACTCGGAATCAAAATTTATGGGGATGGTAACTTTTGCCTTGATCACTATACCACATTCAAGATGGGGCAACCAACCTTTGGAGGTGATTCAGAAGCGGCAACTGGTGCAAAATCTAGCAACCAGGTTGCCTACAGGTCAAATCTGATATGCATTTTTAGCTCACTTTGCTGGCTGCCAAAGTGCTTGTGGTCACTTTTAAAGCAGTATGTAGCACAACATTGGGATGGATCAGAAACGATCTTGCCAGAATCGAATCTGTCCATCTTGCTTGAACATCTGAAGAAAGCCTGCTGAAAGTCTCCCTTTCTTGTTAGATGGATAGGACTGAATGGGCAGCTTCAGACTGAATCAGGCTTGAAAATCTATTGACAACCAATGCAACAACTTCAAGATAGGTTTTATTCCAACCTGTAAATTCATCATGCATTTCCTATTAGAAATCTAGCTGTACCAGTTGTACCTTTGTGGTTGCTTCTCAAGGCACATCTACATAAAGCACATTACAATACACTAACCAAGTAGTAATTAAGGCTTTGTAGGAGATGACCAGGCTGAGCCCGAGGGAGGGGTCAAATGCATCATCAGCCTTGAGTCCCTTCATGCCCACAAGAGATCTAAGTCCAGCCCACCTTGAATTCCATTGACTTTTATCTACCGCCAATTTGCTTTGACTGCTAGTAATTCAGATTCTTGTAGAGACCTTCAGCTTGGAATGAATCTATATATTTATTTGAATATATATGCCTGGACTCCTGATTTCCTGCACTTGACAGGCATGAGTTATTTCTGCATTAACAATTAGCAACTGGTGTGCAATTTGGGGGCCTCCTGGATTTGAAGGTTACTGTTCAAGGAGCAGATGGCAAATGCAGCTAGGGAAACCTTTGTCTTCTTAAGCAATTGCACCCTTTCCTCGACTGGGAGGGCTCACAGCCACTCATGCCTTGGTTACTTCCTGTTTGGATTACTGCAATGCAGTATAGAGGGGGTTGCCCTTGAACACGTTACAACAGGTCCAGAATGCAGTGGTACATGCAGTGTTGGGTGTCCTTAGATTTATATAAATTACATCCTTGTTGTGTGAGCTGCATTAGCTCCCAGTTTTCTTCTGGGTGCAATTAAAGCTACTGGTTATTACATATGAAGCCTAAGACCTGGTATTTGATTAATTGAATCCAGTGGTGTGATTCAGTCAGTTCGCATCACTTCGGCAGAACCGGTAGCTAATGTTTTGTTGCCCAAGCCCAGAATGGACTTCTGGAAGTGGCATCCACACAGAGATATCCACACAGAGATATTCACATATTTGAATCCCACCACTGAGAATCATATTTTTTTCTGGCATTGCCCAGATTTTCTCAGGTTACTTTGTGAAATACGCCCGGCATCACATGTAGCTCAAAAGCCAAAAGTAGTCTCAGTTGGAATATAGTTATGCAACCCTGAGATATTATCAGAAAACAGTTATTAAAAATCTTATGAAGCTTCTATTATTAGCAAAATGTTTTCTTTTCTTTCCATATAACTTTTAGAATGCCTTCTTTCTCTAGAGTGCCATATATGGGCTGCAGTGATGATCTGGATGACCATTAAATGACAACAAAATTATATAGGCCAGCCAAACTCTTTGGTTGCCATTTGATGATCATCTAGATGTTTGCAGCCCAGGTGTGCCATATGCCCAGAGAGTTTTTTCCCCCACCAAAATGTTGCTTAATGTGGAAAATGGCGGCACCGGGAATAAAGGTTAGATGTTAAAAATTTAGGAACATCCACATCTTCTTTATTAAAAAAATAAACCGATTATGATTCATATGTATCATCAAGTTGGCATTGACTCTTAGTGATCACATAGATTGATCTTCTCCAGGGCGATCTACTTCAACTTGTCCTTTCAAGTCTGCCAATAGCACACACTTATCACTGCTAAAATTGAACCCATTAACCTGTGTGTGTGACTTAAGTAATTATTTTTGTTGCCCTTCCTGAAAGGGGCTTCTGCTTCCTTTACATAAAATTATGGTAAACCTGTTTCCTCCTGGTATTACAATGATTCATGTGCATTTGCATTTGGACAGTCACAATTAAACCATCAGCAAGCTCATTCTATATGGGAGTTCTTGCTTTTTCATGGCCAGTATTAATTTTCTTTTGTTGGGAATTGTAGGTTCCTGATTCCTCCTTTATCAGTGAGCCTCTATGCAAGCTACATTAGCTGGTAAGATGCCAAATAGTGCATAGTACCAAGAATCTCTTTGGGCTGAAAGAAAATTTGAACCATCTATGAAGTTCAACACATTCACACAGCTGGACCACCAAGTCAATTTCCTCTAGACTTTTGTAATAAGAATCAGAAGCTATTCGTCATTCCTGCCAGTATTCTGATTTATATGACTCCGTTAGCAGCAAACTAACATTTCTTTTGGGTAAAGAAGACAGAACAGGATGTTTTGGGACAAAGGGAAGTAGTGATGTTGTGTTGAAATATCAGATAATGAGCTAGCATCTCATGACAACCTTAATTACCCTCTGTTTCTGGATATGGTTCATTTTTTAATTCCCCTCTCCCCCCTTCACTGACGTTTTATAAATAAATGAAATTTATTTGTATTTGGACATCTCCCGCTCTTCCTTTCTGACTCAAAAGCTGACTTCTCATTATTTATAGACATGTTTTCATTGCATGGGAATTGTTTTTTCCATACATGTTTTCCCCCACATTTCCTAAGCCAAACTCTTTATGGAAGCCTACCTTTTTAGCATTTTTAAACAACTTATATTAGAACCTCCTATGAGATAGATATCAGAAAAAACTGTGCCCAGAACAGTACCAGTTGGAAAGAGCCCACTTCAGGGGAATGCTTCATTTGAAAAACTTATGGAAAGGATTTGTGTGTATAGGTGTGTTACTGTATAGGTAGTCCTCAACGTATGACCACAATTGAGCCCAAAATTTAGGTTCTAAATGAGAAATTTGCTAAGTGAATTTTGCCCCATTTTACTACTTCTCGTGCCACATTTGTTAAGTGAATTACTGCAGTTATTAAATTAGTAACACAGTCGTTAAGTGAACTTGGCTTCCCCATTAACTTTGCTTGTTAGAAGGTTGCAACTGGTGATCACACACAGTAACCCTGGGACACTGCAACCATCATAAATGTGAGTCAGTTGTCAAACATCCGAATGTAAATCACATGACCATGGGGATGCTGCAATGGTCATAAGTGTGAAAAATGGTCATAAGTCACTTTTTCAGTGCCGTGGTAACTAAGCAAACTGTTGTAAGTTAAGGACTACCTGTATTATCTAAAACAGCTGTATAAACAATTATAAGAGGCATGGAGCCAAGCACACTGTCTCCATTCTTCATTCTCTGACTTTGTTCTTCATTGGGTAATCTGAACGAATCCCTTGAATATGACTAGACCAATAAAAGATTATCATGTCTTCTCACTATAGGATGAGAGTCATATTAATAATAATAATAATAATAATAATAATAATAATAATAAAGTTGGAAGGGACCTTGGAGGTTATCTAGTCCAACCCCCTGCTCAGGCAGGAAACCCTATACCAGTGATGGTGAACCTTTTAGAGACCGAGTGCCCAAACTGCAACCCAAAACCCACTTATGCATTGTCGGGTGCCGGGTGGGTGTGGCCCATTGGCTGGGTGTGGCCCATTGGCTGGATGTGGCCAATTGGGTGGGTGTGGCCCATTGGGTGGGTGTGGCCCATTGAGTGGGCGTGGCTGTGGTGGTAACGGCAGACGGTGGGACTAAAAAGTTCAATCAATCAATTCCAACTTTGCAAGATCTTTTTTTTTCCCACGAGAAGTTGAAATTGACTGATTGATTGAACCTTTTTTTTGCACACGGCGGCGGAGGCCTAAAGCGAAAAGGTTTTATAAAACCCAGCTGAAGGCCTAGAACTGGGGCAACGGTGAGTGTGCCCACAGAGAGGGCTCTGAGTGCCGCCTCTGGCACCCATGCCATAGGTTTGCCACCACTGCCCTATACCATTTCAGACAAATGGCTGTCCAGTCTCTTTTTAAAAACTTCCAGTGTTGGAACATTCACCACTTCTGGAGGCAGGTTGTTCCACTGGTTAATTGTTCTAACTGTCAGGAAGTTTCTCCTTAGTTCTAGGTTGCTTCTCTCCTTGATTAGTTTCCATCCGTTGCTTTTTGTCCTGCCTTCAGGCGCCTTGGAAAATAGCTTCACTCCCTCTTCTTTGTGGCAGCCCCTGAGATTTTGGAACACTGCTATCATGTCCCCCCTCGTCCTTCTCTTCATTAAACTAGACATACCCAATTCCAGCAGCCGTTCCTTATATGCTTTAGCCTCCAGTCCCCTAATCATCTTTGTTGCTCTTCTCTGTACTCTTTCTAGAGTCTCAACGTCTTTTTTACATCGTGGTGACCAAAACTGGATGCAGTATTCCAAGTGTGGCCTTACCAAGGCATTGCAAAGTGGTATTAACACTTCATGTGATCTTGATTCTATCCCTCCGTTAATGCAGCCTAGCACTATGTTGGCCTTTTGGGCAGCTGCAGCACACTGCTGGCTCATATTTAAGTGATTGTCCAGTTACTATTAACCAATGGTAACTTTGAAGAAATCTGGCTAGCACTTTTGAACAAAATACCTTAGCCTGAAAAGATGCTACCAGATTTCTTGAAAATGCAGGTTTTTATACTGTCCTTCAAACAAATGTGAATTGCTTCTTCCTAAAAGTCTCTTGCTCCATGCATTGCATATTTATCTAGGTGAGAGAAATAGCAATTTCTCCCCCTTCCATAAATGATTCTGGAAATTTGCTATTCTTCTGGGGAAAAGAGCAAAGGATAGACAAGTGTCAAAAAATACTTTTGGGGAAAAAATGGGTCTAGCAAAGAAACATTTTCAGAGGAACTGAAAACCCTTACACTGATTGGTCAAAGATTAGGAGGAAATTCCTGTGGTTTGTTTATTTGTTTGCAGATTTAGTAAGCCATAATGTATAGTTTAAGATATAATGTAGCTTATTAAGTAAACTGTGTAGGGTCCTTGGTACTCTCTGAGATTGGTTGTTTTCTTGCAGACCTTTCATTTCCCAATTAGGTAACACCATCAGTGCTAGAAGGGAGAGGGATTCGCTATCTCTTTACATACTAGGGGCTTGCCCTGTCAGTGTTGATGGGAATGTAAACCACGGTTAAGCAAACTGAGTCACTTTCTGTCACTGTAGCAAAGCCAATGGCGAGCTACTTGCCTAAATTGTATTATGGCACTTAATTTTTTGGGGAGGAAAAATAGGCAGCATGTAACAAAAGAGCTATGGAGGCTACTGTTTAATTTTGTTTTCATTTTCTCAGCATCTTAATTAATAGTGAGAAAACTCCAAATTAATAGAAAGACAACTGACAAACTTCCTATCTGCATGATGAGATTAAAATACTTATAATACTTCTTAAAGTAGTCTGTACTGCATGGAGAACTGCTGTGGAAAATAATGTCTGAATAGGAAACATAGAAATGATGAAAACAGAAATACATAATCCTACAACTGATCAAAGAGAGAAGCAACCTGGAATTAAGGAGAAACTTCCTGACAGTGAGGACACTCAACCAGTGGAATAGCTTGCCCCCAGAAATTGTGGGTGCTCCATCGCTGGAGATTTTTAAGAAGAGGCTAGACATTCACCTGTCTGAGACGGTATAGGTTCTCCTGCTTGAGCAGGGGGCTGGACTAGAAGACCTCCAAGGTCCCTTCCAGCACTATTCTATTCTATTCTATTCTATTCTATTCTATTCTATTCTATTCTATTCTATTCTATTCTATTCTATTCTATTCTATTCTATTCTATTCTACTCTACTCTACTCTACTCTACTCTACTAATTTAATTTAATTTAATTTAATTTAATTTAATTTAATTTAATTTAATTTAATTTAATTTAATTTAATTTAATTTAATTTAATTTAATTTAATTTAATTTAATTTAATTTAATTTAAGTAAAAATTAGCAGCTGAACATGGGATAACCTTCTAGAAAATATATCTTAGCTATTCAGCCAGATGTTGAAAACATTGCTGTATGAAATAGGAAAGTATCTCTTTATTCAGGGCATGCACTGGTGAACAAAATCTTATTAATATATTATATGAAGGATTTCACACTATTTTTCCTTAATATCTCTTCCATATTTGCACTGTATAGCTGGAATTTTTAGAGAAGGGGTAGCAATGTTAATCCATTGCAGGAAAAATCCTCACTATCTTGTGGCATCATAAAGATGAACGCAGTTATTAGAATACAAGAATTTGTAGAATAATTGTGCATTTCATCAGATGAATAGAATATTATCCTATGGGAAGAATATATATACATCTGTGGTTGTGCAGATAGGAGCAAAGAGTTAAAGGAGAAGGCAGGGAGAAGGAAAATGTAGCAATTGAGATTGAGATGATAAATTGTGTTATCTACATTCATAAAATCGCTATGACACAAAACAGTCTTGTACTGATGAACTGATTAATATATGAATTGCGATAAGAAAACTGACATCAGGTCACTCCACAGTTAGTGAATTAATCTGCATTTCATCCCTTTATTGATTCTAATTCAGTGAAATCTGCTACAGTGGCCATTTAGAGGATTAGATTAGACATGGGATGTTCCTGAGCAGGCCAGTTTCTTAAGTCATCATACTTTTTTTCTCCTTGGTTCTACAAACTGATTTTTTTTTTGACAATTTCTAAGGAGCTAAGTTAATCTATCACGCACTCCTATCATAGAAAAATGTTACCCCTGTACCAGAAGGCCTTTCTGTTGTTCACCCAATACATCTATAATCTGGCTGTCAATTCCTCCTGGTAGTCGAATACTCTACTGTAACAGTTTGCAGTTTCCAGAAAACATCCTTTTTCTCCCACAGCTCTATCTAGAGAAGAAAGTGCTCGCATATGTATGTTTGAAGTTCTTTCTTTGCTGTTGGAGGAATAGCTGCCTGCTTCTAGTAAGCTTCAGCAGGCCCTGAGAAGCTTCACTGGATGTGAATAATGTAAGGGCAGTGATGCAAGGGAAATTTCCCTCTCTTAGTAATGGCTTATAAACACATTGGACTGGACTGGAGAAATGACTATTTCTGAGAAATTTTAGCAAATAAAATGACTGAAGATTACATGCATCATCCTAGTAATTGCATGGAGGAACTAGTCTAAGAATGTGGTATAAACATTAGACCTTAAAGATTCGTGATGATGTTTTCTTCATAGGTCTGGATCTTGTCAGTTATTTTAAATGGATCAATGCTTAGGGGAGGCCATAGCTTCACTGAGTTTAATGGTACACCAAAAGTTCCCAGTTGAGATAGCCTGCAAGCAGGAGCTAGTGTAGACAGACAAGATAGATGAACCAATGATCTGGTTCCATAGTTGTGTTCATACAGTACAGAATCTGATTATTACTTCAATCCATTTTTGGGTGCTGCATGACACATTAAATTGTAAACTAATCAAATGAACTCTCATTATGTGCTACACCATATAAAACCTATCTCAGGTTAATACTGATCAAATTTGGCATGTTGTCCTAACCTGATTTAAATGTTGTGTTGAATATAGCTAGTGTAAAGTAGCTTCGGGCGTTCCTCAGTAAAAAAAGACAGAATATAAATTTAATGGTTAAGCTATCTTTCCACCAAATTTTGGCCATCCCACAATCCATCTTTACAGATTTATTTTTTTATCTATCATACTTTCCTCATTTGGTATTGCAACAATAATATAATTAATGTATTTGTTAGTGAAAAATAATACAATCCTACAACTGGAAAGAATAGTGTAAACAATTATTTTCAACCTTCAACTTAATCCAGAAAACCCAGCAATTCCCCACTGTTATTTGACCCCCTTGGCTTCAATAGCTCAAGTGTGGAAAGGAACTCCCATCCAGATATTTACTATTGGGTGTTTGGGAAAAGGAGACACATGATCAAATGGGGTCACACTTTTGTATTTCTGTGGTGATGTCATGCAAACACAATTTAGATGTAATTATGGCTTGGTGTGGAGAGCCATCCAAATGGCTGCATTGTGGAATTGTTCCTTTTAAGAATTTTCTTCTAATATCCAACCAATCTCTACCTTTCTGTAAAATAAACATGAGTATATTCCTGTATGAATGTAGCAGAAACGTTTCAGATACTTCAAATCACATTATAGGTATTTCCACTAAATTTCTCTTTCTCACCATAAATATCACACCGAAGTGTACTTTATTGTTGAATAATCAAGTGGAATTGAACTGGTAAGACCATACTTAGAATACTGCATCCATTTTTGGTCACCATGATAGAAAAGAAAGGTTGAAATTATGGAAAGAGTGCAGAGAAGAGCAACAAAGATGACTAGGGGTCTGAAGGCTAAAACTTATGATGAATGGTTGCAGGAACTGGGTATCTAGTCTAATAAAGAGAAAGACTAGGGGTGACATGATAGCAATGTTCCAATATTTGAGGGGCTGTCACACAGAAGAGGGGTTGACCTACTTTCCATAGCATCTAGTAATGGTGGAAGATCATTAGAGATATAACCTAGAATTAAGGAGAAATTTCCTGACAGTGAGGATAATTAATCAATGGGAAGGCTTGCCTCCAGAAGCTATGAGTGCTCCATCACTGAAGATTTTTAAGAAAAGACTGGACAGCCACTTGTCTGGAATGGTATAGAGCAATGGTATAGAGCAAACTGGCAGCCCATGGGCCAGATGTGTCACGTGCAGGCCATGCCCACCACAGCTCCGCAAAGACAAAACTTGTCAAGATACATCACGATACGTCACGTGATGCGATCGAGTTTGACACCTGTGGTATAGAGTCTCCTGCTTGAGCAGGGGGTTGGCTTAGAAGACTTCCCTTCCAACTCTGTAATTCTGTCATTTTTTTAAAAAAAAATAAAGTATATACAAATAAACAACTGTTTAGTGCTTAACAACTGTGACGTGCTAAAAGTAGGGCTCAGTATTGGAGAAAACTCCATTAAAAATGAAATAATGAACTTCAAACGCCAAAAGATTTATACAATGTTTTCTCCCTGTTGTATTGCAATATATGTGACAATGCATGCCTGGAAGAATTTTATTACCATGACCGAATGGATTTATTTGTCTTGGAGCTGTATCCTGGGTGATAAGTTTTATAAGAAATACTTCAGATCCTTTCCAGCTATTTTAGGAGTTTCCAGAGATTACAAAACCAGTCTATAATCTAATTTTATAGTATTACGCATACTGTAACAGACATTCCATATTGATCACTTGTGTGGTCTCTGAAGTTTTTATATAGCACTGGATGTAAAAGCTTCTCTCCTAAATCCGCTTTTCAGTTACGTCTATGGATATAATAGAACCTTTTGTTAAGAGAGACAGGCTTTCCATTAGGCAGAATGAGGTAGCCCAATGGTTCTCAACCTTGGCCACTTGAAGAGATGTAGACTTCAAACCCTAGAATTCCCCAGCCAGCCATGCTGACTGGAGAATTCTAGGACTTGAAGTTCATACCTCTTCAAGTGTCAAGATTGAGAAACACTGAGGTAGCCTATTCAAACAGTCAAATTTGGATGTCTTAAAAGGGCAGCAAAGTATCTTCTTATTTATTTATCTTATTGTGTAATGGATGAGAAGAACATCTACCAGATTTTCTGCCAGACATGGCAGAATAATTAAGTTATTCTTTCTGTGAGGCTGGGAAGGGTATGAATGGGTGCCATTTGATTGTACAGATAGCTAAATGCAGTGGTGGGATTCAGCCAGTTCGCACCAGTTCGGCTGAACCAGTAGCTAATTTTTTGTTGCCCAGGCCCAGAATGGACTTCCAGAAGTGGCATCCACACAGAGAACCAGTTGTTCACATATTTGAATCCCACCACTGGCTAAATGCCTGTATGTAGCATGAACACTTTCATTTCTCCAGATAACAGTGGGTAAAGATATCCATGGAGAGTCAAAAAAGTGAAGTGCATGGTCATGGCTCCATCGAAGCCCTATTTTTTTTTTTACTTATAATAAAATGATAGTTGTCATCCCAAATTATACAGTGGCATCCACCACTGTGACTTTTTTTTTTTTTGCAATCCTCTGTCTGAACTGCATGTAGGCTTCCATTTAAAAAATTGGCAGGACAATTTAGCAGAATCTGGTCTTTCGGCACAGTTGATTTATAAGATGAATTGGACTGCAAGGCGATCAAACCGGTCAGTCCTAGAGGAGATCAACCCTGACTGCTCCTTAGAAAGCCAGATACTGAAGTTGAAACTCAAGTACTTTGGCCACCTAATGAGAAGGAAGAACTCACTGGAGAAGAGCCTAATGCTGGGAAAGATTGAGGGCAATAGAAGAAGGGGACGACAGAGAATGAGGTGGCTGGATGGAGTCATTGAAGCAGTAGGCATGAGCTTAAATGGACTCCAGAAGATGGTAGAGGACAGGAAGGCCTGGAGGAACATTGTCCATGGGGTCACGATGGGTCGGACACGACTTCGCAACTAACAACAACAACAACAAAGATGAATTGATGACAGGATGGCTGAGTTCTTTTTACATATATAATTTTTATTTTATAAAAAATTAAGAAAATAAGAACAATACAATTTTTTTTTAAAAAAAGGAAAGAAAAATAGTAAGTGAAAAGGTTCAAAGAAAGAAGTAGAGAAGAAAAAGAAAGGAAAGTAAAAGTTATAAAGAAGCAGTTTCTGGAAATAGCAATTAGTAGATTTCTATTTTACCATCTCTCTCTCTCTCTCTCTCTCTCTCTCTCTCTCTCTCTCTCTCTCTCTCTCAAGGTGAATAACATAATTTCCTTCTTTCCAAAATCTACTCTTTCTGATCATCTAAGCCTTAAATCACAATTCTTTTTTCAGAAAAGGTCCATGAGGGATTTCCTGTCACTAATAAATGTGGTTTTTGTCTTTCTCTAATCAAACAAATCAGTTTTGTCATCTCTGTTAATTCTGTCATCTTCACAATTCATTCCTCTGTTGTAGGTATTTTAATCTTTCCTTTTTTGTGCATATAATAATCTTGCAGCAATTATATATATAGGTCTACTGATTTAATAATTCCTATCAATAGAATGCCATATATATTGTACATATTATATTATATTATATTACATTACATTACATTACATTACATTACATTACATTACATTACATTACATTACATTATATTATATTATATTACATTACATTAATTATTATATTTTCTCTCCCTCTCTCTCTCTCTCTCTCTCTCACACACACACATACACACAATGCTGGATTACAGTCAATGTAAAGTAGCCAGTTATATTTCAATAGTTTTTTCTTTATCTTCTCAGCATGAAAACCAGCTGTTGGCCTTCAGGATCCGAGTAACTCTTCTGGTGTTAGGATCAAATTCATATTGATGTGTTCCCTTAAAGAAATACAATACATCTACAAAGGGGAAGGAAAGCAAATATACATGAATATAATGTACAGTTTCAACAAATGGAAAAATACTTATCAGGGGGCACATTAATTATAAATTTAGCAAGTATAGAAATGCAGCAGAAATGCAACACACTTGCCTGAAATGATTTTTCTGGCAGATTCTGTCTACATTTTCCAAGCAATAAAATTGAGAGAGAATTGATGGAAAGGATTAAGATTTGTGTTACTCATCTAAACTAGGGTGGGGGGCACAATTCTTTAGTGAGCAAAGAGTGGGTTGCATTGAAATCAGTGGACAAATATAAATTTTAAACTAAAAGTGAATTAAATTTTATACAATTAGAATTGCATGTATTAAATTGGCCACTCAAGATTTGTTCTGACTGGAGTGGCCTATAAGTTGTAATACACAAACAAAGATTAATTACAATTTCTCTAATATATCCTTTTTTAAAAATACCCTTATGTAGGTATCCTGGAGGACATAGCTAACTCATTAAGCCCTCCAGAGCTTCTGATTATGGACATTTGTCCAAATCATTCTCAAGTCAATCGTCCTTTGTTTATGTTTTCTTAAAAAGAAAGCAGTGTTGGTAAAAGAAATCCCTACTCAGGTCTTTTAAGAGTTGTTCCTTACCACTGTAGTGGAAGACAGCATCAACCTTGCCTGTGATACCTGGGAAGCCATCTTGGGTCCTTTGGGGTTTCCTGTTCATGGTCTGGCTGTTTTCATCATAACTTAGAAAAGGAAGGAAAAAGGAACAAACGTAAGCCAAACCAAAATTGGAGTTAGAATCATAGATTTGGAAGGAATCATTTAGGCCTCCAAGTTCCAACACTCAGAAAAGAAATCTAAATTAAAGTATTTGTTTATTTATCAAATAAAATTTAAATGTCACTCATCTCATGGTGGAAGGTGACAAAAGTACCCCAGGCAGAAGGCTTCTAGCTGAAATGGAGGGAAGGCACCACCTCTTTGGATAATATTTTCACTATTACAGTGCTGTTGGGAAGTTTTTCTAACATTCATTTGGAATGTCTTCCTGTAATTTATATCTACCGTGCCATGTCCTGCACTCTGGAACAAGAGAGAACAAGAGGCCTTCCTTGACCTTGTGTGTGACATTCTTTTAGGTATTTTGAAGAATACTCTCATATTCCTTTTCAGATTTCACAAGTCTACATATTTTCCATTCCTTAATTGTCCCATTACAGGACTTAGTTTTTAGTCCCTAGATGACCCTTGTTGCCCTTTTCTGAACATATTTCAGTTTCTCTGCATCCCTTTTAACCAGTGACGCTGCAGATCTAAACACGATACTCAAGATTAAAAACTGACCAAAAAATAGTGCTGAAAATCATTATATGGAAAATGTGGAAATTAGATTTTTGTTAGAGGTTCTGTCAAGAGCAGGAAATCAGGAGCCAAGTCAGTTCAAATTGATACAGATTTATTGCATGATACATTTTCTATAAGAATCTGAACTGCTACCAGTCAAAGCAAATTGGCGGTAGATAAAGATAAAGTGGACAGCACTTAATTTCGTTGTGAGTTACACAGTGACAATAAAGATATTCTATTCTATTCTATTCTATTCTATTCTATTCTATTCTATTCTATTCTATTCTATTCTATTCTATTCTATTCTATTCTATTCTATTCTATTCTATTCTATTCTATTCTATTCTATTCTATTCTATTCTATTCCAATGGAATTCAAGGAAGGCTGGCCTTAAATCTCTTGTAGGTGTGAAGGGACTCAAGACTAATGATATGCTTGACCCCTCCCCTGGGTTCAGTCTGGTAATCTCCTTTGGAGCCACGTTTTCTTTCATAATGGAAACTTATAAACTACTTTGTTGAAAGAAAATTGGAAGCTGTTTCCAGCTGAGCTGGATTATTGATCAGCCAAGGAAAGCCAACAATATTCTGACAGAGGCTTTCTCGACCAAGACCAGAGTCTTTTCCACTCTGTCTGGAGATGCCAGAAATTAAAATTGGGACCATTCTGTTGATGCTATTACTAATCTGTATTATTTATAGATTAGAGTTAAAATCTAAAATATAGTACTTGAGGTTTTGTCCTTATTGGCTTAATCAGTAAATGCACTTATAGACATCAAAAGTACTGTAATTCAACTTAGTTTTCATCCCTCAAATCCAGCTCTACAGTAATTGCTTTCTGAAAGGAATAAAATTTTCTATCCAGTAATCAAATAATATCTGTGGCTACCATTAGAGGGCACTAATCAATTTGGAAATGAAATATTGCCATACTATTTTAAATATATAATGCAGTGCAACATGTTGCCACTTGTCAATAAAATGAGGTATGCATACGAATGGTCTGCATTGTTTTTATGAATTACTTACTTTTTTGGGGGGGGGAATAAGGAACAGTTGCTGGAATTGGGTATGTCTAGTTTAATGAAGAGAAGGACTAGAGGTGACATGATAGCAGTGTTCCAATATCTCAGGGGCTGCCACAAAGAAGAGGGAGTCAAGCTATTCTCCAGAGCGCCTGAAGGCAGGACAAGAAGCAAAGGATGGAAACTAACCAAAGAGAGAAGCAATCTAGAACTAAGGAGAAATTTCCTGACAGTCAGAACAATTAATCAGTGGAACAACCTGCCTCCAGAAGCTGTGAATATTCCAACACTGGAAGTCTTTAAGAAGAGATTGGACAGCCATTTGTCTGAAATGGTATAGGGTTTCCTGCCTGAGCAGGAGGTTGGGCTAGATGACCTCCAAGGTCCCTTCCAACTTTATTATTATTATGAACTATCCAATATACAGGCAAGGAAGTGACTGTTATTAGCTGAAGTCTCAAATGTATGCTGGATTTAACATTTAACATGTTTTCTTTAAAAATGCAGACAACATAAATGCTGCCAAAGACATTTGAAAGTCAGTTGTAAGCCCTCTTGCATTGCATTTGACTTTATGTCATACCTCCAGTATCTGTCTGAAGAAAAATAATATGTCTTCTTTTCATTTGCACTGAAAACTGCAGCATCAATTTTTGTGACATCTTTTGGAAAGCCCAGACTGTGAATGGACTTGGGGTACCCAGGAAGTACATAATCTCCTTTCACGACCCAGAACTGGTTGCCTGTAATCAAGCAGATTATGAATACAATGGATTGCTAGAAGTGAATGAGTAGGAAACCTGTAAGAAGTGCCTATAATTTAAATAAACTATTGCCAGGGCTGGCAACCTAGAAAAGACTGGTTATTTGCCTGAGATTATTTGCTTCCTAAAGTAACACAAAATGCTCAGTTCTTTTGCTAAGTTGGTACTTTTACCCCAGAATTTACAGTTGTGTTAGAACACTTTGGATTTGACTCCGAAGAGATACTTGGGAGAACATGAGGCCATGCACTTAGCCCCTGCTTGCAACTCTTTAAAGCAGCTATATCTTTCCAAAAATGTCCCCTGCAGCTGCAGAAGACTGCCACACAATTCCAGGAAAAGAAGTGGCTGCTTTAAAGAGTCATAGGCATGCTCTTTTCTTGTCCAGTTTTCCAAGAAAATACTGGAAGAAAATTCAGATTTTTTTTTTAATCAAATACAGAACAAGGACAGGCGAGCCCTAGTATATATAATAATAGCTTACCTTTAAAAAGAAATGTCTCATCTTTCTCATTATTTTCAGAAACAGCATCAACTCCAGATGGTAGAAATGACCAAAATTCAGAAATCAGATTCAAATCAATCTGTCTGTACCGGGGGAGTTTTCGCCAAAAATATCTATTAAAAACACATACTTGTTTTAAAGCACTGCACCTCTGAAAGCACTTTAAAATAACTTTTAATATCTGAAATTTCAAAACTTGGCAACAGCATTTTTTTTCTTTAATTGGAGAGAGACAGGAGTTAGAAAAGGGAAAAAAAGAAATGAGATGCTGGGAAAGACGTTTTTAATGCTATCAGGCATTCAGGGCATTATTTGATATTAGGATTGATTATTAAATTTTTAACACTGCAGATCATGGAAAAGTAACTTGTTATCCTCTGGTTGCATGCAGCCCATAGGATAATTTCATGGAACGTTTGCATTAAAACACAAGGTAGGATTATTAAGTATGATTACAGCCTTGAATTGATCAAAAATATATAAATATTTCAGGAGCCCTTGAGTTACAACTGTTTGCTTAATGACTATTCAAAGTTACGATGGACTTCAAAAAAGCTAGGACTTTTGGGACTTATAACCTGTCCTTGAAATTAGGACTGCCCCCCCCCCACCGCAGTCATGTGATCACATTTGGCAATCAGCTTGGATTTACCACCGGTTGCAAAGTCTGTGGTCATGTAACCACAACTTGCAACTTTCTTGACATTTTTTTAGCATTATTGTTTTGTATGTGTGTGTGTGTGAGAGAGAGAGAGAGAGAGAGAGAGAGAGAGAGAGAGAGAGAGAGAGAGAGAGAGAGAGAAGACAATGATTCTGGTTGAAAATTACAGGCCTTACTTATTCCAGAAAAACATTATTTCTCCCCGAAAAGTGGTCACAGCATCAAATGTCAAGCCAGGATTGCAAGCAGACGGTAATACTGGTTTGCCTGGGCTGTTGGGTTTACTTGGTTCATCCTTTTCCACTGGGTCTTGAGGTGGATTTGATGATGCTCCTAAAAAGAACATCAGATGTATAAAAGTAGCAGTGGGAAAAAAATCCTTCCCTGTTGATTAAGCATACAATATACATAAAGTTTTGCATAAAGTCCAGAATCATCTTAGGCTGGGGAAAAGCTGGTGCTTCATTATCTACATGCTGATCAGACTTAAAAGATGCAGATGTTTGAGATAACTGAGTCTGAGCTTAGTTCTTTCTCAGTTCACAAATTGTTAAAGGTTACAATATTTTAGATTATATGCATTTGTAAATTACCATAGAGATACTGGATGCCTTTAATATCATCCTGAGATAGAATCTGTTGATTTGCCTCAGGCTTCTTATACACTGGGTACATCACAGCATTAGGATCCTGAGAATGAAAGAGTCCAAGGGAATGGCCAAATTCATGAACAGCAGTATAAAATAAGTTGGTACCTACATGGGTAATAAGAAACATCATAATATAAATACACATTCAAAATCTTAGATGCAGTCAACTATTAGATACAGTAGATATTAACTGTTGCTTCCTTGTCATTTTTCCAAATAACAAGGAATACTTTTAAGGGGGGAAAAAGTCACAATAATAGCTATTTATGGATCTGTGTAATTCATGGATGGTCAACCCTGGTCCCATCAGGTCTACGAATTCTCCACCCTCTTTTATTTTAATTGCTAGTATTGCTTCTGTGATTTTATGGCTTCATCTTTATGTCATATAGATGAATACTGGGAATGTTCACTAAATATTCAATATAGTTTAAAACAAAAAAAATAAGGCACTTAAGCATTGGGTAGGCACCTCCCAACCCCCCCCAAAAAAAACTTAGGCTTGTCACTTGTGTGACATTAATCCTCCATCCTGCACCTTCCTGCTGGAAATAAAAGTAAAACACCAGCATTTTGGTGATCCTCCACTACAGCCACTCAAATCTTGCCTTCTTCTGGCTGAATCATTCTATGTATATTAATACTGCTTGGGAGTTATGAAACTACTTCATTTCAGGAAGATGTGGATATGGTTTCAAAACTAATGTGCACATTTCAGATTTTGAAACTATGTTCTGGCTGGCAGCACAATTCTATAATACTATTTAGAATTCTCTGTGAGAGATATTCATACAAGTGTCTTTTTCTAGTTCTAATTACATTCCCACCTTTTTTCCTCCCTACTTGTTTTTTGTTTTGCTAACAAGTTCACAAGATGCTACCTATAGGGACTAAGACAATTGTAACATCCTTTTGATCACAACTATGAGTCTCCAAAATTAAATTAAAATTTTATTTCATAAGTGTGGCTGAAATCTTACACAATCACCACATTTTGCTATTCTTAGGAGAATGTTGTTCTTGCCAAAACATTGAAATGAGATTTCTGCATTTTCATATGAAACGCCATGAGATCTAAAGAACAAGATTGTCATTTTAACTATTTTTATATTTTGTGGCCCCTGTCCCAGGCCAGCTCCTGCTTTTATCATTACAATGATGCTTGCTAATTTATTTATTTATTCATTCATTCAGTTTGTAGTTAACTAGTTAAAAGTCAATATGAAAAAAAATGAAAAGAAAAATTAAACATAAATGGCAACCAAAAGATATTATCAATATAGGTGTCAATGTAACCATAATTTTACCTATCGTATTTTACTTATCTACAGTCAAAAATCTCCTATAATAGCATTTTTAATATGTTCACATTTTATTGCTTTAAACTACTGCAATTATGAGAGGAATCATTGTTTGATCAAAGTTATCATCACATTTTGGTAAGTTGTCACTATAAATCTTATTTTTCTCTGCAAGTTTGTTCTTGAGGACAAGGATTTTTAAGAACGTCTATGGAGATTCTCAGTCAACCAGGTTGTCCCAAAGATGCTTTTTCAAAAGGCAACTGGACTTTGATTATCCTTGAAAATGTTTTGCTTCTCATTTCAGAAGCTTCAGAACTTCTTGGATGAGAAGTAAATTGTCTTCAAGGAAAAACATAGTCCAGTTGCCTTTTGAAAAAGCGTCTTTGAGATATTTAAAAAAACTTTTTAATATGATTTTGTTCTCAAATCTTTTATCTTTATTATTACCTTCTACACCATTGCTCCAGAATTCATCTTCATCAAAATGGGCATCTCCTCCAATGCCAAGACCAGGAGCGTAGGCATGGGCAAGTGTTCCACCGGGTCCATCAAAAGGATAAAAATCTCCATGAACTAAATATACCAGAAAAAAAAAATTATTGTCTTGTCTCAGACATCGCTTTAGTCCCTGAGATGAGTTAGTGTTTTTGTGTAAACTTTCACAATAGATTTCCTGTAATATGCCATCTACTCTACAATAATACTCAACTTTCTGTCTTTTGTTTTTCATCAGCTTTAAGCAAAACTGAAGGTGCATAAAATTATGCTTCGATTCATCAGAAGAAATGAGGAGGATCAAATGAACTGAAATTTATTTGTATCAAGGATTTTGACAAGTTAAGGACTTTAATGAGTTAATGACCTAATTTTGGAATTCCAAATTAGTCTGATGCTTGAAGATACTGAACACAGATGATGGACTCCCAGCCAGAAAACAAACTTTGTCGGTACAGCATCATTGTCAATTTTGCCAATTATTGGGGAGGAAAGGGGGTAACAAATCATGGTCTTAACAAGATAGTTTGTAAAGATAAGGAGGTACAAGTTTTTCATCAAAGTCACTGCAAAAAGAAAGAGGGATCAGTTATTGCATAAATAGGGCTACATATAGATGCACAACATTGCTCAAGATGTTTGGGTACATAATTTTGTTTCTGTCTACTTTTTTATGGGGAGAGATAAGGTTCATTTCAGTGAAGTTACCTTGGGGTCATTATAGTAATAAAAACTGGAATTCTAATAAAAAACCTTCGCATTAGGAAAACAAATGTTAGATGCCAATTAGGTGTGATTATTTATGAGGACACAATACACTTCTAAGTGTTGATGTTCAAGCCCTAGAATTCTGAAATGAGATGTATATTCAATAGTTAAAAAATCTAAATACTATCAGTAGAAAGTGTTCTAAGACTAAGAAAAGTCCTGATGTAAGAATTATGAATGCATTAATTATTTCCATAAGCCCCTTATATATGGAACGTATTATCAGATTATATATGTATAATAGCTTATTTACCTCCAGAATGGAAAGAGATAAATATGTCGGCATTGCCATCTGGAACTTTCTTGAATGTCAAAGGCGTAACTTGGCTCCAAACTTTAAAAGCTTTCTCAATAATTTTGTCAACATTGCCTATTTCCATATCTGGTGTGTAGTTCAGTATCCTTTGAAAAAATAAACAGGACCCAAATTCAGAAGGAGGTTTTCCTTTCAGTATCAATATGAACTATGTCAACCTTTCCCTTGAGAACTTGAGTTGAAAGATTACCTGTAGGTTAGATGTTTCTTCTGCCACTTGGGCTGACCTGCAAAGAAGGCAAATTGGCCCACATCTGGGTTTCCACATCTGGGTTTTTGAATTGCCTGCAGTGTATTGGAGTCTATATCACCTGTCACCTCTAATCCAATAAATGTTTGCATTTCTGTGATCTTTTTTGCCATGGGGTTGCTGATTCTGCTTCTAAAGACTTGTTGTCCATTTGATGTAAAGTTGTAATATTTTTCTAGGTACTTCTGAAATAGAAAAAAATATATAAATCTATTAATTAATTTGCTTACATTTAGAATGATTTAGAAGTCTCTGGTCAAATCCATTATCTACAGCAGTTATTTAAGGCAAATATGAGGACATCAGTTTTGTTGCACTTGTTCCAAATTTTATAAAAGATAGAAATTAGAGGACAAATATTCAAATATCAGCAATCTAGCATCATGGTAGAGTAAAGATATTATAGATGATAACAACACTCGCTGCTTTCTGTACTCCATTACAGCATTGAGCTGGATGTAAAAATTAGGACAGATCTTCCCATATTCTTCATCATTTTAACTGTCCACAATGCTTCCTGGGATGAATGTGAATAGCCCAACTATTATTCTTGATAAGTCCTCTTTGTAAGAAAATATTTTGGTATTTGAGCGCAGTTACATTTTCCATTATATTTTACATAGATTTTAGATTACATTTTAGAATTTTAGATGTTTGTTTATAAATATAAAGCATAAGCTGAGGTCCAAGTAATACATTATTGTGTAATACTAGATGTCTAAATAAATAGATACTTCTATATTCCTGGAAGCTATCACCTTTCAATCTTTGCAAGAGGGGGCTTTTTGCATCTCTTTCTCACCTTTCTCTATTTTCATTAATCCCATGTTTTCTATATACTTCTGGGAGATAACAAAATAATTACGTATATGTATTTATGTGTGTATGTGTGTGAGAAATAAAAAATAATGATTAGATCAGTAATGTTAATGGCACTGCTGATTCCGTGAACCACTTAGAAAGTGCTGTAAAATCTAAATGCTATTGCTATTGCTTATATTTCTTACATTATTATAGATCAACACACTTGCATCAACACACACTTCCATTTGCATCTTTGGCCTTACCTGCATAAGCACCATTTTTTCTTTTTCGTGTTTTACAGGCAAAGCAAAAACTATTGCCCCACCAAAGAGGACAAGCCAGATGCTTCTCATCCTGACTCTTGTTTTTCTGCTTCCAAGCCAAGGGTTAGCTAGTTTTAGGATGTGCTGTCTACTTATATAGCATTTGGGTGCCTTGCAAACTGATTTAAGCTTGCCTCAACTGAAATTATTACCTAATCGATGACAGAGGCTATGGGAGGTGGGGAGATGTGGGTAAAAGAACAAGTGTGCTGTGTTAAATGATTTAATATGATTTCTTCATCTTGGCAGATGTCGCAATCTTCCATGCTTTAGGCATAGGAAAGAGTTACCACTTATGTTCTATTAACTGGAAGCATACTTTCAATATGTTTTGTATGCTATCTATTTTTTTAACTGTGTGTGTATGCATATGCACATATGTATATATGTGAATACCCTATGCATACAGTTCTAAAGTACAGAGAATGAGTTCATCGTGTCACTTCATTGTACAGCTCCAGCTTTTACCCAGAATGTAAACAAAGAACTAAAAATGTTTACCAACTTATGTCAATCAATTCCTTATAGGGTACAGACCTGGCATGGGATGACTAACATTTTAAGATTATTTGTAAGTCATGATCATATGAATTCAGACTAGAGGAAAGCACTGATGACTGTCAAAATGACATCAGCTCATGAACAGACAAAGTTGGGTTGAGGAAGGGATGGGACGGGATGGGAATACAATGTTTGAATTTGCAGCCTGGTTGTCATGAAGGCCATAGGCAGTCTTAGTTTCTTGGAATCTCCCAGAATCATATTTTTGAATTTCATTGAATGTTTTAAAAATATATGAAAAAAACTTCCAAAAAATATCGTGTCGTGTATATACCTCACCTCATGCTTCCCTGACTCTCTCTTAAGGAGATGTCTGATTTGTTAGTAGGATATATTTACTCAGAAATAAATCCCACTGTGTTCAAGATGATGCCGTTATGGCTAGACTACAAGATTGAGATCTGATCCCTAATGTCTGGCTACAGTACATAAAAATGACATGTTAAATAATGCTTCCTCCAAGAGTTGGTGGTGCATATCTGGACCAGTCAAATGTTGTCTTAGGGGTAGATAAACAATCGCAACATGGATGATAAGACAGCTGCAAGTTCCTCATGTCTGCTACAGTGGTCAATTAACCCTTCAAAGTGGCATCTGGATGTGAAAAAAATTGAAGTATAAAATGTGTGCAATCAGAAAAGTGAGATAACATAGGGGTGAAGCTTCAGGAGAGGGATAGCCCATTATTAGTTGGGTATTATTTTCTGCCGACAAAGCAAGTATTGCAAATATATCTTGAATCTCCAACACTCTCTTACATAAAGGAAAGTAAACTAGCATTGCCACTAGCCACTTTCCCTGCTTAAATGTTACTTAACATCTTTCACCTCAAAAATTTGATGTCAGTCCAATTTAAAAGGAGGTCCAGTCTATCAGATATTACTGGTCCAGTTTAAATCTTGGAGATTGTTCTGCTACACTTTAATTCTCACTTTTTTTATTATTATAATGGTGTGGATTACCCCATTTCCTGTTCCAAAAAAGTCTGTAAGGTATTTTTCAGGATGTTTTTTCTTAGATGTCCTTTTTATTACATCTTGTCCTTTCATGACATCTTCATTTCATGAAGTGTTTTATAATGTCTTTCCTTTCATGTTGTCTTTCTTGTAAGGATTTTTTCCCCACAATGTCAGGCTTCTGGAGAAGGAGATATCCATGCAAAATAGCATCCACATATGCACACATCTTACCTGACTTGTAAATTAATAACAGCAAGAGCAATCTCCACCACCCATAAGATTGTCACTGAAATTCTCCTTTGAGACACATTTCAGGTGAGAAGCCATTCCTGGCACCCCATCCAAGGGGTAATTATAATACTCTGTATAGAGATATGTATATAAATGTGTATATTTTATATATTTGTTGTATATTCTGCATGTACACATTTCAAGTTCTCCTTCCCATAATAAATCAGATTTTTTTCCCCCACAGTAATGTCCCCCTTCTACCTTGTGGATGTCTATGGCAGACATTCTTTTCTTCCATTCAATTGTATCCAATTATTGGAGAATGCCTGGACAGGTCCTTGCAGTTTTCTTGGCAAAGTTTTTCAGAAATTGTTTTCCATTGTCTCCTTCCTAGGGTTGAGAGAGTATCTGGCCCAAGGTACACATGTGGCTTTGAGCCCAAGACAAGAACTCAGAGTCTCCCAGTTTCTAGTTTGATGCCTTAACTTCTACACAAACTAGATTTTGGTGTAGTGCCAACATTAGGCTTGTGCATAGCATTCAATGAGCAAAACAGCCCTCTGGACCTTCTTCTTGAAACTGCTCTGCTGTGAAGACCTCAGAAGTACCTCCAGGCAGCTACCTTGATCTGTTGAGAAGCTGTGGATGATTTGAGGCTTTTAGATGGACATGTTGAAACACCTTTTTGAATGATATGCTTTCATACTGAATAGGCAAGGCAGGAAATATGGATTTAATATTTATTTTTATTATTTATATTATATCTATATATCTATCTATATCTATATCTTTCTGTATATATCTATATCTATCTATCTATCTATCTATCTATCTATCTATCTATCTATCTATCTATCTATCTATCTATCTGTCTGTCTGTCTGTCTGTCTGTCTGTCTGTCTGTCTGTCTGTCTGTCTGTCTGTCTCTCTGTTTCTGTATATCTCTATCTCTATCTCTATCTCTATCTCTATTTCTATCTCTATCTCTATCTCTATCTCTATCTCTATCTAGAGATAGAGATAGAGATAGATAGAGATAGAGATAGAGATAGAGATAGAGATAGAGATAGAGAGATATAGAGATAGATAGAGATAGATAGAGATAGATAGAGATAGATGTATACTATTATTATTCACTGACATTTATTGGTTAGAGAGCAGATAATGTTGGCCAAATAATTGTCCCCTCTTCCTGGAATCCCTGTCCTTCCAAATTCTGAAGCTGATTTCCTAAGCGGATGTAGACTTTAGGTGGGGGACATTCCTATTGTGAGTGGAGACGTCACGTTGTATGATGTTTTAGGTAGCCCGGGCTCAAATACATCTTTTATTTAGGGAATTTCCCTCCCTTTTCAACCCACTCTATTTCTGAACTTTCCTCAGATTATTGTACAAAGTTTCTGTGATTTTTATCTTTTGTCTTCAGGTTTATGAACACCACCTTTTCTTGCAGAAACCTGCCTGCTGCTGAGGCATCCCAGATGTGTTCTAAATTTGGGCCAGGAAGAGGATGCTTTCAGTGGCTGAAAAACAGTTCTAAGAAAGTCTCTTTCTCTCTCTCTCCTTTCTTTCTGGTAGATATCAACTCCTACCATTGCAAATGAGAAAGGTGTTATAGGAATTGAAATCCAATACAATCTCTTCATTTTTATTAATAGCTTTGCACCTTAATAGCTTTGCACCTTAAAAGATTGTTTTCTCTCTGAAGGATATTTGAAATGGCATTAATACTATAGTTAAACTTTATTACTGTTTTTCCTTTGGAGTCTTGGTGAATTTGTCATGGATACAATCCTAGAACACTCGTATCGGCTCCACTAACATCCTGGCCCCAGTTACAAGAGCCGAGACTTCAAGGACTTCTGGAGGTTCAGCAGGATTGAGCTCATTTGAATATTGCAAGGGGGTTATTTCACAGGGCAGGCATTCTGACAGAAAAACTGTACCTTCTGGGCCTGACCGAGTAAAATTGCATTGTAGAAAGGATCTGGTTGTCAGATCTGCCATCTCATTGCTTCAGCTTTGATTTGCTTGATGGCAGCCTGCCATAAAACATGGGAAGAGGGGAACTACAGGGAGGGGGGATGAAATCACTCCAAGAGCCCACCAGTGACATAAGTTGAATGATCCAAGGACACAGGCATGGGACCGGAATGCAACCACTCATCAAAGAGTGCCAATCCTCAGAACTGTTACCAAAACAACTAGTTTGAACTTTATTAGACACTAGATGACCAGGGGGGGAGGGGTTAGTGACCTGGGCTTATGCGGGAATCTTCAGATCTGGCTTTCTAACGCTGTAACCACTTGGCCTTCAGTAAAATTTACCTTTCACTACAAATTGAGTTGAGGGTCTTTCTTTCCTATTTGCCCAAACTGGGACAGACCTGACACTGGATCATGCCTATTTTTCCAAATCTGGTGGGATAGCCAGAAACCACTGGAGACAAGAAATTCCATGTGTCACTTAGCCCCGTGCCATGTAGGGCTTTAAAGATAGAAAACTAGCACAACAAATTCCATCTGGATGCCTACTTGAAATCAGCATAGTTCTTGTAGCAATATATGGACGGATAGTAGTGTGTTCAGAATTGCATGTGCTGCTGGATTCTGGCCAGCTGATCATTTTATTAAAACTAGCAAGTTGTAATGAGTTACTGATCTCCTGCTATTAAGAGCAACAGAGACTGCTCAATAGAGTTAAGGATGAATGTGTGATTATAGGCCAAGGATTGTTTTCCTTTGTGTCCAGAAAGAGAACACTTTATAGAGAGATGCTTAATCTTTGCTATTTTAACAGCCTGACTCTGCATCCCAATTCAAATGGGAGAGTTGTAAACACAATTGTTATGAGCATCCTTGGGAAGGCATACTTTATATATACCTCTCTATATATTCCTATATCAAAGAATTGTAACCTTTGATATAACAAAGGTTACAATTCTAGGAGAATATAAATCACAAAGGAGAAGTCATGCATTTATAGGAGAAGGATTATTAGCAAATGTGGCTGTGTATTGTGGTTCGATATATTGGCCATAAGCTAAAGAGAAAAAGGAGTGTTGATGGATCATCAGTGACTCAGGTATGTGAATATCTATGCAAGCCTATTGAATTTGTCTACACCAGGGGTTTCAAACTCGCCACCTCATGTGACGTATTGCAACGTATCACGACTTCTCTCCCATTGCCGGAGGCTGGGGTAAGTGCAAGACGCATCCGGCCCGTGGGCCGGCAGTTTGACACGCCTGGTCTACAGCAACACAATTCAAATTGCATTTATTCATGTTTTTGCTTATTCTCTAGGTTAATGTCAGGTTCAGGAAATCAGGAACCAGGACAGAGTTCAAAAGCATTATGAGTTTATTCTATGCAAGCTATGCACAAGAATCTGATCTACTATGGGTTAAGGCAAATTGACACCAGATAAGAGTCAATGGACTTCAAGGGGGGGGGATGTAGGTCTCTTATGGGGGCATAGAGACTCCAAACTAAAGATGCATTTAACCCTGCTCTTGGGCTCAGCCAAGTTATCTCCTACAGTTAAAGCCATATTGGTGTGTGTATGTGTGTATGGGGGAGGAATCTCCCCTAATTTTATCCCCATAAAAACAACTCTGTAAAGTGGATTGTGCTGCGAGAATAAGTCACCCAGTGAGTCCCCAAGGCTGAGGGTAGACTTAAATTTGGGTCTTGCCAGACCTCATCAAATACCTTAACCATTATACTATATACCCATGAAAGATGTCTTCAAGCACTTTGAGAATTAAGTAAAAAAACCAGTAGCCTTTTTTTTGAAGGAGAAGCACACTTCAGATTTTGGCATTAGCGCTTTAAATGTTTAGATTAAGGAAGGAATTTGCGTTGATGTGACTACTGAGTTAACTAGCTAAGTGGCAGATTTTTTTTCCCCCTCACAGTCAAAGAAACAAATTTTGTTAGGATTTTCCCCACCCCTAATGTCTATTTTTTTTTTGTACAGATGTATTCATGAGAGGAAGAGGAAACGTGTGGTTTAGCAAATGTAGTTTACTAAGATTTGTTCTGAGAATATTGTTGACAAGAGGATTCCTTCTGCAAAATCTCAGGAACTTAATTGCTTTACGTGCAAGTACTTCATCTGGGCCATGATTCATGCTAAAGAGACTGCTGTTTCATCTCCTTTTTCTCATGAGTTCAAGTGGATAGCCATGGACATCCCTAGAGAGTCAAAAAGTTCGATGATCAGTCAAAAAGTATGATGGCAGATGCAATCAAACATCACCCACTTTTTATGTTTATGTGATGCCTGCAAGGAAGATGTGCTGTCTTTCTTCTGAATGGTTCTTCTGCCAATACCAGCCTTTTCCTTTTTGGAAATGTTCCGTTCTCAGTATCCATGTTCTTTCCTTTGTTTTCCTAGATGTTTGCATACATGGATTCCTTCAGACTTCTTTCCTATATTCTCTCTTTTGATACTAATGCAGTCTGTCTCTCCTTTGCTGTATCTTTATTTCTTCAATGATACAGTGATACAAAGTGAACATGTTGTTCTTTGTTGTTCCATTCCACTGAGGGTCCACAAACAGTGAAAGAACTGGTGATTCAGCTTCATGGAAGCAAAGAAGCATTACTGAAGGCTTGTAACCTTGATCCAATAGGTCTGCACTGTAGCATAAAGATACATATATTTTAAAGGAAAGTGAGGCATTGCAATACAACCTGTAAAAGTCTTTACAAAAATGAAATTCTAGGTGTTACTGAGCATCATGGTCATAATCGTCATCATCATCATCAACAACAACAACCACATCACCTAGTAACCTGCTGAAAGAAGATCTCATAGACTGACTACAAACACTAGCATGACAAAGCCGCAAGAATATCTGCAAGAAATACCACTTGCCTGCAAGCAATAACTGGTGGGACCACAAACTAGACAAAGTAATAGAAAATGAACAAGCTAAAGTGCATTTGGGACTTTAGAGACAAGCACTTGCTACATAACACCCCAGATCTGTCAACAAGAAAATCAAAAATCAAAAATAAAACAAAACAAAAACAAAAACTGGATAGTAGACCTGAAAATACGTGGATGCAGCAGAATAAAAGAGAAAGAAGTGGTGGTGATGGTGGTGGGTGAATCTTAAAATACAAAGACCTGCAAACAAAAGTAGAGTAATTTTGTCAAATAAATAAATAAATAGATAGATAGATAAATAAATAAATAGATAGATAGATAGATAGATAGATAGATAGATAGATAGATAGATAAATAAATAAATAAATAAATAAATAAATAAATAAATAAATAAATAAATAAATAAATAAATAAATAAATAAATAAATAAATAAAATAAAAATAAAAGATAGTACTAACAGTAATGGGTGCCTTGGGTGTACCACTTAAACACCATTGGCATTAACTTCCAGTTTGTGTCGCAGCGGAATGGGACACAGGAAGGCAGGGCTCTGCCTTCCGCGCCAGATTTTGCCATGGGGCCATGAAAAGGGCCTAAAGTCGCTCCGAAGAGGCTATGAAGAAGGAGGGGTGCCTTGTTGATCACAGAGAGATGGTGGTCTTTCCATTCAATCCAAGGAAAGCCCTCCAAACCGGCAGGGGAAAAACCAGCTACATTCCTGTGGCCGGCCATTAGCTGCTGACAACTGAAGAAATGTTAGGGGAAATGTCACAACTTGGGAGACAGGGAATGAAAAGAGAAATGGAGGGAGAAAGGAACTGGGAGTTGTTTAAGGAATATAAATGGACAGAATCCCCCCCCCCCAGAATACCCTACCTAAATTGTCTTCCGCATGCCAAGCAATTTTCACAAATATAGAAAGAAAATTCCTGGGCGATCTAATTGCCCTGGCTTGGAAAGGTAGTTGGCAAAGAAAGAAAGAAAGCATCAGATTTTAAAAACAGAAGATTTCACCTTTTAGAGGGGGCATTATATGTTTAAATACTTGTTTGAATAAGATTAAAAGAACGGATGACCCTTACATATAATTAAACTTTTATAATGAAAAATATGATTTAGAACTAAGATAGCATTTTTTTCTTTTCTTTTTTTATATGGGAAATATGGAGATAAGAGGAGGATTGATATGAATAAAACTTTTAGCTATATAAATGTAATTAATATTGAGAAAATCATAACTGACAAAGATATTTTAAATACTGATGGGAAACCAAACCATAACAAGAGCATGAAAAACAGGATATTGATTTATGAATTGACATTATTGATTTATGAATTGATATTGTTGTTATTTGTACAACATTAATAAAATATGATGAAGATGCTTATATTTAACTGTGTACATTAACAGTACCAAAAATTGTAAATGTGCAATGAGGGAAAAATGGGAAAAATATGGAGAAGAAAGGAAGATCAGGGAAAAAATACTGGATTGTTAGTATTGAACAGATTAATATTGAAGAAGTTAATGTTAAATATCTGAACCCAGACAACATGTTGTTTACTAAGCACTAAAGATTGTAATTTTTAAAAATTAATAAAACTTTTATTAAAAAAACACCATTGGCATTGACAAAATCACCACCAGTCAATTGCAAAAGGCAGCTTTACTTGGAAAAACTTACATCCTATGTCAATACCTCTAACACCATTAAACATTTGCCTAACCCTTGGGAAGAACTCAATAGACTGATAAAAATGCCAAATCCAACAGCTGGCTGACTGTGTGACCCTCCCCATAATTTATTAAACAACAACTCTGGGTAGCTTTATGTGCCATTGTTGGATCAGCTGAAACAGGAGAATATGCATGGAGTTTCCTGTATGAGTTTGGGCTAGATTTTGTCTCTTGTGCTTCCCAGTGATTTTCCTATGGAAACTCCCTCTTACTTATTAGTGTCTGTATTTTTGCTAGCTACAAGCTGAAATGACTATTGCTGACTGGTATTGCCAATCTTGGCAACTTCCAGATGTGTGGACTTCAACACCCAAGAATTTTCAACAATTGCCATGTTGTCTCGGGAATTGCAGAAGCTGAAGATACACCTGCAGAGTGCCAAAGTCAGGAAATATAGTTACAGGTGTTTGGTAAAATTACTGTTTTTTAAAACATGTTTTTTAAAATATAATGTCAGCATATTTTCCCCAACAATCTGGGCCCTCATTTTTACCGACTTTGGAAGGATGGAAGCCTGAGTCAACCATGAGCCGATCAGGATCGAATTCCTGGCAGTGGGCAGAGTTAGTCTGCAATAATGCATTCTAACCACTGCGCCACCCACGGCTCATTGGGTGCTGTCAAATTTGCCATCATCTTGATGCCATCATTATCTCTTAACAATGATCGTTATAGTTTTAGTCAGAAAAGAAACCATATCCTGCTGATATTGCCTATTTCTGTCAAAGCCTCAGGCCAATCTATGTAAATACATTATTTGCAATCACATTTAGGATGGGAGTGGAGGGATTGGTATGTTCTGTTTTCTGGATTGCACCTAATTTGCAAATAATTCCACAAGAGACAGGATACTGCTTGTTTGTGCATGGAGTCAACTAGTATCTTGTACACATAGCATGACTTTGCTTTATTGCTCAAAGGTCTGTTTGTAATATGTTCGGCACATTATGATATAATAGTTAGAAGTCTAGAATGACTTCCTTTCCTGATGAAAATTTAATTGACCACTGGAATGCAGTAGACATAGCATATCTTGACTTGAACCACACATTTAATAGTGACTTCCATGAGATTCCATTAAAGAAGATAACTAAATATGGATTGAATAATGCCACCATTAGATGGTAATAAAGCTGGTTAAACAATTGAACTCAACAATTTTATCCAGAGTATATGTGTCAGCTTGGAAGAAGGCATTGTGGCATCCATCAAGACTTCTTTCTATGCCCTGTGCTGGTCAAGCTACATATAAATGACTTGGACAAGGGTTAGTAAATATTTTTTATTTATCCAATTTTGAGGCTGCCTCCTTGATGAGTCTGGGATGTTTACAGATAAGAAAAATGAATAATATATTTAAATATACGTTTTTTAAAATGTAGAGCCTGAGAGAACAATATACCAGTTATAAGGTAAAGATAACTAAAAGGACTTTAGAAATCCCACTTTATCCCACAATGACTAACTTTGGGGTTAGTTATTATCTCTCAGCCCATTGCAACTCATGTGGTTGTGGTATTGACAAAAATAGAGAAGACCGTACGCTCTATGTATTTTATCTTGCATTAGATATCTCAAAAGAAAAGATGGGATCCACTTAGAGGATTAAAGTTAAAGCTCACTCCCATTAGTGCAAAGGATGGAAGAAACATCAGTTATATCTCCCAAAATGTTCAGAAGTCACTTTGGTCCTTTGCTTGAAAACTGCTTTGAAAATGAGATCTTCACATGTCTGTTTGTGATACTAGGGCCATTTTTATTCAGTCTGGTTTGCAGTTACCTAGTGAACAATGTTGATTCTGAACACTTCTTTATTCGTTTTAAATATATACTGCTTATGCATCACTTTGTTTTTTATATGATCTAATGGGCCACAGATCTCCTAAGCCCCTACTGAAATTATTAATGTTTAAACTTGTTGGATGCTTACAATATTATATCTAAAGATGCTATACTAGATGGTATTTTTATTCAGCTGCAATGATGTAGGATTGATGTCTTTAAATAAAAAAAGACCAAGTCAGCATTCTGAAAATATGAATAAACATATTCTTTACACTAGAAATCAGTAATTAGGCTTGAGTTGAAACAATCTTTTAAAAATGATGTATGGATCCAACTGAGTGTCAAATGCACCATTAGTATAAACTAAAGCATAGGAATATGACTCAACGGTTAAAAAAATTGCCTCCAAGGAATTCTCATTTAATTAACTTCATACATTTCCCTTGGAGCTACTGATTTCAGTTTTTTCTTACTATTTCCTTGTATTTTGCAACTACTCTTGCATTGCCTTAGAATTTCTTCTTTGACTCATTTATAGATTTTAGGATTGAATGCAGGCTTCAAAATACAGAATATTTTTTCCAGGAAAATAAAGATCTCCTCCAGATAAAGGTTGGAGTGTTTAAAGATTTGCGTCATTGAACGTTACCCTTTTCCCATACCTTGGGGCACCATTTAGTATGATGTGATGTGATATAGCCAGTAGATCACTAGGATTAACCAGGCTTAAATCTAGGAAAGCAGTTTGGAATAACATACCACACTCTTACAATCTAGATGAAGAATGGCAATCAAGATGGGCAACTTTTAATGACCACAACCAAACAGATCACACAGATCCAACAAAACCACTTCCAGGAATGCAGTTGCCCTGAAAAATATGGAGCCACCTGAATAGAATCAGGACAGGCTATGCCAGAATTAAGGCAAAGCTCTTTAAGTGGGGAATGGCCGAGACACTGCAATGCAACTATGGTGCAGCACCGGAACACATACATTCAAGAACGTCCCCTCAGGAAATTTCAAGGCACCTGGGATGATCTCACCGCAGCCACCACAGAAGCAGTTGGATGGTTAGCTTCCTTAGATATTGAATTATAACATCTGTCCCATTTCCCATTGTATGGCTCCATACTATGGTGATTTTATTATGGTTATATATACACAATATGTGGAAACAAAATTGGATAGAAAATTGATCCCCACAATGTCAAAGTTTGCTTGCATCCTGAAAAAAACTACCTGGATTTGACCAGCCCTGTGCGATATGGACAACACTGAACCAAATTCGCACTAGCCATGGTGGATGTGCTGATACCCTCTATAAATGGGGCAAAATGCCATCAACAAATTGTGACTGCAGAGCCAAAAAATAAACTATCCAACATATAGTGACAGAGTGCTATATGCTAAAAACAGATTTTATAATGGAGGCTTTGCTGATTTCCTGGCTGTGACAAATGAAGCAAAAATTAGATCTGTAATCTAGACATATGTTTATATTTTATATTTCATACTTTTTTATCTCAGGTTTTATTTATTGAAATGTGATGTGAATGTGCCATACAATAAATAATCCTTTTTTCCATGATGTAGAGAAATTAAGGGCATTTTTTTAAAAAAGAAACAAAATAAGTAATCTTTATAAATAATGTCAAGATTTCATATTTGACAGATAGGACAAAATAATGAATGCTAAACTGGGTATGCCACTTAATAATATTTGTTCATAAACAGGAGATCATAAGGAAGAAACAGAGCACAATAATCAAGAGATGCCTTATAATAAAATTTACAAAAATCCTACTTTGAGGAATGATTCAGAATATTGATGACATTCAGAGAGTCTGAGCCTCAGTATAGTGTCAAAGATAGTAATTAAAAATGCTTTCACGAACAATAACTCACTTTTCCAGAAATATAAATTCTTGGTATCTAAACCTAGTTCACAGATTATTCTGTACATAGTTTATTTCATCATGCTAGATTGAATAATCCACAACGGTTGTGATTACATATTTCAAGACATCAACCACCATTTACAAATCACAAAGGAGGGTTCACATGCTATAATGAATCAACCATATTTACTCTCTAACTGAAAACACAGTTCAATAAACCCATCACTCCATGGCTCAGAAAAATTATTATTGGGATCAGGTTTTGTCATATTATTGCTTGCTTTGGGGCTCAGAGTAACAGGTTTGTTAACATGAATCTTAACTGATTACTCTATATTATGGATGCATATATACTACTTGGTTTGAACTATCAGGACTTCAATAATTGTGGACTTTTTTGAATGGGGGCTGGCTACAAGAAGTAATATACAATTCTGAAAAGAAAAGTCTACATTTGACTTACAGCAATCAATTATTTGTCTTTGTCTATGTCTATGTCTGTGTACTATCTATCTATCTATCTATCTATCTATCTATCTATCTATCTATCTATCTATCTATCTATCTATCTATCTATCTATCTATCTATCTATCTATCTATCTATCTATCTATCTATCCATCCATCCATCCATCCATCCATCCATCCATCCATCCATCCATCCATCCATCCATCCATCCATCCATCCATCCATCCATCCATCCAGTGGTGGGATTCAGCCAGTTCGCACCAGTTTGGTAGAACTGGTAGCTAATTTTTTTTGCCTAGGCCCAGAATGGACTTCCAGAAGCGGCATCCACACAGTGGTGGGATTCAAATATGTGAACAACTGGTTTTCTGTGTGGATGCCGCTTCTGGAAGTCCATTCTGGGCCTGGGCAACAAAAAATTAGCTACCGGTTCTGCCGAAGTGGTGCGAACCGGCTGAATCCCACCACTGCATCCACACAGAGAACCAGTTGTTCACATATTTGAATCCCACCACTGTATCTATCTATCTTTGTAAAGTGTTGAAGAAAATTACTTAAATTATATGATCAGTATTTTTTATAAGAAAGTTTTCCAATTCTTGTTTATGCTTCATTTTTCAGAATGTTATCATGATTATTAATATTGAAGCTGTACTGTGTTATTAAGTAGTGCAGTATTATTAATACTGTTGCACAAATGTATAATTTTTCTTCCATTAATGGGATTGACAATGACCCAATAAGGCATGTGAAGTACCTTTAATCCCAGAAGTCATACAAGTTTGAAAGCAGTTCTGGATTGCACAGAGTCAGCACAGTTTGAGAACAGAGACAATTTGTTTCTGACTGAGCTGTAGTGTATTTGAAACCACAGCAAAGCTAATATTTTTTGTTCCAACATTCTGAAATACTCAGCTTGTCCCTGAACTACTGAATTCAAAGCAACCATTGCACAGAAACCTCACCGCTCTCCATAATCCTTTCACGTAATTATTCCTGGGTAGAAGTATCTGCAGGATCTGACATTTTTATCAGAAAGACCAAATGAGCATCATGCCCTAGCAATTCAAGTGCTGCTCCTTTCATACATGTCACAACATGTACAAAAAGGGAGGAGCTTGCATGAAAATGGTGCAGCACATTTGGTCATATCTCCATTCTTGAGACCACCAACCACCCCATCCTCACCACTTGAATGAAGACCTCTGTTTTGGAGGATCTTACATTTCAAGTACTCCCTTAAACACACACACACACACACCTCTCTGTCTACACACATATGCACACAAGCACAAAGTCCCTTTTTTGCTAAGAAAAAGAGAATGAAGAGAACAAGTCTGTTCTTGATTTCAACCCTGTTCTTCTCCCATGAGCTGCTGCATGGCCATAAAATCCTGCAAAGTTGTGCAACTCAACAAGATCATTCCTGGCTGTGCTAGCCACTCTTGTCACTTCAGGCATTAACAATTCTGATAAAAGCCACAAAAACTACAAAAGTTACAAAAATGCCAATATGCTATTTTGGGGGTTTACAGCTTTGAAACAGGGACAGAAAAAAATATATTTGCAATCAGATCGGTTTATATATTTACAAGTATATATTATTAGTCTATTAACCTGGCTAATTGACTCTACATCAATTCAACATCAAATGAAGATGGCTACCCTAGCAGTTTGGTTTCTTTCTCTTTTGGGAAAGAATTGTAGTTTGTAGTTCATGAAATTGTAGTTCATGAAATTGTAGTTCAGGAATTGTAGTTCATGAAATGGGATCTACTTGGTCACGGGAAAGGAACGTTGACTGGCTTATGGTGGTGTCTGCCATTTCTCAGCAATCCAAGATTGCCAAAGTATTTGTGATAGCCTTCCAACTGCTTTTAAGGGACTGGAGGGGGTGGAGATTGTGGTTTAATATTGTGCATTTCCTGTTTGTACTACGGTGATTGAACATAAAACATCAGGTGCTTCTCAATTAAGCATAAGATGCAAAATGCAATGCAATGTAGCAATGAATAAACAGCATATTTTTAAAAAGATTTTTTATTAAACTTATCAGAAAATAAGATACAAATTCCTCTTAGCTAACTTCATTGGCAAGTGTCAAGCAACTTGGGATGGGTGCTTTCCCAGTTTCCTTAATTACACAAAGAAAGACTTAAACCCTACTATCATAAATGCAAGAAAAAAACCATGGATATTGATTGCATATTTGTATTATAATAAAGGAATTAAAGAGATGGCAACACATTTAGATGCTATAACCTTACAAATGATGTAAGACCTGGTGAGATATTCTAATATTATCATCAACATTTTAGGGAATGAGTTCTCAAGGAAAAGCTCAAAGATGATACAGGCTCCAAGGTAACAGTCATGCTACAGGGGATGAACAAAGATATGTAATAAATAGTCCAGGAAATTGTGATGCAGAATGGGAAGTCCCTTGGAGTAATAGAATCCCAATTAAGACTATGACAAAAGAAACTGTCTGCATCGGAACTGAAAAAATGAACCAGATTGTTCTGTGGAACATATGAACTATTGTTGTTGTTGTTGTTAGTTGCGAAGTCATGTCCAACCCATCGCGACCCCATGGACAACGTTCCTCCAGGCCTTCCTGTCCTCTACCATCTTCTGGAGTCCATTTAAGCTCACGCCTACTGCTTCAGTGACTCCATCCAGCCACTTCATTCTCTGTCGTCCCCTTCTTCTATTGTCCTCAATCTTTCCCAGCATTAGGCTCTTCTCCAGTGAGTCTTTCCTTCTCATTAGGTGGCCAAAGTATTTGAGTTTCAACTTCAGGCACCTGAATGTCATCAAGAAAGAAATGACAAGGAGATTCTCAGGAATTGGTGACATGAACAGGAATTGATATTCAGTGGCTTGCAATTGTATTCCTGAGTACCCTCTCCACTTCCTCAAGACCAATATACACAAAGCCTTCCCGGGTAACCATACTGGACCATGACTTGGTTAACAGCCAAAGTCGAACTTGAGTGATTTATAGAAAGATGCCTCAAAGAATTGGTGCAGTATCTGCACAGATCATCCTCAGTCTCATCCATAATCTTGAACAGGGTTGCCAGCCAGTTCTCTGCAGAGGAATAAGAGCAGAAAAATAATTACATTTTACCAATCTTACTGGCACAAGTTATACTTTAATAACTTTTCAGTAACAGCATTGCTGATTTCCAGCCAACAAAATAGCAAGCTGGATACATGCAAGACTCTATGCCAGCTAAGAGAGAAGAAAATAATGTCTAAAGGTGGTAACTGTAAATATAGTCATTATTAGGTTCAAGACCGGGAACCGAATAGGCAAGCAATAAATCCAAGGGACAAGCTGAGAGATACAGTGTGGTAGAATTCAAGAGTTCACAGCAGAAACAGAGCTGAAAACTTGTTCTCAGCATTTTGTTTCACAGAGTAAAGCCAATAAATAAACCAACCTAACCCAACACACAGCTAAGATACATTATTTATTAGAGTATTCTCCTGCTGGCCTGTTTTTTTTTGAGCTAACCCCTCTGCTCTTGTACCTTTAAAGCATGCCTCTGCTTGAGACTGGATGGGTGAACTTCAGAGTCTGAGAGGCTTTCAGTAGATGCAGGCAAAGAGTCCTAGGCGCGAATTGGTTCCAACACTGCTGAAATCACACTACACCTCACCTAGGACTATTATCTGTAGATGCCCCTGATTATACTTCACACTCTTCCACACTCTGGACATTGCTTTTTTTATTTCATCTGCTGGAATTCTTCTGAGAAACAGATCTCTGGGGTCTAAGATAGAACACACAAAAATCCAATTCAAGACCATAGCTACCTTCTTCCAGGCAGTGACCAAACCCTCAGTCAGTTCCTGGTCAGACCCTCAGGAATGGCCCCAATTTCCCCCTGAAATTCAGTAGTGACCATCAGGCATATGGAATAGATTAATAGATCCTTCCTCCCTACAGCAGGGACATATTCAGAGAACTCCAGCATCAGCAGAGTGATCTGAGCAAGGCAAAGGACTAATTGGAACATCCCCCAACTCCAGATCATGTCATCACTACCCAAAAGAAAAATGTGTAACCACTGTTATGAGTTGGGTCTTCACTAATCTGAGTAATCATGAACTTCCAAGCTGTCTCTGATCCCATTCCCATTCCTAATACCATAAATCTGAGGAACTCCACTGCCAACTTGGTCATGTATCAAGAAAAGCTCCATCTGATTTCTGGAACCAGATCCCTGAAACCTGCTCAACAAAGTCTTTCATCTGATTATGTGTGGGACAATACCTCTGAAAACCACTGGGGTTTCTTGGATGACTATAGTCCAGGGGTGTCAAACTGCCGGCCCGCGGGCCGGACGCGTCATCCGGAAGCCACGCCCACCCCATTGCCGGCAATGGCAAAACCGTGCCGATACGTTGCGCGACGTCACATGACGTCGCAAGTTTGACATGTCTGCTATAGTCACTCCACTGCCTCTCATAATTACAACTTTAAATATATTTTGAATTTCGGGTGTAGTTTCAAAGTTGGTTTGATTTCAGAAAGAGACTCCATGATAAATGATAGCATTTCACACTTCGTTGAGGTGGCTAAGGCATCTGGTCCATAATGAGCAACGAAAATATGCTTTGCTATATTGTTATTGATGTACATAGGCAAAGATAATTCTACAGATATTGGCCACTATTGCAAAGATAATTCTGTCTGTAATTGTTGAAAATCCTTCAAATAATTGTTAGAGCAATTGATTTCAAGTAACTAAATACTAAAGTTACTATCCAAACTCTGCCTATGTTGACTTACTTGCCAAAGATGGTTTCTGTATATTAACTGCTTAGCAAGAAGAAACTAATTATTGTTTCTTATCATGAAAGACCATTTACTCATTGGTGTTTATGAAGATTTACAGTGATAATGCTAATGATTATAATTGGCAATGGATTATCAAGCCCTAACTAAATCCTTCGGTATTCTGGCATTAAGCAAAAAATAGCTTTTGAGACCTAATGACCACATCCCATCCCGTCTCGTCTCGTCTCGTCTCGTCTCGTCTCGTCTCGTCCCGTCCCGTCCCATCCCATCCCATCCCATCCCATCCCATCCCATCCCATCCCATCCCATCCCATCCCATCCTATCCTATCCTACTCTTCTGAACGAAAAACGTCTTTTGGAGGAAGTGATTCCATTCCATTCCATTCCTTGACACATAGTATCTGGAATTATTTTTAAAAAGTAATTATACACATCAGTGTGAAATCACAGCTACTAGTTCTTTAGTTGGTGTCAACCTTCATATGCATCATTTTTATTATTTAAATTATTTTGCAAAATTCACGACAACAAAGACAAAAGAGTGAAGACATCTCATTCCCTTTAAGCTTGAGTCTTGTAGTATTTTAGTTTGATCTACTATATTTGTGAGAAATGAAGTATATAAGACTTGAATTATTTTATTCTTCACCCAATAGTCATACTTACTTTCATCACTAAATTTAAACATCCTGTTTCTTGGATGTTTTTCTGGAACATATTTAATCATGACCAGAAGAGGCAGTGGAAGTATTCCCTGCATTTGTTCAAAGACTATTCTATATGGCTGAGCAGGATAATCTGGGACAGAATTTCATTTACTTGTGATCAAAATGTGTGAGTGGAACCCAATGTTTTTTTTATTTCATACTTCCACAAATCTCTTGTGCCAATGTGATTTCCCATAGCTAAACTATTCTACAAATGGTTGTGCCATAATAGCTGCCCTAAGAAGGAAAAAGGAACTTTTATGTCATGTGAAGTGTCAAGATGTTATGCTAGGAGGAGGGAAGTTCTAGATTCTGAATGAGTTTGTCCTTAAATCTGAGTAGCCCTACAATTAGATCACCATTTGTTATCCAATCATGGTGTCTTAAAGATGGAAAGACCCTCAGATTTAGGGAATATATTTATGACCAACTCTACCTCACCATGACTGCCACATATATCATATTATAAGAAGTTGTGCTATGGAGTTTTATGGAGTGATGGCATAACTGCTACAGATGTGATAGGCTGGAATAGTGAGGGGCTGTAAATGATTTCTTTGCAGATTTCACAAGATCACTGTCTACTCACAGTGTTGTGAAGTCCCAGCTGTGAAATCATTACTTTCCAAGGAAAAGAAATTAGACTCTGATTGTTATGTTAATAGAAGATAGCATATATAGTTCATGGTTGTACTGTGGAGCCTTTGGTACTCTCTGAGCTTCATGCTCTCTGAGCTAAGTCTGGATGTAAAGGGGAAATTGTGGCAGAATTTTACCCTTTCAAGCATGTACAAAATTGCCTCATAAAGCTTCTTCTATGTGAAAACTTTATAGAACTTACCGGTATCCTTGTACTTTTACAAAAATGATTTCCTTCTCTTTTATAATTTTATACTCAAAACATGAACTGGTTGGGATATTTTGGGGTTTTGTTTTCTTTGTGTTTTTTTGTCCAAGGTCAATATGCAATAATACGTATGCAACAAAGTGGGTATGTAATTCAGTTGTTCCTAATATTCCTGCTGGTATCTGACATTATTTAAATGAGTTTCTGATTTTGTTTAAACCCTTGAGTCATTCAGTAATGATTTGGCTAATACTAATGAAATATTAGATTAAGCTTGCTGTAGTGGTTAAGGCATCAGGCTAGAAACTGGAAGACCAGGAGTTCTAGTCCCACCTTAGGCACAAAACCAGCTGGGTGTCGTGGGCCAGTCATTGTTTCTCAGCCCTAGGAAGGAGAGAAAGGCGAACCACTTTTGAAAATCTTTCCAGGAAAACTGCAGGGATTAATACAGGCTTTTGCCAGGAGTTAACACTGACTCAAAGGAACATAATAGAAGAAAAAAAAGACTGAGATATTAGAATGCCGGCTGGAAATGATCTTTCACTTGATTGCCTTATCAATTACCTAGTCATGATTTTGATTGTGAAAAATCATATAGAATTTGGTGGCACCCAAAATGTATAACAGGGTTTTTGGAGGGAAGGGTATGATATCAAAATCAGGAGTCCCTTCTCTGTTTGAATAAGATATAAGATAAGATAACCTTTATTGTCATTTTTATATTGTGGGCACAATGGCACACATCAAAAATGATATTTAGTTGCCCGCTCTCAAAGTGAAACACATACATGACACACACCTAAACATACTATGTACAACATATATGTAGACCCACATCCCTACATATACATAGCAAATAAATATTAAATACTGTCCATCTTGAATATATAATGGAAGGAGGAAGCTTGAGAGTTCGCAAGGTTAATGCTGTATGGAATGAAACTATGGCTGAATCTGGATGTTCTGCTTCGGATACCACGAAGCCTCCTCCCAGAAGGTAACAAGGAAAACAGGTCGTGAATAGGATGTGTAGTGTAGTGAAGCATTACTCTTAGTTGGCAGCTACATACTCAATTCTCAAATGAGAGTTTCTTCCCAGAGGCACCATGTGGCTGGACAGTGTCACATACCTTGACTTTCCAAGAAAGAAAACAACCAAGATGATTTTATTCAGAAACATATTTTAATAGCATACATTTTTACAAATAATATCTTACATAATAAGTTACATTAAATTAAAATTCAGTTTTGAAATATCTCCCTTATGAAAACCCCATTATCGTGTTTTCATGGCTCAAAAGCAGAGAATACACCAAGTAATGACCATAATCAGATAGTTCTTGAGAGCTAGGATGAACGGATTCCACCGTTCTTTGCTCCTTTCTCTTGTTCCTGCCATATTACTGGCAACCCAGCAAGCTATTGCTCTTCTTTATGCCCAGAAATCTCTTGGTTGCAGATTCAAATTCATATTGCTTTGAACCACTGAATAAATAGAAGCGACCTAAAAGAAAAAAAAAACCAAGATAGGTAATTAAACAGGTGCAATTGATTCCAAGCTATTTATGATCTTTTCATCTTTCTTGTTTCCCTTTCAGTTTTGATGGAATCTTACCAGCATCCCTAAAATATATGCAATATAAATGACTAAAATGAAGAACTGGCCCTCTCACAGTAAGTGCATTTTTCTAGCATACAGTATCCTTTCTTCAGAATGAGTGTTGCACCTGGAAAAGTGTGTGCTCTTCACAAAGTAGACTGGCCCTGGACACATACATTTATGGCACCAAAATAAACAAATTCAGCTTGATTTTATTTCACTCAGACGTCAACTCTGATTAAAGTTAAAAATAGTTTACGTGGTTATATTTAATAATGTCTGCCACATTAAAATTACGCATCCATGGCAATGTTTGTTCTTGGGATTGCTTTTGGTTATGTTGAGTGAATCTAACTGGCAGTGCTAGTTATATTGGTTATCTAAGAACATTTAAATATGATAAATCGATAGGAGGCATTCAGCATTGCAATGGTTTTTTTTTTTTTAAGAAATCAGTTGCTGGGTTTTCAGCACAATTTTTTTCTACTTCTTGAAAACTAAGAGATTTAGTAAGTCACAGAGTTTTTATCCAGAAATCTACTGAAGAGGCTTTTCCTTGAGATGAGGAAATATTGAGACCAGTTTTGAGAACTAAATTCGCCTGATTTTCCCTCATCGACCTGGTAAACCTAAGGCTATTCCCAAAGACTTTCATCTTATATCACTATTGAACACATAACAGTTTCCCATTTCATAACTGGCAGCTATAGAATATTTTTCAGGACCTACTTTCTTGAAATTTGGCATGCTCACCTTTAATCAGTATTATTATTTATTTGTATCCTGCCGCTATTATTTTTACAAATAGCTCGAGGCAGCAAACATATTCAACATATCTTCCTCCTCCTATTTTCCCCACAACAACAATCCTGTGAGGTGGGTTGGGCTGAGAGAGAATGACTGGCCCAAAGTCACTCATGGCTTTCATAGCTAAGGCGGACTAGAACTGACAGCCTCCTGCTTTCTAGCCTGGCGCCTTAACTGCTAGACCAGAGGTAGGCAACCTTGGTTCTTTTATGACTCGTGGACTTCAACTCCCAGAATTCCTGAGCTCAACATGGCTGGCTCAGGAATTCTGGGAGTTGAAGTCCACGAGTCATAAAAGAGCCAAGGTTGCCTACCCCTGGTCTAGACCAAGAAAATATGTTCCAAACTAGGAGTGGGCAACTCAGCACTTCATTTATTTGTATTAACCCATTTTAAAACACTATATAAAGTCTTCCACAAATCAATACTGATCAGTTCTGATTTAGTTTTTTCAAGATCAATCAATATAAAAAAAATTCTGCCACCTGCTATGAGATCCCAACCCATCTGAAATTTAGTTGATTTTGAATGGTCCATTCTGAATTCTGAATGGACAACTGATTTTGATTAAGTTAATACAAGTGATCTTACCATTATCTATAAAAGCAGCATCCACCTTGGAGTAAATGTTATGGAAGTCAGCTGTTATTTTTCTTCCTCGCTCCATAGAGTTCTTTTCATCATCATACCTAAAGAAAAAGAAAAAGGAGAAGAATGATTTAAAAATTCAAATTGCTTCAAGAATCCATATAACTTTCTATTTTGGTATCACCAGCTAGCATAGTTGTTAGCTCTGTATTACTTCTAGAATCAAAGGTTACATAGCATTTGGTTTGGTGTTCAAATCTACCTTCAGCTATGGAAATTCATAAAGTGATTTTGAATTATTCTGTTTCTTATCCTGACCTATTCTACAGAACAGTTGCTGCAGAAAAAAATGGAGAAGGAGAGCATTATTTATGCTGTCTTGAACTTCTGGTGGAAAGCTAGGATACATCTCTAATGACTGTAAAAATAATGATCTACATAAATGTTCATTGCCATGTGGCTTTTTGGATGCATTTAGATGGTTGTTATATGAACCAGACTGTCAATATGGACCAGATTGATTTTTAGCCTATACAAGAACTCTTATGTTTGAAAGTCAGTGTGCTAAGGAATTCTGGGAGTTGAAGTTCACAAGTCTTAAAGTTGCCAAGGTTGGGGACCTTTGTGCTAAGTGTCATGAATCTCTTCTGTCCCTTTCCTTAGTCTACAGTAAAGACAAAGGTTTCCCTGTCTAGTTGTGTCCAATTCTGGGGCACAATACTCATCTCTGTTTCTTGGCCGAGGGACCCAGCATTGTCCAAAGACATTTTCCATGGTCATGTGGCCAGCATTGCTATACCCCAAAGGTGCCTGGTAAGCTGTTACCTTCCCACCGAAGTGGCACCTATTAATCTACTCACATTTGCATGAACTGATATGTAAAATACATCAAAAATTGACCTATGCCACAGATTAGTTTTAAGGAGCATCTAAGTTATTATAGAGTGTTTGGTATTAGATTTATTATATTATTTTATATTAGTTAGAATTAGTTTGCCATGTTTTTATGTCCCTATATTGTTTTTATCCCTCCTTTTAGACTTTGTAGATTTTTATGTAATTTTTTTGTATTTTTTATCTTTTAATTTTTTTTGTATACCACCACTACCCCTTTATGCTGGTCACTGACTGTAATAAAGGTTGATTTGTTCTGATATGTATAGGAGCATAGTAAGCTGAAAGCAATATAATGTTTTGTCTAAAGAGGTGTATCATAGCATGTTCTACTTTGCTAGAAGAGACTCTGTGAGGGTGGAGAATAATTACAATTGTATGTAATTCAATAAAACAGTTGAGGCAAATATGATGCAGTCTGTGCATTTTAGTTGCAAAGGGTTAGAAGAGATCACAAATGTAACATTTTTATTTACCTCCAATAACGGTCACCAGAAAAGAAGTATGTTTTCTTTGAATTACTGTCATAAGCTGCTGCATCAACTTTTTTAATGGTGTGTGGGAAGCCCAGACTCTGGATGTTTCTTGGGAAACCATACTCTATAATATTTCCCCTGGAAGACCAATACTTTTGTCCTGTTAAACAAAAGATAACAAAATGTATGTGTCTGTCAGAAGGAATAAAAAATTGGTTAAGGAGATGGGATGGGACCCTCCATATTCCAAATTCAGAGATGAGTTATATAGACATCCATGAGAGTTTGCAAAGGAGGACATTCCTTCAACTAGTAGAGATAGGAATGTGGAAATAGCATTAACTTTACTGATCAATTCAATCCCTTGCTTTTTGAAAGAGTAATAAGAAAAATCAAACAAATCTTATGTGGGCGTGCTTCCTATCTAGCTATGTTTTCAGAGAAAACAGCTAGATCCCACCTATTGTGCCACTTGCACAGTCCATCTTATCAATTATCCTCCCTTCTACCACATACTTTAAATTTGGAATATTCATTGTGTTTGCATTGAAAAAAGGAATCCAGAGGAATTATTTACCCTTAAAAAGAAAGACGATGTCCTTATCTCTGTTTTCGTATGCAGCATCTATGCCAGTGCTCAAAGCTGGCCAGAAAGCAGAAATAAGATCTTTCTCAATTGCACTTCGGAGGGAATTCTTTCGCCAGAAGAAGCTATGTTGATAGAGGGGAAACAATTTGAGAAGGAATGTAATTCAGGGACAGAAACTGCATTGATATTTGCAGGGAAAACTACATGGGTGGGTGAGGATGGAATAACTACATACACAATGTAGTTATTATTATACATGATGTAATTAATAATGTGTCATGCAAGACTCCATGAAGCAAGTACATTATTATGGCATTTGTATAACATCAAGAATGAATTGTCATTTAACATGTCATGGTTTGATGCCATTAGACCCATATGTGGAATATAAAAGATACTTGGTTTAATCCCTGGCATCTGGGATATAGAGATGGCTTCAGAAGATTGCATTATACTTACCTATCTTTAAAGAATATGGTTTCTCCTCTAAGAGAAGTCACAGCATCAAAAGTTTGGTCAGGGTGGCATGGCTCTGTTGATGGTACTTCTGTTGGGGCAGCTGTTGGGTCTTCCAATAAACTGTCATTATAATCATCATCTCCAGGGGCTCCTTGAAAAGAGAGAATGAGAAGAAATGAAAAACAAGTGGGATTTAGAAACTTTTTCAAGAAAGTTTCTGCCAGTTGACATGAAGGAAGATGTAGACATCATATTATATATCTTTTCAATCTCTTGATGTGGTTAATACATATTTGGCCTATTTGCAGGTAGTGTGGAATGATTCTATTTAGATTTTAATGATACAACATTCTTACATGTTTCTCTTAAATTAGAAAATGAATCTGGAAAATGGGATTTTTTGATTTACTTCTCAAGAGAGCTTTTATATTTTTCAGAAGCCAGTTGCTCTCTACATGGCCATGTCATATAATGTTCCATATTTGATCAGGATGGTTCCTCAGAACGTAGCATGAGCAATAACATTGCATTTCAAAAATTGTGCATTTCTTTTTCATAGTCTTTCAAACCTACTGTGGACTGTTAATCAGTTTCCTCAGCTGGGTATTTGTACTCACCATAAAGGCTCTGAATGCCTTCAATATCATCAGGGTGAAGTCTTAGGGCTTTGGGATCCATTGGTTGGTAGATTGGAAACATCAGAGCCCCCAAATTACTGGAATGTTGAAGCCCTAATGAGTGGCCAAACTCATGGGCAGCTACCAGAAAAAGGTTGGTTCCTAGAATGGAAAAGAAGGATCTCTTATGAAATTGATATTTAGCATAACAAAGAAACAAACATTCAGGATAGATAGATAGATAGATAGATAGATAGATAGATAGATAGATAGATAGATAGATAGATAGATAGATAGATAGATAGATAGATAGATAGATAGATAGATAGATAGATAGATAGATAGATAGATAAGATAGATAAGATAGATAAGATAGATAAGATAGATAAGATAGATATAATAGGGTTAATTGGTGGGTACTTCTTTGAGGGAAGTATTCAAGTGTAACTGTTTTAAATTGGATTCCTGAGCAAAGTAGAAGGGTGGACTTCATGGTCCACATAGAACTTTCCAGTCTGGGATTGTAGGACCTTAAAAAGGCCATCACCTTGACTTTAAATTTTGTTTTTCTTCAGTGAGTTATAAAAATGGGGATGGAATTGCCATGCTACAACATAATGCTAGTAGTGAACTCTGTTCACCTTTAGCTATTTATTTATTTATCTATTTATCTATCTATCCATCCATATATCTATCAAATTTATATAGCCACTCATCCCGCCAAAAGTCACTCTGTGTTTCAATTTTTCAAACATGCGCAAACATTTAAAAGTTTAAAAGGAAAGATACCTTTCAAATCCTTTGCCCAGAATTCATCCTCATCAAAATGGGCATCTCCACCAAAAGCAGGTGAAAAGGCATGGGCCAAATTTCCACCTTCTCCATCAAAAGGAAAACCATCTCCATGTACTGAGAAAATAAAGGCATATTTTAAGCCTCTGAGTGTGGCATTCAGGCTACTTTACTACTGTATGGTCATTTACTTACCTCCATTAACAAAAGAGATTTCAATATCGGCGGGTTTCCCATAAATCCTGGTGAAGGTTAAGGGTGTCACATCGCTCCACACTTTCCAAGCTTTCTCAATTGCATAGTCTACATAACGGGATTCCATGTCAGGTGTATAATTTAGAATGCTGTGAAAAGGTAACAAATGAATGAAAAGAAGGTTCCATACAACTTTTCAACATGTTTTAGTCTGGTTCAGAAGTGTTGCTTCTAAATGGATTCCAGTGGGGCATAGTACAAATAGACAATGTGCTATCAAACATATTCAACTATCTCTAGTTTTGCATTACAGAGGATGATCAAAAATGATGATCTAACCGTCCTGCAGAAGAAACCATTTATTAATATGACCAATAAATCCTGAAGGACCAAATGATCATGGTATGAAGAGGCTTGCAAATAAGATTTCAAACAGTAGAATGAAGTGGAAAGTGCCCATGCTTAGAGTTGTAACCTGCCACTCACGGGCCTTCCAAGGTATTTCATTTCATTTTATTTCTCTTCTACTTTTTTTTCATCAATAATTTTATATGAACTTGGCAGTAGAGCAAAAAAGATAAACAATGGTGGGATTTTATGCCATCTTCATTTGCTGTCAAATATTGGGCTTATTCACCAATAATACTTTACACCCTATCTGTATCCTTCAATAGAATTTTATTCTTGCTAAAAGTCAGAAGCTGTAATATATAAAAGCGTATGTGTTAACACATTTGTCAGTGTCTAAGATACTATAAAACTCTCTGTGGTCTTAATAATCTTCAAGTGGCATTTTAAATTCAAGAAAAGTCTTTCAGTTCTTACCTGTATGTCAGTTCTTTCTTTACCCATTTAGGTGAACCAGGAAAAGTGTTGTATTCCCCTATATCAGCAATGCCGCACCTGGGTTTTTTCATAGCATCCATAGTGCTTGCATCCAATTTGCCAGTCACTTTCAACCCCAAGAAATCCTGCATCTGCCGTATTTTTTCTGGAACAATGGCATTCTTGGCTTTGTTTTTTATCACAGGTGTTGAATCTGATTCGGGGTAATAATGTTTTATGTATTTCTGAAATAGAATTAAATTGATTAGATTTATTTTTCTTACAGTATATGCAGGTTTCCTGTTTCAGAATGAATCTTCCCATCTTAGCCTTTGTTGTAAGCAATCACAACAATTATAAACTGCAACTTTCCCCAATCTGTTACCCTCAGATGGACCAGGAGGACAACTCATAATGCTCAGACAGCATAACCATGAAGCAAGAAACATCAGTCTATCCAACATAGACATCAAGCTACAGAGAAGCTAGTCAGAATATGGACACTCTAAGCTTATAATCATACACAGGTATAGAATAAGTGATCTTCCAGATGTTGCTGAATTAAAATTCCCAACACTTCTCACCATTAGTCATAGAGGTTTGAATTACTAAGAGGTATAATTGAGCAACATCTGGAGGACCAGAGGTTCTACCCATCCTTATTTATGAACTATATCAACCATTACCTCAGCAAGTTCCCTGTCCTTTTTTGAAATTCTCTCAGTTTCTTGAACTATAGGCAAAGCCCAAGTAAGCGTTCCAAATAGCGCTAGTGTCAGCAGCAAATTCATTTTCAGCTTCACGTCTGTGTTCCAAATGTGAAGTCACAAAACTTTTCAGCTGCTGGAAGTGGATCTGTGCACGTAACATAAGTCTTCCTCTATATATACTTCACGCCTGCTCCATAAAATCAACAGTAACATGACTCAGAGAGTTAGAACATTGTTGATTTGTCAAAGGCAGAAAATGATGCTCTTAGAATGAATACGCAAACCTTATTGTGCAATAATAAACAAGGTAACTGGAATTCATCAAGTGGGATTTTTTTCACCCAAGGGCTGAGGCTGTGCCCTTCATTAAAAAGATGACTAAGAATCATTCCTTCTAATCAAATAACTTTAAGCTATTTGTTTCTTATTCCATGACAAACTTTTACCTTCTGATAAAACTTTTTCCCATCATGATGACTTCTGTTTAAATTGATTTATAGAATTATTTGTGGCAATACCTGAAATAAATATTGGCAGGTAAACATTTTAAGAACAGGAAAATTACTCAGCAATATCTTTTCTTTTAGAAGCGTTAGACCATTTTATTAGAAGAAACTGTTGGAATATTCTGTCATTAATTACCAATAAATCTGAAGGGCAAATAAAGGCTAATAAATAAAGCTAATAAAAAGTCTATGATTCCTGGAACTCATTAGTAGAAAAACATGGTTACAATGGAAAGAGATCACTGGTGTGCCCCATGTATTGATGCATGCCAAACTATCTAAAATCAAAAGTGTATAAAATAATGATGTGCCCCACAGCACTATATGGGCTGAGTGCTGGCCAGTCACAAAATGCATTGAGCGCACTTTACACATCATGGAGATGTGCATGCTTTTTTGGTTGTTAAGCATTTCTCTCCTTAACCATGTCAGAAGGCAATGGGCACCATGCCAATATCAGAGAAAATGTGGGAGAAACACCTACAGTGGTACGGCCATGTTCTACAAGCAGAACTCCACACTGTTGCTTGAATTGCCTTGCACTTTAATATAAATGGCAAGAGTCCATGTGGAAAGCTGAAGCAAAGATGGCAAGATACAATAAATGCGGACATGAAAAATGTCCAGTTGGATCCCAATGCTGTGTTTGATTGTGCAACATGTGGTTTGTTGACCCAAAAAAAGCAGACTCTGCACCTGCGTGAAAAATGCGATGGTGATGATGATTGATGATTAGTGAAACTCTAGAGACCTATCTGCTGTCCCTACCTACTCATAAGTTAGGTTATTGTCATTTCCCTGCTACTGAGTAACAATAGTAGAGCCATAAAAGGAACACGAATCTTGATCAGTATTAGTCTTTCTTTCTTTTTCAGTGATCCTCATCAAGATCGAAAAAAATCCTACATTTGGTACTTTTTCCCTTTTACTTCTCCCAAAGCCACTTTCTCCATAACTTTTGAAGCAACTAGGGAGACAGGCCCTCTGCCTAAGGGCCTCTTCTTCAAAATGCAAAATATGTACCAATATGGAGCAGCTGAACCCTTGTTTTATTTATTTATATATTTGTCAGCAATATAGGAGGAGGAAGGTGTGTGGATATGTTTACTGCCTTGAGTAATTTATAAAAATAATAAAGGCAAAATACAAATATATAAATAAATAAAAATATTTGTATGCAATAGATAAATAGCTACCACTTCAGTGGGAAGGTAACAGCATTCCATGCACCTCTGGCATATAGCCATGCTGGTCACATGACCATAGAAATTGTGTTCAGACAATGCTGGCTCCTTTGGCCAAGAAATGGAGATGAGCACCATGCCCTAGAGTCAGACACAACTGACGGGAGAAACTTACTTTTTTATATTAACAGAATCTTGCAAATATAAAAGTACAGTTCTCCCAACCATCTCCTTTACAGCCCAAGAATTTAGGGAGGCTCCTATGCAGGTGCTGGTTATGCTGTCTCTTATCTGACTGCTCCCTATGCAGCATCTCTTCCTCCCAAGGTCATTTCCACATACCATTACAAAACCAGAGTTACTGATCAGTAAGAGGATAACTTTATGTTTTTTGCTAGAGGCACTTTCTGAGTTATCTTTAATAGTAGCCCCATGTAAAGCAAGTTACAGTATTTTAAATGAACGATGGCGAGAGCATGAGGTCACCAGCATCACCAGTTCATGAAGGGTTATAGCTGGTTGACCTGTTGAAGCTTGTCAAACATAGCTTCCCCCTTATCTTGCCATAATCCTTGATCCAACTGGAAACATAAACTATTGTGTGGGTGTGTATGTATACAAAATAAAATTGCAATCCAATTTATTCAGCAACAAATCAACAAATTTAAAAAGTGATTCAGTGATGCCCACAAGGCAATGTATCACAACCTTTCAGCTACTTCTACACAGACATACAGTCAGATACAGATGAATGAAAAAAAAAACCATACAGAAATGTTCACATGCAAGGCTCATTGTTTATTTTGAGCATAACTGTGGCTTTCTACCATATTTCATGCATAGAAGTGTGTAAACACAGGCTTGTCTGTTCAGGAACTGATTCACAAAATCCCCTTTCTAATGTCTCAGTGCTGAAATCCTCTTGAGGTAAAAGCCTATCATTTCTCTTTTTGGCATACTTGTATTTTGAAAAAAGACTAGACAAGCCATTCAAATTTCATTGAACAATGCAGGGGCAGAAGGCATGGCTTTGCGTCTTGTCATATTGATAAACTAATGATATTAATCCATAGCAAACAATGTACGACCAATGTAGGATTTTTGTTGCTACATCTTAGTAACAACTTTGAAAAAAGTATTCGTTTAGATTTGTTTAGAAGCATACTAGAAACTTTCTGCTACTCCATCTCATTTAAAGGAAGCATCTTAGCCCCACGTCTGAACTTGGCAAGAAAATTAGAATTAAATAGATGGCAATGATATGCTACTACTCAATCAAAACAAAGCAGTGAAACTGAGTCTAGTGTTTATAGGGAATGAATGACACATGAAATGGAAATGAATGAAAGAAAGGAGTGTTGGAAATTCCATGAGCTGGCAATAAGGTTCTCATTTAACAAGGATTTCTCCCAAAATTGAGAAACTCATTTGCCAAATAAATAAATAAGTAAATAAATAACATCTAACTTGTGGATCTTTTGCCCAAATGCAGTTCTGCTTGATTCTTGAATCTCTTCTCCTTTGAATTGTGGTCTCCCTGCTGTTGCAATGTATATTTTGAGGATTGTGCTGGGTTTTGTAGACTATCTGAAAAATAGTGCATTAATTCAATAATCTTCCTGAACTGAGTTACCCTTTGGCAATAGATAACTTGAAAAGTCATAGTGATTTTTTTTTTTTTACTCTTTGTTACGGTCCTAATATACATGTGTTTTAGAGCAATATTAACAATGTTAACACAGTAAATTATTGGTGTGTTTGAGTAATAAAGTTAGGAAAGAAATACCATTCTGTATTTGTAGACCTTATCTGTATACCACACTAAATTTGGGGTCTGCTTTTTGTCACTTGTTTCTGTTATCATTTTGGGTTTGCATTTTTCTTCTCACTAAGTTATTGATCGTCAGCTAAAGATAAGAACCTGCTAGAAGGAAGGAATCCTAACCCTAACCCTAACCCTATCTGACATAAGATAAGGTTCTCCTCTATGAAAGTATTAATTGGCATCTTGAATAGAAAATCTGTGATTAATTTCATTTTGGGGCCAGACCTCATGAAAGCCTAACCCTAACTTCAACTGTACAAGACTTCTACATTTCCAATGGGTTTCCCTGTATAATATGCCTAGGGTTTCTAGGGAGACAGAATAGAAAGGTCCCTTAGGCATGAAGAGGCTCTGTAAATTGTACTGTGATGTTAGTTTTTCGGCCAGATGCCATGGGACTTAACCCTAACCGTAGATGACTTTTGCATTTCCAATGAGGTTTTTCCATGCAAAGTTGTAGGATTGCTAGGGAGGCAGACTGGAAAGCAAAGAGGTCCATTGGGCAGGAGGAGACTTTCCAAATGGAACCTCAGTGTTGGTTTTTGGGCCAGAACCAATGGGGGGGTCTAACCCTAATCCAAACCCTAACCTAACTTTTCTATTTCCAATGGGGTTTTCCCATGTAATGCACCAAGGGCTTCTTAGGGAAAGCAAGCTGGTTCCCTCAGCATTAAGAGTGCTCTAAATTGAACCATGACATTGGTTCAACCCTAACCCTAACCCTAACTCTAACCATAGCCTGAGATGTCTTTTCATTTTCAGTGGGGTTTCCCTTGCAATGTGCCTAGGGTAGGACCTCTCAGGCAGGCCAACTGGAAAGCACTCTGGTCCCCTCAGCATTAAGAGATGCTCTAAGTTGAACCAAGGCCTCATGGGGTTTAACCCTAACCCTGAGATGACCTTTCCACTTCCAAGGTGTTTTCCCATGCAAACCCATCCCTTGTGCCAGGGCAATTAGGAGACAAGAAATTATGTGACAAACGGCACACTGCATTTGATTCTAAAAGACTGAGTCAACCTCTTTTTTTTATGTGGATTAACTATTATTACATTCAATTCTTTAAGCTTCCCATCACACCTAGTTAAAAGAATCATTGTCTGAGAACTTACTAGTCATGGTTACACAATAGAAAGTTCAGAGTTCATAGGAAAGAAACACATTATATTAAAACATCCAGAATAGAAAATGCCATAGTACAGAAATATTAACTAGATGTGAGGCAGAGAAATTTTCTTGTATTTTTTCTTAGTGGTTCTCATTGGGGATAACTTTTGCTTCAGACATTTCTTAGAAAAAGAAGAAATTTGGAAAAATTCTCAGGAGTCAAGTGTGATTTGCTTACACCTCTTTGATTAGAACGTCTATGGAGATTCTCAGTCATTCAAGTCATGGTTGTCTCAAAGGTGCTTTTTCAAAAGGCAACTAGACTTTCTTTGTTTTTCCTTGAAGACATTTCTTGTTAAAAAAGCTTCATCAGTTATTTGATTAGAAGTTTTGAATGTGAATATAGGCAATGTGCACATCAACCTGCAGTTTTCTATGACTTCCCACCCTCCCATTAAATCCCAAGAAAAGTCCTCAAGAAGTGTCAGGGCCCACTTCAAAACCTCATCCTAAGAAAGCAGAACTTATGGAAGCAGTTTCTTCCAAAAGGAACTTTTATTAGGAGAAGCTGATAGTAGGCATAATAGACAGGATCTGAGGGTTTCCCGCTCAGATCAATAGGTTAAAGGAGTCCCAAGCAAACCCCACCCCAATAGTTCACCCGGTCAGTTCGAAAGCGCCAATCCCGAGGTGTTAAGTTCGTTGTGGGAAATTGCTGATAACGCCAGTCCGTCTCAGGGTTATAGCGGTGTTTGTTGGATCTTCGCACCTTCCCTTCCAAACAGGTGATAAGCCAGAGGCCCGGAGGCGCATTCCTTTCTCCCCCCTTTCTAGTTGACATCAAGGGAGGACAGTTCAAAGAGTGTGTCTGCAGAGACAGTGAAAGAGTTACATTGTAGCGATAGAGAAAACAAAGAGGCAGCCCGCAGCGTCTTCCCCCCTCCCTTCTAGGAGTATGGCAGAACCTAGAAGAATAGAAAGAATAGAGTTAGAGTTAGAATTAGAATTAGAAAGAGTCCTTTAAAAGTTATGGGTTCTGACAAGAAGAATGGAAGAATTCCTTCCTCCCCTGGAGAAACTTGAAGAAATCTGCCTTTTTCCCTTACAACTGGATAATTTCATTTATGCCCCACTTAAACTCCCCTCAAAGCTTCCATCTGAAAAGCAAATTAGCCAAAGTTAAGGAACCCAGACTTCTCCTTTGTTGTTGTTAGTTGCAAAGTCGTGTCTGACCCATTGCGACCCCATGGACAACGTTCCTCCAGGCCTTCCTGTCCTCTACCATCTTCTGGAGTCCATTTAAGCTCACGCCTACTGTTTCAGTGACTCCATCCAGCCACCTCATTCTCTGTCGTCCACTTCTTCTATAGCCCTCAATCTTTCCCAGCATTAGGCTCTTCTCTAGTGAGTCCTTCCTTCTCATTAGGTGGCCAAAGTACTTGAGTTTCAACTTCAGGATCCGGCCTTCTAAAGAGCAGTCAGGGTTGATCTCCTCTAGGACTGATCGATTTGATCGCCTTGCAGTCCAGGGGACTCGCAGGAGTCTTCTCCAGCACCATAGTTCAAAGGCCTCAAGCTCTAAATTGCTTGTTTCAACTGCTGAAACTGCTTTGAAATGGATTCTATTAAAAAAAATGCTGTTTGGATTGCAGTCATGTTTCAGACTCGAAGATAATGCTGGCCAGATGGATGATATGGTGGTCTCTGTTTATTTACCCAACCAATCTATGCTGGGAAAACAAAGAGCAAATATTTTCTTTTCCATGTGTTGGTCTTAGAAGACATGTGGCTTCCATTAATAGGAGTCCTTCTCCAGTTTGGCATCTTCCCAGGCAATGTATCCACCAGTGAACAGTTAAAAGAAAGGAAGGAGGAAAGGAAGGAGGTTTTTATTTAGTTAAACTTTACCTAGTTAAACAAAAGAAGAAATGGGCATTTTAGGAAGTGCTGGAAAAGATGGAACACTGCCTATAAAGCGACCAGCTTCGCAGTAAGATTCAATATTAAGAAGAAGAAGAAAAAATAGAAGAGAGAAATTTGCTACCTTTTAAATTTTAAAAAGATACATGGAAACTCAGCCCTATTTTGTTGTTGATGTTATTGTTGTTTTTGTCTACTTATTTATTTTTATTTGACTTTATTAATTGCCCAATTCCAATAAACTCTGGTCTTGTTTTAAAGAAAAGGCAAATGCTTGCATTCATATTGCTATAGAGATCTCTGTTAATAGCACCTTAAAATCCAGTCCTGGAAGATTTCATGATAGCATTCTTTTACATTGTCCATATTGTTCTGTATTTTATTCAACTCGGATTAAAGAGAATTGCAGATTGAGTTCAAATTTTCACTCAAAGGAGGAAAGAATTTCAGTAAAATTCTAATGAATGGAATGCATTTTTTGCACTTACTTATGAAGCACAAATGCCCTGTCTTTAATTGAATTATCATTTATTGACTCATCGGAATCAGTTTTTCAGATTGGCTGCCCAAGGAAGCTTCAGTATGGTGGATAAACGTATAACAGAAAAGATATCGCAGTTTGCACTGTTTCTATTAATAAGGAAGCTGAAAAACATGAGAAATTTGAAATAATAAAAAGTAGGTGGCATGCAAATCTATATTATAAATTAATTGCAGATGTTGGCATAGTATTACAAGTAGTCCTCGACTTACAACAGTTCACTTAGTGACCATTCGAAGTTACAACAGCACTGAAAAAAGTGACTTATGACCATTTTTCACCACTGCAGCATCCTCAAGGTCACAGGATTAAAATTTGGACGCTTGGCAACTGGTTCATATTTATGATGGTTGCAGTGCCCCAGGGCCATATGATCTCCTTTGGTGATCTTTTGACAAGCAAAGTCAGTGTGGAAGCCAGATTCACTTAACAACCGTGTTATTAACTTAACAACTGCAGTGATTCACTTAACAACTGTGGCAAGGTCATAAAATGGGGCAAAACTTCACTTAGCAACAGAAAGTTTGGGCTCATTTGTCGTCATAAATTGAAGATTACCTGTACTTGAAATATTTTCTTGAGTTAAGATTTCTTGAGGTTGATATTCTGATATACTTAAAGGAGAACAGGTTGCAATGCTGGCATAGATGCTGCTGAAAATATAGCCAATTCTATTAAGGCATATTTTATAGGCAAGAAGTCATTGCATATGCATAATTATGTGTTTGACGTATATGAAAACTTCATGTCCCACAGAAATCTGGGTGTATATATTGTTGATATGATTCATATGGGTCTCAGTGATAATTCATTGGGGAAATATTTTCATTGCTTTGCAGAACAGGAACTAAGCCTACATGTTGAGATTTAATCCTGAAACATGAAGCCATAAATCCTTATGGAGAGCCCATGGCCACAGGCAGATAGAGGTACCCAAGGGAGAGGATTGTGATAAGTGAAAAGTGCAACTTCCAGGCAATCTTGAAGTCTGGAATTTCTCAGAATAAAAATGTATGCATCAGTTTTGCGGAAGAGGACACAGTGGATAATATGTTATTTTACTTATGTATGTATTGGGAGGGGGGTATATAGCTTTGCTTACATACATATATACCATCATTCTCACAGGCTCTAGATGGCTAACAATGTAAATAGATAAAATACCTTCCCAACTCTGAAACACTGTAAATAGAGCTGGAAGGGACCTTGGAGGTCTTCTAGTCCAGCCCCCTGCTCAAGCAGAAGAACCTATATCATCTCAGACAAGTGACTGTCCAGTCTCTTCTTAAAAACCTCCAGTGATGGAGCGCCCACGATTTCTGAAGGCAAGCTGTTCCATTGGTTAATTGGCCTCACTGTTAGCAACTTTCTCCTTAATTCCAGATTGCTTCTCTCTTTGGTTAGTTTCCACCCATTGTTTCTTGTTCTGCCTTCTGGTGCTTTGGAGAATAATTTGACCTCCTCTTCTTTGTGGCAGCCTCTAAAATACTGGAATACTGCTATCATGTCACCCCTATTTCTTCTTTTCTTTAGACTCAAAATTAACCACAAAAGTATAGAAACGTGTGCCATGAAACCATCTTTATATTCACATGTACTCAGTGATGGGATTCAAATATGTGAACAACCAGTTCTCTGTGTGGATGCCGCTTCCGGAAGTCCATTCTGGGCCTGGGCAACGAAAAATTAGCTACCGGTTCTGCCGAAGTGGTGCGAACCGGCTGAATCCCACCACTGCATGTACTTCTGTATGCTGTCCAGCGAATTTAGAAGATTAGTAAATGTTAAGAGTATGAGTTAAGGATTGAAATTAAAATATGTATGTTGTTTATGAAACTAAAGTAAAAAGGAAGAACGTAATAAATCTGAATGAAGATAGCCTGATCTTATGGAGTAGATTTGATGAATACCTGCATGGAAGTTTAATTATAAATAAAAAAGCTAAAAGGCACCTCAGAAAGTATGAAGTAATGTCAGCTATTGCTATAGGTTTATATGAAATAGGAATTCATAGGTTGATGTTGTGCATCATGCTGCAGTGAATTCGTGATCATGGAACAATCAGAGATGAATTTTGGGACAAATCGCACCATATTTCAAATTAATGGGATTGAGGCGGAAAAGTTGTATGATGTAAAACAGATTGGTGGGATGAAGAAACTAGAAAACAGAAAAGTCACTGGGCCATTTGAAGGCAAATGCATGGGAATGGTGAGTTCCTGCTTAGAAAAAAAGATAAGCATAGAGATATGCTTTAAGCCTAAGTCTATCCATGCATATGGCAGAGAAATGAATATAAATTTAAAAGCATTTGATTTGACAGTTTATGGTGGGAAAAAATGAAAGAATTAGTGAAGGATACAGTAGCGATGAGGGATAATGCCAAGAATTAATCTTGAGAAAATAAAACAGACACGAAACAAGAATTGAAGCAAAAAGAAGAGAACAAAATAAAATGACTGCAGGCAAAATAAGGTATATGAAAAAGTATTAGAAGACAGATTAATCTCCCTAAATAATTAATGCAAAGTGGTTATCAGAAAGCGGATGTGGAATTTGCTTGGAACAGAGAGAAAGAATTATTAAGCTATAAAATGCTGCAAATTGCATGGAGTAAAAATAAATAAATAAAAGGGGGCATGATGGCTCAGTGGTTAAAGATACTGAGCTTGTCTGCTGGAAAGCTGACAGCCCAAGTTCAAGACCCAAGCACTGTGTGGCAGGGTGAGCTCCCATTACTTGCCTCAGCTCCTACCCACCTAGCAATTTGAAAGCATGCAAATGCAAGTAGATAAATAGGTACCACTCCAGTGGGAACATAACAGTGTTCTATGCGCCTTGGCATATAGTCATGCTAGCCACATGATTCAGAGGTATCTTCAGACAATGCTGGCTCCCTTGGCTAAGAAACGGAGATGAGCACCACCCCCTAGAGTTAAACATGACTGGACAGGGGAAACCACCACCACCACCACCACCACCACCACACCACCACCACTCCTCCTCCCTCCTCCTCCTCCTCCTCCTCCTCCTCCTCCCTCCTCCTCCTCCTCCTCCTCCTCCTCCTTCCCCTCCTCCTTCTTCTTCTTCTTCTCTCTCTTCTTCTTCTTCTTCTTCTTCTTCTTCTTCTTCTTCTTCTTCTTCTTCTTCTTCTTCTTCTTCTTCTTCTTCTTCCTCTTCCTCTTCTTCTTCTTCTTCTTCTTCTTCTTCTTCTTCTTCTTCTTCTTCACATGAAGATGAAAAATGATGCCTGAATGAAATCGTAGATGAGAAAAACTCTATAGGAGACAATTATAGATTACATCATGTATAATATCTATCAACAGAAAAAGACAACTTCAGAAGATTATAGCCAAAGAAAATAAGGAACACTGACAAGCTAGAATCCACATTTTTTATACAGTACACTGCATTCACTATGGCTTACCTAACTAAACTTAAAATACCTACACTCAGAAAGGCCTTTACTCTGGCACAACGTCTTGCACTCTATACCACCCTGTTGTTTTCTGATACCAACCCTACTACCACTAATATATTATGTTACTAGGTTTTGTATGCTCAAAATTCATCATATGATGACCAATGTTATAAACTAGATTTAATGACCACCTAATGTCAGGCATAGGAAACCAGGAGCCAGGACACGGTTCAAAAGTACTATAAGTTTATTCCATGTTACCTATAGAGAAAAATATGATTTACTAACAGTCAAGGCAAATTGGTTCCAAATAAGAATCAATGGACTGGGGTGGGGCTGGATTTAGGACTCTTAAGGGGGCATAGGGATTCCAGACTGATGATGCATTTGACCCTGTCCTCAGGCTTAGTCTGGTCATCTCCTATATTCAATTTGCCATATTAAAGTGCTTTGTAGCTTGATAAATATAGCCTTTCACATACTAACCTTACATGCTTCCTTATATCTAGCTAATACTCCTACCCCTTCTTTTAGCTTCTTGGTTTTTATAGATACTTTTAGTTTTTAATTCTGATAGCTTCTAGATTTTTATAATTCTTTCTTAGGCTTAAGTGTTTATTTTGTACTCTTAATGTATTCTTTATGCATTTTTAATGACTGTATACCACCTTCTGTGTGCTTGTTTATAACCATGATATGGATTTGATTTGAAGAACACTTAAGAGGAAAAGAAGAAATAAAAACACAAAACAATGATGCATATGAGAAATTGTTTGGGGAGGAGGTAAAAGGCTAAACAAGAAGCCTCCAGCACAGTGAATATAATTAGGAGTTGACAGGCTTCAAAAACCAAGAAGGACATGTGATTCTTCTAAGCAGATTCCTTTATTGTTCCTCACTCAGAGACAGAATCTTGGCAAACTAAAGCATGTTAGCAACCCTCATAAAGCATACACTCTGGGAACTATTAGAGAGGAACTGTCTTCACCCTCTTTCTCTCACACAAACTATCTGAACTGAGTTGTCTCTTGTTCCTCTGGAATCACTGCCTTACTTCTGGGAACTTGAACTATATTCCATCACAGGAATAAAAGAAATGAAATTATTTGGGATAAAACTGAAGTGAGGGAATGCTATAAGGACTATTTAAGATTTATGTGGGAGCAATTATGATATGTCAGAGTGGAAGTTAAATGCTAAAAACGAAAAACTAATGAAAAATGCTGTGGAAATTTGAAAATATATGCTAATAGTGTAACTGGAAAAATGTTATACATAGATGAAGTTTGTTCAAATTCATAACTCAATCGTAAAACTCAATCATTCTAAACTAAATTGGGGTAATGGCATATTTATTTTTGTATATTTGTAGACAAAGAGTTAAATGCTTCTCATTTTATTATGAGAAGGGACATCATTAATATCAGACTGTGCTTTCTGTCTACTATATATGGAAAATATGTCCTCATATCACATAGTGTTCACACACATTATCAACAGACTTGAGTGAAAACGGAAATTGTGGTCTCTAGAATGTTACATATATATTGAAATGATTTCAGGAGTATTTGACATTTGATGACAAAACTGTTTCCTCAAAGTCACAAAAAGTATTTTTGTAATGTCATTTTCTTTGTCTTTTCTTTGTACGCTCGTGGGTGAAAGAGGAAATCTGTGGTCATAGCAGAAGAGTTTGCTAGACATATTGTTTTGAGGGAAAATTTTTGAAGGGACTTATTACTTTCCTCCATAAACTCAGAAACTGATCGCTTCATATCACCAAAAAGTATAATCTTTACTGGCTATGATTATTATAGCAATGTCAATGAGCATGCTTCTATGTTTTGTGGGAATTTTAAGGCCATAGTTGTAAACATATGGCAGCATAATGTGTCCTCTCTGGTTTTCAATATCATCTCTTTTTTCCTTTTTAGTAGATGAACTATTAACATTTTAAGTCTAATTTATTGCAGTTTCTTATATTTATGGTTGTAAAACTCAATCCAAGTTATATTTAACTCTGATTTCAGTTGGCATTCATTGAGCTACAATCTTGGTGTTTACAGGAACACCAAATCACTAAATAAATAGTGATGTATTTCATGGGAAAAGAGGCCTAAGATAAACGGTGGAAGAGCAAAACTGTGATTATTGCAGAAAGCTGGTTAAATGTTGAAAACAGATTACATGATGGAAAGAGAAAGGAATAAATGCAGTAGAGATGACCTAGAACTCTGTATCTGCATCAGGAAAGGAGAAGATTGGAATGAGTTTGGTAAGCATGCTAACAGCACAAATGGCCTTTTAAGATATGGAATGGGGCAAAGTCAACCCACTGAATCCAACTCACCACAGCCAACTCGCCGCAGCCAACTCACTGTGACCAACTTGCTGCAAGACAACCCACCATAGCCAATTTGCCACAGGAAAAACTCACCTTGGGACATTTCAACAATTTATTTAAAATAATTAAACAATTATTTTAATTTTTGTCATTCACATTTCATTTTGGCCCTCCTTTTGCATCCTTTCTTTAACAATTCTATTCCAGCATTACTTTGGCATTAGTGTAACTCTTGTCCCATAGCAAGTTGTGCTGTGGCAAGTTGTGCTGTGGCAAGTTGGCCATGGTGAGTTGTCCTGTAGCAAGTTGACTGTGGTGAGTTGTCCTTGACCCTTTTAGATACCTTCAAAAATAGGAAAAGAAATAAATGATTATATCAAGTGGCCAGAGATACTGATATGTGACAAGAAAAGGGCAAAACTATGAAAATCCTAATTTGGTCCAGTTTTTTTCTAACAAGAGGATTTGGCAATTGTGGAAAGAAAGCTGAAGGAGCAGGATGGAAATTTAAGATAGATAGAAACCTGATCAGCTATTTAGTTGAAGTGTTCAAGGACAGATGGTTACATTCTAAAGTATCAAAGGAACTTGCCGAATTGTTGCATAATATCTTTGAGACACTCTTGAGAATAGGCAACATGACAGATGACACAATGACAGGAAGAAGAAATGTTATCTTCAACATCAGCAAAAAAGAAGGGGAATCTGAGGAGTATAGCCAGACAATCTGACATCACTATATGGGAAAAATCTAGAGTAGATTATAAAAAATTTGATTGCAAAAGAACCTTGGAAACAATGTGGTCATCACCAGAAGTCAGCATGCCAGACTGGCCTTCTTTTATTTTTGGATCAGATAAATTTATTTTAGATGGTGTGTTTGAAGCTTTAACCTAATATGCCCTTATATTATTGTAAGATAGAATTTGAGCTTGTGCAACCACCACATTAAAAGCAATTTTATGAATGGAAGCCATGGGAGAGTCAGAAACTAGACCTTTTTTTGTGATGATTACTACAATACGCTCTACTGTCCAAGTTTGGACAGCGCCATGTAGAGCAACCTTGAAGACCAACCAAAGATTTCAAGTAGTTAAGAATGTAGTAGCACTCTCAAAGGTTCTTTTTCAAGAGTCAACTGGACTTTCTTGTTTTTCTTTGAAGACTTTTCGCTTCTCATCCAACAAGCTTTTTCAGCTCTGACTGGATGGTGGGGAATGGAAGGATTTATATTCCTTGCAGATAGTTGGTCATTTGCATTCTTTTAGAGAGTCACTGAGGCCACCTGGAGGTTTATCTGTGTCCTCAAGGTCACCTGAATAGTGCAAATTGGTGTGGGGCCTTCTTGGAACTGCTGAAAGGACTGTGTGGCAAGATTCAGCATTTAAAAGACAAAGACCACTCTTTTGAAGACAGCAAAATCCACATTTTGGACAGAGAGGACCGCTAGTTTGAAAGAGGGGTCAAAGAGGCCATCTATGTCAAGACTGAACAGCTCTCTCTCAATAGAGGGAGAGGGATACAACATCTTCTATCTCCAGTCTACAACACAGTCCTTTCAAAAGTTCAACCCTTTCAACCCACAACTGTACATCTCACCACATTCTGAACCAGTTATAATCTTTGGTCTAATCTAAAATACAATCTAAAATAAATTTATCTGATCAAAAAATGAAGGTCCCTCTAGGTCTGATAGGATGTGCAACAGGAAGAAAGAATAACCTTGAGGAACAAGAGAAACGGTCAGATAAAAGAATTCTGAGTCTGTGCCAGAACTGTAACCTGAGAAAGTGTCTCAGATAAGACCTCCTTGGTTCACATGAAGATAAAGTAAGGGAGGGGGAAATGCATTCAGACTCGGACAATTCTGTTATTATAATCTTTCAATAAAATTAGAGTTAGCATGTGTGACTTGCACTAAGGACAGTTCAACACAGAGCTACATATATTCTCTTCTACTGAAATCTGGGCCTCATTTCTGAACATGAGCAAATAGACGGAGAGGGATTTCAGTGAAACTGTTCCAGTGCTTGAAACCAAATAAAATATCCTCAAGGCTCAAAAGGAATCTGAGTCATTATTTTTTTCACCACATATCCATGAGATAAAGTTTCACTGGGACTTTCCAGTATTCAAGATCAAGGGAAAGAAATGCATTCACAACTAACAATAGTCTTGCTAACAGTTGTAATAATCTATGCTGATCAAAGTTAAAAGAGCTAGCTATATGTTTGTCAACTTTATTTTTTGTTAAAAATTTAAAACCACCCAATAGTAAAAGCTTTCTGGGCAATTTACAATAAAACAAGGGAAGTTGAAGAGACTGGGAATTTTTAGCTTTGCAAAGAGACATCTGTGGTGGAAGATGCTAACACTTCCCCACTCCCTGAAAAGTTACCTCCTTAAGAAAGTACAGATATCAAATATTTTACTTGTGTTGTAATTTTTTAAAATCGTTTTATGATTGCTCACCACCCAGAGTCAGTTGCTTGAGATGGGCAGCTATAGAAATTGAATAAATAAATAAACTAATGCCAAATTGTAAGTTACATTTGTAGCTTGCTATGTGGGACTTTGAGTCATGAATGAATGAATGAATGAACAAATGGAATGAAATATTTCTATTCTTTTTCTTTCTTTTCTTCTTTCCTAAAAATTATCCCACCTCCAGTGTGGCTGGGGGATTCCCCATGTTTTTTCTTTTACAAAATGTTTCTCTGTTGCAATGCAAATTAAATGACAAGAAAAAAGCGACATCTAGTGTTGGGTTCAGAGGATTTTACCAGCTACCAGCTCTTTGCAATTCAGAATTTAGTAGCTTCTTTAAAATAAACAGCCTTTCTATATTATAGCCAGGAAATCTACATATCACCAGATCGCGCTTTAGGGCTGCATCACTTAGTGATGTCTGGTCCCAATTACTGTCTTTAAGCAAGAAAAAATGAAAAGTGACAAAGATGATTAGGGACTGGAAGCTAAAACATATGAAGAATGGTTGTAGGATGTCTAGTTTAATGAAAAGGACCAGGGGTGACATGATAGCAGTGTTCCAATATCTCAGGGGCTGCCACAAAGAAAAGGTGGTCAACCTATTCTCCAAAGCACCTGAAGGCAGGACAAGAAGCAATGGATGGAAACTAATCAAGGAGAGAACCAACCTAGAAAAAATGACAACTGAGAATCACCATAGATATATACCTAGAAATAAGAAAAAATAATAGATGAGATAATATAGATAATAAAATAATAAATAAAATAATAGATAATAGATAACATAATAATAATAATTCCACTGATTAATTGTTATAATTTGTCAGTTTAGCTTGTGCAATTTTTTTAAAAGTAAAAAATGTGTGAAATGGTTTCATTTTATATACAGTGGTACCTCAGTACTTAACTGCTTCAAAACTCATCGAATTTCATACTCAACCCATTTTGATGCAAAAATGTTGTCCCGGTACTCATTGTTTGTTTGGTATTTGATATGCTGCAATAGGAATAGGGGGTCAGCTGTGGAGAACGGACAGGAAGTTGGTCATGCCAGGAAGGTCACTGCAAAAGGAACTGAGGGATAGCTACAGAGGGTGGACAGGAAGTTGGCCATGCTGGGAAGGTCATTGACATAGGAAAAGGGACAGACAGGAAGTCCTTCCCAGCCAAAACAAAGGGTCACGTGGTAAGTCATGTGGTTTGTTTGGTACTCATCATTTTTAGTACTCATTGTGCCTCCTGAAAACAATTAACAAGTATAAAGTACCACTGTTTAATGAAAAAACATGGATGCAACATTTATTCCATCACTCTCATAATTCGGCTTTTCAAAGTGAGATAACTGTATCTTTCATAGTTCCGAGGATTTCTTGATCCAATAATGCTGCATAGCATTTGTTACAAAACTTGCTAGATTAGGTTTAAATGCAGTTCAGTCATTTGTGATTCAATGTGTCGTGGGAAACCACCCATTGTATTAACATATTGTATGAACCAAGCCATCCCATGAAGGCACGTTATAGTTTATTGGGGCAGCATATCTGATTATAGCAATTGTATTTTATTATTTTGCCTTTAGGCTTCTGCATGTTCACTGAATGCTACCAACATCTAATCTAAGGAACAGAAATGAAGACAGATAACTGAAGCCATCCTGTAATGTTTCATCTGGTTAGGAAAGGAATTTGTAGGACAATGCTAAAAGGCTACTAGATGTCTTGCATTTTGCCTTTGCTTCCAAACCTTCATGTAATGGATTATCAATGCAAGATAATGCCCACATAAAATGACCATAGAAGAATATAGTTGGGTAATCTCATTTGGACATCATGTTTATTTTACTGGACATCATGTTTATTTTACGTGTTATTTTACCTAGGCAACCTTGTCTTCTGTTTACAAAATCGTCCCCATGTTTTGTCTTAATTTGAACAACACAAATGCTGAGAGAAAGAAAAAATGCACATTTTTAAGGTGTTGTATATATTTATGTACTTTATTTGCATTTTTTTTAAAAACACACACATACACATAAGGAAGAAACAACTATAACTTCACATATTTCTAAATGCTAGGAGTTTAGACAGTGTTACATTAAATACAAAATGAATGAAAAAATAACTAAAATAAAGGTCTCTTTTCTTGTAAAATGAGGAAATATGCTTTTCATATTTTTTTTTTGCTAAAATGCTCTTATTAAAAAAAAAAATAAGATTGACATTCCTCTAAGGAACCTAGGACTTTGGAGATGATCTTTAACAGTGCGTTTTCCAGGGTCTCCTTTAAGATTTCTTTATGATCTTTGCGGGAAAAAACTTGTTTGAGATCTTAATTTATAGTTAAATGTACTGCATAGGCTCATAACATCCCCTTATTCCCACTTACTTTCATCCTTAAGATTTGAGGCACCATCCTGAAAAGTGTTTAATTCTTTTCCCAAGTTACAGGTAGTCCTCGATTTACAAGAGTTCATTTAGTGATAGTTCAAAATTACAATGTCACTGAAAAAAGTGACTTATAACCATTTTTTCACTTACAACCATTGCAACATCCCCATGATCACGTGATGAAAATTCAGACGCTTGGCAACTGACTCGTATTGATGACGATGGCAATGTCCCAGGGTCACGTGATCATCTTTTGCGACTTAATAACCGTGTTACTAATTTAACAACTGCAGTGATTCACTTAACAACTGGCAAAAAAGGTCAGTAAATGGGGCACAACTCACTAAACAACTGTCACACTTAGTGACAGGAATATTGGGCTCAATTATGGTCATAAATCAAGGACTACCTACATTTATTAATTTACCTTCAGGTCATCAAGCATCACCTGAGATACTCCTCCATAACACCACTAGAAACTCAATTTAAATTAAAAACTATTTTTTAAAAAATAAAATAAAATAAAACTATTTAAATTCTCAGGATGCTGCCAAACTTTATCATGATTTGTTTTTTCAAGATCACCAGAATGATCCTTGAAGTAAACAATCAACTTTACAAGATTCTGAAATTCAGAGATTTGCCCCCTCCCCTCACACCTCCCTCCCCCATTTTTAATTTTATTTTTGAGCAATTGCATGATGCTACCTACTGCCAACTAGGGGTTTCCAAGGTTTTTTTTTTCCCAGTCAGCCTTTGACAGGAAGATGGTGTTTTTATTTATTCAACTATTAAATAGTGTTAATCCATACAAAATGTTTATACATTACGAAAAGCTAAACCCTTTCAATTTAACTCAGTTCCAGACTGATAGCTATATGTCCCATATATACAATATAAAATCAATGACAACGTTATCTAAGCTTGTTCACAGAATCAAGCTTTTAGGTTAAAAAAATATCCACATACAGTATTACTTTTCATGAGTAGCAAATTATTCCACAGTTCAGAACCTGGCTTAATATATTCAGCACCAAAAGATTGAGTTAGTTCTCAAGATACGAACAATTCTTTCATCCCAGATGCTGAATTCAAACTGCAGTGGTCCATTGAAGAAATATAAATAGCCTGTAAAAGATGAAAATTAATTTAAAAAAATACTGCTTGGTATTGCTATCATACTGCTGTTGGTATTGAATGCATTTTTCCCCCCAAAACATAAGGATTAGATTCTGAGTTTGCTTCCATCAGCAGGATACTCCAGGAAGTGAATTCTGTTCACAGGATATTCCTGCCCAGATCAGGGGAAGGATGAAATTTTCAGTCAAAGAGTATTTATAGTTTACAGTTGAACCATGTGGAATTCTTGGTGCTCTCTGAGCTTGATTGTTTGTGGCAGATGTTTCAACTAGGTTACATCATCAATGCAAGGGAATGTGGAATTCTCTCTCTGTCAATAAATAGCATGGGTGTCAAACTCGCCATGTCACGTGATGTGTTGCGACGTATCGCATCTCTTTTTGCATTGCAGGCAATGGGGGGGACGCGGCTTCGGTATGATGAAGCAGGCCCGCGGACCGGCAGTTTGACATCCCTGATATATAGTATCATGCCCTGCCAGTTTTGGTAGGGATGTGATTTTCTCATTGATGGTTCCTTAATTAGTGTCTTCTTTTCTGCCTGATAGTTTGCCTCTGAGGCTGCTTGTGAAAGGGATGTGTTCCCGCATTTTTCTTTCCTTCCTAAATTTTTATTGCTCCTTTTGAATGGTGTGTAAATGTGGTTTAGCTCTACGTGTCTATTGATGGCTGATTTGTCTGAAATTTTCAGTCACTTTCTTTCTAGATCCTTGCACCCTTTGAACATTTGATCTTGGCTGGAGCAGCAGAAAATTAAATTGGTTAACATTCTGCCCTCTATCCATTCTGCTAGTAAGTTATTCATCTACTTCAAAGTTCAGTATTGGTCCTATCTGGAGACTTCTCAGCCTTTTGGCTAAGATCAAGTATAGTATCCAGAGGCTTCTGGTCAAAGAAGTCTGTGTTTTTGTAGAACTTGGATTAGGACTCAAATCCCTTTTGCAGGTATGTAGAATCCCACTCTACAAGTGGCAACTGGCCAACACATCTCTAATGTGGATCTGGGTGAAACTGATCCTATATCACTTGTGAATGATTTTGTCCTTTCTTTGGCAGTTTATTTCCTGGCTAAGCCAATTTGCACATATTCTCATTTTGCAGAAGTTATATGATAGAAAAAAAACAAATTTCTTGTTGAGAAAGGATGGGCTGAGAACTACAGAGGGAGAGATAATAATTCAAAGAGGACCAAAGCACTTTCCCAAATTATGCATTTCCTGCCTCATTATATTAAGAAACTGCATTACTAAATTTGGCAGCACTGATTGAATAGCTCTGGAAATTACAAAAAACTATCACTTATTGTTTTAATCATGGTTATTGATGGTTATGCCTTCTTTAGAATTTAGTGGCAATTTTAGTCTTTTAAAATGATGTAATATATTCAGTTTCTCATAATTATTTAAGGACATGTTGGAAAATGAAAATGTCCTTGGCAGTTGTAAATCCCTTGATTATTCATTTGTATATCACTCTTTTATCCCCTTTTCCTGTTTTGTTTAGATAGCTCTTTTAATATTGTATAGTCACTAGTGCATTCTGTTGTTGATATAGTTGCTTATTGCACTGTCACCATTTTTTAAAAAGGAAGTTACAGAAACTGTAGTCAAATGTTGCTTCTCTCTTGCTTTCAACAAGGGCAGAAGACAACAACCCAGGAATAACTTTTGACTGTTTTCTTCCTGGCTCCTTTTTCAGCCTATTACAAGTCTCCAAATAAAAGGAGCTCTGCTTAATATTACCAGGAAGGAAAAGGAAAGGGTGATATCAAATTTTGAGGAAGGGGCTAATGATTTGGTTAGGTTCCTCCAAGAGGAGGCTAAAACTACCTATTACTTTAATCCACCATAACATCTCAGAAGAGCCTCCCTTAATTTGATACCTTTCAGGTAGGTTGGATATGTTAAGATTGTTTAGAGCAATGGCCAGTGTCCCAGGAAAACGCTACTTTATGATTTTGTAGAAACAATGATGGAAACTTGGCCAGTCTCTCAAGGGCTGTGACAATGATAGATTAGAAGAAATGCTGAAATCCTTCAAATGTCCCCATAAAAAGTCAAACACACATACCATTTTTCTGATAGACTGCATCTACTCGGCGACCAATTCCTGGGAAGTCATCTTGTATAAATCTAGGGTAGCCTTTGTCCATGATCTGATTCTGTTCATCATAACTACATTGAAGAGGAAAACAAATGAAAAGCCATTACTATTGTTATCCATGGTTTATTTACAGCATTCTGTGTATTGTAATTTTTTTATCAAGCATTTCTTTGAAGCACCAAAGCATAATATCCATATTAAACTGATGGTTTATCAATAATATAAAGTGCTAGAAAAACAAAGCACTTGAATGGCACCCAAAAGATACTATCAGGCCTAAAACCAAGAACGACACATGGAAATTCTTCCAAGCTGATTTCATACCTATAGACAGAATCTTGCCAGACTTTACTATCTACATCTACCATATACTCTGTAAACTGTTAGGGAAGGTCTGTTTTCATCCTCTTTCTCTCACACATAAAAACCGAGCTATGTGGTCTCTCCTGTGGAATGTATTCCCTCCCTATCAGCAATCGATCTCCTCACTACAGTTCATTAGTTACATACTGCTGGAAGTATGTATTGGAACTTATAAAAAAGTTTATTTCCTATGTCAGGAGACACACACACACATACATTTTTTATTAGTCTTATAAAGTGGAGGGTGTTACCCAATAAATTCTAATGGTTTCGTATTCTGCAACAGAAAAGATAGAGTAAGCTTAAACAGCAACAGATCAGCATAATTACGCTGATGGCTTAAAATTCAGGGAATGTATTTTCTTAATGAGAAATTTCCATGATATTTACTTTAATGTTTTTCCGGTATAACCATGCCTGCAACTATTTCTCCATTCAGAAAAAAAAGGAAATGATGAATTGTAGCTAAACATAAACATATACAGAAGAGATATCCTGAAGCATTTTCTATGACTTTGTTTATACAAATAGACAAATGCCTGCCACATAACACACCAGACTTAGTGACTGTTGTTAAGAAAGACAAAGAAGTCTGGATAGTGAATCTTGCAGTATCTAGAGACAGCAGATTAGAAGAGAAAGAACTGGAGGAAAAAAACCCACAAAATACAAAGACCTTGAAATAGAAGTAGAACAATGATGGCAAAAGAAAGCAAGGATAGTGCCACCACCTGAACAGCATTAGAAGTGACAAAATCACCATCACTTAATCGCAAAAGGCAGTGTTACTTGGAACAACTTACATCCTGTGATGATATCTCTAACACTATCACTATCAAACATCATCTGCCTATCCCAAATTCTTGGGAAGGACTTGATAGGTGGACAAAAATGCCAATCCAGTATAAACATCTGGCTGACTCTGTGACCATGACACAATAATTTAATTATTAATTATAAAGTTTTCTTGGCCTACATCAATCATGAAGGTGATTCCTGTTGTTTCCCTGGATTTGTTCTCAGGACAATTATAAATCTAAGTAACTGAACTCCCATTAATTAAAAGTCTTTTAGTACAGCGGTCCCCAACCTTTCCAGCTGGATGAACCAGCAGGAGGGAGGGGAGGAGGAAGGGGATGGTTCTGTATGACCGGTGGTGCTCGTGTATACATGAAGCACCATTTGTGTGAGCAGCGGCTGTGCGCACCTGGTGCTCGCACCAATGGAGCTGTGCGCGCTTGCCTGCCACTTGCGCAAGTGGAGCTGCACATGCACGTGCTCGCCCACCACTTGGCCCAGTTCTGAACAGGCCCTGGCCCGGTAGTGGGCCATGGCCTGGGGGCAGTGGTGGGATTCAGCCAGTTCGCACCATTTTGGCAGAACCGGTAGCTAAGTTTTTGTTGCCCAGGCCCAGAATGGACATCCAGAAGCGGCATCCACACAGAGAATCAGTTGTTCACATATTTGAATCCCACCACTGCCCGGGGGTTGGGGACCCCTCTTTTAGTACGCCATGAAATTTATGAACCAGAACAAGTGAAGAGGTGAGAATGAATGAAAAAAAATCTGACCACAGTCTCACAGAAAATAGTAGCACCAGGCTGCATTTGTCTAGGTTTGATATGTAAATAGTATCCAATCAGATATCTATTTGAATGTGAGAACACCAGGAAATCTAGGACCAACAAAAAAAATAAAATGTAAAAAAAAAAGGAAATGACAAATCATTCCTGTATTGTCATGAAAAACTACATGGACATAAGCATGACGTCACCCTGAATCAAATTTGATTCAAGGGCATATTTATCTTTGTCTCTCAACAAAAGATGGTGAGAAGAATGTTCAACCTACCTCCAATATTTTTCTCCTGTAAAAAAGAGAGTTTTCCCAGTCTCACCGATATGGACAGCTGCGTCTATTGTCTTTATGAATTTTGGCAAACCCAATTCATAAATTTTTTTAGGGTAGCCCTCTATTATGTCATAACCATTCAAAGCCCAAACTTTTCTGCCTGTAAAAAAGTAAAAAACACATTCCATCATATTCATTATATATTCATTATACAGTATATTCTTACGGCTGAGGAAATTTTAACTTAAGTTCTCATTGCTGTGTAATGAGACCAAACAAGAATTACTTCAGAAGGATATATTGGTGAATAAAACGTATAAAATGCCAGATGTTCTTACTTTATATATTAGGGGCAGCATCCTGATGGAGTTTGAATTTGATTTCTAAAAACAGAACTTTGAGTTTGTCCTGGAGAAAGCAGTGAGTTTTGAAAGACCTGACTTTTGTTGAAATACTACGTATTCTAATACAATTTCTATCAGGGGAATTGAATTAATAAATGTAGCAAAACCATGATGTCATTCAGTTCCTTAGTATTCATTCTGATATTGACATATAATTATTGGTGAAGACTTCTATAAAGGGCAAATTTAGACTTCAGTCCTATAATTTCTGCAAAGGCATCCAAGAGGCCACTGGAAGTTTTACATCTCCCCATTCAAGGACCAAGACAAGGAAGTCTGAACCTGAACTTTATTCAACAGATATTTGCATTTAAATGACGTTAAATTTTGTTTTAATTGTAACTTTAGAATGATAGAATTATATTTGCAATTGCAGATTCATAATTGCTTTTTAGTTTTTATTACTATTATGAAATTGGAATATCACTTTTGATGGAAAGGATGACATAGTTTGAACTTTAAAAAAAAATCATCGTCAACTTACCCCGAAAAAGCAGCACACGATCTTTGTCAGAGTGTTCATATGCTGCATCAATTTTGGTTGGAATTTCTGGCCAAAATGATCTAATCTGCACCAAATCTGCTTCAACCATCTGAGGATGTAGGCGCCAAAAAAACCTAATAGGAAGAGGAAAGTTTTGTTATAAAGTACCAATATCTTATTAAACATACTGACTGATTCTAGAACTTGATTCTCTGGAGTCGAGACAATATTGTATACCTACCAATAAATGCAACAACCATTAAACTGCGTGATTGAATTGAGGGAATTGAACTCTGGGCTTGCATTTCACAAAGGCTTAAAAACACTGTTTTTAATGTAATTGCTAATGTTTATTGTTGTTCTTTTTATAATAACCATCCTGAAGCATCACTAGCAGACAATGTAAAAAAGCAATAAAAAACTTGAATATAAGTATTCAAATTATAAAGCACATTTATTATCATGCATATGTTCAATAGCACCATATACTATACCAGTTTTCTTATTCTAGGAATCAGAGATAGAAAGAGATAGAGATAATTAGAGATAACAAAAGCCATGTATTTGGGGGGTCACTAAGGGTTTTCCCCTTTGTTGAACTGAAGTTTGAAATTTTGAATTAAATTGAGGAATGCATACATTCTTGTGTTGACAGAAAACAATATTAGAAGAAAATGTATTATACTCCCCCACATGCACACACAGACACCTGTGATGCCTATCCTCCATCTATTGTCTGTTTCCAGTCACTGACAATATCTCCCCTCCAAACTCCTTCCAGGCCTAGCAGATTTATCCATGTGGGAGATACTCTTGGAATCAGAGGGAAAACATTAACACCGGGACAGTTAATGATAGTTTAAGCTTGTATCTATCATGGGATGGGGATAAAATAAATGCAATGGAATGGGGACAGAGCCGAAAGGGATATTGCAGGTTCCTACTATGTCATGAATAAATGCAAGCAGAGAATAGTCCTAAAATATGAGCACAGTTTTCAACAACCCTTTCATCAAACCTTTTGAGATACTGATAGGTCAATTTAATTAAGTCTCAGACTCAAGATGTACATTTGAAAAGGGTCATCTGGAGTCATTGTGGTGACTTCCAATTTGATTTTGATAAATCTCAAGGTATTTTGATTACTAATATAATTCTATGCAGGCCATAATGGTCAAACAATCTAAACTTACAGATTGTCTATCCCTAAAACTGCATGTACACAAAAGTGTTGAATAAAATGATGGTGATGAAGATGAGGATATCTATATAATGCACAATTTGTTTTGCAGAAGATAATACAATGTATATTTGCTGGTTTTGCTTGCTTTTGACTAGATTATTTCTACACAATACCAAACAAGCCATTAATGGATAAATAAAGTCAGGATACAATGCAGTGAATTGATCTTTAACATCATGCAGTGATTAATCATTGGTTTGAGGAAGGGATTGTTGCAAATATTTTCATCTTTAACGTTTGGATGATATACATACAGATCTCAAGATCTGCAGACTGTTGGAGCAATTTAATCCTATAATTAATCATTGCCTCCCTTAATCAGTAAAATATCTCATGAATTCAGAAATGGCAAAGAAATCCTTCATATTTCATTTATGATTTACCTGTCTTTGAAGATCATCATTTCTCCTCGAAATTCTGTGATAGCATCAAGTGTTAAGTTTTCACTGCATTTCTCAGGGGTTTTTGGATGATCAGGATGGGGATCGTGATCTCCTGCACCTGGGTCAATACATTGTTTATTCGTTAAATCTAGATTACATATTGTGATCATATTAGTCCATAATTATTTATGCAGGTCATTCTAAGAATTTGGGTTATCCACTAATTAAATAATATTTACGGAATGCATGACATTTTTGCAGTTTCCCCTCTCTCTTCTCATTTACATTGAGGAAAACAACTTATACAAATTTTGCGCTGCTTCCAATTTTCCCATACTTTCATTAAATCTCTAACCAGAAAATGTTCCCATTAGGTTTTTGGGTTGTTGTTTTTTTTGCTTTTTAAAAAAGATTGGATATGGACCTTTAAGAAAGTTTCAGAGTCATGGAAAGATCAGTAACAATAAACCACAAGACCGGCAGTTTGGTATTGCTTCAACGAAAGTAGTCAATTCGAATTCAAAGAGAAATTCAAATAAATGTTCAAGCATTCTGAGAATGAGAGAAAAAAAAGAAGCAGACACCTCTTTTGCAGAAGAAGAAAACAAAAACTTAAGACATTGCAAGGCAGGTTTTGGCACAGCATTTCAATAAGCAGAAGAAACCTCAAAACACCAGCTTACCATAAAGAGTCTGGATCCCTTGTACATCATCATCTGGCAACAATAAGCCTGTGTTCCCTGTGTATGTGTAGATTGGATACATCAGAGCTCCTGGATCTCTGGAATGCTCAAGTCCCAGAGCATGACCAAATTCGTGGGCAGCCACCAGAAACAAGTTATATCCTAGGAAACAGTAGGGCTTGTGTCAAGAGAGCAACCGAGCTTGCATCCTAATTTTGCCAGAATGAAAACCTGGTTTCTTTCTTTTGTTTCTTTTGGTAACACTTAAAATAATAATAGCCATCATTTAAGTGCTTATTTAATTAGTCTTACAGGCTCCTCCAATATTTTCACTTTCCATGAATTGAAATTGTATAAATTACTTACCAACCTAGATAGGTAAGTTGGGGGTTAGGCTATCTGTTTGCATCTGAAGGCAATTTTTTTTTCTTTCTACTAGGGTGTTCAGTCTCCAAGGGCTTTTGGAGTCATAGAGATGGCTGCTGTTATGTCACTAGAAATATGTTCTGATTATTCCCGCTCCCATTTTTGGGAGAAGTTAATTCTGGTAGTCCTGAACCATTCGAAGTTACAATGGCATAGAAAAAAAGTGATTTGTGACCATTTTTCACACTTATGACCATTGCAGCATACCCATGGTCACGTGATTAAAATTTGGATGCTTGACAACTGACTCATATTCATGACGGTTGCAGTGTCTCAGGGTCATGTGATCACCTTTTGCGACCTTCTGACAACAAAGTCAATGGGGAAGCCAGATTCGTTTAACAACCGTGTTACTAAGTTAACAACTGCAGTGATTCATTTAACAGGTGTGGCAAGAAAAGTCATAAAAAGGGGCAAAAATCCCTTAACAAATGTTTCACTTAGCAACAGAAATTTCGGGCTCAATTGTGGTCATAAGTCGAGGACTACCTGTAGATCTTTTGTGTGTGTGTGTGATTCTTTTGAGTCAGTGTTGATTCAATTTCCTAAATAGGTCCCTGCAGTTTTCTTGGCAAGATTTCAAAAGGACTGAGAAAGAGTGGCTGGGCCAAGGTCCCCCTGTTTTGCCTTGTCCCCCAACAAAATTAAGTAACCTATTTTCCTGGATTTTTTCCATTGCAAGAGAAAAAAAATTAGTGCCAACACATTACTGTTCTCTAGTACAGAATTTCAATGGCATGACCTAAAAATTCTCCAAGACACCATACAATTAGGGCTAGGGAGCTAAATGTGGTCCGTTCCTATTTTAAGCTACTATATTTAATTCTGGCTGCAATCCAATGCATAATTTATAAGTAAATATTTTTTAAGATGAATTGATAATTGGTGACTTCTGGGGAATGTTCTTACAGAATAACTGAACAACAGAGTTGAAAGGGACCTTGGAGGTCTTCTAGCCCAACCCTCTCTTCAAGCAGGAGACCCTATACCCCTATACCATTCCAGACAAGTGGCTGTACAATCTCTTCTTAAAAGCTTCCACAGTTTTCCTGACAGCAGAATAAAACTGGCTTTCAGGAACTTTTGCCAACAGCTCTGGAATTCTTTTCTGAACTCCATCCAAGTATTGACTTTGCTTAGTTTTCAAGGCCAGATGAGTGCTACTAACAGCTAACGTTATGAACGTTTATCTGATCTGAATTCAATGGAATATTCTTTCACCTTTGTGCAAATAGGAAGTGAATTAATTGATGCAATTGGTACTGGTAAGGTAGTACTAATCAAAACAAACAGCTCTGCCAGTATTGACTTTGAAATTATAAAGCTGAACAATGATGAATCATATTCATGTATTTCCCCAAAAAGGAAAGTCTGCTTATGAAAAAAGTCACTGGTTAAACATCAAATACTGTACAAAACCAAATAACATGAAGGGAGTGGAAATGCTTTTTAAAACCCATTTTAGTTACCTTTGGAATCTGTTGACCACAGTTCATCCTCATCAAAATGAGCATCTCCTCCAGAACCTGGTCCAGGAGGGAAAGCATGAGCCAGGAGACCAGAAGGTCCATCAAAAGGATAGAAATCACCATGTTCTACAAACATATGGAATAGTAATAAATACCATTAGTATGTTTAATTGACAATCAGCTCAAGTGACAATCCTTCTGTTAACATACAAAAGCAAGTAAAGAACAGAAAAGCCCTGAAGCTGGATTAGGCCAGCTACAAATGAAGTCCACCACTTCATGTTATCAATCAAATGCATACAAAAAATTCTCAAATACAGATAAGACAATGCTAGTCCTCTCCCACCATTGCTCTCCAGGTTTTTGGACATTCTGCTTCTGATTCCAGCATTACCAAATACCCATCAAACTAGTAGTAACCATATCCTCAGTGGCTTCATCAAGAAAACATAGTGGTAGCCATTTCTTCACTATTTACCTCTCCGTCCAAAGGAAATCATGATATCTGCTACGCCAGTACGAATTCTGGTGAAGTTGAGTGGTGTCACATCAGACCAGACTTTGAATGCTTTTCTGAAGGCTCTCTCCACTTCAGACTTTTTCAGATCCGGGGTGTAATTTAAAATCCTGCCAAAACCAAACAAATGATGGTGATTTTTTTAGACTCAGAAAAAGTTTGCAAAACATTTGGTGACAATAATGTGATATTCTTTCTTATGCTTTTGATTTTGCAAATAGAAGCGTTTTTTTTGTTATTTAATGAAGTAGGTTTTCTAGCCACCAAAAGTGTGGATATTTTTCTTTTTGGCAGAGTAACAGTAAATTTGCCTTATTTTTAGAAGTGGCTGTAAAAAGATACATTTCATACATAATGGAAATAATTTAGGTTGTTTGGGTCTGTGAGACTTGTGGTTGGTTTACTGGAAGTTGCTTTAACATGTTTAAAGCTGTTTAAACACTGTTCAACCATAAAGCAGCTTCAGAAGATTAATCTTAATGCTGTATATGTAATACATAACATTCATCCTAAATAAGCCTTGTATGATATTATCATAAATACAAGTAGACAATCCCACTGAAGATATGGAAGATATTCAAAATAATATTGTCATTTCTATTAAAAACATCTTAATAATAATAATAATAAAGTTGGAAGGGACCTTGGAGGTCATCGAGTCCAACCCCCTGCTCAGGCAGGAAACCCTATACCATTTCGGCCATATGGCTGTCCAGTCTCTTCTTAAAAACTTCCAGTGTTGGAGCATTCACCGCTTCTGAAGGCAGGTTGTTCCACTGGTTAATTGTTCTAACTGTCGGGAAGTTTCTCCTCAGTTCCAGGTTGCTTCTCTCCTTGACTAGTTTCCATCCATTACTTCTTGTCCTGCCCTCAGGCGCCTTGGAGAATAGCTTGACTCCCTCTTCTTTGTGGCAACCCCTGAGATATTGGAATACTGCTATCATGTCACCCCTAGTCCTTCTTTTCATTAAACTAGACATACCCAATTCCAGCAAACGTTCCTAAATGCTTTAGCCTCCAGTCCCCTAATCATCTTTGTTGCCCTTCTCTGCACTCTTTCTAGAGTCTCAATGTCTTTTTTACATCGTGGTGACCAAAACTGGATGCAGTATTCCAAGTGTGACCTTACCAAGGCATTGTAAAGTGGTATTAATACTTCACGTGATCTTGATTCTATCCCTCTGTTAATGCAGCCCAGCACTGTGTTGTTTTTGGCAGCTGCAGCACACTGCTGGCTCATATTTAAGTGATTGTCCACTAGGACTCCGAGATCCCTCTCACAGTTACTACTATTGAGCAAGGTACCCCTATACCATGGGCGGCCATCCGAAACGTCGGATGAGCCGCACGGACCCATTTAGCTAAAAAAAAAAAACGCTGGGAGCCGCGCGTTCGCGCATGCGCGCGCACCCGCGCATGCGCGCGACCCCGTTCGCGCATGCGCGCGGCGCCCCGCGCACCCGCGCATGCGCACCCGCGCGCCGTTCGCGCATGCGCACCGTGCGTGCCCTGCGCCGCGCACCCCCCACCCGCGCGCATGCGCGCATGCGCTCGCCAAAATGGCGGAGGAGGCTCCGGAGCCGCAGGTAAGGCCTCAAAGAGCCGCATGCGGCTCCGGAGCCGCGGGTTGCCGACCCGTGCCCTATACTATACCTGTACATTTGTTTTTTCTTGCCTAAATGTAGAACCTTATCACTCTGCTTCATTATCCCACCCAACACGGCCATCAAACCTCCCCAAAATTTTAGTCCAGTCTTTTATTTATTTTTTCCTTGGGGCATAGGTGATGGGTGATGGGAAATCCATCAACACAAATTGTTTGGACCTGGAGCTAGAAACAAGCTGCTTCTCACCTGTATGTTAAATTATTATGGGACCACTTTAGCTTTCGGGGGAAAAAGTTGTACTCTCCCACATCAGGAACACCACACCGGGGCTGCTTCATTAACTCATAGGTTTCTTCATTCAGCTTTCCGGTGACTTCTAGCCCCAAAAACGATTGCATTTCTCGAAGTTTGGTGGAAAATGTATCGCCTGACTTCAAGATGCCAGCAGGGCTTGACCAGAGATTATAATGAGTTTTTAAATAGCGCTGGAGAGAAGAAAGAAGAGGGGAAAAACAGTTTTTCAATAGGGTACTTTAATACTGATGGCAGTAGTAACATAAAAGAAAATCACTAGCAGAATTAGAAATAGAAGTAATAATATTCCATACAGATTCACCAAAACAAAAGTTCAGGTCTTTCATATTGAAGCTTATCATTCACATGTTAACAGAATAATAACAGTCCAACCCCCTGCTCAAGCAGGAAACCCTATACCATTTCAGACACATAGTTGTCCAATCTCTTAAAAACCTCCCATGTTGGAGCACTCACAACTGCTGGAGGCAAGTCATTCCACTGATTAATTGTTCTATTTGTCAGGAAATTTCACCTTTGTTCTACGTTGCTTCTTTCCTTGATTAGTTCCCATCCATATTGATATTGATAGAGAAGATATTGATAAAGAAGGCAACACAGAGAAGAAAAACAGATGCAGGAATGTGCAGTTTAATGAATCAATCACATTACCTCTGCAAACTGCAGCTCCTGTTTTGTGAACTCGTCACTATCATCCTCGTCGGAAATCTGCAACCTAAAACACCAGGACATGCCCAGCAACAGAAAAAGAGTGACTGCAGAGTTTGGATGCATCTTGCAGGATTGATGGACGCAAAAGGCTGCAACTCGGATGGTTTGGCGAAATAACCTGGCATGCCTTTTATAGAGCTGCTCTGATGATTCATCATGTTTCACTGAGAAATATCAACTTCCGAGCGCTAGAGAGTAAACATTCTTACTCTGGTCTTTCCCCCCCCCCCGTCCTTTTTCCCCCTCAAAAAGGCTTGGCTTGGCTTTGGGGAATCTTCTGTTGTCCCATGGATGGCTTCAGCCTTGTGGCTTTAAATAAGCATGGTCTCAGCATATTTCCAGGTGTTGTGGAAAAAGCTGAGGTTTCTATTTCTGATGACTTTGCAATAATGCAATGGATCTTTTATTGCCCTTTTATTGACCTTTGGGGAGGGGGGAGGAGAACAATTCCTTTGTCTGACAAAGGCCTGAAAAGCAGTGTGCATATTGTACTGAATAACAGAATAACAGAGTTGGAAGGGACCTTAGAGGTTTTCTAGTCCAATCCCCCATCCCGCTCAAGCGGGGAACAATGCTTGAAGCAATGGTCTGCAATCAGATATGCATTGATTTGGGGCATACAGTACAAATAGATGATGGACTAGGAAAAATATTTATGCCTGACAAGTTTGAGGCAAGCAGAAGAATGGGAAGACAACAGATATATTGAATATTTAGTTTTGTGTATGTTTCTCGCATCAAATCAACAAGAAACCCCATCCCATCCCAACTTTTGTTGTTGTTGTTAGTTGCGAAGTCGTGTCCGACCCATCGCGACCCCATGGACAACGTTCCTCCAGGCCTTCCTGTCCTCTACCATCTTCTGGAGTCCATTTAAGCTCACGTCTACTGCTTCAGTGACTCCGTCCAGCTACCTCATTCTCTGTCGTCCCCTTCTTCTATTGCCCTTAATCTTTCCCAGCATTAGGCTCTTCTCCAGTGAGTCCTTCCTTCTCATTAGGTGACCAAAGTACTTGAGTTTCAACTTCAGTATCTGGCCTTCTAAGGAGCAGTCAGGGTTGATCTCCATAAGGAGCTCTTGGGATCACAGCAATCAGACTGGGTTTAATATGTGGCACTTGATCATCAGGTTGATCAGTCTTGCTATATGGGAGAAGATCCAACAATGTTTACTCCAAATCTCTGCCCATCTATTCAGAAATAATTCCCAGCTAGTTCAGTTGAATTAATTCCCAAATAAAAATGTATGCGATTCAAAATCTGGGTGATATTTCTACAAATAATAGTATAACAACACTATTATTTGCAAACAAAAACTTGACATAGTTCAGCCTTATTCATTAGTAAGGTTTCCTTGCATGCTTCAACAAGCGGTCATCCATGGATGACCTTGTCTGATGTACAGGGCATAGAGAAGACTGTGAAGGACAGGAGAAAGAGCAGCTATCAAGCAGGCATCATATAAGCAGGGCTTAAATGCAGGCCAAGAGACTAACTTGCCTAAATGTCTCAGAGAAGCTCCTCCCTATTCACACGAATATAAAGTGAGGGAGTGGGAAGCACATTCAGACTTGAAGACTCTAACACTATAACTGTTACAGTGGTACCTTGGTACTCAACTGCTTTGAATTTGACATTCAAACATATTTTGACCCAAGCATTTTGTTCTGGTACTCATCATTTGTTTGGTATTCAATATACAAACTAGAACAATCACTTAAATATGAGCCAGCAGTGTGCTGCAGCTGCCAAAAAAGCCAACACAGTGCTAGGCTGCATTAACAGAGGGACAGAATCAAGATCACGTGATGTGTTAATACCACTTTACAACGCCTTGGTAAGGCCACACTTGGAATACTGCATCCAGTTTTGGTCACCACGATGTAAAAAAGACATTGAGACTCTAGAAAGAGTGCAGAGAAGGGCAACAAAGATGATTAGGGGACTGGAGGCTAAAGCATATCAGGAACGTTTGCTGGAATTGGGTATGTCTAGTTTAACGAAGAGAAGAACTGGGGGTGACACGATATCAGTGTTCCAATATCTCAGGGGCTGCCACAAAGAAGAGGGAGTCAAGCTATTCCCAAAGCATCTGAGGGCAGGACAAGAAGCAATGGATGGAAACTAATCAAGGAGAGAAGCAATCTAGAATTAAGGAGAAATTAGAACAATTAATCAGTGGAACAACCTGCCTCCAGAAGTTGTGAATGCTCCAACACTGGAAGTTTTTAAGAAGAGACTGGGCAGCTATTTGTCTGAAACGATATAGGGTTTCCTGCCCTATATCATTGGGTTGGACTAGATGACCTCCAAGGTCCCTTCCAACTTTATTGTTATTGTTAACTTGTCAATGTTGGTTGCCTTGTGGCTCACTACACTATTCCTTATGGGAAAAATGTGTTTGGTACTCATCGTTTTTGGTACTCATCATGCCTCCTGGAAGCAATTTATGATAGGTATCAAGGTACCACTGGTCTACCAAGCACGGCTGACATCTTGATTGGATGCTCTGAAGGGTCAGGCCAGGTTAGTATTTTGAAAGAAGGTGTTCAAGAAATCTGATAGCTCTAGGCTAGGCTGGAAAATGTCTTGCAAGACAAAGAGTAGCAAATCACTTGTATTCGGTAGCCAAGAAAATGTTACCAAGATGTCTAAGAAGGTGCCGGGAGTTGAAATGACTCAAAGGAAACTTTAATTTTCACCTTTGTTGCATATCTACCACAATTCGTCTATTGCATCATGAACTAATTACTCCCAAGTACAGTATGTGTTTTGCTTCCTGCCATGCTTCCAAAAATAGCCTAGATTGTAGACAACAATAATCGTCTGACAGGAAATCCCACTGATTAAAGTTCAATCAATTATTAGGATAACAGAAGCATTACAATTAATTCCACCAAAGAACATAAACAGTTGGAGGTGGGTAGAAAGAATTACTCACTGCATTAAGTTTTCGGTTTCACCACTAGAAAGGAGCGGCAGACAGGGAAATCGCTTGTACAATCATAGTAGCCAGTATCTACATTTCCCCTCCCTGTGTACACAGAGGTGGGGTGGCATTAGAAAACTTTTATAAAAAAACTAGACGACCCGTGCCCTGTTGGTTCAATGTTTCAGAAATATTTCCTTATCTAAACAGAAAATCAAAATGACTATAAGTGGACAAAAAAGCATTGGGAACAAAAGTGACTTCCAACTATCAGTTTTCACACTGAGTTTCCTTGTGGGAAGCTGGCAAGGAGCATCAAAAATCTTCCTTCCTTCCTTCCTTCCTTCCTTCCTTCCTTCCTTCCTTCCTTCCTTCCTTCCTTCCTTCCTTCCTTCCTTCCTTCCTTCCTTCCTTCCTTCCTTCCTTCCTTCCTTTCCTTCCTTCCTTCCTTCCTTCCTTCCTTCCTTCATCACATTTTAGCACCAACAGTATTCAGAAAAGACAAGGTGGCAACATGATAGAACAGTGATGGCGAACCTTTTAGAGACTGAGTGCCCAAACTGCAACCCAAAACCCACTTATGCATCGTTGAGTGCCGGGTGGGTGTGGCCCATTGGGTGGGCGTGGCTGCGGTGGTAACGGCAGACTGGGTGGGACTAAAAAGTTCAACCAATCAATTCCAACTTTGCAAGATCTTTTTTTTCCCCGCGAGAAGTTGAAATTGACTTGATTGAACCTTTTTTTTTTTTTGCACATGGCGGCGGAGGCCTAAAGCGAAAAGGTTTTATAAAACCCAGCTGAAGGCCTAGGACTGGGGCAACATCGCGTGTGCCCACAGAGAGGGCTCTGAGTGCCGCCTCTGGCACCCGTGCCATAGGTTCGCCACCACTGTGATAGAAGCTTTGCCTATTTTGTAAGTCCATCACCTGCATGTCTTTTTCATGTGTGACACAGACACAAATGGGTAGAGCTTTGATTATGGTGTTCTGGACCCCATTTGGTGTGTGTGTAGAGAGTAGGAAAAGAGATGACTTTGATGGAAGTATGGAAGAACTGCTATCTAATCAAAAGGGTCTGAAACATATTTTAAATCCTGAGAAATGAGGTAATATTTAGAAGCATCAGATACAGATGCTTGATTCACCAGAGTATAAGGGGTAGGTGGTGGGTGGGAGGTATAGCACAAACAGACTTAAAAGATTCTGCTATTATGGCCAATATCTATAAAAGTACTTTCAACCTTCCTATGAAGTTGATTTCTTGGTCTGGTCTACCTAGTGGGGCTGACACGCTGCATATAGCATAGAGCAGTGACAACAAAAGAAAGCTTCAGTGCCAGAAAGAGCACTTTCCTTTATCTCAAACAATAAAAGATGCTCAATAAACCCACAAAGAGATAATCAAAATACATTTTCAAGCCTACTTAACATAAGAAACAAAAACAAAAGTTTCTTTTGCAGGGAAGAAAAATAGAACATTAACAGAAAGTTAATAATAAATGCTTGGTGGCACAGCACCTCTGCATGAACCATAATACTGTACATTTTTCTTTCTTGGGTTACTTAATCCTGCTTTAAATCCATGTAATCATAGCTCATTATTCACCACTACAAATACTTTACATCTGTTTTACAGGCCATTATTGACTGCCAATAAGAATTCTGGATGCAGTTCAAAGGGCTAGTTTTGACTTTAAAAGTTCTATATGATTAATCCATACTTGTGATTCAGTGAGATGCTAAGAAAAACTCTCAGAATATCTGTTTTCTCTGTCAGAATTTACGAACAATTTTACATATATATTGAAAACAGTTCTATTTCTCCAACTAAAGATGAAAATAAAAGAACATTTTTCTGGCTTCCACAGGGGAAGAAAAAACAACTGAGTGGATTGTCTGATCCATACAGAACAGACATAATCAATGTAAACGTTCGTTAAGTTCCCCATGTCATTTGTAATATTTTCAATCAATCCTGCTTCCAAAATGATAAAATTCCTTGTTGTTTAACAGTCTAATACAGAATTTGCTGGCGTAGTGCGGATGACTTCTTTGTGTGAAACGCTGCACTCAAATTGGAATGAGCCACTGAAGAAATAAATGGAATCTGCAAGAAAAGAAATTAATTAGAAGCTGTAGTTCTAAAGATGATTGGTATCTTGTTCTTGAATGTTTCTAGAATTTGCAGGAGATGTTGGGTCCATCAAAACTGAAAGGGTCTGTAAGGAAGAGAATGAACTAAGACCGAAATGATTACAGATAGTTCTTGACTTATAAACAGTCACTTAGCAATGGACTCCCAAAAAGCTACTTATAACCTGGTATCAAAGTCCATCTCATCCTGCCCATGTGACTGCATTTTGTGTGCTCAGCAACCGACCCATAGTTATGGCCATCTGCAATCACATATTTTACATCCGCTTTGCTGGAAACCAGAGTTTACTTTCAGTTTGTGGCAAAAAGTACTCCATAGCAAACAATGGGTTAATGATCATGGCATTCACTTAACGACTGCCACAAAATGGTCATACAACTATCACAACTTATTATTATAATTGCAGGGCTCAATTAGGGTAGTAACTCAAGGTTTACCTTTATCACGGGGGCTACCAACACATCTGTTAAAGCAGTAGGTTTCCTCACACATATTAATTTTCAAATTTGAAAAATATTTCAGTGTAATATTGGAAAGTTAGCAAGCCACAAAGCAAAACACAGGCCTTCAGCATAATTGGCACACCACAAAGCAAGGCACCGGCCTCCGGTATAATTTTTTATCTCTAAAACTGCCTCAGAAATGGATGTTAATCAATTTTCTTAGAAATTGAAGACAATTGGGGGTGGGTTATCCACTTGTTCAAAACAACAACAGCAATAGCACTGGTAAAACTGGCATGTGGTAACATTGTGGAAATTCAGTGTATTGAAACTGGTTATATCCCCATAGTAGACATTTTATCAGTCAAGAAACTCTCTGTACTATCCTTCCAAAACCCTATTGTAACTCATTGGCGATAAGATTATTAGTATTCTGCAAAAAAAAAAAAAAAACTATTCAGCTACTTTATGGCAGCAGATGTGTTTCTTATATCTTTATAACTAATGGTCATTAGGAATACTATTTGCCAAATACGATTACCCTAGCCCTCGTATCTCAAAATGGCACACGTGCTGCCCAGTACAAAAAACATTGGTGACCATTTTGCCAAGGAATAACACACATGATTGGATGAATGCTAGAAAAGCAAAAATGGTTGGTAATAACAACTAGAGAGGAAGGCCTTTCTTTTTAAGAAAGACTTTTGAGAGAATCCGAAGGGTGCATTTTTTTTCTCTATGACAAACTTCAGTACAAGTGTATCAGTGAAAGGAAGGAAGGAAGGAAGGAAGGAAGGAAGGAAGGAAGGAAGGAAGGAAGGAAGGAAGGAAGGAAGGAAGGAAGGAAGGAAGGAAGGAAGGAAGGAAGGAAGGAAGAAAGAAGCTGGATGTTTAACAAATATGGCTGAGAAATTCTGTATTGAAAACATTTTTGTGACTTTTTAAATAACATTGGTAACCATATGGCATCCACATCAAATAAAACTTCCCTTTCATACAACAAGATAACAATGGAAATGTTTACCGTTCTGCTGATATGCCGCATCCACCTTATGTATAATTCCATGAAATTCCTCCATTATTTGTTTTGGATAGCCGTGCTCCATAGAATGAAATCTCTCATCGTAGCTGTAGCCCAAAATGAATAATAGTAAGAAACCAGCATGAGCCTTAGAAAATAATCAGGAAACTCAGAATGGGAGAAAACTGAAGCTAAGATTTCTAGTATCTAATCAGACCATCTTACTGTGCCAAATCTTTTTTCATAGTCCTTTCAATATTTTCTAATTATCTTTATACAATATGCAAACAGCATTCACTTTAGTGGGATCAAAGTCTTGCCTTCAGTATTGATAGAGGAAAGATATATTAACTATTATTGATGTTGCTTTTTTAAATATTTCATCCTGATTTTGTTTTTAATTGTTAGCCCCCTCCCCGAATTATATATCAGAAATGGGAAGCCATATAGATTTAATAAACAAACAAACAAACAAATAAAATATCTTTCTTATGCGGAATAATTCTGTGTATGTTCTAACTCTGCAATTGAATCAATAAGCCACATTTTACAGCATTTTATTTCATCAAACTCTCTTGTGCTTAGTGTGCAAATCTTATAACCTCACTTCTTACTCATTGTTCAGTCTGGCCCAAAACTAATGTTATTTACATTTGTTTGCAGACTCCCTCATGAAATTTCCAGGAATATAGAAAAAGGGTTTTTTATTGCTGTTAGAAGGCTCTGTAGTTGATTCTCAAACTGTTTAAGGGTGCTGATTTATTTCTTGATTTACATGGGTTATGGGCTGCTCCAATTAGCTGGCTGATTGTACAATTCCCTCGTGTGTAACTGGGAGTGAAAACAATGCAAATCAAATTTAAAATCCAAATCATGCAGGAAAATAACATAAAAGTGTGAGAGATACACAGAAGAATAGTTAATTCATCCTCATGACTTGGTGAAATAACCATACTTTTATTAATTTCTTGAAAGCCAGAAGACAAGAGACCGATCAAATGTTGGAAGGAACAAATACAGTTCTACAGGAGGGGATGGCAACTGAGAAATCCTGCATCTGTGGTCCCTGAGTGGGGCATATGAGGAGCCCATTTTACTGGGAATTATTAAGAGAGCAGAAGTTTCAACCCACCCAGAGTTACCCTGTTACCCAATACATTTGATAAATAAATAAAACTATTCATTTATTGACTGTTTGAAATTGCAATGGCACTGAAAAAAAGTGAATTACAACAATTAGTCCTTGCACTAATGACTGTTGCAACATCCCCAAGATCAGGGGTGTCAAACTGGTGGCCCGCGGGCTGGATGCGTCATGTGCAGGCCACACCCACCCCGGCTCCACAAAGGCAAAAAATGATACGTCACGATACGTCACATGACACGATCGAGTTTGATACCCATGCCCAAGATCATGTGATCAAAATATGGCCGCTTGGCAACCAGCGGCCATATTTATGATGCTTGCTGCATTCTGGGATCATGTGATCACCGGTGGTGACCTTCCCAGCTGGTTTTCAATAAGCAAAGTCAAAGGGGAAAGCCAGATTGGATTAACAACCGCATGAATCACTTAACTACAGTGATTTACTTAACAACCATTGCAAAAAAAAAAAAAAGGTTGTAAACCTGAGCATGACTTACTTAACTTTGCTTAGCAATGGAAATTCTGGTTTCAGTTGTAGGTATAAGCCAAGAACTACCTATATCTTCAGGATTTGGACTATGTGGTGCTTCAAATGTGACAAGAAGCACCTTGAATTGCATCTTGAACCCAATTGGCAACCAATGCAGCTCCCAGACCAAAGATGTTAAATAGGTGCCACAAGGTACCTCCATAACTACTTGAGCCACTGAGTTCTGGACCAATTGTGCTTCAAAGTCAATCAAGGGCAATCAAAGCTATGATCAATTTTGAGTATCACTACTAAAGCAAAATATTTAGAATTATGTGTTTGAAATGGGGTTGCCAGACTCTTACGTTGAACTCCATGGATGGACTTGTGGGAATATGGAAGAAAAATATGAGTATATACTGTAATATGTATGTGCATAAAGATCCAGTACTGAAAAATTCTATATTCTAATAAAGATGAATTTGTCATCACAGATTTCTTTTAGTTGCATATACATATATCTAATATTGTAAGTCAAACTAATAGAGAGCTATGTAATGGCTCTTTCAACCCTATCTTTCAGTAACTCATACCATGACACATTTGACAATTGAGGATGAGTGATCTGAATTGACATCAGTTTGAGTAAAGACTTGGCGATATGACTATGAATAAGTAATATATACAGACTGTGGAAATTATTGGCTTAGCCCCCCGAAAGGGTTTTTCACTTGATTATACAGAGTATAAGAAGAGTTGTATCTTTGCTGGTATGTAGTTGGTGAAAACATGGGGGAAAATATTTTAATATTGTTAGAGAAGGACCAAGCAATCAGCAACAGATCCTGCACAAGTCACACAGCTTCTGCTGGTCTATGCAATGATCAGTGGTATTGGGATCATTCAACAAGGTTTAGACTGCCATGGCTTACCGGTCACCCAACTACATCATGGAACAGTATTCATATCTTGTTGATAGGAAAAGAAACCTGGGTGAAGATTTTAAAACAGACCATCTTGACGTAAAATGCAGAAAGGAGAAAAAAAACGTAACCAACAGAATAGATAATTTTGCATTGCAAAAGGTCCAGGGAGAGATCTGAACTCCATATTAACCACAGCATCATGAGTAATATGTAACAGTGTAAATACATTATGCCATCAGGATAGAGAAACTGTATTTTGTGGGTTTCAAGACTGTTTTTCAAAGTGTTTCTGGAAAATGTTTATTTAGTTTTATTATAGTGTGGACGTAAGAGTGGTTTAGCTAAACCACTTCCTCAACCACTTATTACCTACCTCCATAACTGGTCTCCAGTGAAAAATTTTGTCTTCCTGGACTTTACATCATAAAAAGCAGCATCTATCCTCTGCACATAGCTTGGGAATCCAAGAACATATAGTTTCTGGGGATAACCACTGAGTATCTTGTAGTCCTTCAGAGCCCAATACATCTTCCCTGTTACCGTTTGTGGAAGCAAATGATACATTGACATGATAATTAATGCTAAAACTAAAATAGACGGGGATCTGCTTCATAGTATAGCAATAAGTAATATAATTATATAAAAAAGTTGGTTTTACCTTTAATGTTTTAAATACCTTGGGGTCGGATGATCCAAGGGACAATCTCTCCCTGAACAAACCAGTTCTGCTGTTAAGATCTTCAGCAGAGGCCCTTTAAAGATGCCTCCATTGTCAGGTGCATCTTCCAAGCAAGTGGAAGATCTCCTGCAATGCTCCTATACTGTGAAGTGCACTCCCTTCACAATTGTGTTTGGTCTCACTCTTTCATATGAAAAATGCATGAACTCTTGTGCCAGGCTCTCAACTGATAAATGATTTAGTACTTTTGATTGTACTTAATTTTAATTTATATTTAAAATTAGTATACCAAAACTGCTTTTGCTTTTTTAAATTTTTGACTTGAGCATTTGCCAGAAAGGAAAATTGGAGTATGGATTAACAATGCATAAAGCTGCAAACTTATTTTGTCAGGCTCTTGTAATGTACTGATTCTTCCAATTGACGCTCATAAACCTTTATTCTTCCTATATATGAGGGATAGAAATCCTACAGTACATGAACCCATTTTTGTAACCTCCCTCAATCTTGCACTTCAAAAATATTTGTGCACAGTAGCAACTGTCTTGTACCATGAGGTTCTTAGCTGGTGTCTTTTGCAAGATATGATGCAAATAATTATATGTTTTCCCCTAAAGATAGCATATATATTAATTGTGTAGGATAGTATGCATATTAATAAGAGAATATTTCTATCTCAGGGTTGAACTATGGAATCCTCTATGCTCTCTGAGCTTGTTCGTTTTTCTGCAGATATTTCATTATCCAAATAGGTAATGTCTTCAGCACTGAAGATGTTACCTAGTTGGGTAATAAAACATCTTCAAGGAAACAAACAAGTGCAGAGAGCACCAAGATTCCATAATATGAACATTAACCAATAACAATAATTCTAGATCTTGAGAAAGTTATTATTTGAACAAAATGAGTAAGAACAACATTGTGTATGTTGGTCCTTCTTAGTAAAAAACTGATGAAGGAAAGCAAGCAAGGATGAAGGGCAAAGCAATATTCACCTCGAAATATGAAGAAAAGGTCCTTCTCTGGGGAATAATAAGCTGCATCAACTTGGAAGTTTGGAAGATCTGGCCAAACAGAACCAATAACCATCCAATCTTCATGAATCATCTGATAATTATGATGCCACACAAATCTAAGTAAGAGAAAAAAGCAGAAAAATTGTGGCATAGTATTAGGTGCATTCCCAAATCATCAATAGAAATCAAAGTCTGCACTTGGACATTATTCTGAACAATAATGCAAATCTGTTGTATGACAGATGTAGAGAATACAGAGGATAGCCTTGAGAGGAGAGAGGAAGAGAGGAAAAGAAGAGCAAAAAGGGAAACATTGCTTAAGTCCCAATGATGAAGGAGGGTTTGCATGAATATAAAACAGAGAGGAGGGGAACCACAATCACACTTACATGAGTATGTTACTACAGCCAATCTAAATAAAAGTAGTTTTTAGTTTCCTGTAGAGTCTATTTTTTGGTTGGTCTGCCTCATAAAGCTGAACTAAATATATTTCCATCTTCTATGGTCCACTACTGAGACTACTAACACACTACACTGTGCCTCTTATCTTTGCTTGATCCAGTTGCTTCCTCTGGTATGAAATAGTATTTATTTATTTATGTATTTGACTATACGTGTAAATGCGGTGGGCTTGAGGAAAGAGATAGAGATTTAGCAGTAAAATCATTTAATTAATTTAAAATTCATTTCCCAGTTTCTTTTTAAAAATTAACTGTCCCGGCCCCTCCTTGCAGTTGACCCCCACAGGGCTAATTATAGCCAGTGTCCCAATACAAAATATACATCCTTATGCTAAACCCTTGCTTCACTTAAGGTGAAAAAACCAAGTCAAATTTTAGCCTTGCATGCTCTGTCTACAGTATGTATTTCATTAACTATCTACAGCAAGAGAGGGAAAAGTTTTATTACCATTAAAAGTACAATCTCAGATAGGGTTAATGTTAACTATAGATTGTTTATGCAAGCCTACAACATTGCCATAGTAGATTATTGGCTTGTTTTGAAGAAACCAAAGCTAGCATTAACTCCAATTTGACACTCAAACCATGTTAAGAGAAAAAAAAAAAAGGATGTTTAACTTTCTTGGATGTTGCTGTACTTAAGGACAGAGAGGGGATAATATAGGAGATTAACAGAGCCAAAAATCTGCAATCTATTACTGAAGTTATCATTGTGTCCCTTATTATTTAATGATTATTAGTTATTTATAATTCTAATGACTGTGCTCAGAAGAATGGCTAGATACTTTGACCATCATCTTACATGTCCTTGAATATGATTTTATCGCCACGTATATCTGCAACAGCGTCTGCAGAGAATTTTGGATCACACCTCTGTGGAGTTTTAGGACTGATTGCCCTTTTTGGACCTGCAAATATTAAGAATCATTCATGATATCCTTTGCCTCGAATGTACAGTATTTAGAATTCATTTCACAATACTTGTATAATGCCCATCATTCTACCAACCTAACATCTGCCAATAATTAACTGCCAGAGGTGGGCAGAGCAAGGCCACTCAAAGAGGGGTTCAGCAAACCACCACAATAAATAGCACTTCTACATATGTATTATATGTACATTAGTTGGTTGCCTCAATTGGTGCAACCATGCTGATATTTGGAACATATAGACAGTTTTATTTTGTCATAGCATACAACAAGGGGTGTTTTTTGAAGGGAAGCTTCATTATGGCAAATCACTCCTTTGAATTTATACACTCTTCTTCATTACCATTTTAGAATGAATAAACATATAAGTACCATAAAGAACTTGGATGCCTTCTACATCATCTTCAGGAAGAACAAAGTCCTTCGGGCCACGGTAAGTATAAAGAGGGTACATCAAAGCTTCAGGGTCACTGGAGTGTTGTAGCCCCAGTGTGTGGCCAAACTCATGGGCTGCAACCACAAATAAATTAAAATCTGGAAAGAGCACAAAGCCATCAGGTTAGCAATAGTGCATCAGAATGCCCTTTGGGATCCAAACATATTATAGAGTAGTATATTTTAACCACCCATAAACAGTTCTAGAAACAAGGTTATCTCTCCCATCATTATTTTTATGTTTGAGTAAACTTCATAGTCAAGTGTCTATGGAGATTCTCAGTCAAGGTTACCCAACCATTTACTTGCCTTCATAATTTAAGGTGAATGGAGAATCTCTTAAAGGAGAGAACTTTAAGAGGACTAAGTTCATTTCTTTGCTCAAAACTTGCATATAAAAGTAGATGCATTTGGAAGAAGGCTTAGAAGTGTATATTTTACAGAAAATAGCATACAAAAGTTGTAGCATTTAATTTTCAAGACAGTATAATGATTAAAAAAAGTAGACATGATCAGAGTATCATATTAATCTAATTAATTGATAGAATGGATTTATATAGGCAAGATAGTACTTCTGGAGACCTAGACCAGTTACCTCTAGAATCATTAGTCCATGTTTCATCATCATCAAAGTGGACATCCCCTCCAATATTGTCACCAGGAGGGAAAGCATGAGCTAGTTGACCCAATGGTCCATCAAAAGGAACAAGGTCTCCATGCTCTACAAAATAAACAACCCAAAATAACTGCTAATTAATTAGGCATCTAAGTGGCATCGCAAATTTTAGAATAAATATGTCAACAATAGCTTACACTTTTGCCCGCATATCACCTTTGGATCCAAAAGAGATCATAATATCAGCAGTGCCGTTAAAGATCCTAGTGAAATGAAGAGGGGTGACATCACTCCATACTTGAAAAGCTTCATGCATTGCTTGGTCCACTTCTTCCCAGCTCAGATCCAGGGTATAGTTCACAATTCTGTTCATATCGCAAATGCCAATCATCATTTATATACAAGTTTTTCTCTGAATACTCAAGATGGCTTACATGCAGAGGCTTACATGTTGTTTCCATAACAATCCTGTAAAATAGCCTGGGCTATGAATTTTTGGCACAGTGTAACTCAGTGTTACTTTGAGAGAACTCTAACTTGATTCTCCTTGATTCAAGTACAACATCTTAGCTATTATATTATACTGTAATATAATACAAACATTTTCCTTTATGTGTATGTGTGCAGATGTATGGCAGAATGTTGATAATTGATCAGAAATATATTTGGAACATTTGGTTTTTATTCATTCTCTGTAATTTTTTTTTCTTGAAAAAATTAATCTCACCATGTTAATCCAAATCAAAATAGGACTTATTTAATTGTACAAGACAAATAAATACACTGTGTAGATTGATTTATCTTTGTTTCTACTTTGTTTCTACTTTGTTTTCTACTTTGTTTCTACTTCTGAACAAAGCAAATACATACACACACATACACAACATGGGGAAATTGACCATTAGAAGTTAACCGCCTTTGAATTGCATTAGCTCAAAAGAAAAAAGCATCAGGCAAATATCAGTATAATATTGGAGTAATAATAAAATGATGTTTAAAATGTTTTGGCTTAGTGCTGTATGAGACTGTTCTTCTCAAAACACATCCATAACTCTGGGTGTGTCTCGATGAGAATGATTTAGGCTAAAACCACGCCACACAAATTTTCATTTTGGTTAAGAACATACTATAAATGATTGTCATTCTGTCATTTCAGCATCGTGATTTTTTAAATTCAATTTAAAAATTTCTGAACGTCAGCAAAAAAACAACAACAAAGGAAAAGAAACCCCACTCATACGAACCACAGGAACAATATTTTCCAAAAGTACAAATACAATACAGGGAAAAGAATATCAAGTTAAATATATTCATTTTACCTGTATGTTAAATCCAACACTGGCCACTTAATTTTCCTGGGGAAAAAATGATACCCTGCCGTATCAGGCACGCCACACCGAGGCTGTTTCATTAGTTCAAAGGTTTCTGAGGTCATTTGTCCATTTCCTTCCAGGTTAAAAAAAGACTGCATGTATTTCAGCTTGTTAAGCAAAGATGTTGAGCTTCTTTTCCAAACTGTTCCTTGACTGTAGTAAGCGTCCAGATAGCTCTAGAAAAAAAAGGGGGGAAACATTTGAAAAAGATCAGAAAGGTAGGACACTAAAAACAGTGTAGAGAAAACAAGCAGATACCTCTGTTAAGAAGTTGCTTATTGCCTCAGGCCTAGGACCTACTTTAATTTTGGGGGGAAGTGGGAAAGGTAAACTGACAGTAAGAATCCAGAAGAAGAAAACAGAGGCAATAAAGACATTCATCTTCACACAACTACTGAAGTACATGGGTTTAAAAAACACTTCAGGTTGGGATAACTTTTTATAGAACAGACATCTAGGAATTTGACTTGTCACTCATTTATCTACAGTGCAACCTTCCTATTGTAGGTCAAAAGTCCGCATATCACTTTGTTTAACAAAAACTCCATGCCTGTGGTTAAGAGATTAAATGAATTGTTCAGCAGCAATTGCTGACACTAAAAATGACAGGTTGTTTTGTGCCCTTTTGTAAGGGAAATAATTTGCTGAAGGTGCAAATGTGCCTATTTTGTTTGCATTTTTTTTTTTTAATAGCATGTCTTCATTGAACAATAGGATGCACACTGAAATGAGTTCCATGCACTGTAAAAATCGTCTCCCGATACTTTGGAAAGCCATTCCTTGCCTTCTTTCCAAATTCCAGCAATTCTTTTTATCTCCTTCTCCCTCTCTTCCAATGTTATTTTTGGGGGACTTTTGTTTACTTTGTTTATTTTTTTTAAAGAGAGAAATCCACCAAAATCAATAATTCAGTAAATGGTAGTATGCTAAATAATTATTGCTAATATATTTATTTTATTAGCATTGTGCTGTGAATTAAACGTATAGATCCATCAGCTAATTTCAAATACTGAGCCATATTTTGGCTTGAGCTATCCCTACATGCGCAATTTGGGTCAACTGCTCCTCTTCAAAGTCCATGTCTTGAGAAGACATTCCACATTCTCCTACTCTCAGAAATTTGCCCATATCCTCATAAGTACTGAGTTCCTTGAAGATCAACATACATTGTCTTGAATGATCACTAATATGGATTATGTCAAAGTGCCATTGGAATATGAGAGTAGCAAGAAACCCAAGCATGCTAGGCTAGATTGGGAAGTCAAGAGGATCTTAGAAAATCATCCTGGCAAACCATGTCAAATTTGTCAAACAAACAAGTCCTATGTGGATGTTTCACTGATATTACCTGCATCTGGCTCAAAGGAAATCTCACTTTAGGGAAAAACAGCAGATTTAGGAAATAATTCTGGGAAAATCAAGGCCTAGATGCACAAAGAAGGTGGTATCCTTATGCTATAAAGTGAAAAGATTTTTTAAACTTGCTAAGGCACTTCTGCATGAGGTGTTCTTACGTATCTTATATTGCAGTATTTTTCCCATCAATATTTTATATTGTAGCTTTTCTCCTGCTTTTTATTTCAAAGGTTTAATTGTGTAACCTTTTTCTTAGCATTCTGAAGGGTACACTGAAATCTTTCTAAAATGGCAATCCAAAGAAAACCATTTATATATAAAATAAAATGTTCTATACCAGATACAGAGAGTCCTCAATTTACAATAGTTCGTTTAGTGACCGTTCAAAGGTACAACAGCATTGAAAAAGGGACTTATGACAGTTTTTCACACTTACAACCGTTATAGCATCCCCATGGTCACATGATCAAAATTCAGATGCTTGGCAACTGGCATGTATTTATGACGGTTGCAGTTTCCCAGGGTAATGTGATCCCCTTTGTGACCTTCTGACAAGCAAAGTCAATGGGGAAGTCAGATTCACTTAACAACCGTAACTAATTTAACAACTGCAATAATTCACTTAACAACTGTGGCAGGAAAGGTTGTAAAATGGTGCAAAATTTACTTATGAACTGTCTTGCTTAGTAACATAAATTTTGGGCTCAATTGTGGTCGTAAGTTGAGGACTACCTGTATAGTAACTGAAAAATAAACATTTGTTGGCATGTAGCTGGAGATGGTACAACATTAACAATGACAAAAATATATCTGATAAAACTCTTTTCTGAATTGCCAAGGAGAATGAAATTGTTGAATCATGTTATTGTCATATGTTAGACAATATTGTCTTCTTGTCAAACAACAGAAAGTCAAATAAGAAATCAGACATTTGCTCCATTCCGTTAAGGAAAAAATGGTATCATCTCCTGATAGTTTTAACCTTTTATATTTTAACCTTTTATTTATACAGCGCCCAGTTTCTCTCTGCAATGGAGATGGGGTTTTTTCAAAATTTGATAAATAAATAACATAAATACTCTTCCTACATTTTTCAATGAATCACCAGCACCTGGTTCTCCATTACTGAATTAAAATAATACCCTAAAGGCATACTCATGCACATTTAATTGTTGAATTGAAGAATGCCGTTTATGCTACAGCAGCACATAGAAATCCTTGTTTTATTTTTGTGCTTTTATCATAGTTCCTGAATCAGCATTAACGAGTTGTGACATGATGTTCAAGTCATCTAAAATCAGATCTTATTATGCAGACACAACATCATCTAAGAAATGTAAAAAGGCCTGGGAGAATTTTAAAAAGATCCCTCTATCAATTTAATATTTAATGAATAAGTACACAGAGAAAGAGGGAGAAAAGAGAAGGAAAGAAACATAGATCATTAAATAGACATTGGTTCCCAACCACCACCTAATAGACTGAATTTTCAAGATTGAGTATTAAATTTTCTGGCACATTTCATATTATTGATGAGTTAAAAATACATTTCTCCAAAGCCCGCCCACAGGATTTAGGATAACCATTAATGCAAAGAGAATCTAAAACTGCAAAGCCTAGTTATGTATATTCATTTCTACTAGGATTAAGGATGAAGGATATTTTTTTTCATAATCTCTAGTGTCAAAAGATCATGCAATGAAATGTATTTAACATTGATAATCTGGATTGACATGAAGTAAATCTAAAAGCTATTTAGATTTGATTTAGGCTTCTGTCTTATGCACACTAATAAGAAGAGGAATGATTTCATTTGAACTGCAGTTTGATGTGATTTGCTTTGCTCAGAACAATATTTTAAGGACTAGAACATAATTATTTATCAGATTCTGAGTTTCACTGAATTTGACAGCATCAGCTAAAAAAGTCTATAATGATGCATGTTATATAATACAATACATTTCAAAATGGAGGCCTTATGAGAACATCATATTCTTGAAAACTGTCTGCCCTTTAAAATAGCCCAGACAAGAAACACCAACCACGAGTACATTACCATTATGGTAGGGTTATAGTAACAAAATCTTACAAGTCTCCTCTCCATTATTTTTATTTCCCAGAAAACTAGAGAGGGCCCCTTTTGAAATGCTTCCGACGTCCTCTTTCTTTCTGTGGGCTGATGGTTTTCTAGGCCACGGGTCGGCAACCCGCGGCTCCGGAGCCGCATGCGGCTCTTTGATGGATCACCTGCAGCTCCGGAGCCTCCGCCGCCATTTTGGGCAGCGCATGCGCACGTGCGCGGGCAGGTGCGCATGCACGGGTGGGTGCGCGGGCGCATGCGCGGGCGGGTGCGCATGCGCGAACGGGTGCGCATGCGCAAACGGGCATGCGCGGGCGCGCGCGCATGCGTGCATGCGCGGGCGGCGCGGCTCCCAGGGGTTTTTTTTTTTAGGGAAACGGGTCCGTGCGGCTCGTTGGATGCTTCGGCTGGCCGACCCATGTTCTAGGCTGTCTCCCAAGGTCTTTCTCAGAACCCATTGCAGTAACTTAATAACTAACTTAATAAGACTATGTATTCAAAATACATCTGCAAAATATTATTTGTGTTTTGAATGTATTTGAAAATGTAAATAAAACATTTAAGAATCATGAGACACATTTTCAAGTTGCAACAGGAATTGGTAGATTTCATTATAATTCAAGGCAAGTTAGACATTGAAGTGATAAGTTTAATCAGATCATGTAGTCAGATTTTTCATGGTATTCCCCATTGTTTATTAGCCCTCCTTATTTTGTCTGTGTCTGATACCGGTATATTAATCATGCAGTTTGCTTATACAATCACACATTATACATCTATTTTATTTATGTTACTATGATAGAAACAATGAGTGTTAAAATAATTTAAAAGTAGAAAGGCATATATTTCTGACAGAGCTGTAACTATAATGTACAGATGTATGATTCTGATTCTATCAGTCTTAGAGAAGGCAGAGTATCCAATTTGCTTTGAGACTGTATTTCTTTGCTTCCAAAGGATTTCTGGCTATATAATGTACAACCTCAAGGATGATAAGCAAGGCTTATAATATCCGCTGGTTGGTGTAAACAAGTTCAATTCATTCTGCAATCATGCATAGCCTTATTTGAGACCATCTCTAATGGAATGTGGGAATGACCTTGAGAGACAGGAAGGAAAGTCAGAGACAGCACCATATGCACTAAAAGTTGTTTCAGGCCACAGAAGGGGGGACAAGGCATGACAAACTTATCAGAAGAGATTCTCATAGTTTTCTGGAGGGTTAAAGGAAAAAAGGGGAGAAATACATTCAGTCTCGCAAGATTCGGTTAATGTAGACTTACAATAAAGATAGACCAAGTGCCCCTGGTTGTGTTTCTTATCTGGATGACCACACAGAGCTAACATCATCATTCTCATAGGAGATGCTTGAGCAAACTCATGGAAATAACCACATCCCTATTTAGGATATAGTGTAAAGAAAAATCTGCAAGCTCTATTCAAGATTGCAATTCAGCAATGATGCATCCTATTAATATAAAAATTAAAATCAAGCCTTGGGAAAGGCACAGAAGAAAGGCAATATTCACTAGGAGAAGTTGAATGCATGAGCAGAAGGAACAAAGATTTTACTAAGTGGGATTTGGAGCCTGTGAAGCAAAAGTACCAGAACTGATCTGTGCATGGTGTGCTTGGGATTGCATCCCAAATAGTAAGCAAAGGCAAAATAAATAACTGAATTTTATTTAATTGATGCTTAAATTTAATAAATCAATGACTGTTCTCCACCTATTGCATCAAAGTAAAAAAATCCCTAGTAGTAACATTTAACTTATTCCAATGAAATCATCATAAAAGTCACAGGATTTTGAGTCCAATAGTTGGCTTCTTTGGGCATTATAGTTATAAGCCAGGAAATGGAATGGGAAGAACTTTCTTCCTTTCTTCCTTTCTTCCTTTCTTCCTTCCTTTCTTTCTTTCTTTCTTTCTTTCTTTCTTTCTTTCTTTCTTTCTTTCTTTCTTTCTTTCTTTCTTTCTTTCTTTCTTTCTTTCTTTCTTTCTTTCTTTCTTCTTTCTTTCTTTCTTTCTTTCTGATATAATGAAAAGTCTGAGGTTCTACAAACTGAAGCATGAAACAAAATGGCCAAATCATGTTTGTTTGTTTGTTTGTTTGTTTGTTTCTTTCTTTCTCTTTCTTTCTTTTTCTTTCTTTTTCTTTCTTTCTTTCTTTCTTTCTTTCTTTTTCTTTCTTTCTTTCTTTCTTTCTTTCTTTTTCTTTCTTTCTTTCTTTCTCTTTCCTTCCTTCCTTCCTTCCTTCCTTCCTTCCTTCCTTCCTTCCTTCCTTCCTTCCTTCCTTCCTTACCGCAAGCCACTTTGATACCATTTCCAGTCTTAAACTAAGTGAGGGAAAGCCAAAAGGAACACATTTCTGATGTTATATGCTACCCCATAATTGATAGAAGGTATTGAATTCTTCCACTAGGCAGTGCAGAATGGTCCTAAAAACAGGCACCTGAGAGAAGGAGACACTTTTGCAGAAGCCAAGAGTTGCCAGTAGATGCTGATCTGATTTTCGAATCAACCTGGCTTTGCCACCAACAGAATAGATGATGAAGTCCATCAGATTGTCCCCACCCAAACTGAGTTGGTATAAGGAGGCAGTCACTATAAGATTACTCAGCTAAGGACCACTTGGTTATGGACTTAGGATCAGATAAAGGTAGTAACATGAGGAAAGAAGAGGAGACTGGGATATTTTTCTTTCATCCTTAAGTGAGAAAAGGCTAGTAGGAGCCTGCAGGAAGGCACACGAGTCTAGAATATTAAAAACTATCATTTGATCCTAAGTTATGAATTGCTTGGGTGGGAGGGCGTATCTGTCTGTGAGTGTCACAATATAAATGAAATTATTGAAAGAGTCATGCAGTCTGTGTAAATGAATAAGATGGGCCATACCAGCCCAGCTGTGTGGTGTTTTTAAGCAAACACTGCAGTTTTGATTGTAATCTCAGTTCAGTACAAAGTAGTTTCTTTGAATGAGGCCGAATTTTGCTATGCTGTGTGTTAAATTAGGCAAACTTTAACTCCTCACTGATAATCATCACCAACCTCAATATATTATTCTGTCTGCCTTTTAGTTCTGTTTTTTACTATTATCGTTGTTTTTAATGCTTTTGTTTGTGCTGCTGGTCCATGACCATAGGACTGATTGATTGATTGTATTCAGTTTGCAAGAGCTACTATGCACAGCTTCATTCTCACAGCCCCAATGACCTTTTTATAGCGTATTTGCCCCATTAAATTCCCTATCTCCCAGAAGAGCATTGTTGTCTCAAAGTCTAATTGACTAGCCTCATTGGATAGGATTTAAGGGCAAAAACCTAGAACCCCTGAAGTCAAATAAGAAGGAATTGCAACAAATTGGATTTTCATTTTGAAGTGAATGAAGACATGCATTTTATTATCAAAAGGAGGGAGGAGGCAGGCACTATAAGACCTTCAAGGCTAGAGTCTCAAATGATCTAACTTTACCACTGGTTAGCCATCTCTGGTCTGTGGTAAGAACTGTAAGAACCACTTGCTTCCCAGCAGAGATGGCTCCTGCAGGTTTGATAACAGAGTCTTTGCCAAGCCAAGGAACAGAAGCAGCTTTTGTCATCAAACCCCGGAAAGACAGCAGCCAGCCATGCAGAGCAGGATGGTCAAGGCACAAGGTCATACTCTCTGTAGAAGTCAAGTGCCAAGCCTCAACTATTTCCATTTTGCCCAGATTTGTCTTCTGTTACACCACAGTCCTCAAATAGAGTTGCTACCTGTCTCTCTACTAATATTTATGGGTCTCTCTTACTACTTTTGGACTCAGGAAAGGACAATGCTATTTTCCCTCCATTTATCACTTCAATAGTATTGATGAAGAATGAGGTGTCCTGATGGTGCCCCATCTTTGAAGCCGATGTCCAAGGGCCTTCCACAAACAAAATAGATCTAGTACGTTTTGAGGAAATGTATATTTCCAACAAAAGTCATCATTGAATGGAGCCTTCACTCCACATCTTTTTTTGTGTGGTCCTCCAACCTCCCCTTTCCCACAATCACCGAAAATTGGTGGTAGTACAGCCTCTTGCTATCTTGAAACAGGAATAATTAAGTCACCACCTCTTCCAGTCAATCAATTCACCTTTTAATGGCTGAGCCATTCTTCTTCCTTTCCTCCAGCCACCAGCCACTCTCTCCCACAGTCCCAAGAAACCCTACAAGTCTCTTCTTCAAGCCATTAAGCAATAGAAAGAAATTACAACATTACATTGCAGGAGGTTCAACTTAACAACTGGGTTTAAATTCCTGCTACGGCATGGCTTGCTTAAACTATAGTAAATTGATAAGCCACAATTGATTGATTCATAAACCATGTTTTTATAAACCACGTTGAAGGGGATTTCAAAATAAGCATAGGTGAGACCAAATAAAACCTCACTTTTTACACCAGCCAGGAACAAATGTGTACTTACTCCCTTCTTTTTGTCTATAGAAATGACACTCCTACAGGGGAGAAAATTTCTGCAAGTCTGTGTAAAAATTTGTCAGCTCTGCTCCGCTCAGCAAACATCTGTCTTTAATGTTGAAAGTGTGTAATTTTTCCTGTCAATTGGAAATTCCCAGTAGGAAATATTCTCTGATTCTGCAATTTTGCATTTGTTATTATTAATTCTGCCAGACTTATGAAATAATCAAATAAAACTCATATAAATATCCTCCCTGACTACATCTTTCTGCATAGCTGGTTAATCTTTCACCCTTGCCATCTCATAAATTCATCATATTTGTGTTTGGAAAACATCATGCCCTCCAATGAAAACAATTTTCATATATATATGAAAATAAAACATGTTTTTCAATAGGTCATCAAAGAAAGTACTGAAAATATCCCTTGAAACATAGTTGCACTAAGCACCAGATCCATAGACGCAAATAGACAGGACCTGAGGTGAAACCTATGCAGAGAGGCCTCAGAGACAGTCCAACACATAGAGGCAGGGTGTAAGATGCAAGCATGAACAGCACACACTGAATGGCACAACCAAGTAGCTGGCATTGTGCACAGGAACAACTGCACAGTATATGGGCTATACCAGGGGTGTCAAACTGCCGGCCCGTGGGCCAGACGCGTCACGCGGAAGCCACGCCCACCCCATTGCTGGCAATGGCAAAACAGTCCCGATACGTCGCTTGATGTCGCGAGTTTGACATGTCTGGGCTAGACCCTCTGAAGTTCAGATAGGAGATTCCATAGAAGTCATGGACAATAACAGAGCCAAGATTCTGTAGGACTTCTAGATCCAGATGGACAGATCCAGACCAATCAACCAGACATTGTAGACAAGAACCAGAAAACAGTGGTGGTGATAGATATAGTGGTGCCAAGTAATAGTAACATCAGGAAGAAGGAATAGGAGAAGCTGGAGAAGTACTAGGGCCTGACGGAGGAACTAGAGCACAGGTGTCAAACTCGTGATGTCACGTGACATGTCACGACGTATCGAATTTTTTCCCCATTGCCGGCAATGGGGTGGGTGCAGTTTTGGCGTGATGCATCCAGCCCACGGGGCGGCAGTTTGACACCCCTGAACTAGAGAGATTGTGCAAAGTAAAGGCTAGAGTGGTCACAGTGATGCCGTAGGAGCACTCAGGGCTGTTACGCCTAAGCTGGGAGAATGGCTCCAACAGATCCCTGGAACAACATCAGAACATCTGTCTGGGAAAATACATTGCTGGGAACAGCTAACACATTGCACAGAACCTTCAAACCCCCAGGCCTCTATAAATTAAATTTAAAATATATTAATATAATATACTATTAGCCCTTTTTTCTAGAACCATCAGAATGTTCAGCTGTTATAAATCATAATCATGTTATTTGCTCACATTAACTATTTGTGAATGTTTATGTCTCACATTTCTATTTCACTGTTTCAATTTTTTTTATTGTCCATTGTTGACTTTAAATTCCAAAATCATTGCACATAAAAACTTTTGCTGTTATTGTATAATGAAACTAATGGTAAGGACATTCTTGTGAAATAATTATAATAATATATAATGGACTCTAATCTCTACTCCCTTTTCTCTCATTCAAAGTGGCAGAAAGAGGACTAGATAAAGTTTTAAGGGTTTACTGAACAAGAATGTTCATTTTGGCAAATTTTCAGATTCCTCTCCTATCTGAGTTCATGTTTGGTTTAGCTTTGCAATTTTATTGTTGCCAGCTCACTCGTCGCCCTCAAAATGCGGAGTGTGAGACTCCTAGAAACCCTTCACTGCCAGGAAAGGCAACCACAAAAATAGTCACTCTCAGGACTCTAAGCAGAGGAGACAAACCACAGATTTGTTCCTTCTTGGAATAAGAGGAAAGGATACCGGGTCACCCCAAATGTGACTGGGTATTTGTGTCATGCTGCAGGTGGGAAAGAAGACATGACCACAGGAAATAATTGGTTTGCCAGGCAAGAGACATTCTTGGTTGCAATATTCTCATACAAACCTACTGAAATCAATTACTTGCTCTTATAAACAGGCCGGGAAATTTTAGCCTTACAGGAGCAACAAGGCCATCGTGTTAAATGACAGGTTGTCAAAAAGTCTGTCTCAGACTTTTTCCTCAATGTATTAGCCAAAAAATGGAGAACGTTGCTGAATTATTGACCAGGCCTGAATTATACAAGTTTTGGTTCAGAGGCATCTAAAGGCTATTTGGATTAATCTTCTTTTAGGCATTTTAATTGTAAATCTGCACCAATTGGAAACATTGTAAGATGCCTTTTTAGATTTTTTGTGTGTGCGCCTTTGAGTTTCCACAGATTTCTTGGCAAGACTTTGAGTGATTTGGCATTACCTGCTTCCTAGGGCTGAGAGAGAGTGATTGTCCCAAAATCACCCAGCTGGCTTTCTGCCTAAGGTGGGAGTAGAATTCACAGCCTCCCATTTTCTAGCTTGATGCCTTAACCATTACATTAAACTGGATCTCTTTTTTTTAGACATAAGGTAATACAAATATTTGCCAACCAAAGCTATAGTATCCAACAGAAGCTCACATATGAAAGCTGCTACATAGAAGTAAAGCTGACAATCCTATCTGATCCTAGAGCCCAATTTCACAATGTCTCACATCTGGTTATTTGCATAGAAGCACCCCTGAAAACCACAAATGTCTTCAAGATAATCATAGTCAGATCCCTTATGTAGGAGACAGACTGGCCAAGCCAGGGGGAGGAGTCAAATGGGGACATTATCTAGAATCCCTTTGTGGGCACAAGAGGGCGAAGTTTGACACCCCCCCCCCTTGAATGCCATTGAATCTCATCTAGTCTCACCCAGGTGCAAAACACCAGTCCAGGAAGATTCTTGTGTATAGGCTTGAGCAATAAAATAATTAATTGAACTCTTCAAGTGTGGTCTGGTTGTTTGCACCTGACACTTGCGTATGTATACAGGTAGTCCTCAACTTATAATGGTCATTAATGACTGTTCAAAGTTACAATGAATCCTCAAAAGCTACTTACAACCGGGATCCAAAGTTTCAATATGTCTTCCCCCCTCAAGGTCATGACAATTTGGGTGCTGGGCAACCAGTACACATTTACTACCTTTTGAGGCACCCCATGGTCATGAACCCAACTTACAACATTTTTTCCAGAAACTGGCTTTTATTTCCGGTTTCTGGGGAAAAAGGTGCCATAGCTAACAATATTTTACTCAACAAGTGCAGCATTCACCTTATGACAGCTGCGATAGCTTAATCACAGCCGCCAAATAAGATAATAAAATCGGGTCCAATCATATGATCTGCTTTACGACTGTCATGATTTATGGCCATAATTGCGGGGTTCAATTATGGCTGTAGTTGAGGAGTACCTGTATTCAGTCATACAATTAAGACCTTAAGACAACCGTTTTCATTGTAAAGAACAAATGCATTTATCATTATTCACAAATGTCAAACTGTAATAATATTTTTTAAAAATAAATAAATCAAGAAACACAATCCTTTTGAATTTTGATGAATAAGGTTTATTGAGCAAAGATATACCGCATAAGAGTTTTAATGAGTGTTTTTGCTTTCCCAGGGGAACTTTCTACACAGGCAGTTCAATATTGTTAGCTTCTTGCTGGTTTTCTCCTGTCCTTTGTTTAAGATAGAAGGCAGTTTATCTCTTTGAGCCCAGCCTGTACCTGGATATTGTTTATACAAGAGTTACTAGCCTCAGTGTAAGAACCCCCACTACAACAAGTGTATGAGGCAGGTGAAAAAAAACATAAATTAAAATTACTAATAGGGACTTTATCATGAGACATAGCAACAACCTTAGAAACCTTGAGAGCAACACAAGAACTAAATGCAACACAAGGACCAGGAACGCGCAACCTTCCAGATGTTGTTACATTGCAAATCCAATCATCCTTGATCATTGATCCTCCTAGTTCAGGCTAATAACAGTTGCAGAACCAAAAGCTTCTCATCTCTATTCCAAGGGTACATCTGTCTTAATGACTGTGGCTTAGCTTAATCCATGTTGCAAAGAAAAAGGTTGTAAAATCCAGCTGGTCATGTGACGGCCCACTTAACGACAGCATGACTTACAACCAGTGGTGGGATTCAGCCAGTTCGCACCACTTCGGCAGAACCGGTAGCTAATTTTTTGTTGTCCAGGCCCAGAACAGACTTCTGGAAGTGGCATCCACACAGAGAACCGGTTGTTCACATATTTGAATCCCAACACTGCTTACAAGCATAATTCCAAGCTCAATTACTGTTGTAAGTTGAGGACTACCTATACCTGAGAGGGCTCAAGATGTCTATTTTAATATTATTTTAGATCTTGACTGTTGTCTCAGTAAGATCTCCCACTCAATTACCGTCCCATCAATCTCTTGGTTAGAAGAAATGCAGTTTCCTTTCCCCAAAGTAAAAAAAGGTTCTGGATCCTTCCCTCCCCACTTGATTTTGAAGCACTATAGCCAGTATCTGTCCCAACGTGACCTAACATTGCCAAGTGATTATAAGTAGGCATGTTTAAGCTGGTTAGCAAATATCTCTACTGGAGTGATTAAAATCCCATTACGCTTTAATTTTGTGATAATGAAAAAAGAAAGCTGGAAACATGGTGATTCATCTATGAACTGAGCTTTAGTTTTAAGTTTTTTGTTTTTTTTAAACAGTGCTTGCTTTTCCATTTCTTGGGTGGCGTTTTTGTTTTGTTTTGTTTTTGGTGGGCATCTCTTTTACCAAACTAAATAAAAAGGCTTGCAATGCACCTGTTAGCTAAATGGCTTCAAAACGGGAATGCATTGAAGCATTAACTAAATTAATACACATTTTGGCATTTCCGCTTTTCCCTGCTGTTTGGAGTTGAATAGGGTAACAATTGCAAATGTCTCTTTTTTTGTACATACATGGGGAAAAGTGTCTGAGAATATGGCACAGATTTAGGGTTTTTTTTTTTTTGGCCTGGGGCCCAAACTATGCCTTGAACTGAATCCATCAAAACAACTACTTACTGTAATTGCCAATAATAATATGGAGGAGGAGGAGGGGTGGAGTTTTCTGGCTCAATACTGGAAAACACTAGAAACTTCTCCACCAAGTTTTTTTTTTAATTGTGTATTTTTTTTTTTTTTTTACAAATCACAGCTACATTGGTTCATTTAAGGAAGGCGTGTCAAACTGCCAGCCTGCATGCTGGATGCGTCACGCTGAAACCACGCCTACCCCATTACCGGCAATGGGGAAAAAGTCCCGATACGTCACGTGACGTCATGTGACGTCGCGAGTTTGACATGCCTGATTTAAGGACTGGGGAAAGAGGACTGACTTAAATCCACAGCAAATATCCTGATTGGGAACATAGCTATTTTAATTTTGGGAAAGCTAGAGTATTTTAATATTCTATAATATTATTAGTGGCTAGATGTATCTGAGATTTGTGTGTGACAGATTCTTATTAGATTCATATATGGCAGGGGTGTCAAACTGCCGGCCCATGGGCTGGATGCGTCATGAGGAAACCGCGCCCACCCCATTGCCGGCAATGGGGAAAAAGTTCCGATACGTCGCACAACGTCACGAGTTTGACATGTTTGATATATGGTATAGGGAAAAGAACATTTTTTTTTCCTGAAAATGTACAATCTATTTTAGCATATATTTTTTTAGTTTTCAGATATTGTTTTACTTTAACAGACAAGGTACTGGATGACCTCTGGTGGTAACAACGTGCCATGTCTTATAATCATGTTTCCCCAATAAGCATTTAAGCATTCAGCTGGGCAAATCCTTTGGAAAAGCTGCATAGGAGCACATACAAAGCATCTCTTTTTCCAATGGTAAGTCAGTGTTTCCAGGCAGTGAACGCAGTCTTGTGAACCTAGGAAAAGACATCTGTGTCTTAACTATTTGTAAAGAGTTGTGGGATTGGCACACTCCCCTTTGCATTAAGAAGGATTTGCATAGCTCACAAGTATTCTATGAGAAAGTGACTAAATACTTGGGTCTTTGCCCACGATTCTTTGAAGTATTCAGAAAACCGGACTCTTTCCTAAAGGACTATTAGTAAAAGATAAAATTACTAAAAGAGTATTTAGTAAAAGATAAAATTGAAAGTCTATGTTTTGGGTGAATTTTTAGTAAACCACTTGCAAGAAATGTTAGCTTTGACCTGCTGAAGATAGAAATCGCTGGACTTTTGGCACATAAGGAAATGGGAAATGATGGCTCAGCTCATTACTTAAGAAGCAGATACTGATCCTGAGTCAAAAGGGTCAATAAGACAAATCTGAGAATTGATAACCTTAACAGAAAACAGGGAAAATGGAAAATAAGAAAAGAAAAATTAATAGTAAACTCAACGACAACTAAGGTATACAGTAACATTGCTAAGTTAAAAAAAAATCATTTTGTAATTTGTTCATATATCTTCCTCACTTAGATCAAAGTGTTAATATACGGCTATGATAGTCATAGAAAAAGGCACAATTGTTTTAAGGTGTTGCAGACAGGTGCTAGATCTGTGTTCCTGCACATGCGGAAGCACCTTTCGGAGAATGAATGTTGCACAGTACCAATTAGAAGTGGCTGAAAAATTGGCACATCTTTTAAAAATGGAAACTTGCATATTGTTATATCACTAATCCATATCAGAGGCTTAAAGAGGCAGTAAAGAATTCAATTATGTCATTCCAACTGAATGCATTTGCAGCCTTATGTTGCCAGGTGATTAGATTTAAATTACAAAACCTGTTTTCTAAAAAGTTTTAAAAATCAAGGAGACCATTGTTATAGCAGACTGCAGCCTAGCTTTACAATCTGCACAAAAATGATGTTAAAAAGAAATGTCTCAAGCCACACATTTGGGGGGAGCTGACGACTGCATGTTGCATCAAAACCACCTAATTAAATTATCCTGTCACAAGCACAAGAAAACAAAGGTTGTATGACACATCAATGACAATGTTTATGAAAGATGTGGCTTACATGCTGACCTACAATTTCAGAACGAAGGTTTCTAACAAGCTCATTCCCAAGAAGCACAGTCAAAACAGTTGGCAGCTGCTATTTTAAAAAATAAAAATAAAAATCAGAGCTGGAGTTTGAACTGAACAAACCCCTGAATTAGATTTATAACATACAAATACAGGTAGTCCTCAAATTATATTGCTAAGTGAGAAATTTGTTAAGTGAGTTTTACCCCATTTTATGACTTTGCCACATTTCTTAAGTGAATCACTGCAGTTCTTAGTCACATAGTTGTTAAGTGAATCTGGCTTCCCCATCGTCTTTGATTGTCAGAAACTTGCAAAAGGTGATCACATGACCTTGGGGCACAGCAAGTCATAAATATGAACCAGTTGCCAAGCGTCTGAATTCTGATCACATGACCACGGGGATGTTGCAATGGTCATAAGTGTGAAAAACGGTCATAAGTCACTTTTTTCAGTGCCGTTGTAACTTCAAACGGTCACCAAGCGAATTGCTGTAAGTCAAAGTCTACCTGTATAGTTTTGTCCATACAATGTTTTAGACAAGTTGTTTCAGATGCTAACATTTTTGTGTGTGTGATAGAAAATCATGTAAGTCTGGTTCCAGAAAGCAAAAAGAATAAAGCCTCACCTTTGAAAAATGCTGAATGGAAATAATGTATTTTAAAACTGTCTTAAATCAGTTGAATCATTAAGATGTTAGAGTTGGTGCCACTAATAAGAACTACTAAGAGGAGCAATGAAAACAGTTGAATTCAATTAATCTAATACAGTTGAAAAACTGGTGCAAGTTCTTGGCACAGGCATATTGATTAGTACATTTAGAGTATGTCAAGACTTATTAAGAGCTTCGCGGGATGACATTCTGCTTGGCATCAGCATTAGCAACATTCTTTTGAAATTATTTGTTAAATTAATCCATAATGAACGCAGACGTACATTTGAAATTTCAGCCCCAAGAAGTATCTGGTGGCATGTAAAATTATCCTGTTTCATAAAGATTTAGAAGTATTTTCCATTCTATTTGTAATAACTTTGAGCAGTTTTGGTTAATGAACATCTCAGCATTCCTGGCCCCCAGTTTTATCAGTTTGCATAATCTGAACTAAAAACTATCAGGAGTTTCTGTTTTATTCAATTGCTTCATACTAGTACATTAGAGGTAGTCTTTGATTTATAACCATTCATTTAATGACTGTTCAAAATTATAACAGCACTGAAAAAAAGTGACTTACGACCGGTAATCATCACAGCATCCCCACGGTCATGTGATCAAAATTCCAGTGCTTGGCAATTGGCAGGCATTTACAATGGTTACAGTATCCCGGAGTCATATGATTATCATTTGCAATCATCCAGCCAGCTTCTGACAAGCAGTCAATGGGGAGATGTTGGATTTGCTTAACAGCCATGGGATTTATTGAATTGCAACAATTTGCTGAATAACTTTGGAAAAGGTGGTTGTAAAATCAGGCCCAACTCACTCAATAACTGCTTTGCTTAACAACAGAAATTCTGGTCCCAACTGTGGTCGAAAGTCAAGGAGTACTTGTATATACATGAAATCTATTCTTTGTCTGGCATTTATTTTTTTTAAAAAAATGTTTTCTGGACATAAGTCCCCAACTTCTGCCAATTGGTTATATTTTTTTCGTATGACAAGAGTTGCTATGTCTTTCCTCTTATGCCCATTAAACTGTTCTTTACCTATTATTTAGTAATATTTTTAGTTGGTATGTATTTATACCTGGACTACTGCAAACATCTGACTTCTAACATTGTCCACCCCTTACCTGCTTTTTATTATATATTCCACTTTAGTACATTTGTTCCTATATTACTTATGTTTAACTGAAAGGAACCCTGAATGTTTGTTAGCTTTAAAAATTATACATTGTATTGCCTGATTTTCACCTTATTTATACCTTTATTTCTGTTCAATTTTAATCTTTAATTTCATAATTTTTATTTCTAATTTGCCCTGCGTATTACTGTGCTACATTGTTCTAGCAGCTTACTTTTGATACTTTGAACCCCATATTTTTTAAACAATATAAAATTTGACCAGAGTAACTTAAAATATTTCACAGAGATGAGACTACAGTACAATAGGAGACAGGTATTTCTCAAAGAAGCAGATATTAGAAATTTGATATTAGAGCTTTGTTGGTTTTGAAAGAGCTGAAGGGAATATATTTTCTTAACTGGCTTCCATTTACCGTTTTCCATTTTCTTGTAAAAATGAATTATAAAGTAACAAGTATTCATTGTATTTTTAATTGGCATACCACAACTTTAAAAACCAATCACTAAACTGTTGTCCTAAATCCCTGAAATATGGTTTTATTGTAAGAAATGATAAAAACTTAGAAGCTATTCATAGCAATCTGATACCTTTGTAAGAAACAAATGATATAAATGGATTGATTACACTTTATTGATGACCTTGTTCCTACAGAACCTATAACTTGGATTTTCAAAAGATGTTCTCTTTACATTATTTGTATCTTACCGATTTGCATCTTACAACTTGAAAACCTGAGATTTTATAAAGCACAGCTAGGGAAACTGGATGCCAGGAGCAAATCCCCATTCCTATGCATATTTTTCTCAAACATCAGTTCAATGTATACCCACCTGGCTATGCCCAAATTAGGTAGGGAACTACTGATACAACCTCATTATGGCAGAAAGGGAGGGGAAAGGAGTAATAAATACATGATTCACTCACAAATGTACATCTCTAGATTGAATTTCATATTTTTTATTCCCCATCTACATCAGAGAATGAAAACAAGCACTATTTCACTTGGGGAAACAACAATATCAATGCCAAATCTGGCTGCAACCCCCGCCCAAATATTTTGTCCATTTTGAAAAGATTGGCTGAACATAACTCATCCTAACCATAGCTGTTCCACAGTAAGGCTTATATCAAGTATTCAGGTTGTGAATATTAAATACATCAGGCAATTAATCTCTTCACCTGCCTTATTAAGGCATTTGAAAACCATCTTCATCTCTGCAGTACTCATCTGATCATTTGAGGTTTTTTTTTGCTGTACTAACGTATTTAGTGTCTAACCCTTAGATAACCATTACTTTGGAAATCATGAAATACTTTGCGTTACGTTCTTCAGTTAGAAATGCTGCACCCTGGAAAATAAAGATATTGGAAGCACCATCTACTTCAATTTAACTGACTCCCACAACAATTATGTCTAAGTCTACGACTTCCTAAAAAAAAAAAAAAAAAGTTTGGCATCAATAAGAAGTGGATTTCAGCACATCCACAAAAAAGGCCGATAGAGCAGGTAAGTTCATATAGGGCTATGGAAAACATCATGGGATACTTATTAGGAGCAGCAATTGAGTCAGATCAACAAGTCTGAGGTATTTGATGTACTTCCTCCTGCAACTTCAAACTGCCTTTTTCTTTTGCAGAGAGCCAAATAGCAAACTCATTGATGTTATATCATCCTTGGACAGCTCATAAAAATTCTGCAGCTAACACACAATTCCACCTGCTGTCTAACATCTCCCAGCACCAGAAAGATTTTTAAGGGCTGCTAGTGACCAATAATAATAAAAAATAAAAATACTTAGAATGCACCATATAGACAAGAGATTATCTTGTTCTACCTGAATCTGATTATACAGTGCACAACACATTATCCTGAGATAAATACTACCATGTTTTTACCTAGTATGGTAAACTCTAAGGACTGTATCATATCACGCAGGTGATCTCACAATTCTGATGTAGAAGGTCTAGATTTTTCCTGACTATTCATCTAATTACCTACTAGCAGTTCTTCTACATATAATTTGTTTCACAAAACAAAGTCTTGCAAACATTTATATTTAGCTAAACATAGTTATCCAAGTAGTCCTTGGGTGTAAATCAGTTGTTGGTAGCTGGCTACATATCATCTAAAGTAGTGCAACTCTTCCTAATTTTAGAGTGCGTATACCTGAAAATAGGATAATAAAAACATATATTCTCCACATTTGGAGATGGGAGAGGAAGGAGAATCATAAGTTTATTCTCAGCATAATGCACATCAGAAGATTTAGCTTAATTTTCCTATTCTTTAAGATGTAGACCTATAGATAATAAACACAAATGATGTTTCAAGTTTTACAATTCTTTTGTCAAAGGAATCTTCCTAGTGCCTCTAAGAAAACAAAAACAGGCCACTATGAATGTTCAACTAGAAAACAAAACAAACTAGTAGTAGGATTTGCTGATAAATTAATAAAGGCTTTTATCTCCACAAAGCTGTTCAGTTATGGCACAAGTGATAAGAGGTGTTTGCAAAGCACCAGCCAAGGCTTAAGGTTAATAACCCTTCCTAAAGGCATTCATTCCACAAGAACCAATCTACCAAATTCTTATTCTACTACAATTGTAACATACATCTGAAATTCAGTCACTCATATTGGACATTTCTGATGCATTCAACAATTTTTTGGTTTTGAGTATAGGACCCATAGTCATATCCTTCACATTTTAAGACTGTTACAAATCTGAATCTTTATTGTTCTGAAATGATAGAAACTTAAGACAAAAACCTCCAATTTTCAGTCTCAGAAGTGTGTGGTTCAATGCCCTTTTCATGTGTAACAAGGCTTCCTTTAAAAATAAAAGGAAAAAAAATGACTAAAGTTCATAAGGATGTGAACGCAATCCTTGGTTTTGAATCAGTGTTTATAGACTGGGCATCACAAGATCCAGCGTTCTCTTCACAGGTGCTCTTGCTATGATGCTTGGCGATCCTTTTGCCATTCCACAAATTCATCAAGAAGAACAGGCCCTGGGAGGGAGAAATGGCAATTACAAACTGCAGTACTTCAGAGGAAATTCAGACTTTTTGGCAGTGGCAAAGACAACATATTCCAAAGTGGATGATCAACCATTCTTTTAATTAATTTGTTGTGCTTTTATGCCATTTCATCCATTTTGACTCTAAGACCTAGGAGCTCTGTAAACAAACAAGAAAGCAATCTACTATCATTACAACCTTAGGCAAGACTTTTTTTTTAATGAAAATTAAGAATTTTTTCACACAATTTTGTGATTTATGAGTGGGCCTAATGAGGAAACATGTCCAGCATGCAGTTTAGACTTTCTTCCCTCGTGGCTAAGACATATTTTTTGTATTTTTGCAGAGCCATACAATGTTAGCTTAAAATATGCTGACATGTAACTATGTTACTTTTATTTTATTTTTTAAAATAGCAGAAGCAGGAGGCAACACAGGGAAAGAATTCTTGAAACAATTATCTACACTGTACTACTCCTGAGAGAAAGCATGGAAAGTGGACATTACAGACAATACCAACCAAATTTTATCGACTCTACCTCATGTTATTTGCCAGTATATGGTACTCTGCAACTACACGGCCAGTCTACTGCTAGCAAAGATTTTTAAAAAAAAAATTGGAAAAATGTTTGGTTTTTTTATTTTAAGCAGAGCAATAGGTAATACTTCCATTTATGGAAAAAATAGGAACACAATGAGCCTTCTTCTTTTTCCCCAATTCTTACTGCTAAAAATGAACCATAGCCCAATTTATCCACTTCAGAATTAGGCCTTGTCCATGCATTTGCATTGGATCTTCCATTAGTATATATTCAGAATTGGTGGCAACTATATATTTTGATTATAAGCTGACATATATGGCCTCCTGTGAACAGAGATTATTAACCTTTCTGGCTTTTTCCCTCCCTCTACAAGTAGTGACAAGTAGTAATAACATTTAAAAGAAATATTCTTTGTAGAACTACCTTGCAACAAGATTTATCAGGAAAACAAAAGACTGAAGGTAAGGTATATGCTAAAATTGCAATAAGTTAGCTTGCAGAATGAGAGCTACAGATAAACATAGACAGTAACACTCTGCAATAAAACGAATGCCCTCTTTGCTGTAAGACTCTTGAGCCACTTATACCTCAAAAAAACCTAAGATAAGATAAAAAGTAGCAAGCACTTTTATATTATATTCTTCAGTTAAAGATTTATTTCATCTGAAATTTGAGAAGAAATTCATTCTCTCATTCTATGCTTTTCCTTAGGGAAAAATTCCATCCATCCATCCATCCATCCATCCATCCATCTATCTATCCACCCACCTACCTACCTACCTACCTACCTATCCCAAGACCTACAAAATACATAGATTGTTAAGAAGATGGTGGGATTTTAATTAAATACCCTAAATGAAATGGAATACAGGTAGTTCTTGATTTACAACTGTAACTGGGCCCAGCATTATGACTAAGTTGTGGGGGTTGTTAAGCAGGCCACGAGACCACACCCAAACATTATTACTTTTGTGGCAGCTGTTAAGTGAACGATGCGGTCATTAAGCAAACACGGCAGTCATTAAGGATATTGAGTGAACCCATTTTTACCAATAGCTGTTTTTTCTGGAAGTAAATTCTGGAAACTGACAAAAAAAAAAAAAAAAGCGAAAATCATGGTCCCAGGATGCTGCAAACAGACATAGTTGGTTGCCGAGTGGCAAAATGCAATCATGTGACCATGGCCAGGTGTGTGTATGGCCATTTTAACTTCAAAAACAGGTTGTAAGTAGTTCTGGGGAGGATCATGGTAACTTCAAAGTTACTAAGCGACTTAAGTGAAGACTACCTGTATCGAGATTCCTTTCACTCAATGTTCAGGCTTGGGCACAGAATAGAAGCTACACTGATTTCTCTGTGGATTTTTTGTCAGGACTTGGATAGGAGGATGAAAGGCTGTACTTGACCTATCAGTGGTACCAATACCATCAACGATGGTATCTCTTTAGCTTCCTCCAAGGGTTGGAGGGTAAATGGCACTGATTTACACTGGTTCTACTTAATTAGATGTACCAACTGCGAGGAGGGGCTCAGTTCTGAGTCCCAAAGGTACTTTTTCCTGAGGCAACTGGACTTTCTTGTGTTTCTTTGAAGACGTTTCGCTTCTCATCCAAGAAGCTTCTTCAGCTCTGACTGGATAGTGGGGAATGGAAAGATTTATACTCCTTGCAAACAGATGGTCATTTGCATTCGTTTAGCGAGTCATTAGTGCTACCTGGAAACTTATCTGTGTCTTCAGGGTCACCTGAATAGTGCAAATGTGGATGGAGTCTTCTTGGAACTGTTGAAAGGACTGTGTTGTAGACTGGAGATAGATGATGTCGTATCCCTCCCCCTCTGTTGAGAGAGGGCTGTTCAGTTTTGACATAAGATGGCCTCTTTGACCCCTCTTTCAAGCCAGCGGTCCTCTCTGTCCAAAATGTGGACTTTGCTGTCTTCGAAAGAGTGGCCTTTGTCTTTTAAATGCAGATGGACTGCTGAATCTTGTCCTGATGGGTTTGCTCTCCTGTGTTGTGCCATACATTTATGAAGTTGTTGTTTAGTTTCCCCAATGTACAGATCTGCACATGGCTCACTGCATTGTACTGCATATATTATGTTGCTCAGTTTGTGTCTGGGTGTTTTATTCTTGGAGTGGACAAGCTTCTGCCTTAGTGTATTCTTGGATTGAAGTGTGCATGTATGTTGTGTTGGCTGAAGATCCTCCTGAGCTTTTTCAATATTCCTGCAACGTAGGGAATGACTACGTTGCTTCGTTTATTGTTTTCTTGGTCTGTTATGGAGGAGCTCCTGCTGGGTCTTTTTGTGAGATTTGATGAAGGCCCCCTTGGGATAGCCACAAGTTCTGAGGGCTTCCTTGATGTGTTGTAGTTCTTTGCTCCTCCATAACAGATGAAGAAAACAATAAATGAAGCAACGTAGTCATACACACATACAGCTATTAAAGACCAAGACATGTGCAAAGTAATGCATATGATGTCTACATTTAATGATTTTATCATCTGAATGGAAAGAAACAAGGACTTATAAAGATATAAACATATTTGAAACGGCAATGTTAGATGTGGTGTAGAAAGAGACTTATTCTTTTTTAGCAAAACAACATGTCAAACCACAATATTACCTAGTCATGAAACATAGGCATGCAGAGTCCCATAATTCAAGGACATTCAATTCATACACCATCCTAGTATAGTTTCTCAATATTGTGTTGGGAATGCTATTGTTTTTTGACTGATTCATACAGATACAAAAAAATCAATTAAACTAGACCTTGAAAATTTTGTATTATCAAATTTGTATATAACATATTTTGAGTATGTTCAATAAGTCATGTATAAAGCTCCAAAAGGAGATTAAAATGACATATGAATTCAGATTAAATTTATTCTTTAAGTATCCTGCACTACTATATTGTCCATATTATGGAAAACTAAAGAAGTTTAAGAATATCTTTCATTATAAGTAAAATATGTACCCATACATCAAAATATGCTGATCAGCATGTATGAAACATTTTTGTCTGATAACATTAACAGAGTCGGATGCTATTATTTTTATATGTGAGCCCAACACTATATCTCTCTAGAGCACGGATATCAAACTCGATCACTTCATGTGATGTATCGTGATGTTTTTTTCCTTTGCGGAGCTGGGGTGGGCGTGACGCATCCAGCCCGCGGGACCGCCAGTTTGACACTCCTGCTTTAGAGGATCTAAATAATACCCAAGTATAATATTGTATTAATCTGAAAAAAACATTCCAAGCTCAAACAACCATTATGAATATTCCAAGAATGAATAAAACTTTGATCTCTGGGAACGCATCACTTTGTGTTCCGAAAAACACTAAAATTTTAGGGTTGCTTTTCCAAAGGTACACTGAATAGTTAAGGTGCAGCAACTTTTGTTTCCACAAATATGTTACAGCAAAGTTTTTTGGTGGAATATTACAAGCAGGGCTGTTTTGTTCCAAGCTTGAAATAAAAGATGTTCTATGACACCTAAACCTATATAATTACACCTAAACTGCCTATTTATGCTTTTTTTGTTTTCATATGAATATTACTGATTCAATCTCTTTAGAACTGTAATGAAAACTGAAACCTTTCCAAAATAATGAATATAGAATACTCACATGCCCCATCTTCATCATAGTTGCTAAGATCTGCATGGACAGTTCTACTGAATTCTAACACATTGTACCACTGATCTTTGTTAATTACTTTGTATTTTGACTGCTGAAGGAAAATAAGAAATGTCATCATTTGATATACTGTGCCATATGTGACAAGAATTGTATACTTTCAAAATAAAGAGTTTATAGCACATCAAGAAATGCTTGAAGAAAAAGTTTCCATGTGAATTTAAACAATCTGACTTGACTGCAATAACGTGGTTTTAGTACACTAACAAGAAACATCAATGCATATACATCAGTCATCAAATTAGTGATATAAAAATGTAGATTTCTACTTTAAATTTCCAACTATCATTGCCTTTATTTTGAGAGAGACATTTGGCAGAGAATAATGTACTAAAAATGCATAGATTTATTCTGAAATACAAAACGTCTATTGTAAGTCTGAAAACATAAAAATTAAAAAGCATAAAAAATTGCAGAGTATAGTTAGCATAAAATGTGTGAAGGAGGATTAAAACATCAACCCGGTTTGATTTTTTTTCCTAATGTATCCCTACCTCCAAGTATTGGTAAAACACTGAAAACAGTGGCCATGTCCTTCCAAGAAGAAGTGCTAACATAGATTTCGCTGTGTCAATATCAAGACTTCGCTGATCTTTATCCTACACAGGTTCAAAAAAGTGCAATTTAGAAAATGTATAAAAGCGCAATTAAATCATTATTTTCTTAGACGATTCACTTACCCTTGCAAAGTCAAATGCATATCTGTAGATATTCTTAAATGTTGAAATGTCATTCAATTGGGATCGCAAAAAATCAAATTTACTTTGCAGCTTTTCTGTACAGTCACATCTTAAATAAAAAATAAAATAAGTTACATGTCAAATATTTGGGGAAAGGAAATGAGTGTAGGTATGATTGAACACACAGGCTATTAGACTCCAGGGGTCTCAAGCTTGTGACTCTGCATGTCATTTTTTACAGCCTACAATGTCCCTAATCTTATCTTTGCTTGTACATCAAATCAGAAATTCTCTATTGTTTAGTAAATTTGAACATACTATTTCTGAATTATGAGCACTTCTCAAAAGACAAAATGAAAATGGAGTAAAATCTCTAATTATGATCTGGATTTTATGTAGTGCCTTAGATGTGCAGCTAACCTGGGATAGGGCTAAGGTTTTTTTTAATTTAATAAATTTATGTTTAATGGCAATCTGTGATACTTTTCATTTTCTAAACGTTTGCCTTAACAGACCCTTTTGCGTTAGTGAATGAAAAGACTTTAGTATTAAGGCCCTGCTTTCTGCCTTTTTTCAGGTTCAGGGCAATATTAATATAATCAAATACAGAAAATGATGCATTGTAGTCATTACATATGTAATCATTCTCCCTTTCTGTTCATTAAACATTGCAATTTAATGGTAGCTTTTGGAGGAGCTCTGAAAGTTACATCCAAGACATTGGGGGGGGGGAGGAATAACACAATTAAATATTAAAAGAAATAATTTTTTAAATTAAACAATTAAAAATTAAAGTTGTTTCAAAAATTCAAATTTCTGCATTGTATAAATGGATACCCTGGGAACAAGCTTGGGAAGCTGCTCTATTCACAACACCATAACAGGCACAAGAGCTTCATGATCCCAATATCTAGCCAGAAATGACTAATGGATGCTAGCCCTGCGCTTTCAGTACCACAAGTTAACTGTAACACCAACATTGAAAGATAATCTTGCTTCAACTAGATATGAATATGATATATATAGATCTCACCACTTTGTTTTAGAATTTTGAAGCAACTTTCGTTCCTATTCTCCTATTCCTGTCTCAATCAGAATAAAGCTGGAAGGGACATTGGAGATCTTCTAGTCCAGCCCCCTGCTCAAGCAGAAGACCCTATACCATTTCAGACAAGTGACTGTCCAGTCTTTTCTTAAAAACCTCCAGTGATGGAGCACCCACAACTTCTGATGGCAAGTGTTCCAGAGGTTAATTGTCCTCACTATTAGGAAGTTTCTCCTTAATGCCAGGTTGCTTCTCTCCTTGATTAGTTTCCATCCATCGTTTCTTGTCCTGCCCTCTGGTGCTTTGGAGAATAAGATGACCCCCTCCTCTTTGTGGCAACCTCTCAAATACTGGAATACTGCTACCATGTCACCCCTAGTCCTTCTTTTCTTTAAATTAGCCAAACCCAAATCCTGCACCATTCTTCATATTTTAGTCTCCAGTCTTTAATCATCTTAGTTGCTCCTCTTTGCACTTTTTCCAAAGTCTCAACATCTTTTTTGAAATGTAATCAAAAGTGGATGTAGTATTCCAGGTGTGGCCTTACTAAGGCTTTATAAATCGGTACTAATGCTTCATGTGATTTTGATTCTATGCCTCTGTTTATACAACCAAGGATTATATTAGCTTTTCTGGCTGCTGCCGCACACTGCTGGCTCATATTTAAGTGACTGTCCACTAGGACTACAAGGTCCTTCTCACAGTTACTGTTTTTGAGCCAGGTCTCGCCTAATCTATGCTCGTACATAGGTTTTTCCTACCTAAGTGTAAAACGTTGCTTTTCTCTACATTAAATTTCATTTTGTTGGACAGGGCCCATTGTTCAAGTCTATCAAGATTTTTTTGGATCCTGAGCTTGTCTTCTGGAGTGTTGGCTATTCCTGCCAACTTAGCATTAACTGCAACTTTGGTGAGTTCCCCTTCTATTCCCTCATCTAAGTCATTTATGAAGATATTGAAGAGTACTGGGTCGAAGACGGAACCTTGTGGTACCCCGCTGCTTACTTCCCTCCCTGTAGATGTAGTACCATTAAGGACGACTCATTGAATACGGTTTGTCAGCCAGTTACAAATCCACCTGGTGGCGATGCTGTCTATCCCACATTTTTCTAGCTTACCAAGAAGTAGGTTGTGGTCTACTTTGTCGAAGGCTTTGCTGAAGTCTAAGTATACTATGTCCACAGCATTTCACTGGTCTACTAATTTAGTCACTTTGTCAAAGAATGAAATATGATTGGTTTGGCATGATCTGTTTTTAACAAACCCATGCTGGCTTTTAGTTATAACTTTATTTGTTTCTAGATGTCCACAGATCTGTTCTTTGATTATCTTCTCCAGTATCTTCCCAGTGTGTTCTCTGGGGATAGTATAATTACCTGCTCAAAGGATTTGCACAAAGGTACTACATGAGCACCTTTGCACATGCTCTGAAGGATCCTTCTGTGCTCAAATCTGAAGCACTGCACAGTTCAAGAACATGAGCTGTCACAAACTAGTATCTTCAGATTAATGAAGGATGTAACATACAAGCAAAGTTAATCGTATTTGCAGCATTTTGTTAAATGAAAATGTGCATATATATCCAAATGTTTAGACATATCGAAGAGAGCTTAAAATAGAAGTTCTTACTGTAATGAGGTCATCCCTTTTAGCCACTCTTCTTTTGTAAAAAATCCCATGCTTTCAGCCTCTAATTTCCAGGCTAAAACTAGCATAATAATCTGTAAAGGAATAAAGAAATAAAAGTGGGCTCAGAGGGGGGGGGGAATCAAATTTACAAGCAACATTTTAAACAATGGTTGGCCGCAAAAGTTATTTATCAGTTCAAATCTCTACTCTTTTCAAATGTGTTGGGACTACATATTTGAGGATTTGCAAACTTGCTGACACTAAATTTCCATTTCTATTTAAGTATTTATTTATTTAATTCAGTTTGTACATCGCCTGGCTCCCAACGACTGTGGGTGGTTCACAAAAAATATGTAAAAGTATAAAACAATAAAAATAGAACAAAAGTAGGAGTTGGCAAAACAAGGCAGCAGCAAATACACACCCATTTCTTGAAGGGGACTAACCAAAAGGCTGGGCAAGAGACAGGTCCTCAAGGCCTCCGAAATGCAAGAAGAGGATAGCTTCGTCTGAAGCCTCTGTATGAAATTATACCAAAACCTTTCCTGTTCTGCCCTCCATAGCATTAAAATGTTCTCTCTAATTGCTTATTGCTGGAAAGCTACCGCTGCAGGAAGTGCCTGATCCTACCTTTTAAAAAAACTTTTTGAAGTATCCCCATTGTTTTAGAATGCCATACCCCCAGAAATGCACCGGAGATTCATCAGGTACCGCCCTTTTGGAGCCATTAAAACAATCCATCAAAACACATCAAATATTACAAATACCTTTGGAACCATCAAAACAATATTACTGATAGATACCAATCAATAGTAGGTTTTGGGTGCCCATCATTTTTTTGTTCCTGATGGTATACTAAGTGATGGCGAACCTTTTAGAGACCCAGTGTCCAAACTGCAACCCAAAACCCACTTATTTATCACCGGGTGCCGGGTGGGCGTGGCTGCGATGGTCATGGCAGACTGGGTGGGCGGGGCCAGGGCGGCGGGGGCCAGTCCCTCACCATCTCTGGGGCACAGCATGGGTGCCCACAGAGAGGGCTCTGAGTGCCGCCTCTGGCACGCGTGCCATAGGTTCGCCACCACTGGTATACTACATTTATTTTTATATAGTACTTGGAGAGCTATTAAAGATCTTTTCCTACAATCTTAGGAAAGCCTCCACTTAACCATGAAACATTAAAATGATCACAAATGTGCTCTGGAATATGCAGTGGCACTTATGTAGCTGCAACACTTCAAAATACCTGTCGTCTTTTTCTAGGGTCATGCAGTGCTCACTATAGCAGAATCCCAAGAAAAGGTATATCCGATTTAAGAAGTTGCAGGCAGGTGTTAAGTTAAAAATAAAAATTGGGGATGTTCACATTTCGATACAAACTGCTGCACGGTCCTACTTGGTAATACTGTTGAGTGCATGTACCGTACTTGCATTACACATTACTTTGGTAGTGTCTTAAAGTCAAAGCTGCAGGGCTGTAGTCAGATTGTTTTGGAAATTATGCAGCAATACTGGCCACCAGCTCCTTAGTTTCAAAACTGAGGGAACATCTGTGATTGTTTGATCATTTCATTGTAGGTGTTAATCAGTGAGCACTTCCCATCTAAACTCTCAAACCAAAATGCTCCCCAATTATATTTCAACCAGGAAAACTGATTAACATAATAAATACCCACCCAATGGCAGTCAAGTTGAGATACTCTACAATGGCCTTTCCAACAGGAAATGGAGTGGTCTCTTGGAGGGACCAAGAAATTTGTATCCTCAACTTTAAGTCTGGCTGTCAATGATACTGCTAAAAATGTTTGGTTCTATCATAAATGTAATAATTAGAGTGCATTGCTATTTATGTACTGATTACTTCCTTGCACTGATTACTGTCAACCACTGTAAGTATAATATATATTGGAGCATCTGTAAGGAGAAATAGCTACTTAAGCCTTCCTACGCATTCCAATATCTTCACTGTTGTTCTCTCTTTGCATATTTTTGACTTTGGAAGAAAATATAAAAACATAGGGGTATTATACAGAAAACAGTGCAAGGAAGTTTCAGCACTTTAAGATCTGCCCATGCCCAAATGTATTAAGACATTATAGGATTTCAGTTGTAAAACTGAAATATTTTTTAAAAAATCAATTTTTTAAAGTTGCTAAAATTTGCTAATTTGTGACAGTAATATTAAGAAAGAGTAGAAAAACACGATGTAATCAAAGAATGGACAATATTTAAAGGATATTAGCCATTTTGTGGCTTACGTTTTCAGGTTCAACGCCAATATCTTCACAGAATTTTTCCATTCCTTCAGGTCCTACAACTTCATCATCACCTTCAAAGGAAAAAAAGGGCATATCATGCTATATTAATCTGTCCCTGCCTCATTCAATGCCCAATCATAGTCAAAGCTGGAGTAGGATGGGAAACCAGCAGACTCTGTTCTCATGAGTCACTTCAGTGTTGCATATAGTTTCCTAATTACACCATATTCCAAATGTTTCACTGAAATCAGTTTCTGCCATCCAATGTACAGTTCCAGTTTTGAATGATTAATTTGCATTATAAAAGAACATATAAGATATGTTCATACATATGTATGTGAATTTGAAGCAGAATCTACATTTGCTCATCTCTATATAATAGGAGACATATGATATTGATACAATTATAAAGAAAGACTGACAATCATTTAAGTATTTTAGCATCAGATTAGCACTTTTTCTATGAATATAGAAAGATGGAAAAAATCTAAATGGTTTTTGCAATATATTTGTTTATGTAACAAATATTCATTCATTTGCAAACAAAATATTTTGTAAAACAACAGTGTAACTGAATATATCTTGCTCTTCTCTAACAATTCAATTTCTGCAGCATTACATTTTCTAACATAAAGAATGTTTTCCTGGTTTGAATATGTATTCCTTCTGTCCTGGATAAATAAATAAATAATAATCTCATACCATTGGACCTTAATGGGTTTAATTTTGACCAGTCACTGTTTCTCAACCCAACCTGCTTTTCTGAGAGGATGAAATACTTTGTATCCATGTTTATAGGAATAAAAACAAAAAAAGAAGAAATGTATTTTGACTTCATAAAAATGTATTAAAGTATTCCTCTGTTTTAGCTGGTAGGCATACTTGGACTGATCAGGATGGTCTATGTACTCAACTACAGTTTGCTTAAATGGGGTTTGTTGAATAAGCAACCATTATTGTGTATAATATATTTTGTTAAGCCATAAACCTTAATTTGCAAACTTCCTTGGATAGATTTATACCATTCACCTACCTAAAGCCAAACAAATCACAATAGATATATATTTAAACAGATGTGATATTCAACAAGCCAGGTTAAAAAGTTACGACATAGCTCAATATATGAACAACAGAATTTCACACCTGAGAAACTCCCATGTGTGTTCTTCTCTCTAACCCACGGGTGTCAAACTCACCGCGTCACGTGACGTGTCGCAATGTATTGTGACTTTTTTCGCATTGCCGGAGCTGGGGTGGGCACGGCCTCCGCATGATGCAACCGGCCCATGGGCCGGCAGTTTGGCACCCCTGTTCTAACCCAAGAACAATCTTTCTTTTAAAGTAATATGCTGCTATCATTCCCCATGTTATATTTAAATATTTTTAAACAGATGGTTAGTTTCACATTAAAGAGGAAACATGCAGAGCACAGTCCTAGTATTACTAAGTAATTGCATTAACCATGCATTAGTTTCATACCTGCATATTCATAAAACCAAGCCAGGCACTTCTTGCTTGAAAAATGCTCCTCACCACTTATTACTTTATTGGAAGCTGGTGACCTGCAATAACTTAAATACATATTTAAAAAGATGTTGGTAAACATACTATTACTTTAAAAATCCCCAATTATGGCTTATTAATAGGTAACATTATCTAGAAAATACTTAAATTTGCAGCTTTAATTTACTACTTTTTACATATTTTCTAGGGAGCAAACTCCCTTTTCTTTTGAAGTACAAAAGTGATGTCTTTTTTTCCTTTTCTGGATATTCTCACAACCCATTCTAAAGTTTAAAGAATTAACAAGCTACGTAACAAACCAAGGTTTAGTCATTTTATTCTGTCAGTAAGTTTTTTTAATCACTAATTTACAAAACATCTTGGCATAATATAATATAAATATAATTCAGAAATAAAAGCTCCTCACAAAACTCTTTAACAAAAGTTTTAATAACGTTTGCATGGAACAAGTGGATTCCACTTGGAGTAGATGATCCTAAAGGTAACACTGGCCCAAACCAAGTCATGTAGGCTTTTTTTAGATATCTACTGGCAATGTGGCCAAGAAACCTCCCAGCAACGCAACTTCTGCAACACAATCATTATTCTGCTAAACTAGGTAAATCTGTAGATAAACAGCTGCATTCTATGACACAGCTACAACTTCTTGAGTGATTCCTGTGCAGAGTATATTGTAGTAGTTTAAACGAGAGATGACAAAGTTATAAATCAGCCTTAGCACCTCTGGACCATGCAAGGATGCAACTGGAATACCAAGTAAAGATTCTGAAAGGATTTTAGGTCACAACTGCTATCTCCTGCTCCACAAGGAACTATGGCTCCAAGAAAACCTCAGATTACATACCTGCTACTTCAGGAAAAGTCAGTCAGATTAGAATACATGGAAGAAGAGTTCATGCATTCAGAGTTCCTATACTAACAAAAGTTCTGTCTTGCTGCAATTCACTCCAAATCTGCCACCTCATCCACTCCCTTATACCCTCCAGGATAAAGATCTAAAGCTAGATATCATCAGCACATTATGAAATGTAACTGCAAAATGATAATCTCTCCAGTGGGTAGGTTTAGATATTAAATAAAATGGCCAATGGGGCTGAATCTTTGAGTGGCTTCCACTGAAAGCTCAAGGGCTTGTACACTCAATCAAAACTGATTGGAAACACATTCAGGAATGAGCAGAACCAGTATAGGACTAAGGTTTAATCCCCAAACCATACTGGTGGTCCAAAATTATATCAAGGTGATGGGTACTGAATGCTGAAAAATCTAACGTCATCTATAAGAGTAGCTGATGCAGTTTCCCTCCCATCCCCAGGTATAAAACCCAAATGGAAGGAATCCAGACAATCCATTTCATCCAGAAACCTATATACTTAAGTCCAACCATCTTATTAAAAAGGGTATCTGCCAGTAATTATTTAGGGCAGCCAAGTGAATGATGGCTTGAGAAGTTATACCATCACCTTCCTGAAGGCTGGTATCATCTCCTTCCTCAAGAAGACACTCACCTCCTGCATCAATGTTTTAATTCCTTTTCTGGCCACATATATCAGGTAAGAAGAGCACTGATCTAATTTGCAAGGCAACTGAACTCATCCCACAGAGGGACCAGTATCCTTCCTCAGGAGTTAGAGGCTTGAAGGAATCCCAGATGATCTTGCAAGATGTTAGGCTTGACATCTCATGAGATTATGCCCATGACAAAATGTTTTGGTAATTATTCCATTCCTAGATATATTAGTATAAAAGTAAATCCTATCAAATTCAGGAGGTCTTAGCATTTCAATTTGACAACATATTCCCTATTGAGATAGATGAGTCATATTTTAAAGGCCATGTAATATGTGCCTGTCTGCAGAAAGTAATGTTTTAGTATAACTGAAAGCCTATATATTCTAGATGACATTCAACATTCATACCCAGAACTAAAAATATAAGCCAAAATTGTACTGTACTGAACTGTCAGTTGGGAAACATCTAAACATTTGATCTATTATGTTTTGAGCCTCAGAAGCATTTGGACAAATTGGAATTGATTCAAAAAAGGTTAAAAGACAATTGCTAAGTTAACTATGTGCTAAATGCTATGAAAAACTGAGAAAAAATGGGCACTTCCACCTCTCAGAAAAATAACGGGGTGATGCAATTTGTTCTTTACTGGTACAGAATGCAATACCACAATAAGGATCTTAAGTAATAGGAAGCAGATTCCAATTAAGGAAACCATCCTGCAGTAGAAGAAGTGGAATGAATTGACTAGTGAAGTTTCATTAGATGTGTTCAACCTGAGGGTGGACTGGAGAAATCTGTCAAGACTTTAATTTGTATTCCTATACAAAGTAGAACTGAATGCAATCTTACACATAGCACTTAGCAGCTATAAAGGCAAGCAATTAGAAAGATAATTGAATGTATTAATTTAATTCATTTTACCTGCCCTTGAGTGACTCAATATTTACTATGCTTGTAATACAAAACTGAGGACAAGTGTTACTACCATTGAAAAGCCTGGCAATTGTAGCTCAGGTATGCATTTATATTGTAGTCTTCACAGTATGTTAAGTTACTTACAAAATGGCTGCTATGACAAATAATAAAACACATTATTTATTAGAAAGAAAACTGGAAATGTTGTTTCTTGGTATCTCTTCCATTTCTACAGGATATTATTTACTATCTAATCTTTTGGTGGACATTTCCAAAAAAAAAGCATGAACATCTTTCATTTGTTAAAGAACATCTAGCTACCTGAAATAACCAGTGCTATTTAAATTTCTGCAATGCTTTTTATAATGAATTGTAGGCAGCATGCTGCAGAGAGCTATTCTCTTCTACTTTAAAACACTACACTAATTGTGGTTTCATTTCATCCCTTTTTCAAGTAACAGTAAGCTAAAATGAAGTGCAATTGAATATGGAGAACATCATGGCTGCATCTGCAATCTCAGGTGTTACTATTTCAAGGCATCCTTTTCCATTAGATCTGAAACATCTGTCACACTATTATATATGATGCTTAACAGATTTCATTATGCTCTTTCAACAGCTGATATTATCTTTAGTCCGATATATACATTTTCACTATTGATTGTAGCAAGTTTTAACTGCAATTCTAGAGCTATGGTCCACGTTTAGTTGGTATTCAGGGAACAGGTAGAACATGTTTGAGATTCTAACAGCACAATTCTATGCATGTATATTTAAAAGCCTGTCACGCTGAATTTAACAGTATTTGCACTCCTAAATAAGTAGCAGCTTTAGGAGAGAAGAGGGAGAGAACGGTGTAGTTACCTTTTTTTATAGTAGATTGAAAAAGTTGTGGTTAGACTTTGGGGCAGGCCAATGTGAACAGAATTCAACTTTTACATTATCATTTTATATTACATTATCAATCAACTGGCTAACATTTCTGCAAATATATGCAATAAATTATATTTTTAAATAAAATACTGATTCATTACCATACAATATATAAGCAGGGAGATGACCAAAGGTGTATCAATGTAATCCTTTCTAGTGTAAATTTTAAGATGTTATGTCAAAATCTATACTTTAGCTACCTTTTTTTTATAATTTGTCTCTAACAGTGTTAAAAGATGAAAAGTCTAAGAATTTTTACATATTTGATGGAGAGTAATTCTTTGAGCACTTTCATTACATCTTGACTTGTATTGAAAAAGTAATGGGTACAGAATAATAGGGGTAAATGGACATGTTAATTTTTTTTCTGTTCAATTATGTCCGATTCTCAGACTGGCAATTCCCTGTTTTCTTGGCATGGTTTTCCAAAAGTTGTTTGCCATTGCCTCCTTCCTAGAGCTGAGAGAAAGTGACTGGCCCAAGATCACCCAGCTGGATTTGTGCCCAAGGCAGAACTAGAACTCTAGGTCTCCCAGTTTCTATCCTGATGCCTTAACCACTACACCAAACTGCCTCTCTACAACAAGAGTAAAAACATAAAAAAGCACATAAGATTAATCACCCTAAGATGGATGTCCCTAAGCAACTAAGAATAAAAAACTCTAGTGGAATATAATTGCTTTAACAATCTTATGTAGAGGAGGGTATTTCGTGAACCTGGGGGCTGGGCAAAGAATTCCAAAGTACTAGGAGGCACCCACAGTGCCCAATATTAAATCCTGGAAGGTCTATATTTATCAAGACAGAACATTTCCAGTTAAGAGATAGTGAATTCTGTCTAGCCTTCATTCAGTTTATATGCCAACTTGCTTCTCCAACCAGCTAGCAAAAATTAAAACAGAATACGCACACATTCACTTTTCAGAGTGGGTGGCATATAAATTTAATAAGTTATATGTGTGTACATACACACACACAGATATGTTTATGTATAAATAAAATCAGCTGAAGGTGAAATTACACTACTCTTTCCTAACCAGCTTCCTTACACACATGTTGGGCTGCAACTCCCATCATCATAAGGCAACATGTTCTATTTCATCCTGTCCATAGGCACCTGGAGGAAGGATAAGCAGGGGAGGGGCAAATAACACATACATCATGATGTCAGCAAGCAAATTACAGAATTTATATACTTGACTGGATGCCATTTCATCCTTCATATAATATAACACATGCTGTTATTTTAACACCACATGGTTTGTTGTAGATACCACCATAGGGTCTGGTTGGGGGAGATGACTTTACTATTCTCCATTACAAATCATTCATGGATTTTGCAATCACCAGTGCAGACCAAGCACACTAGAGCTGATGAAGGCTCCTTGAAACATTACAGTCATTATGCAGAGCACCGTTCCCCTATCAGGTGCTCACAGGATGTTCATGATTTCAGCTCCCAAACAACCCAGCCAGCAAGGGTATTGAATGTCTTGCTAATGTGTGAGTTTAATCCAAAACACTTGGAAAGCAGCACGTAGGAGAAATTTGCTACAGAATCATCAGTGAACCTACTAGCCCTTCAGGCAAGGAGCAGTACAAAGAAAAAAAAATCATCCTAAGAAATGTTCAGTTTTGGCCAAGGAAGTATGAAAAGCACATTTCTTAAGAGGCTAAGAGAAAAAAAACAAAAGACCATGCATGGAATGAGAGGCAGCAATTATGTTAAAGGCAGATTCAACGGGGGGGGGGGGAAGATGGCAGTACCTGTCATCTCCATCCTTCCTTACCTGTGTCAGAAAAGGTGACCAGCAATTGCGTGGGGGTGGGGGAAAGGAAGAAGCCCTCCTCCTCAAATCAGAGGGGGGCCCTTCGGAGATCAAAAAGCAGGCGCTCGTCATCGCCTTCCTCGGGGGCTCAAGCCGCGTCACCCATAAAGGAGACCCCCCCTCCCCCGACTGACCCGCTTGGGCGGTCCCAAAGCTAGGCCTGTCCCGCCGCAGATCCAGTACCTGCTGATTTTACATTTCTTGAGGCCCGATTCGTCGCTCGCCTGCCCCGCAGATTTGCGCTTTTTTTTCACGGGCATCTCCTCTCTTCCCCGTACAGCGGACCGAGCAGAAGACGAGGCGAGCCAGGCCCTCCAGCGTGCCCCCCTCCTCCCGGGTGATGAGAGCGCCAGCCGCCGCCTCTTCCGTCCTCGGCTGTTACGAAGAAGCAGCGGCTCTGGGTGCCGCCGCGCCTGCTTCGTTCTCCAGCCCCTTCCTTTTCCTCAGTTTCCTGCTACCGCCGGGCCTGCCAGGGCAAGCGCGCGGGGGGCACGGACCGTTCCACGCTGAGGTAGAAGCAGCCGCGGCGGCGGGGAAGCCGGCAAGGCACAGAGGAGTCGCGAACGCGATTGCGCCGCCCCGACACGAAGAGGCGGGAGCAGGAAGTGACAGCGACGCGCCTCCGCCGCCCTCTCGACTGGCACCCACTCGCCCCGCCTCCTCCCGGGCGGAGCTAAGAGACGGGGACAGCGCCGACGCGTTATTAGCCCCGCCTTTCGGGAGCGTTTGCGCGCGTCACTGGGGAGAGGTTGTGACGTAGGTTGAGAGGGGCCGGGCCGGGCGTGAATTTTTCCCCGGGGCTGCTCGTGAGCCCGTAATAAGGGCTTTCCCGAGACGGGCAAGGTCAGGCATCATCCCGCCTAATTCAGCAAAGGCTCACGGATAGAGGTAGTGCTCGCCTTAGAACAGTTCATTTAGTGATCGTTCTGTAAAAAGTGTAACTGTACAACTGTTTCACTGTAAAGAAGTGACTTACGAGCTTTTTTCACACTTCCCACCATTGCAGTGTCCTCATGGTCACGTGAGCAAAATTTGGATGCTTGGCAACTGGTTCATATGGTTGCAGTGCCCTCAGATCATGTGATCAGCTTTTGCCACCTTCTGACAGAAAGTCAATGGGGAAGGCCAGCTTCTCTTAACTAGGTTACTAACTTAACTACTGCAATGATTCACTTAACGACAGCAAGAAATGGGCCAAAACTCACTTAACAAATGTTCTGCTTAGCAACATAAATTTTGATCTCAGTTATGGTCGTAAGTGGAGGACTACCTGTATCTTTTCAGAAGTCAAAGGGAACTATTCCCAATTACTGGTTGGGTTTTCATCTCATGCCCAGCTATGGTTAGCTTGTTTGGTTTATTTCTAATTAAAACAGTTTGCTGAGCTTGCACAAATTCTTAAGTTATGGTTTAAATAGTTGGGGTCAAACTTTGCAAACCAAATGATGATGAAGCTGAATCTCTATTGATAGTATTGTTGCTTTTAATATTGTATACAGCTATAAAAACATGTCTTTTGATTTGTATGCCCAGCATTTTAGATAATGCTTACTTTTTTTGAATGTTAAATATATTGTTGGGTGAGTCATTTTCACTGAGCCCTAGAAAGGCATTAGGGGTAAAATCACTTCTGAAAATACAGCCTAGGAAACTGCAGGGACTTTATGTAGTTGCCAGGAGTCAAAACTGCCTGAAGGCAAAATAAATCAATGTTACACTGTAAGTGTAAAGGAATTTAAAGATGCCATTGGGGAAAGTATGAAAGAACTGCTAAGAAGAGACTTGCAGAAAAAAATTATACACAATCTAGAGATTGAAGCAATCTTGAGAAAAAAACTTGTTTAGCACTGTATAAGATGGACAGATAAAAACTTGCCAGGTTTTCAGTTAGTTTGTTACTTTATCCTACAACAATAAAGTATGTAGCATTCTTGGAATCCCTGCAGTCTTTCCTGACTTGGCCTATCTTGAAGGGCTGACATCAGTCTTGAAAGCCTGAACAATGCTGAACAAAATCAAGGGATGCTTGCATCACTTTCTCCAGTAAAGGAGAATGTCAAAATTCCTTTATGGTAAAGTAATTAGTTATATGAATGAAGAAACAAAAAAAGATTTGTATTATATTATGCTGTATCATTTAGCAAGATATATATAATGCCTCTCCCCAATTTGTTATCCTCCAGATGTATTAAAGGGCGTTCCCATGATACCGCACCATGGACATCTGGGATATGACATTTGAAGATAGATGATTCCTAACAGCATCATGTTGGGGCAGGCACGTGTACAATTTCAGCAGTGAGAAAAGAATCCTTGTAAATGTTTGGATTCAGTTTAAAGATAGTTAAAGGGAAAGTTTTCTTTGATGGCAAAACTGTATAAGCATTAAATAGAAGCATGATTTCTGGCATTCAAAAATATACAGTGCATAGTCAAAACGTAATTAACAAGTGTGATGGTTAAATTGCAGGGCTGCAACCAGTAAGACTCAGGTTTTCTTTATCATTAGAAAATGGATCATATAATGATTTAGGGATAAGCATAAACTTTCAGCCCAATTTATCTCACATAATTGTGAAGATTAAATTTGAGAACTCCATGTGTACTGCCTTGAGCTGCCAACAGAAAGATTGGTAGTTGAAATAAATCCACATGTGCTCTTAGAAATGAATTAAAGTGTTGTGGAATTTTGTGTCTTCAGATCAGGATAAATGGTTTGTAGTTGTGGTTTTATCCTCTAATGAAAGGATGTAACAAAATAGAACTATATTTTTAGTCAAGTCTCAAGTTTAGTGAGGCTTACAACTAATTTCAGAGAAGTGTAGCTTTTATGAGATTAGTGAGTGAAGCATAATATTACCTATTTCTTGAAAGTCTAACATATTTAATAAGTCAGCGTTAGTGATAGAGGAAATGGAAGCAAACTGAAGTTCATTTGTGATACAGAACACCAACAGACTACACTATTTCTACCCAGCTTATATTCCATGTTTCCTGAAATGCAGCACCCAGAGTCCTTCACTAGTAGTTGGCGGCTGCTGGGCTGTGTAGTTCGACTATCTGTAGACTCAACAGATTCTCCACGCAGTATAGCAACCCCCTCCAGACAACATATCTCATCACCTCCACCCAACAATGCTTTTTTTTAGCGTGAATGATGGCACTCGTAATGTAACACATCTGTAGGGCCATTCTACATTAATCGTGCACATTTAATGCCGCTCGCGCAGCATCCACCCAAAGCAGCGTGAGTTACACGCCTAGCGATTACCTATCACACCGATTGAGTTTACTGTATTCCAGGGTTCTGGAGAAGTGGATGCGGATTGCTTGATACACCCTTAAGGCACGCGTCTTAGCATTAGGCGGCGTCCGCCATTTTGGTTGCCCTAGTAACCGGGCCTAGCAACGCTGCCCGCCGGGTGCCTCTGAGAAATCAAACAGGCGTTTCTTCCTTACCTTTCGCGGCAGCCCGGTGTCCGTTCCCGCCGGTACAAAATAGCAGCCCTTCAAGCAAAGGAAACCCTTATATAATAGTCCTTGTTTTTTTTATGGGAAGCGAGCCTCCTTCCGTTTCCTTCGCGTTACCCCTTCATCTCGGGTCCTCTTGGTCTTGATCATTCCATTTTCTCTTCACGTTGTTCCCTAAAACAATGTTCTTAAACTCTTCTGGGATGGGGGAGAAGGGCGGACGCCTTGGTTAAAAAGCGGCTCTCGGCTTTCCCGCAGCGTTTCCAGGACTTGTCTCCGTTCTCCTAGGCGGAGCTCCAGAGTCGCGACTGTCATGCCGCTCGATGGGGACGGCGATGGCGACAAGAGGAAGATTTTCATTTCGGCCACTGCTGGCAACTACTTTGGGCTGCCGTCGTACGGGAGCCTGGCACCCCTCTCTGCCAGTCCAGAACTGGCCAACTTTTTGGATGATGGCAACGAATTTCTTCTCTGTGTGCAGCACTCAGAAGACCAGATTGTTGTCTCAAATAAGGTACTGTGACGTCCTTTTTAATTATATTGTTATCAGTGTTAGATATTTATTCCACCTTTTATTTATTAATATGTCTCTGTGTGTATAAATGCAGAGATATTGATATAAATACAAAAAGGCTAGTTAGAGCAATAGTCTTCGACTTTTCCCTATAAAGAAGTATGGGTGTGAGAGTTGGACACTGAATGGCTGATTGAAGAACTGATGCTTTTGAACTATGGCGATGGCGTAAATTACTACCTATATTATGGACAGCCAGAGTAACCTACAGAGAGTTGTATAAATCCAGACACATCGCTAGAAGCTAAAATCATAAGACTATGTCTGATTTCCTTGGCTATGTCATGCTGCAAATTCATTGGAGAAATCATTGATGCTAGAAATGGTTAGTGGAAGAAGACACAGGGGCAAGCAAAGAACACACTGGCTTGATAATATCAAATCTGATACAAAGTTGAACACCCAACAATTGAAAGAAGCTGTGCTTGACAGGGTAGCATGGAAAGCGCTTGCCTATAAAGTCATCAAGAGTCAGACAAGACTAAATAATTAAAAACAAACAAATATGGAGCATGGAGGAAAGAGGAAGGAGTGTGTATATGTATGTGTGTGGGTGCACACACACACAGAGAGTATGGAGGAAATGCAGATAGTCCTCGACTTACGACCACAATTGAGCTCAAACTTTCTATTGCCAAGTGATACATTTGTTAAGTGAGTTTTGCCCCATTTTACTACCTTTCTTGCTACAGTTGTTAAGTGAATCACTGCAGTTATTAAGTTAGTAACATGGTTGTTAAGTGAATCTGGCTTCCCCATTGACTTTGATTATTTTTTGTGTCCTTCTGATAAGCAATCATATAACCCCGAGACACTGCAACTGCACACTCCACTGCAACACATGCCTGTTGCAAGTGTCTGAATTTTGATCATGTGACCACGGAATGTGACTGGTTGTAAATGTGAAAAACAGTCATAAGTTACTTTTTTCAATGCCGTTGTAACTTTGAATGGTGACTAAATGAATTGTTGTAAGTTGAGGATTACTTGTATTACTTTTTGTGTAGATTAATGTTGTTCCCTTAGGTTTTATAGCATATATATGTATACCTATATCAAAATATCCTATTGATATAGTGAGTGCATCATAGTGTTATTTATTAGTCTGTAATATAAATCATACTTTTGATGCAGGTAATCTATGATACGATTGAAATTCTGTATTGTAAGGTAGGAAAAATTCTAGTCCCTAATCATGAATAGTTTTCCAGGTAGTGTTTATAATGGTCTAGATCGGGGTGTCAAACTGCCGGCCCATGGGCCGGATGCGTCACGGCAAAACCGTGCCCATCCCATTGCCGGCAATGGGAAAAAAGTCATGATACGTCGTGACACGTCACATGACGTTGCGAGTTTGACACCCGTGGTCTAGATGGACTGATGCTCTGATTCACTAAGCTGGTTTATACGTTGTACTGTTGAATAAACCACAGAGGTTAGATTCATGCAGATTGGTAAGCTAGAACCAGCCATGTCTTCATTTAGAACAGTTGTAAGCCTGTTGTTTGTAAGGCAGCTTTATAACTGTATTCTTAAGGTATCAACCCACAGAACATTTAATGCTTCTCTACAAGCCTTTTACATGTAGGTCATTTATTTCTTAGTATGATTTTTAAGTGTAATATTATAAACAATCGTTTCATTAAAGAGAGGGAGGAAACATAAATTGCTTTCTCTATGTGTTGCACCATTTATCTTACCAAAACACATATTTCTGTATCTGTGCCTCTTGGTTTAGATTAAAAAGTCACATTCTACTCTAGTATTTTTAAAGTAAATCCTGTTTTCCTTATTTGCTTTTCTTTGTATATGATATTGCCAATATTAAAATGTAGCTCAATGTTTCTGTTTTTCCTCTCTGAGATAGGAAAGTTTAATATTTGTAGAGTGTGCCCTATACTTTTAATAATTTACAAATATTGTCACAGTGCTGAATTAGTTTTCTGCTTAATAGTTCCCATTAATTTCTGTGGTTCACATTTATGCAGGTTGAAGTTAGCAATTCTGAAGACAAAATGCTGGTATTCTTCAAGCTGCGACCAGATGTTATTACAGAAGATAATCTTCACACCAATATTCTTGTATCATCTATGTTAGATTCTCCAGTTAATATGCTTTATCAAGCAGTGCGACAGGTATTTGCACCGGTACTACTGAAAGTGAGTATGCAGAATCCAGGTTGTTTCAATAAATCACAGGATTTTTCTCATACATTGAAAACGTACTAGTTTCTTATAGTTCTTTGATCATAGACTTTACTTCATTGCTTTGACATAATGCTATTTTTAATTTATAGAAAGTAGCTTTCTCTTGTCATTACTATTCAAAATTATTTGTTAACAGTTAATTACATGCAAGTCTGGAACAGCTACAGTTATATTCCTTATAATTAATGTAACTTAATTCACTGTTAAGAATCATGTCAGCTATGTTTCAGCAGTAAGAAAACAACCAAAGAATGAGATAATAATGTACGCATAATTAAATAGAGAAAATTGTTATGATAATGAAGTTATGTAGTTTTGATAGAAAAGCTATATAATCTAAAATCTTTATTTTAGGATGAAAAATGGAGTAAAGATTTTGATCCCAAACTGCAAACTCTTTTGAGAGAGTTAGAAGCTGGCTTAGGTTCTGTTCTAAGGAAAACAGATACTGCTTATACAGGAGCAAAATATCGGGAAGATGATGTTCAAGGTATATAATGCTTTATATTTATAAACTCTGAAATTTAAATTAGATATAGTGAGAAACAGTTTGTCATTTATTGTCCAGTGAGTAGGCATAGAAAGTGTATAATAAATAAAATGTTCTATTTATTTCAGTAGTATTTCAGATAACAACATTAGAATGATGATATAAAGAATGATAGACTAGTGTTTTTGTAATATGGCATAATATATTTATGTGGAGTAAATTACTAAAATATATGCTGTAGCTGTTAAAGATCTTCTACTTGATTGGTATACAATCAATTGAATATTTGTTTTTTTACAGCTATACTTTGCCCAAATGATGAATTTCAATTCTGGACAGAGCGTGCTCAACATGGAAGTAAATCATGTAGCAAGGACAGAGCTTCTCATTTTAAAGAGCTGTTTGAAGCCATTGCATATGTGTGTAACATTTATTTATTTGTTAAATTTATTTGCCACCTAACTTGCTGTGGGGCTACTCTAGGTGGCTTAAAACAATAACAATGGAGAAATGAAAAGAAGTGTAAACAACAGTAGCAAAGTAATGGAACAATAAGCAATGAAAAAACATTGAGAATACAGTGATGTGGGCGGGTAGGGAAGCAGGGAGTGAGGTGGGAGGTGGGGTTTGCTATCAATCTAGTAGGCATCTCTAGTGTGGTAGTCCCCATTGGGTCCCCAGACCAACTGGCAGAGCCAGGTCTTACAAAAGGATAGGAGGGTGGAGGCAGATCTCACCTAGGAGAGCGAGTACTATGGAAGAGAAGGCTCTTCTGGATCCCGATAGTTGGAGTTCTTTGACCGATGGAACCTACAGTAGACCCTCTGTCAGCATGAGTGGGGCAGGCTTGTTCTAGCGGGACAAGATGGTTCATCAAGTGGGCTGGACCTATGCCATTAAGGGATTTAAAGGTCATAACCAGCATATTGAACTGTACCTGGAAGCAGGACGGTAGCCAATATAGTTTGTGGAGCAGAAGTGAATATGGGCCATTCTAGGGCCCCCTCCCCCCAAAAAGTTTATTATCAAATAATCGCCAAATAAAAAAATTAAATAATGATCAAATAAATAAAAACAATAAATAATTAAAAATTATCAAACAAAGCTGAATGTTTAATTCACAAATCTCCCCAACTTTCTACATACATGGACAGCCTGTCAGAATTTTTTACCACAGCCATACTGCCATGCAGAAATCTGAAGGGCTTTTGTATCAGGGAAGCTACATTATGAAATCAAAACAATATACTGCTGCATTGCTTCTGTTTTTATGCACACTGTAAATCATAAAGCAGTCTATAGTTTTATTATATATGCTGGATTCATGCAGTCAGTTGTAATAGAACTGAGTTGTGTACAGATGAACCTTCATATACAAGTATTGGTTTTCATTAAATTGTAATCTTTGCTTGAAAATATATCTTCATGGAATTTCTATAGGAAATTAGCATTTTGCATATAGATAATGACATTTGAAGAAATGTTTCAATAATGATTTTAACTCATCATAGAAATCAGGAGGCTTTCTGCTATCTGAACTTTTGATTTTTGTCCTTATTAGGATATTGATAAATAATGGCAGCATTTGTCATACTTAGCTCCCAGTTAGATTAACAATAATGTGTACTTCCTGAGATCAGCATAAATCAGATGTGTGTGACCATTATGGCATAAAGGTCTCACTAACCTTTTTATAACATAGCAAACACTGAAAATGGGCAGGCAGAGCTCAGATGTGGCCGTTCAAACATTGTTTCGTTGCTTTAATTAAGAAATTTCCTCCTCATCCCCACCCCCAGCTGTCCCGTTCTTCTTTATCAAAAGGGCACAGACTCTTTTTCCCAGTGTCATAGCACACTTTTCAGCCAGCATCCTTATTTCTTTTGGAATTGTTTGCACCTGACAGGAACGGGACAAGGAAGCAACTGCTCTTTTACCTATTAGGTGAGGTGAATGGGCAAGTTTGTCACAAGGTAGTTTGAGACACTGAGGCAGATGGGAAGGACTGTAGGGAGTTGGGAGAAGTCATGCTGAGCAGTTGAAGGTAAGTAATTGGAGATAACGGATGGCAGGCAGTACGTACTATACAACATTTTCATAGAAATATTTCTGAATAATTGCAGCCCTAATATATCTGTTGGAAATTATATATTTAAATTATGTATCATGCTTCTAGGATTATTACAATTTGGACAGCTTGTCTTTATTTGAGGTTGTGGATTTAGTGGAGACTACACGGGACATTGTTGATGATGTCTGGAGGCAATCTGATCATGAGCCTTTTCCACAGTCGCGCATGAAGAACCTTTTGGATGTCATAGGTAAAGTTCTGGACAAAAAGCCCTCCTGAACAGCTGGCTAACTTGTCTTTTTTGTATGTACTTCCTCATTATTTTCATAGTGCTTGAGTGTGATGACTGCCTGACAAGGGAAAGTTATATGGAATAAGTTATTTGAATTTTTATTGTTGTTTAACTTCCATACAATCTTCTGCCAGCCAAAATGAAGCATCTCTTTTGAGCGTTGAGGTCCTTAGATCGGTTTTTGGCATTTGATATTTTGAGCCATCAAATATTATTATGCTACCTAATTTCTCCTGATGCAAATGATACCACATTCCTGAGTTTTACATCACAAACCTTTTCTGTTAAGAAGAATGGTTTTGTCTCCTAACGTTTTTCTTCATCAGTGTCATTCCTGAGTTCAAATGGCAAGGCTTTTGATTAACTTTACAAGCACTTCCTTTGGATCCTTCCCTTTTTTCCTTCCCTAGGTTGTTTATCATACATATGCTGAAAACTCTGGGTAGATTCCTCTGCCTTTCTTCTGAATGGCATAATGTGGTCATTCATTTCTGAGTCCCATCTCAAACTGAACAATCCTGAGATGCACCTTCACCCACTTGTTTTTAAGGCTGGCAGCCATGGGCTTCCTTGATGGAAAGAAGCTTAGGAATGCAAATCAATAATGGATTTTCTTTAAAAATGTTTATAGACTCTGTCAGTTTTTTATCACCAAATGGCCAAACGGCTGGTTCATTCTTTGATTTGTCCTATGTCTGGATTTAACAACAACCTGATGGCCTTGTTACTTAATGTCTATCTACGCTCTGTGATCTGAGTACCGAACAGTCCTGTTTGTACTGTTGTACACTTCTCCCAAACAACCCCTTTCTATTATGAATCCTATTTTGGCTGAGTGTTCATAAAAATTACCAATAGAAGTTACTATGCTGACTCATTGGATCTTACATATAGACATATCCATTTATTTGGAAAAAAAAATGTTTGTAGCTTGTGCCTGACCTTGTCCTTTAGCCATGGTACTTCCAATTCTAACAAACCATATCACCATTGAGAAATTTCTTTCATTTAGATCCAGTCCTCTGGAAGCAAACTATGAGGATTATGCCTGGAGCCCAATTTATCAAAATATTAAAAGAAACTAAACCTTTCCTTTTTTTATAAGCCCTTCTAAAGGTGGTTTAACTTTTTGTGTAGTATTTTTATTTAGATATAGGTGCCCTCTTTCAAACCAGTGGTCCTCTCTGTCCAAAATGTGGACTTTTAGTAGCAGAAATGTGGACAGAGAGAACCACGGGTTTGAAAGGGGTCAAAGAGGCCATCTATGTCAAAACTGAACAGCCCTCTCTCAACAGAGGGGGAGGGATACATCATCTATCTCAAGTCTACGACCCAGTCCTTTCAGCAGTTCCAAGAAGGTTCCACACCCATTTGCACTACGCAAGTGATCCTGATGACACAGATAAACATCCAAGTGGCCTCAACGATACTCTAAAAGAATGCAAATGACCAGCTGTCTGCAAGGAGTATAAATCCATTCCCCGCCATTCAGTCAGAGCTGAAGAAGCTTCTTGGATGAGAAGGCAAATATCTTCAAAGAAAAACAAGAAAGTCCAGTTGCCTCGTGAAAAAGCACCTTTGGGATAACTATGATCTGGATGACAGAATCTCCATAGATATAGATGCCAATAATTGCATTATGCACACAAATGCTTTGCGATTTGGGTGTAGTGATTACATCTGTACAATGGATATATTAAGAGGCATATTTTGATGCAAATGAAATCATGAAAAACTTGTTTGCCAAAAAATAATAATAATTGAAAATACAATTAATTTTCTTTATTTGTTTGTATGATTTTTAGCTGGCTCTCTTGGAAGATTTGTTCAGAAGAAGTTAGGTACTTTAAACCTATGGGAGGATTCGTTTCACACAGTAAAAGAAAATCTGAAGGCTGGCATTATTATTTGTGAACAGTGGGTTGCAGCTTGTGATCATCTTACAGGGCAGTTGTGGCAGCGTTATACCCCACATATATGGCGAGGAGAGAAATATATTCCTGAAACACTAGGAAAACTTGGCAAACGCCTTGAAGAGGTATCTTGTCTGTTTTGTTTTGCTCTTTTAGGGATGTGAGGTGTGGGGAAGAGTATTATCTGAAGGCTTTTGAATATGATGTTTTGTAATGGAAGGGGCTGTAGTACTTGCTTTTTAGATACCAAGCTATAAAATTCAGGTTCTTGCATCTTTAGCTAAAGACTGTCTTGATAATAGCTAAAAGAAAAGTAGATTAAATGATATGGCTCTTTGATTGATTTTCTTGTATGTTTTCAAAACAAACTGGGGACATGATGTTGATACTCTTAAACTTCCTTTCCCAGCTTATAAATTCCCAAAATTGCTGTTTATCGCCAAATTTTGTGTATGGTGATTTTATTTCCCATTGTGCAGCTTGAGATTATAAAAAAGGATATGTATGCTTGTCAGAATGAAGAGGAAAGAAAAATAAATATCAGAAAAAGAAACACAGTGTTTATTTCAGTCCTACCATCGTGTTACTTAGAAAAAAAGGTTGGCCATTTCTGATAGAATGAATTCTGAAGTTATGGATAAAAGAACAATATTAGATGAAATGCATAAATAGTTTAACACAGTATAAGGCAGCTTCATGTATTTGCAGATGAATAAAATAATTTTGGATAGTGTCAAACCTTTAGGAAATGCCTATAGTAAAATATCTCCTCTTTTGCAAATCAGAAATCTGCAATCACTATATAGTATTTCTGAAAAAATAATCCAAGGTAATCTAAGGCAAAGTCTTCTGACAATGAGAATGACAGCATCTACATTATGTCCAGGAACCTGTTTAGCAGAAATCTTACTGGAGTTAGTAGAAATATAATTATTAATGTAATATGAATTTGGAAGACTTGTTTTTACAGTATCATAACAGGAAGTTCAAATACATTAAACTCCAGTGTTCCTGCCATCCTCAATATTATATTAATATATGTGGTTATTTTCAATGGAGTAATATTGTATGATAGTATCATATAATATAGAAATTTAACATCGCACTCATAATTTATACTATATTCTATGCTTTATTTGTCAAAAGTACTTAGATATAATTTTAACACAGTTTGCTATTTAGAGGATTTCTAGCTTTTGTTATGGTTAACTGAACATCTATGGGTCAAGTTATTATATTCCTTTCATTTTAGGTACTAAGTATTCGATCACTTCATGAGAAACTTACATATTTTTTGCCAACTGGTGAGCAGCAAGCTTTGCATCTTGCCCAAGTGTTTGAACCTTTTGCTGGATTGAATCCTGTGCACTACAATCCCTACACTGAGGTAAAATATTTTATATGTAAGTTAAACTTAAGTTAGATGACATTTATCTCAATCCACCACAATAAAAAATAGTCTGTTCTCCTCTTCTAGCCTTTATGGAAAGCAGCGGTACGTCAATATGAAAGAATTATTGCTCCAGCAGAACAAAAAATAGCAAGCAAGTTGAAAAGCTTTATTTCAGAAATCCAGGATAGTCCACAACAGGTATTTTTTAAAAAATTACTTGATCACAAAACCTGATGTCGAAAACTTGCTTATTAAAAACATGATGTACATCTAACTTGTATATTAAATAGTTTTGAGTTTCATTTTGCTACAAGAGAGAGGTTGAACTATGTCTTAAAATGATTAACCCACATACCTTATGCTTCTTCATTGTGCCTCATTCAAAACTGGGAATCTTTGTTCAGTACTTTTCTCTCTTTTTTTGACTTGTGGGTAATGAATGATATCAGAGGGAGGGAGGCAGGGAAGGAGGGAGGGAGGGAGGGAGCGAGGAAGGAAAGGGAGGGAGGGAGGGAGGGAGGGAGGGAGGAAGGAAGGAAGGAAGGAAGGAAGGAAGGAAGGAAGGAAGGAAGGAAGGAAGGAAGGAAGGAAGGAAGGAAGGAAGGAAGGAAGGAAGGAAAATAATCTAGCACTCTTGATGCGGCCCAGACTATTGTTGTTAGGCATGAAAGAATTTCAGAATCATGATCACAATTTGTAATGCATCTGGTCAGAGCAGTTCTTTTTTAATGTAATAAATGATAGAAATATAGAAAATATAGAAAACTTTGAATCATGTGCAGTCATTCTGGTATTATATTCAGGCCTGTCTACACAGCTTCATGTTTTGCTGTGTTTTTGGAACAAAATAAATTCTTGTAAAATGTGGGGGCAATATCAACAAAAATATAAGACATAAGCACATGTGTAAACTTTATTACTATGTTTTAATTTTAATTATTTCAATCCCTGATTGTAATTATTATTTATTTTGTATCAGCTTTGTTGTTGGGAACTGCTGTCATTAAGCAGCACAGTTGTGTGGTCTTTTGAACAATGATCACTTAGTGATGGAAATTGTGGTCCCAATTAAGGTCATTAAGCACTACCTGTAGATTAATATTACAAACATAGTCCACAGTAATCTATTACATTTTATGTATTTGTATATGTTTTATATTTTTAGCTTCTTCAGGCTTTTCAGAAATACAAGGAATTAGTACGACGTCCAAGCATTAGCAAAGAATTGCTTTTAGAAAGAGAAACTTTGCTGGCAAAACTTCAAGGTGCAGTTAAAGGTATGCAAATCTATCTATATCTATCTATCTATCTATCTATCTATCTATCTATCTATCTATCTATCTATCTATCTATCTATCTATCTATCTATCTATCTATCTATCTATCTATATCTATCTATCTATCTATCTATCTATCTATCTATCTATCTATCTATCTCTATCTATCTATCTATCTATCTATCTATCTATCTATCTATCTATCTATCTATCTATCATCTATCTATCTATCTCTATCTATCTATCTTCTATCTATCTATCTATCTATCTATCTATCTATCTATCTATCTATCTATCTATCTATCTATCTATCTATCTATCTATCATCTATCCATCCATCCATCCATCCATCCATCCATCCATCCATCCATCCATCCATCCATCCACCCACCCACCCACCCATCCATCCACACATGTATATATGAAAAATATGAGTGCTTTCATATTCATTTGTTTTTTTTTGAAAATATGTAATTATTTGATAATTATGGTATACAGGTAGTCCTCAACTTATGACCACATTTGAGCCCAAAATTTATACTGTTGAGACATTTGTTAAGTGAAGTTTGCTCCATTTTATGACCTTTCTTGCCAAAGTTGTTAAGTGAATCACTGTAGTTCAGGGGTGTCAAACTGCCAGCTGCGAGCCGGTTGCATCAAACGGAGGCCACACTCACCCCAGCTCCGGCAGTGCAAAAAAAGTCGCTATACATTGTGACGCAGCGAGTTTGACACCCGTGCTGTAGTTGATAAGTTAGTAACCCGGTTGTTAAGTGAATTTGGTTGAATCTGGTTTCTCCATTGACTTTGCTTGTCAGAAAGTCGCAAAAGATGATCACATGACCCTGGAACACAGCAACGGTCATAAATATGAACTAGTTGCCACACTTCTGAATTTTGACCACATGATCATGGGGATGCTGCAAAGGTAACTGTGAAAAAGGTCAAAAGTCCCTTTTTTCTGTGCCATTGTAACTTTGAACGGTCTCTAAATGAACTATTGTAAGTTGAGGATTATCTATATATCTTGTACGTAATTTACTATAAAAAGTATTATGACTTGTCGTATGTTTAGTTTGGTTATTCATTACACTCAGTTTGTAGGGATGAGTCTGATTACAGAGTGGCCTAAATTCTTGCTAAAAATTCAGTTTTTTAAAACAAAGTGTCCTGCCCAATAAAGAATTGTAATACTAGTACTTCTACTGTAGGACTTAGGCTACATATTAGGAAACAAATTTCAGTATTTAGTGCTATTTGCAGAACTCACTAATATTTTCCTTAATGCTGTTATACAGATTATCAGACAGATTTTGAGACACGTTGCCATGGCACTCCAGGCGATGCATCAGGGCCGCTTGCAGGCAAAAACCTCTCTGAGGTTGTGAATAATATTGTCTGGGTGCGCCAGCTAGAATTGAAGGTATCTATTTAAACCTATAATTTGATGTTATATGTTAACATATAAGAAATAATATGATGTATTTTAGATTTAAATAGGGATAACTTTTCAAATTACTTTCAAGGATTGTCTTAAAGCTGATTATATATCTGATCCCTATGATCTTTAAATAAACCCTATAAAAGTTATGGAGTGAAATGTGAAGATTGGTTTTGATTCAGTGGAAACCTTTTCATCATCATCAGCTACTTCTATATGTGTTCTTCTGATGTATCTGTGACCAAGTGAGGCTGTTCAATAGTATCTTTAGGTGTCTCTGCCTTATTGGTAATATTGTTTTATGGGATCTTCTTGAAGCCCTGTATTCTGTCTTGTTTCTGTTTCTGCTGGAACTAGTTGCCTGCTAATTTCCTAGAGAATTGCTGATAAGATGATGCTAATTAGAAGCAGGAAACCATCAGTTGCTATCAAATGAATCTTAATAGGCTTAATGTGTGCTTGGAGGAATGAGCTTGCATATTGCCTTCACAGCTACTGTGCAACTTTGGGAAAAGACATGCTTGGTTTAAAGTGTTTACAATAATTACTGTAATAAATACCTTCCAAATTACATTTTGCCCTTTGAAAATAGTGTATGGGTATAGTATAATAGAGATTATCATAGATTTCTATGGACCACTCTGCATCCAATTGTTACAGAGTGCAGGAGAACTGAATGGGTTAACATTAGACAAAATTTTGTATTTGATATCTAAAGCCTGGTCTGTGTGCTATGCATGGACAACTCCTGGGTTCCTACTGATTACAATTATTCAATAATATTTAGTTGCTACTGCAACTGAATTGTTTGAAGTTTGTTAAGCAACCCGTCCTGTAGTTGTATAATCTCCATAGTGTAAAATGCTGAGATTTTAAACATCTTGTATATTTTAGGTGTTAGCTTTGAATATTTTAGTAGCATAAAGCATACCAAGTACAATTAAACTTGTCAATTATTTCAATATCTCAGGTGGATGATGCCATTAAGATTGCAGAAGCCCTTCTTTCAGACCTATCTGGATTTCAAAATTTCCGGCAAACTGCAGATGACCTGCTAGAACAATTAAAAATGTACGAACAAGAACAATTTGATGATTGGTCCAGGGACATTCAAACGGGTCTCTCAAATCCAAAGTCTGGTCTTTGGTAAGTATAAAATATTTGACTTTGTAAGAACAATCTTAAAATTAGCTGCACATAAAATCTACAAGTCCAGGAGTGAACTGATTTGAAGAAAACTTCAGCACATTCAGGGGATGGTCCAGCAGGTTTCCACAAGCCAGTTCTTGGACTGGAAAGATTTGGAGTTCTGAACATGAAGATGAAGTGTGAAATGGGCCAAATCATGTAAGAACACCACAAACTGCTTCTGATTCTGAGGATTAACTTCTGCAAAACTGCTGGATCACACATAAAGCAATCAGACTGCTGCAGTCCAAAAGAGAAATTATATTATATTATATTATATTATATTATATTATATTATATTATATTATATTATATTATATTATATTATATTATATTATATTATATTATATTATATTATATTATATTATATTATATTATTATATTATATTATATTATATTATATTATATTATATTATATTATATTATATTATTATATTATATTAATATTATATTATATTATATTATATTATATTATATTATATATTATATTATTATATTATTATATTATTATATTATATTATTATATTATATTATATTATATTATATTATATTATATTATATTAATTATATTATATTATATTATATTAATTATATTATATTATATTATATTATATTATATTATATTATTATTAATCATATTATATTAATCATCATCATCATCATCATCATCATCATATTATTATTATTATTATTATTATTATTATTATTATTATTATTATTATTATTATTATTATTATTATTATTATTATTATTATTATTATTATTATTATTATTATTATTATTATTATATTTTCTATTCCATAGACTCAAGGCAGTTTACAACATCTGATCTTTGGCATAACCCTGTTTAAAATCTAGTTCTGCAAATTAATAGCTAGTCTCTAGAACATAGAAGACTGTAGGTACTGTACGGAATAAAAAGATAATATTTTCTAATATGACTAATACTACAATTTCATTTTAGTATACAGGCCAATAGTCCTGTCATGGAACTTAACCATTCTGATGGAGCCTTAAAAATACATTATTCAGATCGCTTGGTAACTCTCCTTAGAGAAGTACGTCAGCTCTCTGCACTTGGGTTTCTCATTCCTGCCAAAATACAACAGGCTTCAAGCACTGCTGAAAAATTTTGCAAACAAGCAGTGATTCTCAAACAGGTATGATAACTTATTAAATGTTATGAAATTCATGGATTGATTGTTAGATATAATTTCAAGGTAGTCACTGCATGAGATGGGAGGCTGTGTAACAGACATATATAATAGAGAAATAGGTAGATAGATAAATAAATGGTAGTTTATTTACTGAACTACTACTGCTGTAGTTCATTACATATATGAGCACTGCTAAAGAGTGAATTCTACCTGATCTCCAAAAATGTAAAATTCATGTAGAATTCTAACTGATTTTGATGTTAAATTGAAAGGGTACAGTTGAATTTGTAGTAAAATTTGCACTAAACACTGAGCTTTATTGTATCTTTGCCAGTTTAATTCATGCAGTAAGGCATTAGAAGAAATGTAAAACACCAGGCAATTGTTAAGCATTTGTTTAAATTGATTTTCATTTGTCAAAGTTTTAATTCACAGTTTAGAATGTTTTCATGTATGGCAAAAAAAAACCTCCACTATGTCTGTATATCATTACTTTCACAGTATGATTTTTTTCCCCATTTAGTGTAAAGCAACCAACAGACGGGATTATTAATATGGCTATATAGAGGACAAAAATACCTTTGAACTGTTTAGTCCAAAAAAGTGATTGGAATTGAAAACCAGTAGGATTAAGTAGAGTCTTCTACAATTGAAACTTAAAACTGTACATTAAATGGAAAGCTAAAAAATGAATAAAAATAATTTTAAAAATGAATTATTTTAAATATGAATTTAAATATACATTTAAATGTTGTGGATATATTTTTTTTAATAGGTGGCACACTTTTATAACAGTATTGATCAGCAAATGATTCCCAGTCAGAAGCCAATGATGTTGCAGTCGGCTTTAGCATTTGAACAGATAATTAAAGTAATTGCATGTTTATTACTTTCACTTTATTGCTGTTCTGTCTTTTAAAAGCTTGAAGTTTGTCTACTTGCATGTATTTCCTGATTGAGCATGGGATTTGATTCTGGATTCTTGAGAGCTGATGTTTTGAATGAATTTTGGGGGAAGGCCAGAGATTACAAATTGTTGGGAAGCAGTGTTTGCAATAATCATGCTTAAGAGACACGGTAGAAGTATACACACCTGTTTTTCTCCAAAATGCTTGTCTATGGATGATTTCTATTTTGCTCCAGAGTCAGGACTAAAATCAGATGAAAATGCTGAACTCCTGTCATTTAATCTCATTTGTTTGTTGTTTTGGAATCAAGCACCACTTAAGTTGATTCTGGTGCAGCTGTACAGGAACAGCGATAGAATGGGGAAAGGGTTTTTTCGAATATTTATTGCTATAACGCTTATTTCCCTGAGAGATATAACAGTATTGAATCAGATTGACCTGTATAGAATTAGTATATGTTGTAAACTTCTGTAGTAGAATAAATACATTGTAAACTGTCAAAAAAAGAAAAAAGAAAATTACATTCATTTGCAATTGAATATATACTTTATCTGGTCTTTTCCCTTTACTTGTCTTTTCCTTCATTTCAAGCTCTGTAAAGATGCTCAGAGGGAACATATTCATTTTATGAACATCATTAGAATCCAATTGTTTATTTACCTAAAGTATTTCTTTGGCAGCACTCAAAAGCAGAAGGACAAATAACATGGGACAATCCTAAAGAACTAGACATGTATATCAAGAAACTCCAAAGTGCAGCAGAACAGCTTGCCACAGAAAATAGAAAGTTAAGAAAATGGCATATGAGTTTTGTAGAAAAGGTATGTTTGATCACCTCAACTTACTTCCTTTTTTTTTTACTTTTTATTTCAGTAATAAAGTGCTGCATGCCTGTAATTCTTCTTGATAGGTTGTTGGCCTGATGAACATTGATCTGCTTCGTCAACAGCAGCGTTGGAAAGATGGTTTACAAGAACTTCGGGGAGGATTCTCCAGCCTTGAATCACAGGCATAAATTTATTGCTATTTAAATATTAAGTGAAATAGAATGGGGATGTGTATATGTGTGTGTATCTATGTGTGTATCTATCTCTATCTCTATCTCTATCTCTATCTCCATCTCCATCTCCATCTCCATTCTATCTATCTATCTATCTATCTATCTATCTATCTATCTATCTATCTATCTATCTATCTATCTATCTATCTATCTATCTATCTATCTATCTATCTATCTATCTATCTATCTATCTATCTATCTATCTATCTATCTATCTATCTATCTATCTATCTATCTATCTATCTCTATCTATCATCTATCTATCTATCTATCTATCTATCTATCTATCTATCTATCTATCTATCTATCTATCTATCTATCTATCTATCTATCTATCTATCTATCTATCTATCTATCTATCTATCTCTAGATATACATACACATATACACATACATACATATAGCTAATCTTACAAAACACTTGTGGCAAAATACTTATTACAGAATTATCAGTTTGTCAAGTAACTATAATTCACTGATGTGACTGATATTTCTTCTAATTTTTCATGGCAGAATAGTTGGCAAAGTAAAGGATAAAATAGAAGCATATGTTATAATTTTTCAGGCTTTCTTGGAAACAACTTTTAATCACTTATAATACATTTCTGTATTTTCCTATCTAGCAGTGTTCTGTAGTGGAATAAATGTAGCTGCATACTATATAATAACGTGTACATTTAAATCAAATAATCCAGAAAACAGTTTTGAAGGAATGGTATTCACGAAGCATGTCAGTCTTGCCAGTTAGTCCAGAAAAGAAACACACCGTGATGAACTGATTCTACTTTATTGTAGGTTATAGTAAGGGAATCTTGCAAGTCTTGAAAGTATATTTCTGCCTCCCATTTCTTTTATAGTCCCCCAAACTAGGAGGGTTCCTTCTGAGATCTTCCTGCTGCTGGCTAAGCAGCCTCTTACCTGACCATTGTCCTGACTGTAACTTTTCCCCCTGTCTTCCACAGTCACTCCTATATACCATTACAATAACCCCTAAGAACTTCAACATTGGGAAAAGTCTACATTCACACTGGAATGCTTTGTTGACTATTACTTAAGGCAGGCATGTCAAACTCGCGACGTCATGTGATGTCTTGTGACTTTTTCCCCATTGCCGGCAATGAGGTGGGCGCGGTTTCGGCATGACGCATCCGGCCTGAGGGCCGGCAGTTTGACATACCTGACTTAAGGCATGAAAATCTATTTTGTTACTCCAAGAAATTGCATTGAGTTGATTTAGTTGAAAATTATTGATCTGATTTTTTGTTTAATTAGTTGTTTGCCATGTTTTGAGATATTCCATAGATACAGTTTTCTGAGTTGCCTAAATACAGTTTTCTTGAAAGAAGTTTGTATATAGCAGCGGTCCCCAACCTTTTGGGCACCAGGGACCGGTTTCATAGAGAGAGGTTTTTCCGTGGACTGGAGGGGGTTTGGTTTCACGTGCTGCATGCATCCCACGGAAGAGGCTTTACTTTGTGGGGCCCAGTTTCACGGACTGGGGGTTGGGATCCCCTGCTATATATTCTCCCTATACATTTTCCCATGATTAATTGCAAAATTTTAACCTGAATACCACCAAATTGTAGGGTTTCCTTTCAAATGACATGAAAGCATGGCGACTTCATTGGAACCACCAACTGTACAAAGCTTTGGAGCATCAGTATCAGATGGGCTTGGAAGCACTCAATGAAAATCTGCCAGAAATAAACATTGATTTAACTTACAAGTAAGATGTTCTTGATGTTGGTAAGACAATGAAAAATGCATGTATTTTTCTTACTTTAAATGTTATTAATGTTATAAAAATAACATTTTAAACATATTTTTCAGACAAGGAAGATTGCAGTTCAAACCCCCCTTTGAAGAAGTACGAGCAAGGTATTACAGAGAGATGAAGAGATTCATTTCTATCCCTAATCAATTTAAGGGAGTAAGTGAGACAGATGAAGAGGGCATCTTTTCTGTCATGACTGAAAGAAATGCAAGTGGATTTCTGACCACATTTAGTAAAGCAGAAGATTTGTTTCGCAGACTGGCAGAAGTTCTAGATCAATTTAAGGTTTGTAAATATTTGCTTTTGCTCAAACACTTTTTAGGACGGATGATTTTGAAGTTCTTCGGTATTCACTATTATAATCACTTTGTTTATATCAAGCACTGGCAGTCTCTCCATACTGCACAGGCCAGTCATTTCCTATGTCAGTGATGGCGAACCTTTTAGAGACCGAGTGCCCAAAAACCACCACCCCCCACCCCTGTCCCCGCTCCGGCGTGCCCGCTGGACCACCCACCACCTCCACGGCCCACCACAAATCACCCAAGCAGCCCAGCAGCGCCATGGTGGCCACGCCCTCCGCCCCTGCCCTGCAGCATCATCTGCGTGCGATGGGGTGCAAGGGTGGAGTCTTGTCCCCGCTGCCCAGCTACCATGTCCTTGGCTGCGCAGCATTGCGTGGGCCGTGCCCGGGGGCAATTCTCCAGAGGGCTGCTAGTGAGGAGGGGGCCATGGGAGGAGGCGGGGCTGGGGCAACAGTGCGTGTGCCCACAGAGAGGGCTCCGAGTGCCGCCTCTGGCACGCGTGCCATAGGTTCGCCACCACTGTCCTATGTCATAACCTGGTGAAATACACAACATAAGATGTCAAAGACAGACACGAATTTGGAATATTTATAGCACAGTTCAAATTGTCTATATCACTAACGTAATATTTACCATGTAATCAAATGTATGCATCCTGTAGCTGCAGAGTGAATTTAGAAGAGCTGTTTTGGAATGCATAGGAGTGTGAACCCAGCACCTGGGTTGTTAACTCATTAAAGGAATTATGTCTGTTTCTATGATTGTGTGACTGCTACAGTTCATTGACAAGTGCTGCATTCAAGCTTTCACAGGCTGAGAAGTAGTTTTTTGGAACCAACATATATCCCTAATAATTCTTGTTCTAATTGTGGCATTTTTGAGGTATAGACTGCACTCAAATATTAAAGAAATATTTGATAATATTGTTTTGTGAGTATACTTAGGTATGCCTATAAAACAATACAGTACCAACAATATTTTGGTCAAATAGTGCAAGGGTGGAGGTCTTCAGCTATTGGTTAGAATTCTACTAAATATTTATAGTGACTTTGTACATAGATGCACGTGGACTGAAATTTTATCAAGCGTATATTCTGGACTGGTTTGCCTGAACTGTGGCTGAGGGAGAATAAACTATGGTTAGCATAGAATTCAAGGAAAGATCAGCTACAAAAGAAACAGCTGGGAACATCCCAGAGAGATATGTGTATGCAGACTACAGACATCCTGTTTAATGCTATTAATTTCAAAAATAGTTTGAAAGTATCCAAAATGGGCTACAGTACTGCATATACTGTAGGTTACAGCATCCATGAAATATATATAAATGGGCTCTAAGAACAAAGTGTCTAATTTCTCTCTGTGCTACATCAGTGCCTATCTGTATATTTGAAGGAATAACATCCATAGTGAACCCTCCATGTTTTCAAAAGGATTTCATGTGCCCTGAGTTGAACCAAATACTGTAGACAAGGTATTCTTGCTAGAGAACCCAAAGAGTCCTATTGGATGTACACTGTATTTATCATGAGATGTGATGCTGACTATCAGCTCAGCTGGCTTCAGTAAAGGGTTGGACTAATTCCTGGAAGTTATAGGAATCAGTGGCTATTAGTCTTAAATGCCCCCAAAGGCCATCTGCTAATCTTTGTGCAGTTGGTTGGCCAGTGTGAAAACAGATTGCTGGATTATGTGGGCCATGGGTCTGATCCACCAGGGCGCTGCTTAACTAATTCATGGAAGAATAAATTGTAAGGGAGGTCTCTTGTCCTTTGTATTTCGTAGCCTTTCTCAAAGCTATGATACATCCTACTACATGATGTGGGGAAAAAGCAGATGGATGAAGTAATATTTGAATTTTTTAAAAAAATACACAGAGACTTTCTGAAACCTGCAGATCCCTTTTATATTATGATAAATGGCTTCATGAATTAGACTCCTGTGTTTCATAGACTCTCCTATTCCAGCATTACCTCCTGATTACAGATAGTTCTTGTTTAACATACACTTGTTCAATAACCATTTGAAATTGCAACAGTGCTCAATGAGGGGTATTTAGGATGGGTCCTCATAGTTGCAGCCACTGCAGTATCCTCAAAGTCATGTTAATGCGAGTTGGGTGCTTGATAGCTGATTCATAATCGTAACACCACATTCTCCAGCATGACGAATGGAGAATCCACAGATGCCTTTCTGCCCTAGAGGCTAAGTCAATCAACCTTTGCCACGCCTCTCTTCCTCCGGCTAGGAATCCCCAGTCACGACTTAGTCTTAGCCCAAGAGAGACGTGGGCAGAAGTGCAGCGGTCGCCATTTTGAGCGCCGCGCGAGTTGGGTGCTTGATGGCTGATTCATAATCGTAACACCACAATATCCCCAGTTTTCACTTCTGCTTCTGACAAGCAAAGTTAATGGGGGAAGCTGGCAGGAGGAGGTGATTGTGTGGCTAAGTGAGGCTGTGATCACGCAGGATTCACCTAACAGCTGGGACTGCCAGTCTTGCTGTTGTAGGTTTGTGTGGTCATGTGATGTCACACCTTATGACCCTGTCACGTAGCAATGGAGTTGCCAATCATAATTACCAGTGGGAATTGAAGGGTACCTGAAGTAGGGAATGGTGTAAGCAGTGGTGAACAGCTGCATGCCTAAATGTTCAAACCAAAAGTATTGGATTAAAGTGGGAAAGAATCAACTTACTGAAATGCATTTGAGGTACTTTTCTTTTTCTGTTTGGATATCTAAATGCTCAGGATTTATATAGGCACATACTGAGATAGGTAACATATTTTTTAAATAAAAATATGAATTCCTTCCTCCATGTTGAAGGAATGGGTGATAATTGGACAAGTTGATATGGAAGCTTTGGTGGAGAATCATCTTTCCAAAGAACAGGATTGGGAGAAAAATTTCAAAACCCTAAAAGTGAAAGGAAAAGAAGTGGAACGTCTTCCAAGGTACCATATAATAGAAGACTTACAAACATAAGTCTTTTGGGATAGCTGTTTTGTTTTTAATACAGTACTTAGTCCTGAGTTTGAAAAACTGTTGTAAAGAGAAAATCTCAGCCACTGGGTTCCATCGGTTTCTTTTTTAATTTCCTTCAAAATTGCTTTGACCAAGACTGCTACTCTCCCATTATCACGGATTCTAAGGATTATTTCCTTCCTCCCTAACCCAATAAATCTCAAGATAATTCTGTCAAGAACAGATGAGAGCTTAATGTGATTGCGTGAATTCAGGATCATACTATAGTTAAGAACAGCTTGTTTTACTAGGTATGTGCATTATAACAGTAATCATGGAGCTCTATAACTAGATTTACACAGATACATAAAGACAGAAATGGCTGGGTAATAAATTCAGTGGGAATCAAACCCTCTACCTCTCTTAAGAGGCTTGCTTGGAGAATATGTTGTAGATAGACTGGCTCTTTTAAAACTGAGTACATTTTAAAGCCCAACATAGTCAGACAATTCAAGAACTTTAGTTATCTTGCAAAAGTGTAGCAGTTTCCTGTCCCCTCTTGGTTCTACTTAATTGCTGTTGAACTTTCCCTCTTGCTGATCCCAACCTTTATACATTATTTCTTAGATTGCTTTCCTTTATTTTTCCTAGCCATTTCTTCCACGATTGGTCTCTTGAGATTAAACGTGTCTGCACTAAGCTGACAAGTCTACTCCTTGCTCTGCAGTCTGCATGCTTTCCTTGCCCCTAGGTACACGTTTCTGCAACCATGACACATTGTATATTTTTTTTCTCAATGTGTAATCCAAATGTGATTTCTCTTCCCTTTGTAAAGGTCCCAAATTCAATTTCCCTGCAGAGTCCATTCTATTTATTTAGAAGCCCCATATCTTATCTTTTGATCCAATTGCCTTATTTCTCCCTATTTACTTCTAGGTAGGAGTAATTACGTATATAAAGGTGGGATAGAAATCTAATGCAGATAGTCCTCGATTTACGAATGTAATGGAGCCTGCCCATTCCATTTGTAACTCAAGGATTTGTATAAAGGATCTCGTACCTTGAACGCGATTCACTCCCAGCTTTCTCCCATGCATTCGCTAATTTATGCATAGGCGAATGCGCGGCTCGTTAAGTGAACATAAGGTATCTCAGGGTGGGGAAGGCCATGGGGGGGCCTAGTTATGGAACAGGCCATCTCCAAACCACCCAAGGCCTACCCTGACCCACTGAAATATCTCATGCTCCCTCCCCTGGGAGCCCACAATTACTCCCCCCAGTTCCTGCTGCACCAGGTCACTTACCTTGTAAAGGTCTGTCTCCTCTCCAGTCTCTCTGTTTCTTTCTCTGCTCCCGGCAAGAGCAGAGGGAGGCTTCCAGGCCCAGAACGGACATCCGGAAGCAGGTGGCCACCTCCCTGGCCTCCATTCTGGACCTCGGAGGCCTGGAGGAGGCCTCTAAGGCTTAGTACGGGTCTCCGGAGGTTGGTTGAAGCGTCCACCGGCATCCTTTCCAGGCATCGGAGGCTTTTTCTGGACCGCTGCCGCCCTGAAATGACTGGGGGATGCTTCAACGGGGCTCCAAGGCCCGATCCAGGTGTCAGAGACCTTTTCTGGACCACTGCCACCCGGAAAGGACGCTGGGGGATGCTTTTCCATGCCTCTGGAGGTCTGTTCTCCCCTGGCTTCCGTTCCATTCTCTGTTGCAGAGAACAGAGGTCTAAACTACTGTGAGATCACGTGAGATCAGTAGCGTGAGATCTCGCACCACTGATCTTGCGTGATCTTGCGTTACTTTAGGCCTCCATTTTCTGCAAACACACCGAAGGAAGCAGTAAAACAGCCAAGAAAGCAAAGGATCTCTCGATCTTCACAAGGTGAGTATCCACAGGCCTAGTGCCTAGGAAGACCTGGAGGGGGGGGAGGGAGGGAATAACCAGGGTGAATTTTGCAGTGCCACTGTAGTCATTCATAAGGGTGAATGACTGTCATGGTGCGGCAACATTCGTAATTTTGGGACTTTTTCGTAAACACTAGGGGGTTCTTATCACATAACTTTGAACATTCGCTAAGGGAACGATTGTAACTTGGGGATTACCTGTAATAATAATAACTTTTAATGGAATTTTGAAAGTTTTGTTTCCAAATTAATTTCCTTTTTTCTTTTCTCAAAATGTTCAGTATTGTGTACAAACTCCTTCCTTATTTTTATCTGGAAAAAGCTTGTGCCTTTGGTTAAGCTGAAATGACCTTGGGCTGTTGTTAATTTCATGTCAATCACTGCACACACTCTGGAAAGAATTTATGATAAATATATAAATCTTAAACTAGTTCTACAAATGAGAGTGAAGGAAAAGATTATGAAAGACCATCTTTTCCAATAACTGTATTTTTGAAGATATAGAACTTAGGGAGCATCTGGCCGGTGTGGTATTCGCAAGAATCTTGTATATATCCTCGGTCTTTATTCATTAAAAAATATTTATTTGAAACCTAGCAGCCAGGGGGAGCATTTTTATGCTGTGTTAATTGTTAGCAGATTACATAGATATGTTCATTAACTGTGGAAGTCTAAAATGACTCATGAAAATAAGAGTTACTAAAATGTGGACAGATCTATAAGCAAATTAAAAATCTTCTGAGTTACCCTTATTTTGCAGAAAGCCTTTGGATTACACAGAGACTTTATAGGTGCTGTAAAAGAATAATAAAGTGCAGTTCCCAGTGCTGCATTTGTAATCATGGCCAGCTACTCAGGAGAAAAAAAAAGATAAAGTAGGTATGGAGAATTAGTGGCATTCCTGACCCCAAAGGATGGGACTCTTATTACATCTCATATCTGAAAATGGGAATATGTTATTAGTTACTTATAAAATCAAATTATCAAACCAGCATTTGAATATGAAGGACTTTTTACACAAGCTATGGCAAAACAGTTGTTGCTTTTCATGTGTTGTGCTGGAGATGAAGGAAGGTAATTTGTATTAGCCTGAGGCTTATTTTGGGGAAACTTACATTTGCTAATTATAATAGTTAAGATTTGGTGTTATTTCTGAATCACGCCAATGAATGGCAGTATACTTATTATGGTTATGATCAGTACATATATAAGGCATTTTATTAAAGGGCTCAAATTAAAAAAAAATCTTCTTGGAAGATTAAGAGAAATAGAGAATATGAATCAGACTTCTAAATATTTTGAATACAAAAGTGAAACACACACAGAGACATAAATGTATTATTTATTAAATGTATATGCTGCCCATGTCACCAAGAGACAACATTATGCAGAATAATAAGTGAGATGATGATGAATAACACTTATTAGAATTTGGGGTTTATTTTAAATGTCATAAAATAATGAAATTTAATTAATTTGTTCTAATCCTTGAAGCATTGTGAAAGTAGATTGCATCATAGTGAACTGTAATCCTGTGAAGTCTGTCATCGATGATCTTATCCAGAAGTTGTATGATGCTCTAGTGATGTCTTTGAGAAAATCTATACAAGGTAAATGCTCAGAACAAAAACTATTTAGAAGATAGCTGTTAACTTTATTCTGGCTTTTTCTTTAAAGAACATTATTATTTTGCCTTGAGCATTATTATAATTACTTGAAATGCTGTGAATTTATAACATACAAATATATTCAATACATTTTAAAATCACATAAAATAGAGAGGAATAGAAAAATATCAAAACTTGTTACCGTAGCAGGAGTAGCTTCTAATCGTAATCTTGCTTTTTATCTAAAAAGCCATTCTTAAATTTGCAGCTCCAAAATTACTATTAATTTCAATGTGACTAAATATTCCCAAATTTTAATTCACCAAATAAATTCTCTTAGCTTTTACTGTTGTTAATTTTAGTGAAAGCTGGTCTTTTTGTGTAGCTGTTACCCTAAATGAACACTTGGTAAGCCTGTAGCAAGGAGTCCTGGGGAAGCAAGAAAAATGCCATCTTTTCCAATAATGTTCTGACAAATAGAGGGAGATAATTTAGGTTGATTTTATTCAGCTATTTTCAGTGATTTTCTTCCTTGTCATTTTCATTTACAATGAATGGGAGGAAAACCAAGCTTCAAGGATTAGCATAATTTCTAATTCTACTGCTGTCTTTAGGTTAGGTTAGTCTGAATCCGAAATGTGCAAGATATAATTGAAACTAAATAAATATAAATAAGCTTTTTGGTGATGGAAAATGTTTGGATCCCTCCTTCCCCAATCTAAGAGTAATTACACAAATCTTATAATGTCTGGTGTATCCTCTTATAAGCCAAATCCCTTTCTTTTGTAGTAAGGGTTGAGCTAAAGACAAGCAGCATTCTTTTTTGCTCTTTCACTTGTTTTTTGTCCCAATTGGTTGATAATACAATGTTACGAATGCACATTTCAGTTTAGTCAAAAATGTCTAAATATAAGATTTTCTCCCCAAAGAAGCTTTATTTGTTTGTCTACTTATTTAGCAATTTATATGGCTACCTATCTTAGAATGATGCCTCTTGATGGGGAATCAAAATTAAAATAATAATTTTAAATAAAATAAAGAAGAGCAATGTAATATAGTTAATAAAAAATGACAACTGGAAACAATCAATATAATATGTGCTAGAGGTCTAGTATCGTTCATTATAGACAGTCAGAGAGAAGACAAAGAACAAACACTCTAACCAGAATAACTCACCTATAATTTCGGCACGTGAGAGAATGTGGGAGATAATGGGAGCTTTAATCCTAAATATTTGATGGAGGGATTGTTATAAATTAGTCCATAGGGTTATTATAGTTGGTAGCACATCAACCAGTTTTTTTAGACTGGATTTGCCATTTTTGTCCACCTATTGATGATGATGATGATGATTGACTCAGTTGTGTTTTCTCTTGATGTTTATGTAGGTCATCAGCATGATATTTCTTCATTTCTCAATGATGCTATGAATGCCTTAGTAATAAGGCCCCAGTCAGTGGAAGAAATAACAGATGATAGTTTAAAATACAAAAACTTAAAAGAGAAAAAAGAAGAGGTAATATTTTTCTCTACTGTCAAGAACTTTGATATCTGGATATTTCTAGAATATGAATATTATCTAAAATTGTTAATTATTTCTTAATAGACTTTCTTGACTTTCGTTATTGCCTTACACTATTTCATTATTGCAATATTGCACTCAAGAAAAGAAGCGTTCATTCGCCTACATGCTGTGTACACATCCAAGTTTGTTTTCTTCTACTCCAAACATTGCATAATCATAAAAGATGATGTTAAAATATTTATTAATGTATTTATGCATTTGAGCTTTATACGAATATCAATCTCTCTGCTTAGGTCTTTCTCCTTTTCCAAGAAGCAGAAAGTAAAAACAAGCTTCTCCGAACTGTGGCTGGTGGGGGCATTGAAGCAATTGGCAGCTTGAGAGCTACATGGGATAAATTTGAGTTAATGATGGAGAGTCATCAGCTAATGATTAAAGAACAGGTAACTAAGAGTCATTATATATATGTATATGTATATGTATAAATCCATTCCAATTTTCTAGTGGGTTCTGAATTTTTGAAATTTTGTAAATGTTTAAAATTCCCTGTTTAAACCTAGGATACAATGTGATAAGTAAAACATCTCATGGAAAATTATGAGATTCCAGCATGCATATATATATTTTGATTACTTCCAAAGACAATACATGGTTGTTATTGATACTGTTTTCCAGAATCTCTGATATTCTTGAATCTGTAAGTCTTCCCCTATAAGGTGATAAGGCAAGATCTGGATTGTATCTCCAGTTTCAAGATTCCTTTCATTCTTTTTAAGAAAAATATCAAACACAACATTGCTAATTTGAAATTACATTTAAGAGTACAAATTAATAGTATGATAAAGTGATAAACTACCCTTAGAACAATGTTAATAGTTAGTTATTTTTATAGTAATCCTGTTAATATATAGCTGTTTATAGAATAAACTAATAATAATCCTTTTGTTCCTGTTTTACTTACTCTTTGGACTTCAGGTCGAAGTGATGAAAGGCAATGTGAAAACCCGTGTTAATACCTACCTTCAGGAACTGGAAAAATTTAAAGCTCGATGGGACCAGTTGAAACCTAGTGATGATGTCATTGAAACAGGACATCATGACGTGCTACAGAGAAGTGCTGAGATCATAAAGGAAAAAAAAAATGAGTTTGATGAACTGGAGGATATAAAGCAAAAACTTGTGTATGTCTATTTTTGTATAAACAAATATCAGTATATTAGGAATAGTTCTGTAAATACAGTTTTTGAAAGCAAAGCAACAGCTTTTAGGATAAAATAAAATAAAAATAAAATAAAAGTTTTATCAGCTTTCAATTTCCCATCTGATTTTCTAAAACTCACATGGCATGATAAAAAATTAGTTTAATTTTCAAGTGAAGATAATTTTCTACTGTAAAAAGGATAGGTGTAAAAAAATTCAACATATAATTAATACACAATTATATTTCCCTCATTACTAGACTTTGACATTATAAAATTATAAATGGATTATTAAGGATAAAATGTTCAAGTTAAGTTTGACTTTTGGGGTTTTCATCAACACATGTAGTCATTTTAGTAATAATTTAGTAACGGCTTGCCATGGCCTTTTTCCAGGAGGTTTTATACTTCCTGATTGGCTCCCATCAAGTACTAAGAAGGTCTCATCCAACTTAGATTTTTAAAATCAGTTAAAATCAAATATAGGTAGTCATTGACTTACAAATGTTTGTTTAACAAGGGCTTGAATTTATGTCAGCCTTGGAAAAAGTGATTTATGACCTGTCCTCAAAGTTACCACTATCCTCACCATCATCAGGGTCATGTGATCGCAATCTGGACACTTGGCAACTGGATCACATTTATGATGGTTGAAAGCAGTTTGGGTTCACTGTGATCTTGATTTGCAACCTTCCCCGCCAGCTTCCAATAAGCAAAGTCAATTGGGGAAGCTGGATTTGCATAACAACTCCATGATTTACTTAACAGCTATGTTATTCGCTTAACAATTATGGTAATTCACTTAACCGCAGTAAAAATGGTTGTAAAATGGTTGATGTGGTCACATGATGACTTGCTGAATGCCGTATCACTTGGCATCAGTCTCAATTGTAGTTGTTAAGTCATGGACTGCATATATGTTCACCATGTAGCTTGGTAGTAAAATAATCAGAGCTTACTGAAAGGTTGGAGGCAGCTGGAATGATTTTTATTTATTGTTTTGTTACCACGTCAGATACATATTTTCATTTGGTTGATCTAGAGCAGGGGTGTCAAACTGCCGGCCTGCGGGCCAGATGCGTCATGCCGAAACAACACCCACCCCATTGCCGGCAATGGAAAAAAAGTCACGTCACGTGACGTTGCGAGTTTGACACCCCTGATCTAGAGTTAGAAGAATCAGCAGTAGGAATATTATTTTAAAATTGGGTAACACACACCATATTACATTATTTTATAAATGTTCTTTTAAGTTTCCAGCTTTTTCTATTATTCCTTGCATATTCCATGATTGTTCTCTAATAACTGTATTAAAGTATCTATTGATGTATCTATTGAAAGAAAATAGAAGAAAGAAACATTTTCTTATACAAGTTATATATTCTCACTGTTCCCGTAATTCCAGTATGTTGCTGATTGATCTGTATCACTGTATCTTTTATTTTATTGAATTCAATTTATATAACTGTATATATCTATATATATATATCTATATATATCTATATCTATATATATATCTATATCTATATATATATCTATCTATCTCTCTCTCTCTCTCTCTATATATATATATATATATATGTTTTCTGAGGTTTTCACGGGTGTTTGTATGTAGGTCTTTGGTAATTCGGGTTTTCTCCCGCGTAAAATTGAAAGTGTCTTGGCGACGTTTCGACGAAGTCTCATTCGTCATCTTCAGGCTGGTGTCTCTTCGGCTTTGTGCTTCTAGGAGCAATGTGTGATCGCAGCTGTTTCTTCCTTTTAACTGCCAGTGGAGGTATGAACTGATTGGATGGGAGCTTGGCTGTGTTCTGATTGGGTGGAGGTGTGTTCTGATTGGTTAGGGGCTTGGCTGTGCTCTGATTGGATGGGGGGTTGGCTGTGCTCTGATTGGCGGGGTGTGTGCTCTGCTTGGGTGGGGGCCCTGTTGTGCTCAGATTAGTCTGAGTTGCAGGGGGATTTGAGATGGAGAGCTGCATTGCTGTTGTTTGGCTTCGCGTTCGTGGTCGTGCCACATCTTCAAGGTGGGTGTCAGTTTGCTTCACGTATGAAATGGAGGGGTTTAAGATGGCCAATGATGCAGCTGTGGTCTGGTTTCTGGTCCGCGGTCGTGCCTCATCATCGGTGCAGGTTTGAGTCTGCTTTTTGCGTGGATGTCTGGCAGTTAAAAGGAAGAAACAGCTGCGATCACACATTGCTCCTAGAAGCACAAAGCCGAAGAGACACCAGCCTGAAGATGACGAATGAGACTTCGTCGAAACGTCGCCAAGACACTTTCAATTTTACGCGGGAGAAAACCCGAATTACCAAAGACCTACATATATATATATATATATATATATATATATATATATATATATATCGCATACAATGTAACATTTATTTTTTTTTGTATCCTGCCTTTTCTATTTTTTTTTTTTTACAAATAACTCATTTCTGTGCTCTTTTTCTTCAGTAATGACTGTTGTCACTTTGAATTAGAAGAGCCTGATTTCTCTTTAGCCAATGAAGTACGCAGAGACATTGAATGCTGTGCTGAGGTTTGGTCACTGTATGAGCAATTTTATGAAGGTTTTCAAGAAAAGGCCAACGAAGATTGGATTACATTTAGGTACATTTAAGATTACAGGTAGTCTTTGCTTCCCGACCACTTGTTAAGTGAGAGTTTGAAGTTGCAGCACCGCTGAACAAGTGATACTTACAGCCAGACTTCAAAAGTTTTGGCCATTGCACCACCACCAGTCATGTAATTGTGATTTTGATGCTTGGCAATAAGTTCACATTTACAACATTGCCGCAGCCTGCAGTCATATGATTGCCACTTGTGACCTTCCTTGCTGGCTTCCCACAAGCAAAGTCAAAGGAGAAGCTGGCATGGAAAGTCACTTGTCATTCTGGTAAGTCTCCCCTTGTTCTTGTAGTGTTGCACCATCCTTTACCCTGGCCTCCCTGCACTAGGGCTACATCACCCCGTTCACCTAGGACAGTGGTGGCGAACCTCTGTGGGCACGTGCGCCATTGCCCCAGTCCTAGGCCTTCAGCTGGGTTTTATAAAATCTTTTTGCTTTAGGCCTCCGCCGCCGTGTGCAAAAAAAAAAAAAAGGTTCAATCAGTCAATTTCAACTTGACTGTGTGCAGAAAAAAAAAAGATCTTGCAAAGTTGGAATTGATTGATTGAACTTTTTAGTCTCACCCTGTCTGCCATTACCACCGCAGCCACGCCCACCCAATTGGCCATGCCCACCCAATTGGCCATACCCAGCCAATGGGCCACACCCACCCGGCACTCGACGATGCATAAGTGGGTTTTGGGTTGCAATTTGGGCACTCAGTCTCTAAAAGGTTCGCCATCACTGACCTAGGATTTCCCAACTTGCATGCATCCTGCTCTGGGCCTCCCCCACCTCCCTGCAATCCCCCCCCATCACCCCATGCCACCTTAATGTGGACTCCCATTGCTTCCCACTTAACAATCCTTGCATCTTGGGGTTATGGTGGCAACTGGGACTGCTGGGATTGTTGTCACTTTACAACCACATTATCTTAGCTATAAGAATCCCAGCCCCAATTGCCATCGTATCTGAGGACTACCAATACATAGTTCTTAATTATAATAGTAGTTGGCCCACAATGAACTTCTTTTAATATATATTGTATACAGGAGTAAGACCTACCTATTTGAAGAATTCTTGTTGAACTGGCATGAAAAACTGAGAAAGATTGAAGAACACACAATAATGACTGTGAAGTTGCAAAAAGAGGTGGATAAATACAAGGTAAAATGATAGTGTGAGAGAATTAAGACAAATAGGAAATACTGGAATGTTTAGAATACTTTGAGGGTTTTGAGACCTAGGCATCTTTATAGAGTATTTATAGAGTATTTCATTCATTGTTATATATTTCTTGAAGACCCTTCTAGGTTTTGCATTTGATTACAGCAATTAATTTTAGCATATAACCTTTCAAAATGTTCAAAGCATTTCTCATTGTTATTTCTGTAATTGTTGGAATTGCTCTGTAAAATGGTCTAATATTATTACAGTATTCTCATATAGGTAGTCCTCCCTTAATTGGACCATCAACTCTGTTGCTAAGTAACACAGTAATTAGGCAAAACATCAGATGACTGCTCTGCATAGGGACAGCAGTTCTAGCAATCCCAGATGCTGTTGTTGAATGAATCTCAAACAGTTGTTAGGCCAGGATCCACCTGAATCCAAGCCATTCTTGGAAAAAAGGAAGGAACTGCCTCCACTTCAACTCCCCACCCATCTATCTACCTTTTATTTCTGCTCTTTGGGCCACCTACCTATCGGCTGCAGCCAGCTGCCCCCCCTGCATTGCCTGCTACACCACATTCCAATACTTTACTTGTTAGGGCCTTTTATCGCAGCCCCTTATCTCAGTGCAAGGCTTTTTTTGCATACCAACCAGGGCTTTTCTTCTGTGCTGGCCATGGCCTCCATTCGCCATTCATACCCCATTCAGGGCTATATTTTGTGGGGGAAAAAACTCACCCAGCTCATGAAAGGCTGGTCTGTGAAAGATCATGGCTGGAATGGTCCTTTTATGCCGGCGTAGAGGGGATCTTGTTTCACACATTGACCAGGTCCTTTGGGGAATGAAGGCCCTGGTTGGTGCACAAAAGGAGACCCTGGCAGGCAAGCAACAGAAGTCCCAGCTGAACCATGAACGAAGGGATTGCAGCAGAGAGGACTGGGTGACAGTGACAGCTGGCGGCAATAGGTTGGCAGGCCACCAAAAGTTACGTGTGAGTGCAAATTTTGCTGCAGTGGCCAGAACTTCAAAGATGGATTGCAAGTCTCTTTTTTCAGCACTGTTGTAACTTTGAATGGTTGCTGAACACATAAGACATTAAGTGAAGACTGCCTGTATTGTTAAGATCCAATGATAATTAAGGATGGGATTTTAACTTGGCATCTTTCTGTTTATGAAAGAAATCTAAAAATATTAAATTTAAATACAGTACTACTGAGTGCAAGTATAAGAATGTAGTGTTTGTTACTTGTGATACTTTCATAATCCTTTATTGTTTAAACATAAAATACATTCATGGTTACAAAAGAAAAAAATAATTGCTAACCTATGCTCTTTTTTTCTTACAGCTAATCCTTCCTATATTGAAATATGTTAAAGGAGAACACTTGTCACCAGATCATTGGTTGGACCTCTTTCGTATTCTTGGTCTTCCTAGGGGTACCAGTTTAGGGAATCTGATGTTTGGAGACCTCCTAAAAGTGGCAGATGTCATTGTGGAAAAAGCAGCAGAACTTAAGGTGTGAATTATTTTTTAGTATAATGAACATTATTTGAAGACATTTTTGGACAATATTTCTAGCTTCCACTTAAAGCAAGGAATGCCCCAAAGTTATTGACTAAGTTTAATAAAAAAAATTACTAAGTCAGTTCTTTCTGTATAAAAAAAGAAATAATAATTTTCAATATGTAGTCCTGATACATTGTTCGTGATACTGAAATTTCATTACACTCTTGTAATGTTCTTAAAGCTGCCCTTGAAGACAATAACCCTTAATAGTAAATTGTGCTATAGAAAATGCTAATTTGTATTTGGGAAATAATTTGGCTGGTTGGTGTAGAAAGATTAATTATCCAAGTTAATTTTGTTAAGAGATTTTTTTTTTGTTACTCATTTTATTCAAATCCCGGAAATATGTCACCAATATGTATGCTTTAGCAGAGCAGTGTGGTAGCCTAGAGATGGAGCTCTCACCTCACAGGAGGCTGTGAGTTTGATCCTAGGTAGTAGCAGATATTTCTCTGGGCGCAAAGAGAAAATATCTGCTGCGAGCTCCGCGTAGGCAACAGGAAGGGCATCCGGCCAGTAAATGCTCAGCTCCATTCAGTGGCCCCAACTCCACTCCAATGGAAGGGATTACAGGGTTGTTAAAAGAAAAAAAAACATACTGTATCAATATGTAAGTAACACCGTAATGTTTAATTAAAAAGTAAATGTATTGCTTTATAAATCAGTGCCTGAAATTTCTTTGTTCTTTGGATTTATCTCTACTAGTACTTAAATCATTAGCTTGAATTATGTTAATTTATATTTGCTAACAGGATTTGAACAGCAGGGCTCATGGTGAGGTGACAATCAGAGAAGCCTTGCGTGAGCTTGAGCTTTGGGGAGTTGGCGCTGTCTTTACACTAACGGATTATGAAGATAGCCAGAACCGGATGATCAAATTGATTAAGGATTGGAAAGATATAGTCAATCAAGTTGGAGACAATCGCTGCTTACTTCAGTCATTAAAGGACTCTCCATATTACAAAGGTTTCCAAGATAAAGTTTCTGTTTGGGAAAAGAAACTTGCTGAGCTGGATGAATATCTACAGAATCTAAATCAAATTCAGAGGAAGTGGGTATATCTGGAGCCCATTTTTGGTCGTGGAGCTTTGCCTAAAGAGCAGGCACGTTTCAACAGAGTAGATGAAGACTTTAGGTCAGTTAACGTTATATTCTGTCTTTTAATCCAACGTCCTCAGATAAAAGCACATGCATTGCATGCAAAATTTAAATTAATTTCTTGTATTTTCGTATTTGAGTCATAAATCGTTTCAGTTGCTTATCATTTTACTTATGTGTTATTAAAACCAAAGAAGAAATAACAGTGTACTTTACACCATGTTGTTTCCTTTTAAAGATCAATACTGGCAGATATCAAACAAGATAACCGTGTAATTTCTTTGAATACTCGAGCGGGAATAAGAACTGCCTTAATTACTATCCTGGACCAGCTTCAGAGATGTCAAAAATCTTTAAATGAATTCCTGGAGGTAAAAATTTCTGATCACTCCATTTAATAGTGAACTCAGATGATGAACACTAAAATTCTGTATATCTCCTTGAGATAATAAACACTTGTATTTATACATATGCATACATTCATGTGGGAGTGCAAATGTAGTGTATTTTCTGTGACATCTTAAAGCAGCTGTGTGATTGTACTCATTTTGAAGCTGAAGTGCTGCACAATCCTAACATCGTTCAAGTTAGGCTGTTTTTACTTGAATGTTGTTTCCTTAATTTTTGTGTTCGTTTTTTATTTCAAAAGTACTTTGACCAATAAAAAGTTAAATATTTTTTGAAGAATAAGCAAGTGATAGAGGGAGCCTCTTTTTTTGGGTGTAAAAATAGAGATGTTCAGTTCACAGTTATTCCTTATTTCATTTTTTTAAAAGATGTTAGTGTAACTGGTTCAGAAATAATTACGATGCTATTTTGGAGAGGCCATCTGAATTTATTTATTTTTAAACAGGAAAAGCGTTCTGCATTCCCCAGATTTTATTTCATTGGAGATGATGATCTTCTGGAAATCTTGGGTCAGTCTACTAATCCATTAGTTATCCAATCTCATCTGAAGAAGCTGTTTGCCGGTAAGAATGATAAAGAATCAAAGAATTGTATAGTTGGAATGGACCACAAGCATCATCTAGTCCAGGGGTCTTCAAACTTGGCCCTTTTATGACTTGTGGACTTCAACTCCCAGAATTCCTCAGCCAGGCATGCTGGCTGAGGAATTCTGGGAGTTGAAGTCCACAAGTCATAAAAGGGCCATTAGTCCAACTAAAGCGCAAGAAAATCATTTAAACCATTCATTAGAGGTGGCTATCCAATCTCAAACCCCTCCAGAGACGTATAATCTCCGTAGTTAGATTGTTCCACTATGGTAAAGTCTTACACGTTGCTGAGCTACAGAAATTTGGAGGCTTCTCCGTTCCTCACTGTTTGTTACAGCAGTATAAAATCTCTCCCATGCTAAAGGCTTACCAAATGTTTTCCCCCTAACATTTCCATTCTACTTTTGCACTGTAAAAGAACATTTAAATAAATAATATAAATATAACATAATATAAATAATTTCAATTTCTAAATATTTATAATGTTTAGAAAAATATTTAAATATGCATACTTTTTGTAGTACCTGAAATAAAATGAATTTCTGTGACACCTTTTCAAAGAATCACTTAAATCATGCAAGTGTACAGATTTGTACAGAAACATTTTATTTATTTAAATTTATTGGCCACCAAACTCCAGTGCGAAGATTTGATATACTTTTTAAAAATCATCTGGTTTTCTCAAAGGATAACTGTTTACCTAAAATTCCCTCCCACACTGTTATAGAAGACATCGTAAGACTCAAAGAGTATGCCATCCTAACAATTTATTGTTATTGATCATCTATCCTTTCCTGATTTACTTGCTAGCAAGATAAATCTGTATTCTTCCACAGAAATTTGTACTGTAGTAGTCTCTATCTATTGATATAGATCAATTCTACTAATATTAGGTACAATTAAACCTTTTTAAAGAGACTTTAAAAAAACCTGAATAAATGTTTCCAAACCTTGATGGCTTGTTATACTGTAGGTTTCTGACAATGGAAGTTTTTGGTTATAATAGGTTTCCCGGGAAAGAATAACAATATTCTTATGTTCTTTTCTAGTAGTATATATGGAAATGGGAAAAATGTAAATTGAAATCTATTTATAGAGATTGCCTAAAATATTTTTAAGAGTCTAGCTTTAAAAAATGCTGTTTTCATTTATTTATACATGTAGTATTATGACATTTCCAAAAATGATGATGAGTTCTGGCCAATACTTTAATTTAATTGGCAGATAATGTTCTGCAGTCCTCTTCCATGACAATTCTGGGCTAATGGCAGGACTGTTCATAAAAGATCTAAAATATATATGGCAGAACAGTAATGTGAGCAAAATTGGCTTCTGTTATGTTGTATACAAACCTATGAATGTATTACAAAAAACAATGCTTTAATTTGACTTCAAATAAATTTCCATTTTAAACCACCATATTATAATCCAAGTTCATATTTGTGTAAAAAGTGATATAACTATATTAGGGATGTGCACAGTACAGAAAATAGGCATTGTCTTGAACTTACAACAAACTATCATATTGCATATTTTCTGCTAAACTGTTTCAAATTAGCATCTGTATAATAGATACAATATTTGAATATTTAATTGTTCCTTGCTCAGTGAAACCAAAATTCTGATTTACAGGATAGTTAGAGCAATTACATCACTCACTCAGTAATTATGCTTTTATTTAGTAAAAGCTAATAGAAAAGCACAAATAGAGCAATAATATTAATCACAATGCAATATAATCAAGTAAATTATGTAACAATCAAATGCTACAACCATCATTCTTCAAACCTCATAAAGTTTTGCGAAAAGAATTTTAATTCCATTTTTAAACTTCAGGAATTCATACTCTGGGCATTATTATTCCAAGGGAAATTTAATTCCAAAGAATAGGTGCTAATAGAAGAATGTGTCTACATGCCTGTTCCTTAATGTGGAATCGGCAGTATGGATCAGACTCCCATTGTAACATCCTACCAGACTTCCCACCCCTGCTCTTCTCAGCATTTTCTCTATTCTCTTTCCAGTTGCTGTAACAACGTCTTTGGCTTGTTTCCAGTCTCATTCTCACTTCAAACCTTTTCTGCCTGGAACTACTTAATTTCAGCCCTTATCCAGATCAGTTTTGTTCTATGTATGAACAGGTTCAGCCATGGACCACTCAAAACCAGTTTTTCTGAACGCAGAAAGTTTTACACATCCCTGTATTAAACTAATAATCAATGTTACATTATTCCATTAATTAACAGGAATTCACAGTGTAAGCTTTGATGAAGATTTTAAAAATATTATTGCAATGAAATCTGTAGAAGGTGAAACCGTACCTTTCAAAAATAAAATTCTGCTATCCAATGACGTTGAGGTAAGAAAGTAAGCTCCTCCTCTTCCCCCCCCCAATTTCCCATTTGTCAATATTAAGTATGTTAATATGGTTTATTGGGTTTTCTTGATATATTATTTGCTAGGTATGGCTGAACAAATTGTCTTTAGAGATGAAGGAGACGTTGAAGAAACTATTAATTGACTGTGTAGCCTCTGGGAAAAGATTACAGGGTTCAATTGATCCATCGCTTTTTCCTTCGCAGGTAAGTTTGTTTTTTTATGCAAAAACAAGATTTCAATTTTGCAAAGAAGGGGATTTTGATCATATGCTTATTAATTTTTAGCTCAACCATTCAGTAGAATTAAATTTGAATCTAAAATAAATAATAGTTTGAATATATTTATCCAATAATTTATCTGAAAAGAACCAAATTTTCTTTGCAATTTGGATTACATGCAACATCAGACAAAGGTGCTTTCCTTTGCACTTATCCCCATCCCTCAGGCCATCTGTTTCCCTGCAATTTGCACTGAATCTTTACTGAAGATTGTGGAAAAGAGTAGAATCCTTTTTTTTCTGAGGGAACTTTGTTCTAGTGGCCGATAGACAACATTGCATGCAACTTTTTGAATTAAATTTAGATCCAAAATAAATCACAGTATATCCATTGAAATCAGTAAGATTTATGCTAATCGTGATTAACTGAAGTCTCATAGTGGTTTTACTTTGGTCTGGAACTATCCCAATATTAAACTGAGTTGTCCATGAAATAATATTCAGTGCTCAACAGCTGCAATAACTTTTATCCAAGTACTACAAGTCAGGGTTATTCTGTTTCAGGATAAATCTAGCCAGTTTCTTTCACTCAAGTACACCTTCATGATGTAGATATATCTTGCATTTGTATATTGTTTGGAAGGTACAGCGTAGTGTAGCCATTTGTTGATTGTAGCTAACCTGTTCTGTCAGAGGTACAAGTCACTGGCAGTTTAATCTATGCTCTGAACTCTCGGATTATCATTGCTTTTAAATATTCAAATAATTGTAGTTTTTAAAAAAATCTGCATACAGCATTGACAATTTAATAAACTGTTCGATAATCTGTTACCTTTTAGAGTTTCAGCAGTATTGTGGATTTGTAGATAAATGAGGTGTTGTGATTTCTTTAAATAGTCATCATGGATGCTATTAAATGCTCTAACATATTTTTCTTTATGCATACCATTTTCCGAATAGATTCTTTGTTTGGCTGAACAAATTCAATTCACAGAAGATGTTGAGTGTGCAATCAAGGAATGTAATTTGCAACAGCTAGAATTAGAACTAATGGCTAAATTGGAGCATTATACCAGTATAGATACTAATATAGAAGATTTGGGCAATGCAGGTATGGAAGAAGATAACAGGTATAATATTTTAAAATGATTTCACATTCGCGATGCAGAATTTGAATCATTCTCACAACATAGTCAGTGTGGTTTCTTGCCATTTGTACTGTTTTTGTATTTGTTGGTCTTGATTTCTTTCTTTCTTTACTTTCTTTTGTATGCCACCAAACATTGCATTGTCTGAGTTGATATTGCAATTTGTTATATTTTTCTGCTTTTGACTATAGAGGAATTCACATATTATGTTAATCCACAGTTTTGTTCACCATGGTTTATTTACTGAGCTATAGTAGCCAGTTTCAAACATGACATAAAATTGTAAAACATAATTTAAAACTAAAGGGCAAAACCTTCCCTCTTACATGATTGGAAAAATGATAAAATAGTATTTCTCTGGGTTTGGTTTCAGTTTCCAGTTCAGTTGAATTGAGTATTTCTCGTATCTTTGTTTTTATTTATTAAGTTTTTTTTTTTATTTATTTATTTATTTATTTATTTATTTATTTATTTATTTATTTATTTATTTATTTATTTATTTATTTATTTATTCATTCATTCATTCATTCATTCATTCATTCATTCATTCATTCATTCATTCATTCAGTTTTTTATCCTGCCCTTCTGTGCAAATTATGTAGTACAAGCTGCACTGCATAATAACTTATAATTTTAAATTCTCAAAAAACTACAGGCACTAGTTGTCTTTTATACCATTAGAATTACTATTAAATAATTATCAACATATGTTGATGTTAACAGTTTTCCCTTATTTACTTTTCATTTCTAAGCATATGATCAAATTATAATGGGTGAAACAATATAAATTAACCTTATTTTAAACTCTAATACTTTTTTCAGAATCTGGAATCCTTGAGTTAAAGCTTAAAGCCCTGATTTTGGATGTTATTCATAACATTGATATTGTACAACAGCTAATTGCAGCTCAGGTCAATAGTACTGATGATTGGGCCTGGAAGAAGCAACTCAGATTTTATCTTAAGGATCAAAAATGTTATATTCAAATGGTGGATGCTGAACTGCAGTACACTTATGAATATCAGGTATTTTAAGTTTAGCATAAATTATGTCTTATTCTTTCATTCTTGTCCTCGTTGTTTTAATGAGCATTAGTTTAAGATTGTAGTCCTACAAATCAATTGCCTGAAGTAGATGCATTCAGCCTTGTACAGTTTATTTCTGAGTAGACATGTAGCATTATAGGTAGTTTTTGACTTACAACAGTTCATTTAGTGACAGTTCAAAGTTACAACGGCACTGAAAAAGTGACTTATGACCCGTTTTCTACACTTACAGCCATTGCAGCATTCCCGTGGTCACATGATCAAAATTCAGATGCTTGGCAACTGACTCATATTTATGATGTTTGCAATATCCCAGGGTCACATGATCACCTTTTGTGACCTTTTGATAAGCATAGTCAATGGGGAAGCCAGATTCAGTTAAGAAAGTGTTATCTATTTAACAATGGCAGTGATTCACTTAACAACTGTGGCAAGAAAGGTAAAATGGGGCAAAATTCACTTAATAACTGTCTCACTTAGCAAAAGAAATATTGGGCTTGATTGTAGTCATAAGTCGAGGACTAGCTGTGTGCTGTACATATAACAGGCAATGTGATAGAAAAGGGAAAATTCTTCTTGGGTTTCAATTATTGAAACTTTTCTTGGCTGTGATAAACATTTTTTTTCTAAAGTATGACTTTTGTTAAAATACAGCTCCCATCAACCTTAATTATAAATAAATAAATACAATTGAGCAAGGTTCTAAGAATATTTTTTATTGCTACAATGATTTTTTTTTAACAATTTTTTTTTCTTCAATAAGAGATTCCAGATCTTATTGTGGTGTGATGGTTCTTGTTTTATAGAAACAATTTAAAACATTCTTAATGTCTGAAATTTTTAGCACAGTTATTTGAGAATAAGCATTAATAAAAGTGAATAAATTTTCATTCCATATGATTCTTTGTATCAGATTTTGTCTTTTGTTAGAATTCTAATGTTTTCACTTGCTTGAGCCTGTATTGTAATAAGATTGTTCTGAAGATTCTAGAACAATAACATGTTTTATCTTTTCATAGCTCATTTTAATAGAGAAAAAATATCCCTAGAGCCTGAGGCCTGGATTAGAAATGAATTTTGGTTTACTGGAAGAAAACTGCAACCATTTGATTTTTAACACCATTCACAATTGTAATTGGAACCTCCTCATCTCACAAAGTATCCATTAATAGGTTTCCTTCCATTCTAAATAGTAGACTTAAGGAAAAAAAGAAGTTGTAATGAAGGCATTACTCTCTTGATCTGGCACAAACTATCTCTGTTTAATTTTTAAACAAACAAACTCCATTTTGCAACCTTTGAGGCAAATGTTTTGGAACAGACAAAGATACACATGCTGAATTTAGTTTGGTCCCAGGGTCTCTTTTAACAAGATATTTCCTGTACATTCCATGTAATGCTTTTGTAAGTAATTCAAGAAAGTTGGAAAAGTTTGAATTTTTGAATATTTCCATGTCTTTAGCATTATTGAAATAAATAATTATTAATTTGGAATTCACTTTTAGTGGTAGTGTTAATCTGGACAATTCAGTTGAGTTCATAATTTTATTTGAATTTTATTGTTTTTAAAATTTTAGGGAAATTCACCAAAGCTTGTTTATACACCATTAACTGACAAGTGTTACCTTACGCTTACTCAAGCTATGAAGATGGGCCTTGGCGGAAACCCCTATGGCCCAGCTGGAACTGGCAAGACAGAATCTGTAAAGGCTCTAGGAGGATTACTTGGAAGACAAGTTTTGGTGTTTAATTGTGATGAGGTGAAGTAAAGTATATTAATACAGTTCTAACTGTTGTATGAAAAAGGTTCATATGTCTTGTTCATTGATTGATTGATTGATTGTGTGCCATCAAGTTGGCTATGGAGATTGGCAATCATCCAGGTGCTGTCCCAAAGGTACTTTTCAAAAGGTAATTGGACTTTTTTGTTTTGTTTTTCCTTGAAAATGTTTTGCTTCTAATCCAAGAAGCTTTTTCACTTCAGAACTGAAGAAGCTTTTTGGATGAGAAGTGAAACATTTCCAAGAAAAAAGACTAAGAAAGTCCAGTTGCCTTTTTAAAAGCACCTTGTGAGTGCCATCAAGTTGTTGACTCCTAGCAACTTTCCACTATTAGATTCTTTCCTGGAGAGATAAGTTATATTATATATGTCTGAAATAGGATAATTTGAACCTCATTGTGCCTCAAGTGAGAAGTGTAGGTTGATTTTTTTTTCAATTTGTTTGTCCCCTTGGCTATCCACCTCATTCTGAGAAGTCTTCTCCAAAACCAAAGGGCAAAAACATCAGTACTCTTCCTATCCTGCTTCTTCAAAGTCTACTTATGCCTTATTAGCTGCGCAGAATTTTTTGGTTAATATGGATGGCCATATAAATTTGCAAAATTAATGAATGATTGGGTCCTGTATTAAGTTATAAATTGGGGTGGCTAAAGCTGAAATTGGGTATAATCCAGTACATTGAGATGACTGTTGACGATGATGATTGTTGAATCCTTTAAAGTTACAAATCAGAAGCAAAAAACGTATCTTCAATAAATAAATAGAAAATATTTATCAAATTCACATATATGTAGATTTCAGTGCTCCTTTCACCGTAACATCTGTAACAGATGAGATGAGTGAAGTATTTCCTTTTTTAAACGCCTTGTTTCCTTTCTAAAACATTTTTTAAAAAGGATCTGTTTATATTAACAAACAACCACAGAAACTGCAAGCCCAAAGGTCTGCTCCCTGCAGTGTTCAAATAAATCCCGTTTCACCTCCCCAAAGCATTGTTACTTTTGTTACAAACTTTAAAACTTCATTATACTTTTTTTAACTTGGGAAAAGGAATATTATATATCATGTAGCTGAAGTACCATTCCTTGCTTATTTTAAGGGCATTGATGTGAAATCAATGGGGCGAATATTTGTTGGTTTGGTGAAATGTGGAGCCTGGGGCTGTTTTGATGAGTTTAATCGTCTGGAAGAAGCTGTACTCTCTGCTGTATCTATGCAGATTCAGACAATTCAACATGCTCTGAAGAAACATCAACCTGTTTGTGAATTACTTGGAAAAGAGGTACAAATCTTAAACTCTTGTACAATATTTACTTACTGACTCACTTACTTACTTTTTATGCAGCGTAACCTCAACAATTAGGAAAACCTATGATTCAGGGTGAACAAATCAGAGACTCACCCCAAATAATTTAATTCAGCCAAAACCTGAGATGGCAAAGTCTTAAACAGGGCCCAACAGAAAGCAATCGAGCTACAGCTACAGGGGGAACTGGACATGTGTATGGCATGTAGGGTATGACTTTCAAAAACAGGTTGAATGCCTTCTAAATTAGGGACATCCTTAATAACTGATAAATAGCGGTTTCATACATGAAGGAATTGGCTTCATTTAAACATGTGAATCCTGTGCATTAAAATAAAAAGTACTGAACATCTGTTCTATCTTCAGATAAGCTATACATGCAAACATTTTACTGTATTTAATTGGATTTTTAAAAAATAAATATTGTGGAAATGCACATTTGCAAGAATTACATAGAGTAATTGAAGGGTTTTAAGTCTGTTGCATTAGTCTCTTTAGATCAAAACAGCTGTCCCTTATTATTTGAATTGAGTTAGGAACTGATACCTTACAAGACAAAGCCAAGAAATGAAAAGATTGAAGTGCTCTGTATTTCTTGTCATAATGGCAAAAGGTCAGTGAGAATATATAGAAATATGTCAGCCATTTGAATATCTTTCAGATGCTTATAATGCTACATAAAATATACAACATGCTTCTGTGTTTACATAGATTGTTGAGTTCTTATTTAATGGTTTATATAGGTTATTGAGTTTTTACTGAAGATGTTTGTATATTTAAATATCAGGTAGAAATGGATCATAATTCTGGAATTTTTATCACCATGAATCCTGCTGGGAAAGGCTATGGAGGCAGACAGAAATTGCCTGACAATCTTAAACAACTTTTCCGACCAGTTGCTATGACTCGTCCTGATAATGAGCTAATTGCAGAAGTGATATTATATTCAGAAGGCTTTAAAGATGCTAAACCTCTGGGAAGAAAACTGGTGGATATTTTCAATTTAGCACGGTAGGTGTTTGGAGATTTTTTTTTCATTCCCCTATCCCCAGTCAGTTTATTATCTCCTTTTCATCCTTCTTTTGTTCCTCCATCTTCGACTTTGAGGAATTACTATTTTGATTCTTTGTTCTTTTTAGATACTCTTCAGTATTACAGTAAAAGGGCTTTGTCATAAACTTTGGGATTTATAATACATTAACATTCTTGATATAGTATTTTGATATAATATAGCAGACAACATGACATTTGAACTAGAGCTCAGTTCAGATGTCAGTCAAGAAAGTAGTTTGTTGATCTTAAGCAAGCTTTGCTATTCAGTTTTAAGCCATTGTATCTGAGTCTCTGAAAATTATCAATGTAAAGAATCAGGAGATTTTATTTTGAAAACATAGGCCGTTATCATGATAACATAATATGCAGATACATGAAATGTGTAATTTATTGAAAATAATATTACCTAATGCTGCTTTATAATGTATAATAGATGAAAATGCGATATATAGAAAACAATAAAATTCGTATAATATACTTTTAATATCTGGAAAAGGAATATAGTGCTATTTTTCTCTGGGTGAAAGATATTTGGAAATTCTGATTCAAAATATGATTGAAAATATATAGATTCAGATCCTTATTTTCTTGTACTCTGAAATTTAGTTGAGCAAGTAAAAAAATGCAGATGGTTTTAAAGTTGATGCCAAATGCTGTTGTTAAATCAGGTTGTTGATAAAAATGGTGGAAAAAATAAGGCTAATATCATCCCCGCAAATGAAGAAAAAATTAACAATTCTTCTTCAAATGAAAAATAATCTTAAGAGAGAATATAGTCAAGACAGACCTCCCAATCTGAATTTAACAACTAAGTTATATTTAGGCAATCCTGAAAGGCCCTTACTTGAATTCTTCTTCCACTAACTTTGATAGCATCAAACTTTTAGCAAATAATCTGTTCCTCTGAGCTTTTTAGTGACAAAGTCAAGATTTCAAATATGTCTCCATATCCAAAGATCATGATGTTGCTTTTTCATCGCTTTACTCACGTTGGGGTCGTAATACTAATATATGACTTATTTTTATAATATTTTGTTAAACTAAGTGCCATTCCTCAACATTTCAACAAAAAAGTCATTTTCACATAGTTTCTCATAATTCGATGTTTCCCTGTGTATAAATGCCCAGCTGCTGTAAGCAATACACAAAGAATAGGAAGTTCCATTATACCACCCATTTTCTTACCATTGTAGTTATAGAAATAGGTTATAGAATGTGAATGCTTTCCTCAAAGACCTTGGCCTTTTTCTTCAAGACTATGATAGAAAAGTGGTGGTGGGGAAATGCTATTTCCTCATTCACCCTGTCTATGAAAACCTGTTAGTCTTCTTAACTAGTTTTTCCTCTCTTTCATGCATCAAAGTCCTTCCATGTGCGAGTATTCTTTTCAACAAGGATACACATTAATAGTAACAAGAAAAACATTAAAATCCATTTTTTTCACCAGAGAGCTCTTGACTCCTCAGCAGCACTATGATTGGGGCTTGCGAGCATTAAAGACTGTTCTGAGGGGATGTGGAAATCTTCTTCGACAGCTGAAAAAGAATGGAATGAAAAACAAAGGTAAAGAATATTATTCTATGAAGTTTTTCTAAGATTTGCATTCTGACCATGTTATTTTTATTTGTATAATATTCTTTTTAAAACTTCACTGAATTGACAGCAATTTGATCCTGACCGGCTCAAGGTTGACTCAGCCTTCCATCCTTCTGACGTCGGTAAAATGAGGACCCAGATTGTTGGGGGCAATGTGCTGACTCTGTAAAGCGCTTAGAGAGGACTGTAAAGCACTGTGAAGCTTTATATATAAATCTAAATGCTATTGCTAAAACTTACAGCATTCAAAGTCTGTTACTTGAAAGTTATGCATTTCTGTGGAGGTTCTAAAAGATAAACTAGTTTGCTTATACTTCAGCTTCAAGCAAAAATAAATTGTATTATGTTTCTTCTGTTTCCACACAGTTAATGAAAGCCACAATGTAGTTCAAGCTTTGCGTCTTAATACCATGTCAAAGCTTACCTTTGCAGATTGTGCACGATTTGATGCATTGGTTAAAGATGTCTTTCCTGGTGTTGACTTTAATGATGTAGATTATGCTGAGTTAAATAGTGCTTTGCGAAAAACCTTTGAGGAGGCCAACCTGGAAATCATATCTACCCAGGTAAATATTGAGTACTACTCTAGACAACAGTAATTACTTTAACCTTCATCTTTATATATAATCTGTGACTTCAACCTGTATTTTAAGAAGTGTGTATCCATCCTCCCATCCAGTCAGTTTATTTGGCCATCTGCCTACCACGCAACTCTAGGCAATTAACAACCAATTTAAAAACAACTCTGAAATAATAAAGCAACAAACAATTAAAACAATTTATCATACTCGGGGTGACTTAGAATTTGTATATTCACTTCCTTGAAGATTGTCTTACCTAGGATCCTGACAGTTGTTGAACGAAAGATCAATTCTTCAACAGTTTATAAAAGGCTGGCAGGGCAAGACTCAAAATATTGGCTGATACTGTGGTTTACAAAAATAAATAAATAGAAAAGAAAAAAATAATTATATTTTGACTGAAAACATGGACATAGTTATATTAATGAATTTATTCATAAATAAAAGAGGGAAAAACACAAACCGTTGCTTAATGTACTTTACTATATCCTCTTAATTATTATGACACTCATTCCTGCAAATTTGAAGGCAAAGTCATACTTTTGAATGGTTATATATAGAATAAAACACATTTGATTTAAAGTGTTAGAATACCCTAAGCAGTAATTTCATATATTTTCTCAGTGGCAACTATTACTTTTTGTAATAATCTACTCTCCCCCGCCCCCATATATCTTGGCCCCAACCCTGCCTACCTTTCCCCATGCCTTTGGGTCTAGAATAGAATCCCAATAAAATATTTTATAGTGATAATTGGTCTTCCTTCCTTCCTTCCTTCCTTCCTTCCTTCCTTCCTTCCTTCCTTCCTTCCTTCCTTCCTTCCTTCCTCCCTCCCTCCCTCCCTCCCTCCCTCCCTCCCTCCCTCCCTCCCTTCCGTTTTCAGATTAGCATAAGTATATTTGATTTTTATTTGCCACCCAGAGTCACTCTGTTGAGTTGAACAAACATAGAAATCTATTTATTTATTAACTAATCTTCTTTCATAATAAATGAAATTCAGAAAATATCTTTAGACTTTGGTTAATGATGGAAAAATATAAACATATATTATCTTTTTATTTTCGGTGAAGATAAAGAAGGCTTTGGAATTGTATGAGCAACTCCGTCAAAGGATGGGCGTGGTTATTGTAGGCCCAAGCGGTGCAGGCAAATCAACTCTTTGGCGGACATTGAGAGCAGCACTTGGAAAGGTTGGCAAAGTAGTGAAGCAATATACCATGAACCCCAAAGCTATGCCTCGCCGTCAGTTACTCGGTCATATTGATATGGACACAAGAGAGTGGTCAGATGGTGTGCTTACAAATAGTGCTCGGCAAGTAGTACGAGAACCTCCAGGTATTTTTCTTAAATTTACAGATATTAAATTTTATTTAAGAAAGACTCTTGCTTTTTGTTTATATGTGAATGTATGCAGAAATAGCTTTAATTAGATTTTTTTCCCCAAGTTAAACATGCATAGCTTTCAGATTTAGTGTGTTTATATATATATATATATATATATATATATATATATATATATATATATATATATATATATATATACACACACACACACACACATATATACAAAAAATACCAAGCTAATTGTTGCAGCTTATGTACACTTTGTCTTTATTACAATAACATATTTATTTGCACAAAGTTATCAGATTAAAATTGCTAATAATATCATTGTTTATTAAATTACTGGTGTTACATTATAGAAGAGCAATAAATCATCTCATTGGTTTACAAGGTAAAACCTAATGATCAATAAGAATTTATTTGAATTGTAGATGCTTATGTAGAATATAGCAATCTGATTTTATGTATTATTTATTTATTAAATGTTCCATTCATATAACTTAAAATGTAAGAAACACAGATTATTCCCTTCTTACTCATATATATACATTCCATGAGAGTGAAGGGAATTTGAATTGATTTTGAAAAACTGCTAGCAATTTCAATAAACCTGGAATGTTTTATTATGCATTGTAAACAGATGTTACTTCATGGATAATCTGTGATGGTGACATAGACCCTGAATGGATCGAATCTCTGAATTCTGTCCTTGATGATAATCGACTACTTACTATGCCTAGTGGAGAAAGAATTCAGTTTGGTCCAAATGTTAACTTTCTTTTTGAAACTCATGACTTGAGCTGTGCTTCTCCTGCCACAATATCTCGCATGGGAATGATTTTCCTTAGGTAACTCAAAACAGTTTAACACAAAGCTTTGTTACAATTACCATACTGTTGAAATTGGATTCTTATTTATTTCTGTTTTTTTCTTTAAAATGTTTATAAGATGCCTCAATACATACAGATTCTGAACACATATAGCAATTCAAAATATAATACAATCAATAAAATGATTAAAAATAGTAACAATTAACTAAGTATAGCAATAGCACTTAATCTTATGTACTGCTCCATAGTTCTTTATAACATTTTCTGAACAGTTTACAATGTCAGCATATTGCCCCCAACATCTGGATCCTCATTTTACAGACCTCGGAAAGATGGAAGGCTGCATCAACCTTAAGCTCCTGTCAGGATTGAACTCCAGGCTATGGGCAGAGTTTACTGCAATATTGCATTGTAACTATGCACCACTAGGGCTCAGTATATAAAACTTTCCAAACAGAGCTATCAGCCAAAAGAACATTTCCAATTCAGCTTACTTGTCAAAAGCAAGGTGTATTGGGGGTTGCCAAAATAAGACAGGAGACACCACTAGAAGGCCTATCAGGTCCACATCTACTGAACCTCTCAACGTGGGGGGGGGGATCTCAACAGGTCCTTCCTAGATGTTTGAAGTAGATCAGCAATAAAACTTAACCACAAATTTATATCCACTGAAATAGTATCTATAGAGTTAAACACATTTAACTCAACAAACCATGGAATGTGGACAAATTGTGAAAGCCAATTTATTATATTAGTCTATAGGTATTGTAAATCCAAAAGGAAGCATTGCTTGACGTAGCCTATAGAAGTAGACTTCCAGGAAATCTGTTTAAAAAGCTGGGGAAAAAGATACAGTAGGCAGAGAAGTCCAGGTAGAAGTGTTGTGGATATTCAAGTCCTTTTTCATTTTGCTTTACTCCTTTAGGTATTTTTACCTTTTACTTATATTTTCCATCTATTTCTTGTTTGCTTGCTTGCTGACTGTGTTATCTGGGAATAGGTTTTATAGAATATACTTCTCAGTAGGTGTGCATTTAATTTTGTTGCAATACTTACGAATGAGAGCCATTTACTACAAAATATTTATGTCCCAATTGTTCAGAATGTGTTGCTTTAATTGAACTATATTTCATTCTAGTGATGAAGATACTGATCTTAATTCACTGATCAGATCTTGGTTGAGAAACCAACCTGAAGAATGCAGACATAATCTTGAAAACTGGATTGGAGATTATTTTGAGAAAGCTTTAAATTGGGTACTAAAGCAGGTGAGTTGTACTTTTTCTACTATTTATCTTAACATGTTCTAGTTGACTGTTTTTTCTAACTGAACTAGATTTCTTCCTCATTCATTTTTTTTGTTTTGTTTGTATCTTTGCAATAGTTTATCTGTACCTGCAAAATGCCAGCTTATTAATGACGCTTTATTATCAGCAGATGGCAGCAGGTGGCCACGATGTCTGTGTTCAGAAACTAAGCAGGATTGAGTCTTGCTGAGGGAATAAATTATAGTCATACCTCAGCACTCGAATGCTTCAAAACTTGTTGAATTCACTATTTGATGTGTTTTGAAGCAGAAATCTTGTCTTTCTCCCAGTAGTTGATGCTCAGGGAAGAACTTGCTGACATTGGCTACCTCATGATTCGCTATTTCTTCTGGTCGAAATAGCAAGTCATGTGGTAAGTCACATGGTTTTCTCAGTATTTGTTGGTTTTAATAATTGTCATGTATTCCAGAACGAATTACCAATGGGTACCAAGGTACAATTGTATAGCTGTTATCAAAAGAAATATATATCAAAAGAAATATTTTAAAATAGCAGAAATAGTATATATGTTACTTCTTAAGATCACTTATAATAATTATTGATATGATAATGATAATAATTGTGATAATGATAATAATAATGATAAACATTGAGAATGATAATAAATAGTAAAAATAAGAGTTCGTATTTTATTTCTGCTAAAAGGTCTTTGTTAAAATCCTCCTGTTGGAATACTTATTGGATTATCTATTTTACAGAATGACTATGTGATAGAAACAAGTTTGGTTGGAACTGTGATGAATGGGTTGTCCCATCTTCATGGATGTATTGAACGTGGACAATTTATAATTAGCCTGATAAGAGGACTTGGGGGAAATCTCAATATGAAATCACGACAGGAATTTACTAAGGAGGTAATTATTAATACAAAAGAGCAGGTCATTAGTATTTTCATTCATTATCTACAGAAAGGATCTGTTTGTAAGAAATTGCATTAACATTCAATTATCCAATCTAAATATCAAATTAAATAGGGATTCTTTCAAAATAGTAATGGAGGAACGTGTTAGTATATAGTAACTTTTAGATGACAAACCTGCTTTCTTTGCCTGATGACTTCAAGTAAGTTCGCTTTTCTTTATTATAATTCCCAATAAGTGAGATACTAATGAAAATGTCAGTGAAGATTTTCACATGCAGTATGTAGATGTAATGCACCCTTTATCTTTTTAAATCCAGTATCAGCAAGACATTTTGGAAAAAAAGGTTTTCGTAAGCTGAAAACAGTCTTTTTGTGCACTTCTCATGCTTAGGTAAAAAAAGAGTTTTTCTTCCTTTAAGCAGTGAATTTTATTTATTTTAATTAAAGGTAGAAATATAGGACATTACAGAAATTTGGTCAGATGAGGCCTCTAGCAGTAGAGAAGCCAGTTTGCCAGATAGGAATATTAAAGTGTGGTAAAGAGTGGAGAACCAGGTGGTTGAATGTAATAAATGAATTATACTTCTGTTGAATCAAAATGAATAGACCAATAGTCAAATTTCTTTTTTCTTCCTAGCATTTAACTTATAGTATATACTCCGGATTTTATGTTTTATCTTTGTTTTTTGAAAAACAATTCACACAATAGGGACACTTATTTGAAAAACATTTTAATTTTAGTCTTTTAAAAATATTTGTTTAGGTTTTTTCTTGGGCCCGAGAATCCCCTCCAAACCCCAACAAACCAATGGATACCTATTTTGATCCTGATGTACAACAGCTAGAATCCTACCAACTGAAAAAGCCTGAAAACCTTACAGCGGATGATTTCAGCAATACTCAGACGCTTCCAGTAATTCAAACACCTGATATGCAAAGAGGTTTAGATTACTTTAAGCCTTGGTTAGGTTTTGATAGCAAGCAACCATTTCTTCTTGTTGGACCTGAAGGATGTGGTAAAGGGTAAGAATTTGTGTTTTCACATTAATTGCTGTTGTGGTGCTGTTAAAAATTATATTGGTGGAAGTATTCTTTGAAATTAAAGTTTCTGCCATGAGTCTATTCTATAGCTTGAAATTACAAGACTGTAATCATGATATCCTACCTTTCCTCTGGATGCATGAGTCTACATTCTATTTTACTTTATAAAAACAACTTTGCGTATCAAAGTAATAAACTTTGCCTAATTAATGTTGTAGAGTATATTGGAGAGTGAGATTATGCCTGGCTCAAAAAGTCAAACAATAAACACTGTAACTGACTTGGGTTTGAAACCAATAATATATAGGACTGCGAAGAAAAAATGGTGGTATTTAGTCTAGCAGTGAACTAATTGGACAATAGAAAAATTCCCAAAAGGAGTTAAGTGAAAGGACAATTAATTCAAGGCAATCAAGCAAAACGTAATACTAAGCAGCAACTACATTTTAGAACAACAATTGGCTTTTCATTTTGGGAACTATATAGAGTGAAACATCCCTCAGATAATTAAAAAGATATATAAAGGAATAGTGCACATTTTTTTAACAATTTTATTCTATTTCTTTTTGGGGGAAGTACATGTTCCATTTTTGGGGTGGAGAAGTACATATTTATGAATACAAGATTTATATTAGCTGTATAGAGATCACAAGTCTGAGGCATACTTTATATAATTTTGTAAATATTTTAAATTTTGATTTTATTTTATTTTTTTATTTTTATAGAATGCTACTCCGTTATGCCTTTTCCCAGCTTCGGTCTACTCAGATTGCTACAGTTCATTGCAGTGCACAGACTACATCTCGGCATCTTTTGCAGAAATTAAGTCAGACATGTTTAGTAATTAGCACTAATACTGGACGAGTATACAGGCCAAAAGATTGTGAAAGACTGGTTTTATATCTAAAAGATATAAATTTGCCTAAGCCTGATAAATGGGGAACAAGCACATTGGTGGCTTTCCTACAGCAGGTGAGTTGAAAAAGGTTGCTCATTTTTTAATAGTTGTGTAGAATAGAACTGAATTTTGTATCTGTTTACATTTGTATAAATGCTTTCCCCCCAAAATTACAGTGTTTCATCTCTCTGTCTTGTTGATAAACAGTTTGTTGTTGGTTGAAGATAACTTTTTAAAAATAAGTTTATTTAATTGTCCCCTCAGATATTTTCCATATTTCTGATATTAAATGTTAGGTTTATAATATGACAAGAGGTATACAGGTAGTCTTTGATTTACAACTACAATTGGGACCGGAACTTCCGTTACTAAGGGATGCAGTCATTATGTGAGCAGTGCCTGGTTTTATGACTTTTTTTCTGTGGTCATTAAGTGAATCATCACAATCCTTAAGTGAACCATATGCTTGTTAAGCAAATCTGGCTTCTCCCATTGACTTTGCTTGCTGGAAGCCCCCTGCAACCATTATCAATATATGCTAGTTGCCAAGTGTCTGAATTTTGATCACATGACCACAGGGACACCGCGACAGTTGTAAGTGTTGTAAGTCACTTGTTTCAGTGCCATCATAACTTTGAATGGTCATTAAATGAATGGTCGTAAAAGATGGATTACCTGTAAAGTTTATTTTATTTTAAATGATTGATCTGAGTTTTTTTCTTTTTTAATGCAGAGAAGTTACTTTTATAAATCATCTCTTCCTGAGTAGCATTTCTCCCTAGCTCACTACTTGCTTGACAAATGCAAGCCCAATTTAACAATCTTCCTGCTTAACCTTAATACATTTTTAAAATTTATATTTATTAAGACTTTTAATAATCAAATTGAATAAGAGAGAAAAAAGCAAACCCCACAAAATTGCAAGAAATTTAAAAAGTTAAAGAAATAGATAAATGACCTCTGATCTTCTTTTCAACAGATGACAATCGTATTGTACTTCCTCCTCCATAAATATTTTGCAGATCCCTTCACCTTCTTATTTAATCTATATCTTCAAATCTAGAAATCATCAATTCATTTTTTTCTTCTTTCAGCAAAAAGTCCATATAATATTTCCAGATTTTGTTTAAAAAAAACGTTCTGATAGTAATACGTTGATTTATTATTAACCTCTGGAGTAGCTTGCGACTTGCTGCGCTGCTGCTGGTTATTAACAGGCTCTCTGCTTTGACCCTAATGTGTTAATTGCTTATCACTTTCATCTCTGGCCTGGCTCCCATCTTGCCACTGCTATTTGGCAAGACAAACAGCCTGCACTATTTTATTCCTTTCAGCGGGGTTACCCCACTGTCTACTTTTGTATTCCTTTCCTCTTTGTCCTTTACTGGAATTTGATCAAGGTGAATAGTAAACTTTTTTTTTTTATTAATCTCCTGAGTTGGAATGCACATGCCCAGGAGTGGGGAGTGAATTAGAGATTATAGGAGCTGCCCCAAATGGTGTCTCTGTTTCTACATCACACTACATTCACTAACTACCTTGCTGCAATCCAATGTAGGGACGACTCTTTGATGCTTAGATTGGGACCATTTAATAAATCATTATTAATTATATGCATCCTGGCATTTTCCTTAATGTTCTTTTTTTTTTGGAATCTGACCCATAATGGTCATAACTAATAAGAATGTATTATTCTATTGCTCTTTGCATAATCCAAATAGTGCATCTTAGAGATATTAAACAATATTCATATTTGTTGTTTTTATTTCCAAGGTACTTACATATCAAGGATTTTATGATGACAATCTTGAGTGGGTTGGGTTGGAAAACATCCAAATTGTGGCATCCATGTCTGCTGGAGGAACAGTGGGAAGACATAAACTTACTTCTAGGTTTACTTCTATAGTCCGTCTTTGTGCAATTGAGTAAGTATCTATGTACACCTATCCTTCCTTCCTTCCTTCCTTCCTTCCTTCCTTCCTTCCTTCCTTCCTTCCTTCCTTCCTTCCTTCCTTCCTTCCTTCCTTCCTTCCTTCCCTTCTTCCCTTCTTTCCTTCTTTCCTTCCTTCCTTCCTTCCTTCCTTCCTTCCTTCCTTCCTTCCTTCCTTCCTTCCTTCCTTCCTTCCTTCCTTCCTTCCTTCCTTCCTTCCTTCCCTTCTATCTTCAATCTTGAGATTAACTTCAGTACTTAATCTAAATGCACTTCATTTCTCTCTGGAGGTACAGCATCTATTTCTGGGTATATCTTAATACATGAAATATAATTGAAAAAGTTCAACGAGTTTGGAAAAATGTTATCTGTCAACTTTTAGGTTTTAAGGAGGAAAATGCCTAGAGAAACCAGCCTTGTCTTATTAATTTATATGTACAGTTATTTATAGATTGTGTATTTTCACAGAAGACTCAAGGAAGCTTGAAATCAGAGAATAGAACCAGTAGCTCATATAAGCTAATCTAATTAACTAAAAACAATTATTGTATCACGAGTGCCTATCGTCTCTTGTTGGGTGAGATCCTATGTTATTAATAATAATAATAATAAAAAAATTGGAAGGGACCTTGGAGGTCATCGAGTCCAACCCCCTCAAAGTTCATATGGGACAGGCCAAATCTGCCCAGGTATTCAGGCACCAGGTTTTGTTACAGAATACTTTCTAGATATCATTGTTTCTCAGCCAGATAACAACCGTTCTGCTCTTAACTTAGATTTTAATAAATGTGACATTGTAACTGAATTTTAAACTTTCATTTTTAGTTATCCAGAAAGAGATCAGCTACAGACAATTTACAGTGCATACTTGGAACCAGTTCTACACAAGAATCTAAAAAATCATCCTGCTTGGGGATCCTTAGCAAAAATATACCAGTTAGCAGGATCCATGGTTCAAGTATATGAGCAGGTATAACCTAAAATGAGCTATTCTGTAACATAGATGTTCTTTGTTGTGGTTTTGTTGTGTTTACTGATGATTGCCTGTTCCTCTTATGACAAGTAATAAGGAGGAGATGGGCAAGTCAGATTTTGTATCTCAGCTATTTTAAACATATAGAAATTAAAATATCTATTTTTTTAAAGACAAAGTATACACAATACATTATGAGGTAACTTGTGGTACCTTTGTAGGAGTGATTCAGTGTAATATATTAGTAATATATTCAAGACATAAAGAAAGTATTTCTTAACTAAACACTTATTTGATTGATGAAATGTGTTTTGCCAGAGATCTGGTGTAGTTTTAAGAGATGATTGCAGATTAACAGAAATCCAGACTACCGATGATCACAACAATAAGATTCTTAATCCTAATCTTCGTAGGACAATATTTTTTTTTGCCCTTATGCCTGATTTAGGTGATGTTTGATAAATTACTCCTTCCTTTCTTCAGGACGTCATCCCTCCAGCAGTAAAACATATATTATTTAACAATTTGCCTCACCATTATCTGATGTGTTTTGTAGAATAAATGATAGTTTGCAGATTGTATCAAAGTTTTGTTTTACCAATCCTGAATTACATAAGAATGTTTCTTATGCAAACACAGTGGTGGAGGAAGGGAATGAAGGGTGAGGCATACCAACTTTGTCGTGCCTGGTCCATGAAGCTTCTCTAAATTTTCTTCCATCTGAAACGTGGACCAATCACATGGAATCATTTGGTTCTGCCAAACTGTAGCCACCCAGAATGCTTCTGTAGGATTTCTAAAACACAGTGTGTTTGTTTTAGGTTGAAAATAATAATGTACACATTAGATTGATTTATATCAAGACTTATAAAATAAATTGTGTAACTAGTGTATCTGAACTGTGTGCAAGAAAGAATAAACTCATCGGTCCATTTAATTGACATGACTGCACCATATGCTTTCCTTTTATATGCTTTCTGATATAACATTTACTTAATAACTTATTTCTCAGGTATGAGAGATTTTATGAGAATATAAAATGATGGTACCTTTTCTAGATTGTACAGTATTTGGGGGCCAAATATCTTTGCCACTGTATCATTTCCTGGTATAGCTTTACATAGATAAAATAATATATTCAAATCTCTATGCTATAACTTGTGTAACATTGTTCTATTGCTTTTTCAGAGAACTTCCAATCTAAGTCTCTAATAATGAATGTAAAATTCTAAAGACTTTAGACTGTGATTGTTTTACATGGAAATTTGTCCATAAAATGTTTTGAACAAATGTAGAATAGTATTACAATGTGTTGCAAAAAATAAGGGCAGGGTGAAAACAGTAGAATTGACACCATCTGTATTTCCAGGTTCGAGCCAAATTCACAGTTGATGACTACAGCCACTACCTTTTTACACCCTGTATTCTTACTCAATGGGTTTTAGGTTTATTCAGATATAATTTAACAGGAGGTGAGTAATCCAAGCATAATTCGTATGTCCAAACACCTAATTATTTTGCCAATTTTTATTTCTGACTAGCATTCTCAAGTTATCTGTGGATATTATAGTGATACTTATAAAGGAAGCTGGAGATAAGATTAAGAAGTGACAAAATGTTTCAGTATGTTTTTCATTAATCCAGTTGAGATCATCCTTCATTATAAAATTCATTTTATTGTTTTTACCTAGTTTTTAATCTTTCTTCCTGACAAATTGTTTCCTGTAATAATTAGCATTCCACGGCCATTAGATCACATAGCAGTTTTTATATTTTTTTATATTTTTAATGGGGCAGGAGAGGGGGGAAGTGCTCACACATGTTTATTGATGCCATCGTACCAGTGTTGTGACTTAATGTATTTCTTAAACCCCAGGACTCAAAGATATAATTGCAGCATTTTCTTGACATTAAAGCATATGTATCTTCATGTAGGTGTCACTGCAGTTTGCTGCAGAACTGCTGGTTCCTATTAGTGGGGGTTCACCTGCAAATAGTTTGTACTTGTCCAAACTAAGGTTGTACCCCAGTTCCGAGAGGCATTGTGGGATCATGGTAAAGATATTGGACTAGGATCAGGGAGACCAAATTCTAATATCTCCTCAGGAAATGTGGATGCTCCCTGGGTGACTTTGGACCATTCTCTCTTCTCTTACCTCACAAGGTTGCATTTGTGTGAAAAATAAGAGCATTATGTATGCCGTTTTGAGCTCCTGAAGATAAAACAGGGTGTAAATCTAATAAATACCTCCCTATTTCATGACTGGTGCTGTCTTTGCTAATATAGGAAGCAGGAACAGTCATGTTTGATTTCAGGAAACAGGTAGAAATATTAATCACAAATAACATTTTAATCTATTCCATAATAAGTATGTTTGCGGTTATAAATAATGAGCTTTCTCTAGTGTATTAAAGATTAGCACTTTTGATTAACGATAACTTGCAGTATTTTTTTTTAATTCCTCCTCACTCCCTAATCATAGTGGCATTCGGGGCTCTAAACGGTTTGTCAGGATTGATTGGGGATGAGCAGACATAAATAGATTTGCTATAATCTTATGACCAACAAATGTACCTTGAGTCCATTCTGAATACAGTAGTTCTTCATGTTAAATTGTTTTGCATTCCTGCTTACCGAAAGACTAATTGGCAAGTTTTCTTAAATAATTAACCAACACTGACCTAAATAAAAATACATTTGTCTTGGATTTTGTATGAATTATTCATTAAAAAAAGTAAACGGAATTGTATATTCTTAAAAATAAAATGACTCGTGACATTTCATTCTCGGATTTTTTTTCTCTGCTGCCTTTTGATGGTTATCTTCTGGTATGTGACATCCTTTTTTGTTTATATCTTTAAATTGAAGTGCAGAATTTGAATATTATAATTTATAATGGCATGTTGTGAATGTGTACTTCACAGGCGGATTCACACACTCGGTAGATACTGTCTTGGAAATTGTTGCATATGAAGCAAAACGGCTTTTCCGTGACAAAATTGTCGGTGCTAAAGAAGTTCATGTATTTGATAATATTTTAATGAAAGTCTTTCAAGGAGATTGGGGATCTGACATTTTGGACAACATGGCAGGTAAAATAAAATATTGTAGATTGTTTTCCTCTTTTCCAATGAGGATTATTTCAGAATGTGAAGAATAATTCCATTGTATTTACCCAGATACCTTTTATGTGACATGGGGAGCGCACCATGAATTAGGAACCATCATGGCTCCAGGACAGACCCTGCCACCACATGGGAGGCCACTTGGCAAACTTAACTCAACAGACTTAAAAGATATTATCAGGAAGGTATGTTAAAACTCACTCAACAAGCACATATAAGCACACATATACATTTTCAAAGGTTTTTATTTCAGATTTAGAGCATTGGGAATTCAGTGGTTTTCACATTTGTCTATATATTTCAAAAGTGTCTTCATAATAACAATAATAGCAATAATCTTTCAAAGGGTAACTTTCCAGAATGGCAAGTCATGTTCTGCATGTTATGATTATATTGCTCTGAGGAGACTGAATGTTCATGGAATATATAGAATATATACATACATGACACCATGGTGACTCACACAGTTAGGACATTGGCTTGACAAGCAACAAGCTTGTGTTTGAGACCCAAATATTGCTGTGGGACGGGGTGAACTCCCATCCTTTGCTCCAGCTCCTGCAAGGGACATGAAAGGACCCCCTAATTGAGTGTCCCCCTAGGCAACAGTGATGTCACTGGCTAATCCTTTCAATCTAGAAATGCCTTGGTGCCTCTGACACCAGTGCGATATGATGCGATGCATACAGGACTTCTAATTCTGCTGGTCCTTTCCATTACTGTTACCCTGTTACTGTTCCATTACACTTTCAGATGCATGTGTTAAGCAAAGAACAAGGTAATCATTTTCAGAGATTTGTCTTCTTTAGGACAACTGTCAACTAACCCAATTAAAAACAGCTAAAACAGCAGCACAGAACGACAGTGAACTTAGGGACTGGACCAAATGGAACAAATTCATAGCAGATCTGTCAGGCTAATTGTAGTGAAGGAGATTGTGAGCTTTATAATAATAATAATAAAGTTGGAAGGGACCTTGGAGGTCATCTAGTCCAACCCCCTGCTCAGGCAGGAAACCCTATACCATTTCGGACAAATGGCTGTCCAGTCTCTTCTTAAAAACTTCCAGTGCATTCACCGCTTCTGGAGGCAGGTTGTTCCACTGGTTAATTGTTCCAACTGTCAGGAAGTTTCTCCTTAGTTCTAGGTTGCTTCTCTCCTTGATTAGTTTCCATCCATTGCTTCTTGTCCTGCCTTCAGGCGCTTTGGAGAATAGCTTGACTCCCTCTTCTTTGTGGCAGCCCCTGATATATTGGAACACTGCTATCATGTTACCCCTCGTCCTTCTCTTCATTAAACTATACATACCCAATTCCAGCAACCGTTCCTTATATGCTTTAGCCTCCAGTCCCCTAATCATCTTTGTTGCTCTTCTCTGTACTCTTTCTCAACATCTTTTTTACATCGTGGTGTCCAAAGCTGGATGCAATATTCCAAGTGTGGCCTTACCAAGGCATTGTAAAGTGGTATTAACACTTCACGTGATCTTGATTCTATCCCTCTGTTAATGCAGCCTAATACTGTGTTGGCTTTTTTGGCAGCTGCAGCACACTGCTGGCTCATATTTAAGTGATTGTCCACTAGGACTCCAAGATCCCTCTCACAGTTGCTACTATTGAGCAAGGTACCACCTATACTATACCTGTGCATTTGGTTTTTCTTGCCTAAATGTAGAACCTTACTTTTTTCACCATTGAATTTCATTTTGTTAGATAGCGCCCAGTGTTCAAGTCTGTCAAGTTCCTTCTGTATCTTAAGCCTATCTTCTGGAGTGTTGGCTATTCCTGCCAGCTTGGTGTCGTCTGCAAATTTGATGAGTTCCCCATCTATCCTCTCATCCAAATCATTGATGAAGATGTTGAAGAGCACTGGGCCCAGAACAGAGCTCCAGGGCACCCCACTACACACTTCCCTCCATGTAGATGCAGTTCCATTGAGATTATATCAACACAAACACCTTCTCCATGCACTGTGAATTGTTCAGATGGAGATCTTTTCCTATTTTCCCAGAAAATGCTATTTTTATACCAGTATCTCCCTCAACAACTTTAGCCTACTTCAGCAGTTGGCTGTCTATGAAACAGAGTCTCTTTTAGGAGAAAGTGTCCTTTAGGAGAAAGCAGTGAGTGGAGTGTCTTTATGACATAGGAAGCAGACCCGGTGGAAGAGCCCCAAGGGAGCACCAGAAATAATACTAGCGCTAAAATAGCAATGCAATCAATGTCCTTTTTTCAAAAGCATTTCTATTGAGTCACCAAATCTAATTACCCTGCCATATTCTAGCTTTTTAAACATTGCTTCCTGAATAAAGATTATGGGAATTCTCAAAAGAATGAATTAATGAGCAGTAGAATGCGAACTGATTTAGGTAATTTCCCATTTGGACAAGTTTGTCTCAAGATTTAGCAAGCCAAGCAGGAATGTAAACATTTTAAAACACAATCATTTCTACATTGCTTGATTTTACTTCCTTGAAAAATGAATTAATGAGCTGTAGGATATGAAAACTGCAGGGACTAGTCCAGGCAGTTGCCAAGAGACCACACTAACTCAAAAAACAAATGAACGAAAAGGACATGAAAGATTTTCATAATGTCCCATGTCCACTAGATTTTCTCAATGTTTTATATACCCCACAGAAATGCAATTCCAAGAACAATATTGTCTAAAGTGTTCTGTATTGCTTCATTTCATTATTCAACTTCCATTTATCGACTAACTTTTTTTCTCTCCTTAGGGCATTATTCATTATGGACGAGATAACCATGAAATAGAGATTTTACTTTTCACAGAAGTCTTTGATTATGTGTCTAGAATTGATAGAGTATTGAGTTTTCCTGGAGGATCACTTCTGTTAGCAGGGCAGAGTGGAGTGGGTCGTCGAACCATTACATCTTTAGTCAGTCACATGCATGGAGCTGTTCTGATTACACCCAGGATTTCCAGAGGCTATGAAATGAAACAATTCAAAAATGATTTGAAACATGTAAGTTTTATAAAATATTTGTATCGTTTAAAGATTTGTCTCTTGAGGAAGTAAATAGAAGAGTGCACAGTTAAAAGATACCAGCACCATAGGGCTGTCGGTAGTGTCAGTTATTGGATGTGTGTACTTCTGTGGGTGTGTCTATGCAAACTGAATGTAACTGAATCACATTTTTAAGGATAAAATTATTAAGTGATCTTTTAAGTTATTTAAAATTCCAAAGCGTTTATTTTGGAATAGAATGGAATAGATTCTAGGTTAATATTTCACGTTTTTCAAATTATCTGTTAATCCCTACGGCTGGTTTTGTTTCTCTCCAATACTGTATAAAGCAGTAGGAGTTACAGCTAAAGGATTTGTGATGATGTTATTTCACTATTTTCACATAGTAAAATTATTTGTCCTAAATATATTTTAATTCATTTGTAATATATCAGATAAACATCCAGCACTTAAATGCTTAAAATAGACACGTAAAATAATGCCAAAACCCCAATGAAATGCTTTAAGATCAAACAGACTAATAATACCTCCAAGCTATTATTATTAGGGCTGTGTAGCACTTGGAAATCATAGGATAAAGATTCTCCTGAGCATACAGGAGCAAGCATGTCAAACCTATAGGCAACATCTTAAACCAAACATGTTTTTTCCTGAGATTGTGCTGCTGTAATAGAATGCATGAATAACCTTAGGGGACAAGGGGAAGAGATACTGCCTAGGAAACAATCAGACAAGAGAGGGAGACGCCCCTAATAGATTAATAGTCAGAGGAACAAACCTAAATAAGGACCCACCCTAATTGATCCGGCAGTTAAAAATGATGGCGGGAAGTTTGTGCCTTCATACTTGCAATATTGTGCTAATATAGCCTTAACAACAAGAATTAGCTCATATAGTTGTGTTTCCTGTCTGATTTACCAGGGAGGGCTGAGAGCTGCAGCTGGCAAAGTAGCCATATTATCTGAGAAAATACGAAGTTGTTCTTAGAGAACCTACCTATCTGCGAATTATTATACACCATCCATTTTTTCAAAGGACTTGAGACAGCTTATAGTCAGAAAAGAACAAATCAATATAATAATCTATCTAAATTCGTTTAACTAACCGGAGGTGGACTTGCAGCGGATATTCTCTGTATGTGCCCCTTTGGAATAGCTTGCACCCTGATGAACACCCCACCCCAAATTATGGCTTCTAGAAGCAGGTGAAAAAGTGGCTCTTCCAGAGGATATTCAAGATATAATAAAGCAGTGGTGCCATACTCAATAAAGTTTTTAAATTTCAGCATTAATTTGAATAAAAATGTATTAGATTACTATTTTAGTTACTTTTATATTTTCTTCCATTTCTTTTTATCTGTAAGTTTTGTAAACTGCCTAAAGTCTTTCTCGTTTTAGTGGATAGACCGTACCAGAGATATTTTTTGTTATACCTGTCTAAAAATTTAGGTTTTGTATTATATAATATTAAGCCTGAATTCTTTTTCTAGTTTAGTCTCAGATTATAAAGAAAGAATTCTTTTTCTCCAGGTCATGCAACTTGCAGGAATTGAAGCTCAGCATGTTGTACTATTATTGGAAGACTATCAATTTGTCCAGCCCACTTTTCTTGAGATGATCAACAGTTTATTATCATCAGGTCAGAAAGCTATAATTGGTTGACAGCTTGTAATAAAGTCACTACAAATTGTTTAAAATAATAATTGCTCAAATTTCACTAGACATTGGGTCTGTAGTGTAAAATAAAATATATTAGATGTGATGAATTACAGAGTCTGATTCTATTGTTAGATTATCAATAATAATATTTTGCAAAATTTGATAACAGTTTAGAGATAATACACATTGCTCTCAAATGATCACTGAAAAGATTCTACTATAAAGAGTCTATCTATGTACTACAAAAACTCTCAGTACTGTAATCCTTAACTGAGCAAAATGGTGCATCACAGAGCAACAATTTTTGAACCAAGGTACCTCAAATGGGCTAACTTACAGAATGTGTCCAAAATCTGAGATCTATCATTCCTGAGGGATTGAAATATGGCATTTTAAAAAAAACATTATGTGACATAAACATCATAAAGAAGTTTATGACATAATATAAAATGTCATAAAATATTTCCTGTGCTGATATTTGGCTGCTGTACAGTAAAACATGGGTTATTTCAAGGCAGATATATGTCTGAAGGTATCCCAGCTTTTCCAGTGAAAGCAATACATTAGAAGCTCTGTCATTAATCGAAAGCATTGAGGAATCTGGCAAGGAAATATTTCTGAAAGGATGAGCCAGTAGATCATGGGTTGTCTATTGAAAATAGATTGAGTATAAGATGTTCACAACTTCTCAGTGTGGTTAGTGCTGTATTGGACACTATATATTCTGTTACCTGCAAATATTTTTAAGATTTGGAAACATGCTCTGCAAAATCAGATTAAGAGAATGGGCATTTTCCTAATGTAAGTCAAAACATAATTTAGTGTTATGAGAGCAAACTTCTGCAAATCTTGAGCTTCCCTTTCCACACTCTACAACTCAAAGATTAAATAATATCCTATAATATGCTTAACCTAAAGTGAAAATGGAAAATATGATATATACTGAAAATTATTGTAATAATAATTTATATTTAGTTATAATTTCCTTTTCCTTAGGATCTAATTGTTTTTGAGATTAATAACATTTCCCTAAACTTCTTACAAAATCTAATGTTCAAAGATACAGTTGTAATTTGATTTTAATTTGGCACATGTAAAACATTGTGAAAACTATCTGAAATAGGTGAAGTTTCTGGATTGTACACAATAGAAGAATTAGAACCACTACTCTCCCCTTTGAAAGATCAAGCATCACAGGATGGATTTACAGGACCAGTTTTCAACTATTTTACTTACAGTAAGTGAATGCGTCCATATAGTAATGTGAGCTATTAACTGAAATAATGAAAAAAGATACTGTACATTCAAATTGAATGTGAAAAGCGATCATAAATAATGATAACTGTTCTGATGGGATTTTTCTTACTGAATGTATTTAGTTTACAATTGAATTTTAAAATTAATTTCATTGTGGCTAGAATCTTTGATTCAAGAAAATCTTTAACATATCTGTTAGAACATTTTACACATTGCTTGGCATTTAACAGTTTCCCATCAGACTTTTTAACATTAAAAAAAAAAAAGAAAGCAACCGGCATGCTGCGAAGAGAAGTGCTAGCCTTCAGTATCATACATGTATTAATGCAGGGGTCTTCAAACTTGGCCCTTCTATGACTTGTGGACTTCAATTCCCAGAATTCCTCAGCCAGCGTGCCTGGCTGAGGAATTCTGGGAGTTGAAGTCCACAAGTCATAAAAGGGCCAAGTTTGAAGACCCCTGCGTTAATGTCACTGGCCTCCATATATTTTCTTACAAAATAGGAATGGGAGGTTGTTGCAATTAAATACTTTGTTTGGAATTGTGTCCATTTTCCCAGAAAAGGGGCAATTTTTAAGCTAGACAAGATGGGAGTATTCTGCTAGGATGATGGGTGTAGTGAAGGGGATGGCATTGAGCATTCCGGTATATCAGTACTTTATCATTAATTATGTCTGCCATGGTATCCTTTCTGTGAATGAACAACAATCCCATTCTCAAACAACTATTTGTGAGTAAATCATTTCAAACACCCCAAAGAGTTTCTGGGGAGAATGCAAACTAAACTTAAATTCTTACCATTGCTTGCTCATTAGTTTTTTTGTTTTTTTACTGAATTTATGGCTAAATACAAATAATTCAAGTTCCTGACACTAAGATCCAAGATTTTGATTAAGTCACAGTGCAACACATAGGTTAGTTGTAGCTCCATTTGTGAGGTACAAGATATAGATATGTTTATTTATTATTGGGAAATATATTATTTTTTAACTTTATGATCCAAATATTAAAAGTAGTTTGATTTTTTTCTTATGTTCAATGGTGTTCAATTCTCAGAGATTGCCTGGACAAGTCCCTGTGGTTGTTTTTTTTGTTTTTTGTTTTGGTTATGTTCTTCAGGAGAGGTTTGCCATTGTCCCCTTCCTAGGGCTGAGAGAAAGTGAACAACCCAAAGTCACCAGATGATTTCATGAGTAAAATGGGACTAGATCTCATGGTCTCCCGGTTTCTAGCCTGATGCCTTAACCACTACACCAAACTAGCTCTCTCTGTTTGAAGCAGTTGCCAGTAATTTTATCTAGGAATAATTTTATATAATATTTATTTTTGTTACACTATTTCTGTAATCTTTTAGGAATTCAGCAGAATCTTCATGTTGTAATGATTATGGATTCTACTAATTTAAATTTCACAATAAATTGTGAAAGTAATCCTGCACTTCATAAGAAGTGTCAGGTGCTCTGGATGGAAGGCTGGTCTGAAAGCAGTATGAAAAAGGTAAGTGCAAGAACTAGAAACAAGGACACACTCACCATAATACTTTCTTTTTGAGTTTTGTCCTTACATATTTATTATTTAATGTGGTCCTAAAATTTAGTTTAGATTATAAAATAGAGGTGACATACATTTGAAATGGTTAGCAATGTATCCTTGGAGTATCCTTGAATAATTTATGAATCTTAATATCTGTTTTTTGTTTTAGAGAACTCTAGATTGGTAGTTTCAGAGCTCTATCCTGGAGACAACGATAAATCTCTTTCCAGGAGGACAAATGCACAGTCATGAATTTAGCAGTGGAAGTTTCAAGGACAAGGGTCAAGTAGATGAGTCACTTTCATTGAAGATGAGATTGGAGCTCTTATAATGAAAGGCAGCTACTGTGGAATCTACTGTACCTATGGTTCTACAGTATATCAGATCCAGGCTTTAAATTTTGCATTAGTCTTTTTTGCTGCTATGTGGTAGTATTTTGCCTCCTGTTTCTTGGCCATGAATGTTGAAAGCACTTGAGTACTATCTTGATAATTGTTCTTTCTGGTGTCAGGCTTTTTAACTTCCGATGTTGCCAGCTTCTTTCCTCACAGTATTCATAGCTCCTTTCCATATTTGTGAAAACTGTGTCTTAAAATATGGAAAGCATATAATCTCCTTTCAGCTGAATCTTGGCAAAAAGCTATTTCTACATTTTTTGTTGAGTTCCATCTTTTCAATGTGTATAATTTAACTAAGCCAGCCGTACAACGAGTCAGCAATGTTTCTTAAGCTGAAGAAACCATGAAGCCATGAAGCCACTGACCAATTTTTAGGGGAAGAAATTATTCTAGTAGGACTGCTTGCTCTTAGCTTACACTTTATATTCTAGATACCTGAGATGTTATTTGCTGAAGCAGATGAAAAGGAAAAAGTGGCTAAAACATCAAAAGAGCACCAAAAAAAGAACTCTGGCAAGTAGCTATTCTATAATACAGTTTTTAGTGCATTTTCTTTAACAAGAGCATAAATCCAATGGAGTAAATGTAACATTCCCCATTTTTCATAAACATATTCCAAACTTCTGAGAAATGAGCAAAATATTATTTATAGTATTACAGTCACTCTACGGGAAATGTTTGAGAAGTCAAATTGGCTTTTATCATACATGTTATGTTGAACATAGCCACATGGAAAATGAAACCTGCAAAAGGGTAAAATTAATGTTAAAAATAATAGATTATACTTGAATCATCATTTCATTCTGTTTATTCAATATTAGTGTTGTCTTTAGCAGTACTTATGTTGTGTATTCTTGGTGCATTTGTAATTTAGGTGACATGGAATTTATTAAGTCCTTTTTGATAATTCACGACTCATGTAAAGTATATGCAGCTACACCCAGAAGATACATGACTTTTCTACATACATATCTTGCCATTCATAACAGCAAAAGGACAGAGTTGATAAAAAGGCAAAGTCATTTGCAGGTATGCTTGATTTTTTGGATTTGCATTATATTTTCAAAATTTTCATATATTTATCCACCATGAACTTCTTTTTGTATAAGTGGAAAAAATGTGGTTATTATTCAACATCATAGGAATCCCTTAATTATTTTGTTCAGTTTCTTTCTTCGCTGTGTTACTTTTATTGGTGTACATGTACTTGAGAAAAATGCCTACTTATCTGAACATTGCAGTATCCTACTGGTGATTTACTTTTGTCCTCCTGTAGTCTAGGATTAAGCAATCCATATCTCCTGAATCATCCTTTTGCCTTCCTCATATGACTGAGAGTAGTGTAAATCCTAAAATAGACCTAAGGTAGTTAAAACACAAATAACCTACTACTCCCCAGTTCTGCCTGCATGTGTTGGGTGGCTTCTTTTGCTTTGTAGCCTCAGCCTCCCCAAAAGGTCAACTATGGTTTTTGATTTTCAGAAAGTAGTCTCAATGTTAAAAATATTTAGTTTCTTTTCTCTTCCTATCAGTCTGGTTGATTGGATTTTTCCACCAGTCTCTGTTGCTGGATCTTTCCAGAAGATCTGAGCTTAGAAAGACCGGCAAGGCAATATTGACAGGATTGGTCAGGAAGGAGGCTTAGAGGAGCTGAGGACAATGTAAAATATAACTTGGTCTGCAGAACCCTGGAGATTTCCAAAGGGCTGTGCAGACTACGTTAGTGAAGCAGAACAGGTTGTTTTGTCCCTTAGTCACATGGAGCGATTCAGGAGATGACCACCATATTTCCAGCAACCAAATTCCATTATGGTAGCTGTAAATATCACTGCTGCTTCCGGAATTGTGCTGCATGATAAAGCAATCCATTCTGGCCCTCTGGAAGGCCTTGGAGCTCTTCAAAAAGAAAGTGAGGAGGACGGTGTTTAGCCTGGTGGGATGGGATTCAAGCCTAAGGCCTGCGGGGACCCGGTGAAATGGGAAAAGGCCTGGGGAGATCCAAGTGATGGGAAGTGGAACATGGGATGTCTCAGGGTGGGGGAGGCCTTGGGAGAAGTATGGCAGGGGACCTGGGCCTGTGCTAGGCCTGCAAGGGCCTCCCCCCACTCCTGAGGCATCCCACACTCCACTTAACAACGTGCATGTTTAATGACTGCATTGGGGAGAGCAGAGATGGAGGGTCATTAAGTGAGATGCTTCACTTAAGAGCTGTCATGACATGGGAGCCTCCAATGGCAGGCTTCAGTACAGTCATATCTAGAGGACTACCTATATTTAGTGTGAAAGAATGGTCTGTTTATGGGACTGATTTCTCTGCAAATAAGTTTCATCCAACACCTCTTTATAAATTGTAGGCTGGAGTAGCTAAATTAAATGAAGCCAAAGCACTTGTTGATGAATTAAACAGAAAAGCTGAAGAACAAGGCATATTACTCAAAACAAAGCAAGATGAAGCTGATGCTGCTCTCCAAGAAATCACTGTTTCTATGCAGGTAAAAGTGCAGGAAGTTGCAAAAGTACAAGGACATCATGTGCTTTGACAGAATAAAGACTTTCTAAAAATTCTCTGCAAAGCCTTTTAAGTGTGGTTAGCAAGAAAGATTAGTATTATATGGTCAATAATAGAAAACTGCACTAACTCTAAACTGACCAGGAATTTCTACAAGAATTAACTTTGGAAAGAAAAAAAAATAGAGGAAAAATGTTTTAGATTGGTAGCTTTGCAAAATTATTGTTAGATTTTAGGCAAAATCTATTTATACCCGAATCAATATGAGACAGCTTCTAGTAATTTGGAACCATTGTTAAATTACTGCTGCAAATGTTTCTTACAGAAGAAGAAATTATTTTCATCCTTATTGTCAAAAATGTTGTCCAAATGTCAGGATCATATATTCTGTACATAGGTGGTGCGAGGTGCAGTTGTTCAGTTTCGAAGACTATAAGAATAGTATAAGATTTCAATGAAAGATAAAAATCTCATGTTGCAAAGAAAAATGGCTGCATTCACTCTGAAGAAACTATAGATGTCTGAACTGATGCCTTGACTAATGCCTGTCTTGTAGGATGCAAGTGAACAAAAATCAGAAATGGAAAAAATAAAACAGAAAATAGCACAAGAAGTAGTGAAAATTGAAGAAAGAAAAAAAATAATTGAGGATGAATTGAAAGAGGTTCAGGTAATCAATTTTTTTTTAAAATAATGATATTGCTATCCTATTAAAGAGTAGGCTTTTGTTTGTTTCTCTGTTATTTTTCTTTTGATACAATAAAGAGCAGTTAAGATTTTAAGAGCATTTGAGCAGTAATTAGCCTTGAGTTATAGAAAATATATTAAAATCTGAGAATATTTTTATCATTTCACACAAGCTTCTGAAACAACTATATATATATATATACATACATATTTGTTTTCTCAGGTTTTCACGGGTGTTTGTATGTAGATCTTTGGTAATTCGGGTTTTCTCCCACGTAAAATTGGAAGTGTCTTGGCGACGTTTCGACGAAGTCTCATTCGTCATCTTCAGGCTGGTGTCTCTTCGGCCTCGTGCTTCTAGGAGCATTGCTAGACCCCCACACAAAGCAAACTGACACACGCCATAAACACATGGCCAGACCGCAAACTCGGAGCCAAACCAAAACCCGTGATGTTACATCACAGCCATCTACTCAGGACATTACATCACAAAGGCTCAGTATGTTACAACGCAGCCTACCTCCCATGATGTGGCAGCACAGGACTCAGGATATCACTACAATAGAGCTCAGAATGTTACCACACATCCCATTACCCAGGTACAAAAGAACAATGGGCACACAGCCAGCACCTCAGCCACACAGGATGTTACCAAACAACTGACTAATTTGTTTACATCAATTCCATCTTCCAATCAAGATGTAACAACACAGCCAACCAACCCGCTTACAGCTACATCAGCTAATTTGCTTACATCAATTCCATCTTCCAATCAAGATGTAACAACACAGCCAACCAACCCGCTTACAGCTACAAAGCCAACACGCCACACACACCCTCCAATATTTATAGAAGGACGGCAGCTCCGATCACGCTTTGCTCGCACAAGCACGAAGCCGAAGACACCAGCCTGAAGATGGCAAGTGGGACCTCGTCGAAAAGTCGCCAAGATACTCTCAATCTTACACGGGAAAAGACCCGAATACGCCAAGACCTGCATACCTGTACCCGTGAAAATCTACGAAAACATATATATATATATATATACACACACACATACACATACACATATATATAAATATTAAATCACTGTTCATTTTGAACACATAGCGGAAAGAAGAAAGATGTCATTGATTTTCTGATTACCTCTTTTTAATTGATGCATTTTCTTTATTAATTTTTTAATATCTAGCTATTTATGCCTTCCTAATTTTCTGTTTTAGACCTTGATTGTTGTGGTTGTTGTTAGTCCTTTAATTAAATACTGAAACTGTGTGGCTTCTATGCTTTGGTCCCAAATAGGCAAGAGAACCCATAGCTTTCTGTTCCACTGGAAATAGAAACACTATTGTGAAAGAGATGATTTGAGGAGTAGAAATGACTTTAGAGAGTAAGAAAGATGCTATGGTTAAGAACAAAGTAGGAAAATCAGGAGGAAAGAGTTAGTACCAATGATTATTGTCCCAGGATTATAGTGAAATTTCGACTCTTATGTCATCTATCTTGAATTAAGTTTTGATTATGAAGATATTGCTGAATTCTTTGGTTAGAAAGAAAAACTGTTGTGTTAATAATTAAACAGCTTTAATCCTTTCCCTTTTGTTTTCTGTTTTAGCCACTAGTTAATGAAGCTAAATTAGCAGTTGGAAATATCAAATCAGAATCTCTGTCTGAAATCCGTTCTTTACGTATGCCGCCTGATATCATTAGGGACATACTGGAAGGTGTCTTACGATTGATGGGTATCTTTGATACATCGTGGGTGAGCATGAAGAGGTAATAGAAGATGACAATGTTCTATTTCTTTTGAAATCCTAATTTATTTTCACTGGAATGCCAGAAAAAGGCTGTAATAATAACAATAGATTATTCATAGATTCATTAACTATTTTCACTAAACTGCTTTCCCACATTGGAATGATTATTTAATATGTATTCTGCAGTTTCCTTGCAAAAAGAGGTGTGAGAGAAGACATCGCAACTTTTGACGCTAGAAATATTCCAAAGGAAATTCGTGAGAGTGTAGAAGATCTTCTAGCTAAAAATAAGGCATCATTTGACTCAAAGGTAATAATAATAATAATAATAATAATCTGTAATACCATCAAACATCCACATCTGCCTATCCCAGGTCCTTGGTAAGGACTCGATAGGTAGACAAAAATGCCAAATCCAGTCTGAACATCTGGCTGACTGTGCGATGATCAATAATAATAATAATAGTAGTAGTAGTAGTAGTAGTAGTAATAGTAGTAATAGCAATAGTAATAGTAAGAAAGTTGGAATGGACCTTGGAGGTCATCTAGTCCAACCCCCTGCTCAGGCAGGATTGGACAGGTTCAATAAGTATTAATTAAATAAGTCATTCATTGTTGAAACTATAGGTACTTTACTCAGTACATAATAATTTGCACAGCAATAGCTGATGGAAAAAGAAAATGTTTTCACATTTATTTTTTGCACAACAGAACAACATTTTATTATTAGTTTTAAATTTCCAAAATAGATATGCTGGTTATTCAATGAACATCAATGGTAGTATATTGTTTCTGAGTGTATTTTAGATGTTACCTCTGGTGCATGTTACCTTCAGGTCACCTGTATGTTTGAATATTTCAGAATGCAAAAAGGGCCAGTACTGCAGCCGCACCCTTAGCAGCCTGGGTTAAGGCCAACGTTCAGTACTCATATGTGCTAGAACGAATTCAGCCTCTGGAAACCGAACAATCCGGTCTACAAGCGTAAGTAGTGTATGAAGCATGGAGAGCTATGTATGTATTTATATCATGTTCATTTTAATTCTGAAATGCAGGAAAACCATTACATTTAAAAGAAGAAAACTTTCCTTTCTTTGCCTGATTTGAAAGAAAGTTTGGCTCAAATTTTAAAAACAAATGTAGCCCCTTCTGGAAAGAAAGCTACACTGTGTTCAAGTCTGCTTTCAAAATACTGCCTGTTAAGCATCTTTCCTCAGAAAAAGCGTTGCGATTTCTAAATCCTATTTTGTGCTTTGTCTGCTTACTTATTTTGTTTAGGCGTATTGCTTAAAGCAGGGAATAGACTCAGAAAATTGTTCTAAGGAAGGGGCTTTCAGACTCTTTTAGGTCACTAAGGTTTTATTAGTTAAAGTAAAATCTCAGAAACTGCGATCAAGACACAAAGCTCTAGTGATAGAAAATGGCGAGGTTTTGTTGCCTTTAACCTCCCTCCAGAATCCTATTATGCTATAGAATATAGATCACTAATTTAGCGTTGTTTGGTCTCTGAAAGAGGCTGATAAAAATGCTAATTTCTGGCAATTGATTGTTTTTTTTATGTTACTGTTTGTTTTTGTAAATACTTCAATTAATACTTTTAATATATTTTAGTAATCTCAGAAAAACAGAAGATAGAAAACAGAAGTTAGAAGATTTGCTTAATTCTGTTGGTCAGAAAGTGGCAGAATTAAAAGATAAGTATGTATTTAAGACTTGTTAATACTATTCTAATACCGTTTTTGTATTAAATTAACACTTTCTTGTTGAAATGGAATTATACTTTACTTTACTTCAATTTGCCTTTATTAGTTGAATATCTTAAAAATGCAATTGGTGTGCAGGTTCCAGGCCAGAACCAGTGAAGCTGCTAAACTGGAAACAGAACTTGTGAAAGCTCAAGAGACGGTGAAAGCTGCAGAGATACTGATTAAACAGCTTGATAGGGAGCATAAAAGATGGAATGCACAGGTTGGTTATTAAATGTTCAGTAGATCAATATTTTTTGCCATTTTACTTCAAAAGAAGTCAGTGTTTTACTCCAGAAAGCATTTTTAGCCTCCTTCAATTCTTGTGATTCTTGTTTCTTTGTGCTGAATATGAAACTCCTTGCTGATTAATTAGGAAATAATTTTCTTTCATCCTCTAATTTTATAGACTAAACCTTAAAATAGGATGAACATTTTTAGAAAAACTCAAAGGTGCAGAAATCTTTCCCAAACCCAGGAAATAAAAACCACAGAAATCCCAGCCCTGTCACATTTATTGCATCATTTAAACCATTCTTCGATTCTCCAAAATGTTAAGTACAGCCTTCAGCTATTAAAATGTTGCCATACCCGAATTAAATAATGCCTTTGCTTAAACATAAAAAAAGGTAAATTAAAACGTGAGCTCTTCATGTTAGTCATTAAAACTTTGGTACATAAGAAAGATGGAGTGTTTCCACAATATGCTGGTCTTTAAGTTCCATTGTATTTTCGGAGAGTAAGAAGCAAATTGCACAAACTGTGATTTTCCCTCTGTGCAAAGATCTGGTTATTTAGCATATCAATATATTGACTAGGTACATCGATAAACAATCATATTGGAAATTGTTTCAGGTTTCAGAAATAGCAGATGAATTAAGTACACTGCCAAGAAGAGCTCAACTGTCTGCAGCATTTATTACTTACCTCTCAGCTGCACCTGAAGACCAAAGAAAAGCAAGCTTGGATTCATGGACAAAATCTGCTGGTCTTGAAAGTGAGAGTTGTTCTCTTGTTCTATTTTTTTTTTATTATTTTCAGTGTGACACAAAACCTTAACATTAACATAAATCTGTCCTGGTATTAAGTGGTTAATGGATGGGGAAAAAAATACTTAGCAACTTATTCAATCACAGGCAGCGACAGATGTTTCTCTATCAGGGTGCAAAGAAAAAATATCTCCTGCGAACTCCGCATAGGCGTCAGGAAGGGCATCTGGCCAGTAAACACTCAGCTCCATTCAGTTGCCCCCAACTCCACCCCGAAGAAAGGGATTACAGGGTCGTAAAAAGAAAAAAAGAAGTCCTGTTCCTTTATCGGTTCAAAGCACAAGTTTCCCAAGAAATCAAAGATTATTGCCTTGAAAGCTAAGTTCTAGACCACCTTAAACACAATTTCTTATCAACTCCAAAAACATAACCACAGGAGAAGTACAATAAAAAAAAATTGTGTATGCAATTCCTGCTCTTCAGAAATGTATGACCCTTTATGTCATATAAACTGAGTGCAGAAGGGACGAAAACATGCACAGCCTTTCATCTTAAGATAGTGAAAGGAAATGGTATAAGAATACTGTGTTCTTTATAAGCTTTTGCTTTGTTCTCTCCCAAGACAAGAAATATCCTATTCAAATCTTAGGAAAAAAACATTTCTTAGCATTGAGTGGCAAAGAAAATATTTTGCCTCATTTTGTTCAGTTTTAAAGGCTTTGGGACTGGCAGGCAGAGGAGTGAGATCTCATTGTTGTAACCCAAATTAGGTTTAGGCCTTCCTTCTTTAGAAGAATCATATTTAGTAGTTTAGTCAAGCTCAGTTTTAAGGTTCCTTTGCAATAGGAGCAAAAATTTCAGTCAGGGAAATATTGAAGTGTATTCTTGATCTGGATGGTTCTTGCTTACTACAAGCAGCTTCAGTCTTTCTGTATTATACCAAGATAAATTAATCATTGCTCATAGAACATAAATTAAGTGTAATAAAATGTATTTCTTTCTGACTGTATAATTATAAGTTTGTTATGGATGGATTCAGTAATCAAAATGGTTTTTTTTTCTTTTCTCTCTTTCCCTTTGTCGTTTTCCCCCTCTTTTTTCTTTTGAAGCAGCTCATATATTTGTATCTGTACCAGTTTAAGGATTCTTTGATCTTAGATCTTATTTTCAAGAACTGAAGCTAATGTTTAAATCCAGACAGATTTTCTGTTCCTGCTAATTATATTTTATAAATATTATATGTTATAATCTCTGTATTCTCTCTAAACATATATGAAATATATGTCATATTTAACACAGTCATCAATAATTCCTAAGGAAGTGGTAGATGCACAGTATGAAGCAAACATGGCATATGATACAATATGATTTATTTGCAGTAATGTATAAAAGTCTTAGGTACTTATGAGAAATGTATAATACTAAGCAAACTCGGGAACATTAAAACAACCCCCCCCACCTTTTTTTTTTTTTAAGAATTTGATCTTAGGCGATTCCTATGCACAGAGAGTGAGCAGTTGATTTGGAAAAGTGAAGGTTTACCCTCTGATGATCTGTCAATAGAAAATGCTCTTGTAATACTTCAGGTAAATTGTATTTTTATTATCATATTTTGGAAATGGCACTCAAATAGCATGCATTCAAATTTACCAAAGTTTAGATCAAGACTTTAGAGCTGGTTCTCTTCCCAAAGTCTGCCTGACTGATACCTGTGCCTTTCAATCTCTAAAAATTCTGGGTTGGATGATAGAAGACTGAAGCTATGGTTGACTCACATTTATTTGATCATAAATAGAATAAAATAGAATCAGAAAAGCAGTGGTTAGAATGCAGTACTGCAGGCTAACTCAGCCGACTGCCAGCAGTTTGTTCCTGACTTGCTCAAGGTTGACTCGGCCTTCCATCCTTCCGAGGTTGGTAAAATGAGGACCCAAATTGTTGGGGGCAATATGCTGACATTGTAAACTGCTTAGAGAGGGGCTGTAAAGTAGAGGTCCCCAACCTTTTGGGCACCAGGGACCGGTTCCGTGGAGAGAGGTTTTTCCGCGGACCAGAGGGGGCCTGGTTTCATATGCTGCCTGCATCTTGCGGATGGGGCTTTGATTGTTTGTGCAGGCCGGCTGCTGGCATGCCGCAGCCCGGTACTGGTCCATGGACCGGGAGTTGGGGACCCTTACTGTAAAGCACTATAGAGTGGTATATAAGTCTAAATGCTATTGCTGTTGCTTTTAGGTTACTTAATTCTGGACTTTGGATTGATGACAAAGAAATAGCTTCTTGTTCCCTTATTTTTTTGATGAAATATCTCCAGATATCCTTTTCTGATATTTATGGAGAGTTAGAAGTCAAGAAAATCTATTAATGCTAGATTGCATTATCTGAGGATGGTTTGGGAGGGGTTTTTTTGCCTTACAAATCTAAGTGCACCATTAAGTAATTAAAAATCTGAAATGCTAAATATCGAAGAAGTGCAAAAGGTTTTCATTTCTAAAAAGTAGGATGAGTCATACATTAAATTACATTACTAATGTTATCTTTCTTCCTGTGTACATTATCTAAATAATTGCCAGTACCCACATTTCAGTTTTTTTTAGTATTGTGGAAAAAGATGGATATTTAAATGTAGTTTTATTCCTGAATGTTTTCCATAAAATAAAACACAACTCTCTCTTTCTTTCAACAGAGTAAAGTTTGCCCATTTTTGATAGACCCTTCTTCCAGAGCTACAGAATGGCTAAAAACACATTTGAAAGAATCACGATTGGAAATTATCAATCAGCAGGTAATATTTGGATTGCAGTAGGAAGAATATTTCAATCATTCTTTCATTTAAACTGACTGACCGATCAAGAAAAGGAAAATTCTTACATCGTTAACTACATTGATTTTATTATCAGCTTTGGAACTAATAGTTTTCCATTTTCTCAATGGAAGTCAGTAAGAAGTGGCATATTTTAAGGATTTTTATTGAGATCAAGGTTTCAATTCATTCATAAGCAGTCTTGACATAGGAAAAGACTGAGCTAGCTAGTTCTACAGGTGATAAAAAACAAATGTGATTGTAAAAAACTCCAAAAGGCTATCTTTATCACATTGAATGATTTTTTTTTAACTTTACATAAACATTGAGGGGGAGAAGTGAGAATTTAACCAAGAAAATGATCATTGGATCATAGTTCTGTAAAAACTCAGGGTGCATGCAATTCGAATAGTGCAGGATTAGATGTATTGACTTACACTTTGTGCAAAAATCTTGAGACATCTGGAATATATAGATAACTAAAATTTATTCAACTAAGAGGTCCCCAACTTATTGGACACCAGGGACCGGTTCCATGGAGAAAGAGTTTTCCACGGACCAGAGGGTGCGTGGTTTTGTGTGCTGCCTGCATCCCATGGATGGGGCTTTGCTTGTTTGTGCGGACCGGTTGCTGGCATGCCGCAGCCCGGTACCAGTCCACGGACCGGGGGTTGGGGACCCCTGAACTAAGTCATTACTGTTTGATTAGTATATCTAGAAACTTTAGATCTACAGTCATGGAATTCTTCCTTTTACTCTGTGATCTATTTGGGGAGGGCATCTACTCTGTACTGTATTTTCTACTTATTTATCATGATAGCTTAAATTCTAGTTTGGTCTAGCATATTCCCCCCCCCCCAACAAAGTAGAGATTTTGGAGTGAAAATTCTAAGGTTATATTTAAATGGGAAAAACGAGTGAGGAACATATGTACAAGCATAGTTCTGACAAGAATGGTTTCACTGTACTTTCTTTTGTATTTTATGTATAATCAATAGCAAATTTCATTTTTGCAGGATACCAACTTTATTAATGCCCTTGAATTGGCTGTGCGATTTGGAAAAACACTTATTATACAGGAAATGGATGGGGTTGAGCCTGTGCTTTATCCACTGCTTAGAAAGGACCTTGTTGCACAAGGTAAATTTCCAACTGGTGATATATATATATATATATATATATATAAGTATCGTTTTGATTTTCAGATAAAATTTTGAATTAAAAAGATACTTATTTGTAATCTATTACCCATGTTTACAATTATATTTATCTAACATATATTTTAGATACTGTGTCAATTTGTTGACCTAATGGCATCTGTCAACAAAACATTCCTCTTCTTCACTCCAGATATTAGGTGGGAACAGAAATCTGTTCATAGAATCATAGGCAATTGAGTTCAACCTCCTGCTCAGGACAAGGATCTGAACTACTTCATTGTTAGATGCCTATCAGAGCCAGTCTAATGTTAAGGCATCAGGCTAGTAAATAGAAGTCTGAGTTACTACTGAGCCTTGGGCATGAAAGCTGGCTGAATGATTTTGGGCCAGTTATTCTCTCTTAGTCCAATTCTCCTTACAGGCTTGTTGTTTTGGGGAAAATAGGATGAGGAAGAGTATTAAGTATGTTTACCACCTTGAATTATTTATAAAAAAATAAAGGCAGGATAAAAAAGAAATAAATAATCTCTATTACCACTCTTATCCTGCGAGGGTAGAAAAGGCAAATCGCATGCAAAGGGATTGAGTGCAAATGAAAATAATCTAAATCAATAATTGAAATTTATATGAGTAAGTGTTTTGTCCTACAGATGTATGGGCAGCAAATTAAATTGATTTCAACACTATATCTTTCCCCCCTTCTTTGGTTTATGAATAGTAGATGTACACGTAGTCCTTGACTTACCAAAAATTGAAACTGGAATGTCAGTCTTAAGTCTTTCGGGTCATGAGTCAAGACACCACATTGACTAGATACGATTTTGCAACTGTTCTTTTGGCAGTTGTTAAGCAAGTCATCAGAGTCATTAAGTGAATCACATGTCATAAGTCATAAAGATGAACCTATTTTATTCGATGGGTGTTTTTGCTGGGAAAAGGCAAAAAAACCAATGCAAAATGCAGTCATGTGATCATGGGATGCTGCAACTGGTCATAAAGGCAAGCTTGTTGCCAAGTGCCAGAAATGTGATCACATGACTACAGGGGTAGTGCAGCAGTTGTAAGTAATTTTTTTCAAGTCCATCGTAACTTCAAATGATTGTTAGGCTACCAGTCATAAGTGGAGGACCACTGCACTCTTAATATTCTTGCTAGCTTTTTTTCCATTCAGTACTGATCTTTGGGACTTCAGATTCTGAAATGATTTATTTGAGGAAATAGGAACAATTTTGCTGTGCAGAATTTTCTCTGACCTTAATTTGCAGTTGCCCTTTCCTGTGATATGTAATCATGGATATTGAACATAAGTTTTTCGTTATCTTGCTTCTGACAGCTACGTATGATTGCTTTACAGTGCTATATATAAAAAAAATGTGTATTTTTGGTGAGCCAAGTACTCTTCAATATCTTCATCAATGACTTAGATGAGGGAATTGAAGGGGAACTCATCAAATTTCCAGATGACACCAAACTGACAGGAGTAGCCAACATCCCAGAAGACAAACTCATGATCCAAAAATATCTAGACAAACTTGAACAATGGGCCCTATCCAACAAAATGAGTTTCAGTGTGGAGAAAAGCAAAGTTTTACATTTAGGCAGGAAAAATCAAAGGTACAAGTACAGATTGGGTGAGACCTGGCTTATAAGCAGTAACTGTGAGAGGGACCTTGGAGTCCTAGTGGACGATCACTTGACTATGAGCCAGCAGTGTGCAGCAGCAACCAAAAAACCTAATACAATCCTGGGTTGTATAAACAGAGGCATAGAATCAAGATCATGCGAAGTATTAGTACTACTTTATAAAACCCTAGTAATACACCTGGAATACTGCAGCCAATTTTGGTCACCATATCACAAAAAAGATGTTGAGAGTTTGGAAAAAATTCAGAGAAATGCAACTAAGATGATCAAAGGGCTGGAGACTAAAATATATGAAGAATGGCTGCGGGACTTGGATTTGGCTAGTCTAAAGCAAAGAAGAAATAGGGGAGAGATGATAGCAGTATTCCAGTATCTGAGGGGCTGCCACAAGGAAGAGGGGGTCACATTGTTCACCAGAGCATCAGAGGGCAGGACGAGAAACAATGGTTGGAAACTGAAGAAAGAGAGAAGCAACCTGGAATTAAGGAGAAACTTCCTGACAGTGAGGACAATTAACCAGTGGAACAGCTTGTCTCCAGAAATCATGGGTGCTCCATCACTGGAGATTTTTAAGGAGGCTAGACAGTCCCTTGTCTGAGATGGTATAGGTTCTCCTGCTTAAGCGTGGGGGGCTGGACTAGAAGAACTCCAAGGTCCCTTTCAGCTCTATTTTATTCATTCAAGTTTTAAAAATTCACAGAAATAGATGGCGACAACATATAAGACATTTGGAATAGACTGTCCACAATGCCCAACCAATGGCTTCAAATTTTGAGGTATAGAGAATCACCCAGATGACCTTACAAAAGGAATTTGACAAGTAGAAACTGGAAAACATGGCTTAATTTTGGGAAAAGAAGAGTATGTTAGAAAGAAACTTAAACTGGCTTTACCTTAACTCTCTCTAGTATAAGGAAAGTAATAAAAATACAGTTAAGCTTTCAAGATTAATGTCAACCTTTCAAGATAGAAGAGGTCAGGAAACAGGCTCCACAAGAAATACTAGAATCCTACTGTTTTGATAAAAGCTATGATAACTGAAGCACGGTGGCTCAGTTGCTTAATGACGCTGGAGATGGTCTCTGCTTCAGCAGTTCAAGCCCTAGCACTGTGTGGTGGGGTGAGCTCCCGTTACTTGCCCCAGCTTCTGCCCACCTTGCAGTTCAAAAGCAGGACAACAAACAATGAATGGAAATTAATCAAAGAGAGAAGCAACCTGGAATTAAGGAGAAACTTCCTGACAGTGAGGACAATCAACCAGTGGAACAGCTTGCCTACAGAAATCGTGGGCGCTCCATCACTGGAGATTTTTAAGAAGAGACTAGACAATCGCCTGTCTGAGATGATATAGGTTCTCCTGCTTGAGCAGGGGGCTGGATTAGAAGACCTCCAAAGTCCTTTCCAGATTCTATTCTATTCTATTCTATTCTATTCTATTCTATTCTATTCTATTCTATTCTATTCTATTCTATTCTATTTCTTCTTCTATTCTTCTTCTATTCTCTAGTCTATTCTAGTCTAGTTCTAGTCTATTCTATTCTAGTCTAGTCTATTCTATTCTAAGTCTAATTCTATTCTATTCTATTCTATTCTATTCTATTCTATTCTTATTCTTATTCTATTCTAATTCTAATTCTAATTCTAATTCTTATTCTATTCTAATTCTATTCTATTCTAATTCTATTCTATTCTAATTCTATTCTAATTCTAATTCTATTCTAATTCTATTCTAATTCTATTCTAATTCTAATTCTATTCTAATTCTATTCTAATTCTATTCTTATTCTATTCTATTCTAATTCTATTCTAATTCTATTCTAATTCTATTCTATTCTATTCTATTCTATTCTATTCTATTCTATTCTATTCTATTCTATTCTAATTCTATTCTAATTCTAATTCTATTCTAATTCTATTCTAATTCTATTCTAATTCTTATTCTATTCTATTCTATTCTATTCTATTCTATTCTATTCTATTCTATTCTATTCTATTCTATTCTATTCTATTCTATTCTATTCTATTCTATTCTATTCTATTCTGTTACAATATGCAGGTGAAATTTATGTCACAAGGTACTAAGCCAAAGCACAAACTTTATCCCAAACAGTCTGCAGATGATAAGCTTCCCTAGGGCTATGTTGAACCCCTTTGCCCTTAGGTAGAGGATGACAATAATTGCTGATCATAAAGATTTTTCTCTGTTCTTCCTATATTTCAAAGAAAAAAGTTCTGTATTTTCACATATATTTTTTACTTGGTTGTATATTTCAGTGCCCTGATGTTTTTGTACGTGCTTCCCAATGTCCCCATATATCACCATAGCTTAGAATGCTGCACTGGTTACCTGTTAGTTTTCGATGCAATTTAAGATACTAGTTTTCTCCTTTAAATTCCTTCATAATTCAGGATTTTGGTATTTATTAGAATGATTTCTCCCTACTACTAATATCTTCTCAGCTGATTGCATCAAGTATGGTGAGCTTTGTGCTCCCTTACTCAGGGATTGCCCCCTGTAGGGACCAGAGAAGGACACATTTTCAATCACTTCCTCCTTTGCAATAGCAGTCCCCCAGACATCCAAATGCTGCATCACTTTTGGTATTCAAAAAGTCCACTAAGGCCTTGATACTAACCATTCATCTAACAATGGAAGGTGTTTTAATTTTGGTGGCGTTGATTGCTGTGTATTTCTGTTCCTGTAGATGAGATTGTGTGGGATTATTTGGATTTTGTATTTAGTTCTCAATTTTAATCTGACTAACAGATTGTAATTATACATCATTCAGATCTAGTTCTGACTGGAATGTATCTTCTGGACATAATTTCTTATTTTTCATAATGTCAAGAATGCCTTTTCTCTAAACCTGAAATCTGAGTAAACAAGACAGAATTGAAGTAATCAAGGATGAATAGAGTGAATGGTTTCTCTGCTTATTTTTTCATGGTTTATTCACATTCATAGCTCTTTCACATTGATGCTGACCTAGCTATGCTGGTCTAACACCTATAATTTCCAATCAGCATGATCTTTGCTTCACATAGGAAGTCATGATACTGTTGTTATTATTATTGTTTTTTAATTTTATGGACAATTAGCCTTTGGGTTTTTTTTTTTTAAATGTATCTCCTGTTTGGGCAAATTTTAACCCTAGGATTTAGAAGGTTTCCGTTCTAAATACATTATTTTCATTACTTGTGTTTTTCCCTTTTCCTATAGGACCCCGCTATGTTATACAGATAGGTGACAAAATAATAGACTATAATGAGGAATTCCACCTTTTTCTGTCAACTAGAAACCCAAATCCATATATTCCACCTGACGCAGCATCTATTGTTACCGAGGTTAATTTTACAATCACCCGTAGTGGCTTAAGAGGACAGGTAAGCATGCACATCTCCAATATGATACTCTTCATTTTAATCAAATGATAAAAGGATTTATATAATTTATTTTAAAAATCTTGTGTTTTTTTAAAAAATATATAATTCTAGTTTCTTCTCTCTTCTTTTTACCTTGTGCCTGCTGGTGTTGTTAAGCTCAGATACCAGCAGCTTTTAATTAGCTTGTTCAAATGTTTTTCACTGCATTGGGAATTACTTGCAAAAATGGATGAACGTTCTTTTGTACTATTAAAAGTTTGCAAACTTCACAGATTAAGACTTTCAGCTAAGAATGTCCAGCTAGTTGCATATAGGCATGTATTCCCTTCCTTTCATTCTCTTAGTCTTCCTTTTGTTATGCTGAAATATATCATTAGAGCAAATATTAGAATATTTATACAGCAGTCTTATATGAGTGTAAAAATATTTATTGTATTTTTAGAATGGCAATTTACAAGGATCGTAGTATTTTTTAGTTTTAGGAGAATGGGAAGATGCTAATTATCAAACATCTTAAATTTAAATTTGTATTGTTATTATACAAAAATTAACTACAAGTAAATATATAAGCAAATTATAGACATAGTGATAAAGCAATTTACTTATATATTTTTAAAAAAATAGTGCATCTTTTTAAACTATTAATGCATGAAATGTTCTTGAGTAAAGGAGCCTCCTTGCATTCCTTGCACTGTACTATGCTCCCCTGCTGTTTCCCCCCCAAAACTGTCCATAAGTCAGACATTTCTCTAGAATAGCATGAATGAAGAATAACGAAATGCAAGAAAGGAGAATTGATGGGATTCAGTGGGAACAACCTGTGTGAGGAAAACTGTCTTTCTACTTACAAAAGACATATTTGGATACAAAACGTGTGAAAAAGGAAGTATTAAGTTGCTTAAAACAACAACAATAAGGACAATTTCCAGCTTACCGGTAGTTGTGGGACTGCCGCTCTCTGAGGATATTTTCCTCCTCCGACAAGTCTAGTAGGGTGGGCAAGGCATGCTCCTTTTCTTAAATCTTGCCATCTAGTGGGACTTAAACTACAATGTTCTTAGTAGCCTGTCCCCACTTTGGAATACTCTTCCCCCTGAAAAACAGCTAGCCCCTAACCTTCTGGTCTTCTATAAGGCCTGGAAGACTGGGATTTTCCTGTAGCTTTGGGGGTAGGGCATTGGCTGGTGTCCGGGAAAGCTTTCTGTTGGACATGAAAGGTTTCTTTGTCTTTGGGGACACTAGGAATTTTAATGTTGGTTTTGTACTTTTTATTGTTTTATTATTCTTTGTAAACTGCCCAGGGTTAGGATACATAAAATGAAAGGCTACCTAAATATCAAACAAATAGTGCTTATCTACTTTTCTGTCTTCTCAAAAATACCTTGGCCTTCCAGCTTTTAGCTTTGACTATCCAACATGAAAAGCCAGATTTGGAAGAACAAAAAACAAAATTATTACAGCAGGAAAAAGAAAAGAAAATACAACTGGCAAAACTTGAAGAATCTCTTTTGGAGGTAACAGATATTGATCTCATATGAACAGTTTTATATAACTTTGTTTAGTGCAAGGAGCCATCCAGGTGCAGTCTACTTCTTTTTTTCTTTCTTCCTTTCTTTTTTTTGAGATGCGTCTTTTGGAGCAAAAATTAATGTAAGATTCAGTCTTATTTTGGGGAAAACATGGTAGCTGAGGACAATTTCCAAAGAAATTGGATGAACCTAAAACACACACACAACTGCTGTAACATTTTTTAAAAGTACTTTACACACAGTCCTGCATATTTTGAAATCACTGTTTCAAAGGATTTGAACAGCCGTGACGTTTTACAAAAAAAAAGTACTGTAAATGTTTCTTTTTTTATTATGTGGAAATATTTAAATGCATGAAATTATATTATTATTAGTTTTATAGGCAAAATCTAGCAATTGTTAGCTTATAGGATGAAATGCTATTGCACTCGAAATTTAGTCTTTGAAAAAGTAATTGGAATGGGAAATATTTTTAAAGGCCATAACATTTTTCATTTTGCTGTGAATTCTTTTGTAACTGTTTACAGTTGCAAATGCATTTTAAACCCCTCAAGATGAAAAGTGCAGATTTATTATTCTTTCCAAGCCGGCAAAATATTGGAAAGAAATGATGTAAAGAACTGTCAAAGTTTGTCAGTCAGTAAGATAATTCTCTGGAAACGAAATAGAAAAGGACCAAATTTGGTATGAGAAGAAATTGGACAAAAAAAGATCAATTTCAAAATTAGGCTGGATCTGAAGATTAAAAAATCCCCCAAATTCCTACACTGCAAGAGATAGTTGGGTCATGGTCTAGAATGTTGGGGAAGAGATAGTTGGGTCATGGTCTAGAATGTTGGGGAGCTGCATCATTCTAAACTCTTCCTTCTTCCCAATCAAATGAACCAGAGCAGAGCAGAGGTAGCCTGTGCATCCACATTGCACATATTCATGTAGTCACTGCCTATAAAGAGCCTGGAAGAATTAAAAAAGCATTCATTTGCCATCTTACTACATGAGTACCATGTTTCCCCGAATATAAGACCTATCCCGAAAATAAGTCCTAGCTTCTTTTTTACGTGAGTGCCTAATATAAGCCCTCCCCCCCCCCAAAATAAGCCCTAGTTAAGTCCCTGCCCACTCTGTCCCACCATCTGATTGCACGAGGTGCAAAATTAAGCTAGGGCAGGGGTAGGGGGATGCAGCTGCCCCACGTGCCCTGCACCCGCTTACCTCAGGACCACCGCAGCCAGGCCTCCCACAACCTGATGCCTCGCGACAGTGGCACCAACAGCCTCGTCCAGGAGGAGCCTGTGTGGCCGCCACTGGCCCACTTCTGCAGCCACCTGCTGCTCGCCCTCGTCCCAGGTTGATGTGCGCATCGCCCCCCGGCCTCTGTTTCACCAGCAGAGGTCTTCAGGAAAGGCCTCTGCAGCCAAGAACGGAGCCCCGGGGGTGATGCGCACGTCAATCGAGGGCTCTGTTCTCGGCTGCAGAGACCTTTCCTGAAGGCCTCTGCCAGCGAAACAGAGGCCAGGGGCGATGTGCGTGAGCGGCAGCAAGCGGCCGCAGAAGAAGTGGGCTGGTGGCGGCCACGCAGGATCCTGCTGGATGGGGCTGTTAGTGCCACCGCCGCAAGGTGAGACAGTGGGAAAAAATAAGACATCCCCCGAAAATAAGACCTAATGCCTCTTTTGGAGGCAAAAAAGATAAAAGACCGGGTCTTATTTTCAGGGAAACACGGTATATAAAATTTATTTAGCGTAGCTTATGGCCAATGGATTCATAAGACATACTGTATACAATGACTTTTTAAAATGGCCTGGTTGACTGAAATGATTACATAGTGTGACATTTTCAAAATTCTATGAGTATTGTGAGTTCGTTGGTTTTTTTCATGTTTGAAATTTCAAGCCAGGAATTATGAGAAATTAGTAGAATTAATTTTGATTATGCTTAAGATAAACATAAATTCAAAATATGACCAGTGCTATTTTAGATACATGTAATGCTGAATTTTGGAAGAGAGCAGGAAGAATTCTTGCATTTAGTATATTGTTTCCTATCTCTCCAAAAAACCCTGATTAAGGAGGTTGGTGCATTTGATAGATGTGACATACTAACCAATTGCGATCCATTCAGACAATGTGGATTTGAATAACTTTGTTATCTGTCCACGATTTAAAGCATTCCAAACAATTAAAATAACTTTTTTTTCCCTGCAGACTCTTGCAACTTGTAAGGGAAATATACTTGAAAATAAGGATCTGATTGAATCTCTAAATCAAACTAAAGCAAGCAGTGCCCTCATCCAAGAATCACTTGTTGAGTTTCATAGACTTCAGATTTCCCTTGATCAGGTTGGTATTTGGGTTTTTTTTAGTTTGGTTTATTAGAGGATATATTAGTTAAGTAACATGTTTGTTCTAGGTCTCAATGGATTAATAAATTCAAGAACGGTCTGTTAGTAAACCTTCTGTAGTCTCCTGAGGTTATTTTCATGCTAAACAGTTTTATCTCTTATTCTGAAAATGATTAATATCAGTAAAGATATTTTGTCATTTCACAATGAAAAACATCAAACATAGTCTATTTTAGAATAATCCATTTGTATGACACATCCAAAAAAAGGCACATCAGTGGAGAAAATTTTGGAAGATGACATTAGATCCCATATAGAGCTGAACAGTTTCTATATTCCTTTTTTTTACCCATAACATTCCCAATCTGCCAGACTGAATTGGGTGGGTAGAAACAACTGGGAGAATATAAGGAAAAATGAAATGTGGATGGCATAGAATATTAGGGTTTCCAAGTTAGATAGAGGTCCAACATGTCTAATCCATCGTGACAGTGTATCTAATCTTGGTTGAACTTTGTAGTTAAGAGCGATCAAGTCAGGCTTGATTCTTGCCGACTTTATGGTCAAATGTTCACTATATCTACTTCTCACTAATAATAAATTGTTTTAATTCTAATATTCCTTTAGATGCTTTCCATCTGTCTTATCAATTGTCTTTCTATTCTACTTTTCTCATCTTTTTCAAACAAAATAATCTATTATCCACTTTATCACATAGCCAAGATCCGCAGTTTCTCTTTGCTGGCTGTCACCCTGGTTTTGACATCTGCAAGGAGACAAGGGAGCCATTGATAGTACTATCTCCTTTATTGATAATACTTGCAACACTTGCAATAGTATAAACAATTATTTTAAACCAGGGGTCCCGAAGCTCTGGGCTGTGGCCCACTAGTGGGCCATGAGCTGTTTGCAACTGGGCTGCAGAAATCACAGGCAAGCGTGTGCACACGCATCCCGACTTGCGTGAGCAGCGGGTGAGCGCATGTACATGCACTCCATTTGTGTGAGTGGCAGGCACGCAATCACGCTGCTCGTGCAAATGGAGCTGCGCACGTGCGCTTGCTGGCCGCTCACGCAGAACCATCCCCTCTCTCTCCCTGCCGGTCCGCAAAGCCGGAAAGGTTGGGGAACTCTGTTTTAAACAATTAAAAGTTTACTAACCTACTAGAAAGACCTAATACAGAATAGTTTTTTTTCCTCTTTAAAAAAGTATGTCAAGAAAAATTGTCATTCATGGTTATTTGTAAACTGGTTAATTTATCACAAAGATATTAGTATCTGTCTTCTCCTTTTATATATCTATCACCTTTTTCTTCGTCTCTCTTTATTTTGTCCAACTATCAAGAGTTGTTTTTCTCTTAACGTCTGCCTCATTGCATTTCCTAACAGGAAGTGATCCATTAAGTCTTGACGTGCTGCAATATAATACAATTTATATACTATTTAGATAAATTCCTAAATTAATAGAAACCTGCAGGTTAATGGGCATGTGAGAATAAATCTTAAAATTACTTTTCCTATAATTCTTGTAATAGAATGATTTAGTTGTGAAATTTCAGAGTTCACTGAAAGTACAGTGGATTAATTCACAAATAGTTCCTTATCTAGTAAGAGCAGTGCAAAATTTCTCTGAGGGTTTGGGGTACATCCAGTTATATTTTAGACTTGGTTACGATCAAAAATCCATATGCCAAATCACAGATGGCATTTTAAGCTCTTTGGAATTTTAAAGTGGTTTTCCATAAATAGCCCAACATTAAATTACCAGTTCATTCCTATGTTATACATTCCCATCTGCTTTCTTTCCTGGTTTCTTGAATGGGTTGTTCAGCAGTTATATTTTAATTCTTATAACTTTATGAAACATTATTTATCAGAACAAGAATTTATGGGAGAGGACAAGTAATGTATTCTGTGTGATAATATTATCATTCAAATACCATGATTTAAATACTTGAGCCGTTGTTGAGGCAATAGTACATAATGCCAGCATTTGCATCATGACTGTTATTTATTTAATAAAATTTATAGCCCATCTCAATCCCAAATGAGTCTGTTGGTGAACAGCAGAAAGAAAGAAACATTATATAAGTAAGATATATCCAAATAACACCAGTACAATTTCATATGATAACATATAATGACACTGACAATCAAGTTCGAGGGATAATGGATTCCAACATGCTTACAAAATTCCAGGAAGTTTCGGGCTGCATATACTACCAGTGGGAAAAGTTGAAGTGGGTAGGAACTATAACAGAAAAAGTTTTTTTTCTGCATCCATCTTTTTCATACCCCATGTACCATTCAGCAGGTAAGAACTGTCAGCAACCCCTCTATAAATGTCTGGACCAGATGGGCAGATTCAGTTTAGCCAGGGTGTTGCCTTATATATCCCAGTGGTACACTGAGTAAGGCACTGAAGATAATGACCAGTACTTCGATTTGGGACCAGAAATTTACTAGTAATCAGTGCAGGAACTTATTCTACATGGGCAGAGGTGTCTTACCAACAATAGCTGCTGCAATTTTGTCCTAATTGCCCTTTCAAGGATGGCTGCACATAGAGCACATTATAGTGGTCCAAACAAGAGATGATCTGTTACAGATGTTAATTACTAGAATTCATATAGGTGTCTGAATTTTTATTACTGTCTTTTTTAGCCATAGTGGATTGTAGCCAATATTGGCCATTGAAAATGATGTAGAAATATAATAGATTCTTGTGCATCCTCTCACCTCTTCCAACTTCTAAGATGCTATAGTCAACATGAGCCGTGGTGGCGCAGTGGTTAGAATGCAGTACTGCAGGCTACTTCTGCTGGCTGCCTGCAGTTTGGCAGTTCGATTCTCACCCGCTCAAGGTTGACATAGCCTTCCATCCTTCTGAGGTCGGTAAAATGAGGACCCAGATTGTTGGGGACAATGTGCTGACTCTGTAAACCGCTTAGAGAAGGCTGTGAAGCAGTATATAAGTCTAAGTGCTATTGCTATTGGGGCAAGGGTGATTGCCCATTTGGCTAATACTGGCTACCTAACAAAACATAAATATTTTGCTTTGTCATGTGCACACATGAATGCATATCGACATTGATAAAGTACCTTCTATTCTACTGAATTGTATATCGTATATTGTATTTGTAATTTCATTTTGTGTATACATTTCCAATAGGTGGCAATAGAGCTCTAACATTTAATCTTCCTTTATTTTCAGGAAAGGGATGCATATCTCACTCTGGCTGAAAGTGGCAGCAAGATGTATTTTATTATTTCTGACTTGTCCAAAATTAATAACATGTATCGTTTTAGTCTGGCTTCTTTCCTAAGACTTTTTCAAAGGATTTTACAAAGTGAACTGGTATGTGCCAATAATTCAAACTAGTGTATGTGTGTATCTCCTCTCCCTCTTCCTCTCCCCCCCCCTCCTCACACACACATACACACACTTATTGCATTTATCTTTTTTTCCAACACTGGAAGATTTTAAGAAGAGATTGGACAACCATTTGTCTGAAATGGTATAGGGCAGGGGTATCAAACTCGCAATGTCATGTGACGTGTCACGACATATCGTGACTTTTTTTCCATTGCCGGCAATGGGGTGGGTGCAGTTTCATCATGACACATCCGGCCCGCCGCCCGGCAGTTTGACATCCCTGGTATAGGGTTTCCTGCCTGAGCAGGGGGTTGGACTAGAAGACCTTCAAGGTCCCTTCCAACTCTATTATTCTATTCTATTTATCAAATACTAGAAATAAGGCTGGCTGAAGTACTATTTAAAGAAAAGAAATAAAGGAACTCCTTCCATTAGTGATTGCACACCATTGATACTATAATCAGTGTATTTGAAGGAAATTTAGTTTTATATCTGTATATAATTACCTGAGAAAAGTCCTAAATAAAATGTATAATTTTTCCTTAGCTAAAGAAAGCATAGTTCCATAGTCAAGAGAAGGCAAATGAGATTCTATTTATGTAAATACAAGTTCTTCATTTATTTCTTAATTTTCAAACAACAGTCTTTATTATGGTCCCGGGCCAGTAACACAATTAATTTTAAATTAAGCATTTTTACTGACAGAAGGAGGACAATGCAGACTTTTTATAGGGTTTGTCTGTTTTTAAATTACAGGCAGGTAATCTGCAGCCTGAAAGCCACATGCACTCCTAAGCCCATATTTTAAAGGCACCACAGCTTCCTCTAGCTGTAATTATTGAAGCTGGTGGTGATATTTTCTGCAGTTTTTATAGGAAGCACATGAAAACATCGCAAGTCCTAAAATGAACTTAATACCGTTTAGAAAACAAAGAACTGAATTTTTTTTAAAAAAAAATCAAGAAAAAAATCCCCAACATAGTTCATTTGAATCATCATCTCTCCCACTATTGCTCTTAGGCTCGTCTAAAAAATTAACAGTGACCCTCATATACTGAAAACTTTTAATCCCAGAACACCATGTAACAGTATGGGTCTTTTTTTAAAAAAGAAGTACATAAATTAGCCAAGAATTCTATACTTTTCTATAAATGCTCAAAGTATCTCTGTGATACTTTAGTAACAACTGTCACTATCATGATAATTCCAAATGGTGCAAGAGATAGTCCCAAGGTCACAGGTGATAAATAGATGAAGGGAAATGTATGTAAGAATTTGAAGTCCAAACTGTATTCTATGGAGATTTTACCACAGATGTAATCTTTTCTTCAATCCTTCCACCTAATTTCACACCTAAACTATTTAAGAATACCTTAAAAATATTTACTCAACAAACTTGAAAGCAGAGTCTTTCTCTGAATGTTTTTCTGTTCAATGCTTTGGATTTGAACCAAAGCATAAATCTTAAGAAGCCGATACACTTGGCTGCAACACTCTTGAGAGCCAGACTCAGACTCATAATCCAAATTGGCAAATTTCACTTTCAGAAGTGCCCAAATGGCAGCAAAAGAAGCGATTTTTCAACAGCCAAGAAAGAAAATTATGAATCTAGTCGTAGTTTTCTTTCATAACATCAATAGCACAGCCACATTTCAACTGATAGTCAGGAACTGATCAACAGGTAGTGAGGAAGCATGCTATTAGTATCAAATAGACAAATCTTACTTCTCTTTCATTTGCTAACCAAGTATTGCTGGATGAATGATTGGAACATTCCTTCTGTTGGTTTGGAAAAGCAAATCCAAATAGATTTCTGCCTGAATCAGAGTATAAGCAATTAACTTTTCTGAACAAACTCCCAAAGGAAATGCTAAGTTCACTGGAACTGCAGAGTGATTAGACATAACATTTTGCAGGGATTTCCAAACCTAAGAGAAAATTGATTGAACTAGACTGAGCTACTATATGCATTTCCTTCCTTTCTCAATTTAACCACAAGACTAGGAAAAAAAGTCAAATTTACTCATAGTTCCCCGCTATCTGAGATAATATGAGTAGCTCTTACTGTTTCAATACATGAACCAGATTGACTGACCAGCAGGAGGATCATATTATTCTTGGACTCAGTATCCCATTGTCAACAGAGCTTTTTTCTCTTAATGACCAGTACAATTATTTTTGGATTTGAAGCTCAGTTTTCAAACCCTCAGTTCTGTATATTCCATGAAAATAAGATGGGATTAATGTTCCTTTGGGCCTAAAAAATAATTCCCTTTTGCACAAACAAGAGGAAAGTTTATTATGTTTCTCCAGTTCTGTTGATCCAGCAAAACAGTTGGAAATGTGATGAACGTTATGGTTCTGTGTAAGCTGAATAGCAGAGCAAACAGGTTTGAATTTGTAGTTATTTCTTCTCTATTTCAATCACCTGAAAGTACATTATCAAACTTTACAATTTCCAGGTGATGAAGAAGTAAGTATATAACATTAGCATCTCAAACCTTAAGAAAAAATAATCAATGAGAAAGGGAGAACACATCATTTTTTTTCCAATAATGCAGCAAGAATTTTAAAAATCAGGTTTTCCATTCTAGATACACTAACACAGCAACATCTGCTGGATCTCACCGCTAAATGAGAAGGAAGAAAGCATCACAGTGCTGCATCACAAGTCCCATTTCTTTGGGGCAGGCCAGTCTTTTGTTTATCCTTGGAACAACCAAACTTTTGTATAATAAATTTCTGTTTCTTCTGAAATCAGCTAATTAATTAATAATTAAATCTCCCTTTAGGATGTGAAGATCCTGGCTTCTGCTAGTTTTGGAACAATAGGAAGAAATTCCTGTTTTAAAAAGAGAAATGTCTCCTCTTTTTGACTCCTGGTGACTCTTGGTGGACATGAACCAGTTTCGTGACAATCTTACTGCCTTGTTTTAATGTTAAATTACTTAGTTTAGTACTTATCTACTTTATGGTATATATCTGCTTGTTCGAGGTAGGGCAATTATCAGTCTGAGAAGATAGGGTAGAGGACCTGAAAGAAGAATTTATTTTGTTTTAAGTGTACTAGAGGGAGGTGTCACTTCAAGATGAAGGGGTGCCCAATTTGAATTTCTTATTTATGGTATGGAAGATCTTGCTTTTCCTTTAAAGTTTTTTCTCTTCATTTGTCAGGTTAATTAGCTTAATTTAAATAATAAAGAACTGTAAACAAAAAAGGTTTTAAGCTGATTAAGTTACCTCAGACTGCATTTAAATGAGGTAAAATAAAGCTTTCTGATAGTACATTGTAATGCTTCTTATTACAAATTTTGAAAGACTAATATTCATCTGCAGGAGATGCACATATAGTCAGTTTCTCAGGCCCAGATTTCTTTTAGGATCCATGATGCCGTTAGATTATTACTTTGGATTAAATTGTTCACTGTAGATAAAACTCATTCTCTTAAACAGGGATCCCCTCCCTTGGGCCGTGGCCTACTACAGGCCGTGGCCTATTTGGAACAAGGCTGCACAAGTGGCAGATGAGCATGCACGCACGCCCAACTCCACTTGCATAACCTGTGCTCTGAAATGTGGTTTCAGATAAAACTCTTCAATCTTAAGAGATGTTTTTAGGTATTTTTGATCCATCAAGTATTACTTAATAGCTGAACATTCTTTTTCAGGACTTGGGAAATACTGAGGAAAGAATAAAGTCTCTTATCAGCTCATTGAAACACTTGGTATATGAATATGTATGTCGTTGTTTATTTAAGGTAAGTTGTCATTTTCCTTTGCACTGATTCACTGTGTTGAATGTGGAATTATATTTCCAGAGTAGCCACAAATTGGCACACTTGAAAATATGGTTCAGTGGATGTGCAATGGTGCTAAATTTTGTTTTTTGTTAGTAAATGCTACTTTTTTTTAACTCGTGAATTGTATAGAGGATCTTCTTGTCTTGTTTGGCAGAACAAATGAGTTTCTTAGTTTATGAACAGTCTTTTTGCTCACCATGTTGCCTTATTACAGTACTGAGACAATAATAACTTCCAGAGCACTAAGTTCAAACTATGAAGGAAATGAAGCTTATCTGAAACAAAACAAAACAAAAAAATTCTTTCTGGGATCTCTTAACTGGTTTCCTAATAAAATGTCCTTCTGAGATATGGAATGTTTTATTCATAAGGTTATCAGTTTCTGAGTTATATGTGTTTTACATGCTGTGGAACATTGTATTCTTGTACCCACAGTAGCCATTTCTGACTTTTCCCAGAGATATTATAATTCTTCATTCCTATTCTCTCCAAGTGGATAGCTCTAGTTGACATGAGTAGCATTCAGAAGAAAAGAATAGGCACAATTATATCCTCAGGTGGAAGGAAGATATATATCTCAGTTGGGCTGTTCAGTCTCACTCTATATATGCCCACTCATGTGATATGTGTATGTTCCTCATTGCTATCTATTCCTATATATGTTGAAGGTGCCTCCGCTCTCAGGGTGGTTACTCAGAAGAAAGCCTTCTGTTTCCCAGACTATGAAATTCACTCCCTTGGAAGTTTAATGTTGTGTTATACTGGAAAATTACAGTTTCTGTAATATTGGTTAAGCCAATGTAGTATGATCTCACTCTTCTGCCTATATTTATTTATTGTGAAGCCAATCTAAATACAATATGCAAATACAGGTAGAAGTGTGAGGTAATATTGGTTACAATGACATTTTTACTATATATTCTTTTAAAAGTTATAGATAGCAAAATATGCCAAACAACTATTCATTTGTTAGTTATATGGATATATTGGGAACTAGCATTAAAATCTGGACAACCCTGGTCCATAACCCTAAATTATCTTATGAAGATCACTCTTCAATTACAGATGTGAAATTTTGGCATGAGATTATTCATAAATTTGCAAGTAGGTGCCACCCCCCCCATTAAGGTTGACCCTAGTTGCTGTAGAAGAATGCAATGGCAGCACATCATATTGTTGTCAAGAAAACTGATAATATGAAGTCACCAGAGTTGAGTTCAACATCACTTACTTTTGACTTAAATTGCATCAAGTAATATAAATGAAATGTTTCTGGATATTTTATATGATTTGCTTTCATTCAGTATTCACTGTTTTTAAACTTTTGAAAGTAAATTATTTCCAATCCTTGAAAGCTCCACTATCCTAAACAATTAAATGTACGTACTCTATATTACACATCTTCAGTGTGAGCATGTTAAACTGACATATACATGTTTACATATCTGGAAGGAGAGACATCTTTTTAAATCTCAGAATAATAGAAGATGAATTGGAGCTTAAAGATGTAATTTTGAAATATCAGAATGAATAATTACCATTTGCTTTTGTTACAGTGGAACTTTAGATCATGAACACTCAATATGTGACTATTTGAGCGAGATACCACACATGATTTTAAAATGCTGCTGGTTAGTTCAGAAAGTAAATTCATTGGAAAAACTATAAATTAATAGTTAGGGATTTATGTAGTTGCTTGGTTCAGAAATGAGCTAGTTCAATTACCCTTTCACTTTAGCTGAAATATAGCTGAAATATAGCATTGCTTCCTGTATTGACAATAAAACCATTCAGTATTAAAAAGATTTTCAAACCAATGCTATATTACCTTTGACAGTTGAACAATCAATTCAATTTTGTATCATTTCTATTGCTTAAAAAAATCATTGTATGTTACATTAAAAATGAGGATGCCCCAAGATTACTGTTTTGGAGAATATGTAATAAGAATAAGGTTCTTATAGGGTTCTATTTTAAAAGATCAGAGATAAAAATGCAGTCACAGAAATTACAGGAGTGGAAAAATATTGAAATAAAATATCATATTCCCTCAAACCAAGATCCTTTGGTTTAGAATTTCCCTTGGCAAAATCTGAGGATATATAACTAGCTCCTTGGAAATATTGGTTTCTCTTTATCTGTTTCTATGAAAAATTACTTTCTAGGGTATTCTTTTCTAAGGAGAATGTTGCACAATATGTTATTAATGCTTTGTCGTCTGATTATAGGCCGATCAGCTGATGTTTGCATTACATTTTGTGAAAGGAATGCATCCTGAACTTTTTCAAAACAATGTAAGTCATATAATAATGTTTACCCTTTAATGTTAGTTGTCCATTAATACAGGAAAATCTACAGTTTTACCCTTCTTGAATTTCTGATGGTTTTTACACTTTTAATCCTTGACTTACAACCATTCATTTGTTCCCTATGCCATCCATCTGGTAAACTCGCAAGATTCATTTTTCTCGCCATGTACATGTATACATCCAAACTAGACTGTGTTGTTTCTCTGTGTCACAAAATATATGTGGGTATATGCACATTTTTCTTTTTCTATTTTGTCATATTTATGTTGTGTATATTGGAAGTGGTGACTCTTTGAGAGCAGTATGCAACAAAATTTCATTTTAATGTATGCCGATTAGTGTATATTTAAAGTGACAATAAAGCTATTCTATTCTATTCTATTCTATTCTATTCTATTCTATTCTATTCTATTCTATTCTATTCTATTCTATTCTATTCTATTCTATTCTATTCTAATTCTATTCTATTCTATTCTAATTCAATTCTAATTCTAATTCTAATTCTAATTCTAATTCTACTCTATTCTATTCTATTCTATTCTATATTCTATTCTATTCTATTCTATTCTATTCTATTCTATTCTATTCTATTCTATTCTATTCTATTCTATTCTATTCTATTCTATTCTATTCTATTCTATTCTATTCTATTCTATTCTCAATTTAAAGTTACCATGGCGCTGAAGGACTTAGGATCCATGACTGAAGTTATAGCCATTGAAGCACCCCCACAGACACATCAAAATTTGGGCAACTTGCCCACACTTAAGACCACAGGGGCATTGCAACTGCTCTCACCTGACTATCTTTCCCCCATCAATGCCCTCTGGGCCCCCTGCCACCCTGTGCTCTGCTGCCCCAGCTGACCTTCACCACCACTTTTTTGCTCCCACTACTGTCAAGGCATGAACAAAATGGCTGCTGAGCTGAATAGGGCTGGCTTTGTCCTGCGAAAAAGGGGGGGGGAAAGCATAAAGCAGCCCCTCCTTCAGGTGGAGCGCATCAAAATGCCTCTTTTTACGGCACTCCTGCAGTGGATCCCATGGAGCAGGCTTTGAGCTGGAAAAAAAAAGGGGGGGGAGCTGAAAGCAACCTTTTATTCCTCTTTTTTTGCAGCATAAAGCCAGTCCCATGTGGTCCAGGAACACAACAAAAAGGGGCATTTTAGCTCTCTCCAGCTGAAGGTGGGGCAGCTTTGCACTTTTTTCTACTTTTTCGCCGTGCAAAGCCAGCCCCATATGGCCCACGATTACGGCAAAAAGAGATGTTTTGGCATGCTCTGGCCCCTTTAAGCTACTTTGTGCTTTTTGTTAAAAAAAAAATTGCCACACAAAGCCAACCCCATATGACCCTGCAGCCAGACCAGGCACAACTTGTCAGCAGCAAGAACAAGGAGGTGTCAGTGAATATCAGCAAAGCATTGTGCAGGGATGCCAAAAGAGTGGGGATGGGGAGAGAGAGAAGCAGGTGGGGGAAATTGGAGGCAGTCCTTTACCTTATTAGATGCTTGGGGCTGGGAGAGACCAAGCCCAGAGTAGGGTGGGTTCTTGGCTAACAACTGGTAAAATTTGCTTAATGGCAGCAACAGGGATTGCTGGGATTGCTGTTGCTAAGCAATGCAGTCATCTGATTTAGATTAGATTAGATAACCTTTATTGTCACTTTTTTCCTATGGGCACAACTGCACACATTAAAAATGAAATTTAGTTGCTTGCTCTCAAAGTGTACACATGCATAACACACATTTAAAACATACTATATACAACATATGTATAGACCTAGACCCTTACATATAAGTAACATATAAATATTAATCACTGTCCATCTTGAATACATAACGGAAGGAGGAAGCTTTAGAGTCCACACGGTTAATACTGTATGGAACAAAACTGTGACTGAATCTGGATGTTCTGCTTCGGATACCACGGAACCTCCTCCTGGAAGATAACAAGGAAAACAGGTCGTGAAGAGGATGTGTAGTGTCCCAGACAATCTTACGGACCCTGATCAAGCAACGCTTATGTGCTATGTCCTGGATGGAAGGGAGGGAACTGCCAATGATCTTTTCAGCCATCCTCACCACTGTCTGCACCGCCTTCCTGTCTGAAGCAGTGATGCTTTCAAACCAGACTGTGATGCTGTATGACAGGACCCTCTCGATCGTCCCTCTGTAGAAAGTGATAAGGACAGGGGAAGGAAGATGTGCTTTTCTCATGCGATGCAGAAAATGCAGGCGCTGCTGTGCCTGCTTCACCAGTGTCTTGCTGTTGAGCGACAAGCCAGCCTACTTGTTAACTGCACATCCAGGAATTTGATGCTGGTAATCATCTCCACAGGTGAATCATTAATGCACAGAGAAGTGTGGCTGTGCCTGCCTTTTCTGAAATCGACAGTGATCGCTGGTGTTTTGCTTTATGACCAATTGTTTAGCAACTAAAATTCTGGTCCCAATTGTGGTCATAAGTCAAGGACTATCTGTGATGTCATTCAGATTTTTGCTTTCAAATGTAAACTGTAGTTACACAGACTCTGTCTATCTCAGTGAGACTATTAATAGCTTAAGGCAATTTGTGGAGATGCTTCATAGATGTCCTTTTCTGTATGATCCGAGAGTTAATACAAGATGAGGACTACATTTTTTTTAAAATATCCTGTTTATCATAGTTAATGTTAATGTTGGTACCAGTTAATATTTTAGTGTAATCAGTACTAATTGAACAAGAGGGTGAGAATAGAAAAATATGTATATGGACACTTGCCACTGTTGTACCATTAAGGTGTATGTGATGTGTGTATTTTACTTTCAGACGGAGGTCTAATATTTGTTTAATTTGTTTAAACTATTTGGCTACCTATCTTACTTCTATGACTCTGAGCAGCTAATAGTACCTTAAAACTATAACAATAAAACTTCAGCACTACAGTACACATTTATACAATGCAGCCAAGGTCCTCAAAATATTTTAATCCAACAACCACACAATCAAGTCAAGCTTATCTTGCATCCCATCTGAGTGCCTGAGTCAGGTTTTTCAAGCTTTGGAGAACGCCAACTAGATTGGGGCCATCTTAATCTCTAAAAAGACTTTAATAAATGAAATAAATGTTCTGTTGGGAAGGGGCAATTTGGAATGGAACAGTGGTAGGAAAGGAAATCAAAATTGGCACTTCCAAATCCAAGTATGCACATTTAGTCATTTCTCCATTTTCTCTTTGAAAACATCAACCTTTAGCTGTAGTTTGAGTATTTCCATTTATACATATTATGCTTTACCATTTTTTAATTTTTTATTATTCTTACAGGAGTGGGACACATTTACAGGTGTGATCATTGGAGATATGTTAAGAAAATCAGTAAGTGTCACTTAACACCTTTTTCTTCCCAGCACAAAGTATTATATGGCATTGTCTTTCTGACAATGACAAAAAGTATACTCCGCCATAATAAGAAAATTATACTCTGCCATAATAAGAACTCTTCAACAGAAACTTTTATATTTAATAAAATAATTGTTTGAATATTAATCATTATTGGTAACTGTTCTTTCAACCATAATAATCTGTTTGTGGTATCAGGAGAAGTTATATCAGACCTTTCATAATTTTTTTATTAGAGATAAGTGTTTACTTCAGGGGGTATTTTGGGGAAAAACAACAACACATTGGGGAAAAAAAATCTGGATTGTTTTTCTCCACAGTCTGCAGCCAGATCTGGTTGATTTTCAGCTTGATATTTCTTTTGCTGGCTTCTCACCATCCCTCACCACCACCCTCAAACCAAATTTGGTCCTGCAAAAGAAACAGCTGCAAACCCTAAATATTTTCATGGTGAATGCTAACGAGAGTCTTGACATTTAAAATTTAACTCATGGGGCAGGGAGTGGGATGAGATGGGTCTAAGAGAGATGGGTTTAAGAGAAGCAATTTTAAAAAAAAACCACACACACACAGAATGATGAATCATGTATTCGTTAGCATTGTCACTTTCTTAGCAATCAGAGTTTTGGCCTTAATGTTTATTGACAGATCTTAAGCCTCACAGATATATTTGGCAAAGAGCTGAACAGAATGTGACAACCTCTTTTGTGACAACTAGGAGAACTGAAAAATGTCTGCTGCATGACTGACCAGGTCATTTGTGATTGCCCTGGGGTTGATAGTTGTCACAACCAAATAATACATTTTTGCTTCCTTATACACATGTCCTGTAACATTTGCAATAAAATTTATTTGTGTACTATTCAGGATTCTACTAAAAGCATCAGAGACCAGATTCCCCTTTGGATAGAACAGGAAAGAAGCTGGGCAGTGGCAACTCTAAAGGTACATTTTTAACAAATTTAGCTCTAACACAACCTATTTTTGCTTCCAAACATTTGTACTCTAAAACCATGTAATATTTTTGACTCCCCTATTATCATCTTTGTTTTCAAGTTAATGATGCAGAAATTGATCATTTGGGAGGATCAGTAACACATTTTGAAGTGTTATATGTAATTAGCCAATTTTAAGAATGCCTCCATTTATAGCATTTCTCCTTGTTTCCCCAATTCCCAAATGATGTGTATTATAAATATTATTTTAAAAGTAACTTTAGGCCATGTTTATAGCTTTCATGTCATACTTCACTATAGTCATTTCTAAATTATCCTACTTGAATTTTGAAAACCTTGTCTGTTCTTTTCTAATCATATTAGATTCCTTTTTAATCTTCATTTTACCCTGCTTAGCTAGATTCAGAAACCAAAATCAACACTGAGTCCAGAAAGAAGTAAGGTAGCTGATGTATTGTATGTCTCTGAAAGGCCTCCTTTAGAAAAAAAAATCTGTTTTTTATTGTTGATGTTTCAGAATGATCTTTAAACAGTCGTATATAGACCAAATAATATAATTAATATCTTAGCAATTTCAAAAGTGCTGCATCCCTCTGAAAGACTTTTCACTGACTGTGAAAAGTCAAAAATTGTAAAATCTCTTTTTTTGGCCCATTTTGCCTGAGGAAAAGAAGCTGCCTAATAATTATGCATACCTTTATATAGGGTGTTGATCTCCTTAGGCCACACCCTCCCTCATTACACAAATACACATCACCTGATATGCTTATAGCCACTAAGCATTCAGGTTTATACAGCTTGGAGGTGAAAAATATACATGAAAATGATGATATGGTCAAAATACTCACTTGCCTAATAATTGTGCACACAGTGTATAACATTTTGCTTTATGAAAATGAGCTAGTTTAGCTTTATCCAGGCTCCCACTGAGGTTTTGATTGGAATCCTACTTCAATACAAGAAACCCCACTTCTATACGTATGGTTTTACAATTATTATATTGTCTCAACACACCAGATACATTTTATTAAGCCACATGAGAACCATTCCTTGAAAATTAATGAAAACAAACTATTCTAGCATGAGTTTACACAATTGCAATGAATACATTGTTTGAGAATTAAAATTATATGAGAATTAATTTTTTTATTCAACATAAAAAATAGATTTTTTCCTCTTACATGTAAACCTGTTGATTTGTTTTATAGATCTCTCTCCCAACTTTGTATCAAACAGTTTGCTTTCAAGATGCAGCATTGTGGCAGCCTTTCTCACAGAGCTCAGTGTGTGAACAAGAATTTCCATCTATTATAGCAAATAGAATCTCTCTATTTCAGCAGGTATTTCTGGACCTACAATTTTGGACAAGTATAAATCATATGCAAATCTTTGGGGGGGAAGGGGGAGGAGAGGAGAAAGAATATTTCCCCATCCTTTTTCCCTTACACTGCTGGATTTCATGTTTATTCAAAGCAAGCTTTTGCGGTTTTTATGGGGAAATAAATCTTATAAAATACCAAAGAAAATGTGACTCAGTTTGTTAAATGTGAGCCTACTGGAGTTGTAGATTCAAATCTTTCATTTTGTTAAGCCAAGGCAAGCAGTTTTAGATTCTTATTTTTTCCCGTTATGAAGGATCCATAAGTCACCAATTGAATGTACAAGCCTTCCATATTAACATACTTAGTCTCTGGTATTCTTAGTTAAAACATTGATTGAGCCAGAGCTGAAACTGTGAATATTTTAAGTATTCATCTTAATAATGGGAAGACTGAAAAAGATCAGCTGATTTTTGCAACGTTCTGATCTCTGCAGTGCAAATCCTGGCTGAAGTGATGTCAGGAGAGTTGTAAAGTTGAGTGTAAATTGCTGACTCTGAACTGGATTCTAAAAATTGAATTACAGATAAGGTTGCCTTCTGGCAGTTTCTTAACCAGCTTCCTTAATATACCTGCAAGAACAGGTTAATAGAAACAAACAGGCCCAAAAGAACATGGAGTGGTCCATTTGTTTAGACCTGAGGTGAATAGCCTTCTTATAACCAGAAGCTTCACCATTTTGACCTATTACTGGTTTTCTATTTTCTTTTTTTTAAAGTATTGCTTCAATATAAAAAAAAAGGAAAAAAAATATTGAATGAAGAAACAAAAACATGCTTATAAGAACTTATTCAACTTAGCTTCCAGATCTTGACCACATTAAATTCATACTGTCCAACTTTTCATGGTATTGATAATATTGAACGCCTTTTCCTTGATGCATCCAGCTCATAAACAAACAAGTTGTAAATCTGAGGTCGTGCTGAAGGACAGTCTTTCTAATGCTTCCCATACTTAATGTTCTGGTATGCTTACATCTTTAAATTATATCAATCTTTATAATACCAGATTAACAAGTGTATAGCTATCAAAGTAAAGTAGGCAAAGTATGAGTAAATGTTTCCCCATTCTGTTTACACTTCCAACACAGTTACTTTATTAGCCAATTTTTTAAAGAATCTTTTTGGCATCTAGTAAATATGACAAAGAATATTTTGTTAAATTTGTTTCATTTTTTTTTTTGCAGCAATCTTTATTTTTTCTCATCTATAGCCTCTTTTATCAATCTATAATAATAATAATAATAATAATAATAATAATAATAATAATAATAATAATAATAATAATAATAATAATAATAATAAAGTTGGAAGGGACCTTGGAGGTCATCAAGTCCAACCCCCTGCTCAGGCAGGTAACCCTATACCATTTTGGACAAATGGCTGTCCAGTTTCTTCTTAAAAACTTCCAGTGTTGGAGCATTCACCGCTTCTGGAGGCAGGTTGTTCCAATGGTTAATTGTTCTAACTGTCAGGAAGTTTCTCCTTAGTTCTAGGTTGCTTCTCTCCTTGATTAGTTTCCATCCGTTGCTTCTTTGTCCTGCCTTCAGGCGCCTTGGAAAATAGCTTGACTCCCTCTTCTCTGTGGCAGCCCCTGAGATATTGGAACACTGCTATCATGTCCCCCCTCGTCCTTCTCTTCATTAAACTAGACATACCCAATTCCATCAACCTTTCCTTATATGTTTTAACCTCCAGTCCCCTAATCATCTTTGTTCTTCTTCTCTGTACTCTTTCTAGAGTCTCAACATCTTTTTTACATCGTGGTGACCAAAACTGGATGCAGTATTCCAAGTGTGGCCTTACCAAGGCATTGTAGAGTGGTATTAATACCACTCTATTAATACCAATCTACCAAGCAGCTTTTTTTCATAATTCCCATTAGCACAACTTCACAGACTTTTGGCACTTTTATAATGAAATTCTTTTCAATCTGCTCCAAGCAGCCATCACATCTGCTTTTTTATATTAGTTTTCTATCTGGGAGAATAATCTATATTATAGTATATACCAGGCATGTCAAACTCGTGACTTCACGTGATGTCGTGCGACGTATCGCGACTTTTCCCCCATTGCCGGCAATGGGGTGGGCGTGGTTTTGGCATGACACATCCGGTCCCTTGGGCCGGCAGTTTGACATGCCTGGTATATACCGTAGTATCCTTTTCCTTCTGTCATTTCATTTTTGTTAAACTTTTTTCCTTTCTTCCCTTGTTTATTTCTTCCCAAGATCCACTCATGACAGTAACAAAACATGGACTGTTCCACATTCAGAATCTTTGTACTTTTCACTTTTTAAAAAACGTTTAATCATAAGCCATCCAATTAATCATGCATTTAAGTTTATATTCTTTCTTGTTCTGTGTAGCTCAGAATAGATCTGTGTTTGAACTGTGCATTCCAAAGAGATCTTAACCTAAACAGCTACTCATACCTACTTTTTATACCAACTCACACATATCAACAGAATGTTTATTGTATAACGATTAAAAATGTCGCTATTCTTTTGAAAGTTAGTTCCTACTGATTGGCTTATTTTCCCTAAATTTAGCTGCCTGGCTAGCTTTTACCAGCTCACTGAAGCTGCCATTTAATAAAGTTGAGAATGAAATATTAACTGATTGAACAGTGCAATTAATATTTTCATTTACTAATCATAGATTAAGAACTGCCAATTTTAATCAGATTTTAATTGGAGTTGTCTCTGTTAAAGAGTCTGATCAGTGCTGATGACTGTATTTAAATAATTTATATACCTTCTCATTCATGCCCTGAGCTTAAGTTTTTCTGAAGAATACATTATCTGTTAATTTTAAGTAAGGAATGCTCTATCCTCATTAGATATCTACTGTATCTTAAAATATGAAGTATGAAATATAAGAGAAATGTTTCTTTTAACTGCTCAATGTCAAGAGTATATAAACCAGAAAACTTTCTTAAATGAAAGACAAGTGTTAGAAATATTGCCATATTTGTCTGGAATTGAGTTGATGGTCTGCTATATCACAACTAAAATCAGCCTTATTATGAAAGATTGTAGGGTGGCTGAGAAAAGAATGGAAGAGATAGCAGTGAGTGAGTCTGTTGTCTCATAAATGGCAACCAGCCCAGGTAAAGAGAAATCTGGGAATAATTGTACAAAACAATTGCCATAAATTTCATTGCATATTTCTAAGTTCCAGGAACTTTTTACTGTATGCATTTTCTGCATACTAGGCATAATTGTACAAAGGTTATTATTTTCCATTGCTTATCTCCCCTACTAATTAAACTGGATTAACTTTTTGCATAAATAATATTGGAAGCAACTTCTATTAATTTTTTTTTAGAAAGCCTGTAATTTTGAAAATCATAATCTTTACAATACATTTCACTCATCCAGCTCTTTGTGCCAAGCATGTGGAAGTGTTAGATGATGTTTGTTAATGAGTTGAGAATCCTGATGTGAACATTTTTACTTGCAGGTCCTTGTGGTCCAGGCTGTCAGGCCAGATAGACTGCAGAGTGCAATGGCCCTTTTTGCTTGTAAAGCTTTGGGTGAGTTGCTATATTTTTCAGAATACATAAAGTATATATTTCCACTTTAATTCATCTAAGGAGTAATGTATTAAATAAGGCAGGCTTTCATATGCATGTGTATATACACCTATGTATTACTGTTATATTATAGGTGGCCACCCATTTCATTGTCGACTATGTGTAGCTAATGACAGTTCAAAATACAGCAAGACAGCAGCATAACAATAAATACATGATAAAATCCGTCAACATAACTCAGAGTTGTAGGGGAGATGGGTGGCATAGAAATTTAATAAATAAAATAAAATCAACATAAACATCTCACAGACTCTGCCATACATCCCAATCCCCATGCCCAGAAACATAGATAAGTCCAAGGCCAGTAGGGTTGGAGCTAATTTAATTCTGCCAGGGGAATGATGTTGCCACAACATCAAAAGCTCTTTTCCTTGGTTCAGTCAGATGACATTCTTTAATGGAAAGGAGCTATATCATGCCTCTCCTGCAGATCTGAGGGCAAAATAGGCATAATAGAAGTGCCACAAATAACTTGGCCCTATGCCACTAATTGAATCAGCAAAGACACTGGCAGCCAAAGCAGTTTATAAACAGTCAAGATAAAGAAAGGAAAAGATAGACTGAGACATGTTCATTTTTGTTGTCTGTCTCCTCAAATTGTTGAACTCTCTTTCCTGGCATTGATAGAAAGTTATGCAGTGTATGCATTTGCTTAAGAGCTGAGTATACCTTGGAAAAAGTGATTTGCAAGGACAGCAAGTTTCTGCCATTCGAATAAAACAGATACAGTTTTGAAGCTTATGTGGAAGCTTTACTGAGTAGCAGAGAGATGTATACTTGCACAACATGTGAATTCTAAAGCATAGTTTCCAAATCATTTTTAGAACATTTCATGGCCCTAGTTTGTAGATCCTTTTTTTAACTTATTTTTTTTCATACTAATTATTTGTCCTGCTGTGTTTGGATGTTATCTATCGATGCTTATCTTAAATTAGAACTTAGTGCGATGATCTGTGCTTTCTCAAAGTAGTTTGAAAAATGTGCAATCCTTGGTGTTCTCTGAGCTTACTTGTTTGCTGGCAGACATTTCATTACCTGACTAGATAACATAAGTGCAGTGATTATGTTGCTAGCCAGGTAATAAAGTGTCTGCCAGCAAGCAACCCACAGAGCACCAACAACCAACTCAGAAAGCACCAAGGGCTCCACAGTTCAACCCTGAGCCACAGATATTATTTTCTATTGGGGTTTGAAAAATATTAAAGAGGTATTCTATAATTTGTACTACAATGGCTTTAGCAGGAAGTTATTATTAGGTGACATCTTTATAAAGAATGTGTATTTTACCAAGACAAATGGTTTGTTGATATGGAGGTTTCCAAAATGGATCTGTCTTTCATTTCTGGAACTGGTATGAACACATACTTGAATTGCAGTATTTTTATCTAATATTTTCACCTTTTTTAGTAATAATAATGATAATGATGATGATGATGATGATAATAATAATATAATAATAATAATAATAATAATAATAATTAATAATAATAATAATAATAATAATAAATAATAATAATAATAATAATAATAATAATAATAATAATAATAATAATAATAATAATAATAATAATAATAATAATAATAATAATAATAATAATAATAATAATAATAATAATAATAATAAAGTTGGAAGGGACCTTGGAGGTCATCGAGTCCAACCCCCTGCTCAGGCAGGAAACCCATCTGCAATGTCATCTGCAATGTCAGCAAACCCATCTGCAACTCCATCTGCAATGTCAGCAAAAACAAGAGTCTGTAGATGTCTTTGCATCCAAACCATCATAGACTTACTATCTGATTTTATACTATGATTACTATGATTTTATAAAACATCCATGCCGGTATCAAAGATTTATAGGGGTAAGGAAGTTGAGAAAATTGAGGGCAGTTCTGTTCTGTGAACAATTCAGATGAGAATAGCAACTCAAAACGTATTTGTGGGTGTACTGGAATTTTGTTACTTTTTTATTGTAAATACTTTCCATTTCTTAGGGATTAAAGAGCTGTCTCCACCCCCACTCAATCTGAAACGTCTGTACAAAGAAACATTAGAAATCGAACCAATCTTGATTATTATTTCTCCTGGTGCTGATCCCTCTCAAGAATTGCAGGAGCTTGCAAGCACTGAAAGAAATGGAGAATGCTACCATCAGGTGAATCACTGTCATGTATCAGTCCAAGGGAAATGCTCACAATTCTTTTTCATGTCTCTAGTTCATGGGTAGAACACACAGTTTGTCATCTTTTACTTTACCTTATTGACTACACTTGCTACACTTGGTGTATTTGTGGGTGTGTTACATACATACCTACATACCTACATAATACATACATGCATACATACATCTTTAGTGTACCATTGACAGTCAGCTGAGGTGGCAGACATTGGGAAGTCCTATTAGTGGTTAGAAAGGTTTGGACTGAAAAGACAGCATTGAGGCAGTGATCATAGCAGGACAAAAACTGGCCCTAAGCACCAGAACCATAGAAGCAGGGTTCGACTACATACACTGAACAACACAGTCAACTAGCTGGCATTGTTTATAGGAATACCTGCACAGTGTATGAACTAGATCCTCCTAAGTCCAGATAGGAGATTCTACAGAAGGTTGTGGAGAATAACAGGGCTAAGATCCTGTGAAACTTCCGGATCCAGACAGACAGGCAGGCAGATACTGGCCAATCAACATGTTGTTGCTGAGCCACACAATTACATGCAGGCTGGTTAGGGTTAGGGTTAAGCAGAGAAAACAATATGTTTTCTTCTAAAAAATAAAAGACCTTTCTCCTCTTCATAAGCTGTACTGAAACAGTTCTGGAGATAATAAAGATACAAAACAAATGGAAATGATATTTTAATTGATATGTTGCCTCCGTTACATTTTATGTTTGAGATAATTCATCTTCTATGAGACTACCAGATAATGATTTCCATTAATTACAAATATGATCCAAAATTATCTACAAATATACTGCAGTAATTTCACACTTGACATTTTGTGCCATTATTACAATTTCAATGCCATAATGTTAATCGCAGTGTTGGAATTCAGTCCTTCAATGCTTAATCTGCAAGACTCCTACAAATATATACATTTTTCCCTATGGTTAAAGAACAATATTCCACTATCTTTTGTAGGTGGCCATGGGTCAGGGTCAAGCTGATCTAGCTATTCAGATGGTAAAAGATTGTGCCCGGAATGGAGAATGGTTGTGTTTGAAGAATTTGCACCTTGTTGTATCATGGCTTCCTATATTGGAAAAGGTAAGATATTTCACAGAATTCAGTGACTTGTAGGCTGTTTTCCATGGGAAATGGGGAAAAAAAAATATCAATATTACTGTATTTCCCAGGACAGTTCATCTGTCAATCTTTTTAATAAAATTAATAAAATAATAGTAAAATAATAGTTTGCAATCCTCTCACACTTTACTGGAAGAAAGTTATATTTCACTCAGTGGGAAGTTTAGATAACTCTTTTAAGGATTTTGTAGTAAAATTTTTGTGTGCCAAATAAATCCAGTGGTTAATTTACCTTAGAATGCACGGATTATTAGGGATCTGTTGGATAGGCAACAGTCACAATTTATTTCAAACCATTACAAATTAATTAAATCATACTTATCTTGCTGATTTTTAGTTCTGTTGACTCCTAACTATTAAATAAATGGAAACTAAGAATATGATTCTTATAACAACTGCTTGCCACTGAGAAAATTAGATTCTCTAAGATTCCTACTCATATTTATTGGAACATGCTAGATAGGTCACATAATTTTGGAAATTATACGTACATATGTATAATTTAACATTCCATTATCAGTATATTAAAGAAGGATCTGATTGATCCTCTTAGTCCCATTTTTACTGCTTCTTGACAGAAGAAATGTTGCCACCCATTTGCCTGATAAGAAAGAATGCACAGATGTAGTTGGGAAACTACCGTTCTTTCTACTATATAGTCATGTATCCACATTCTCTCTACTGTATAGCCCCCTTAGTTATATCTGGAAGAAAAAAAAAGGAAAGGAAAGGCGTCCCTGCGAATTTTACTCCACTAGTCATGCCGACTATAGGGGGTAGCGCTCATCTCCGTTTCAAGGCCGTTGAGCCAGCGCTGTCCAAAGACGATTCTGTGGTCATGTGGCCAACATAACATTGCGGGGCGCTGAGTCGTAAGCACTGAGTCTTCATGCCGCCCCAATTGGTTGTATCTGATTTCCTCTTAAATTATTTCCCAGCTCTGGTTGCTCCACTTTTCAAGAAAGGGAGGGAGGGAGGGAGGAAGCTCTGTCAGTATAGTGCACCCACTTCTATTTGTAGCCTCGTTCTCCAGTCTCACAATAGTTAAAGAAGTATTACTAGGTTTTGGAGACCCTCTGACTTTTCTGCCTTTGAAAAGTAGTCAATAGTGAATAATGGGTAGCTACACTATAGTTTACAGTGTACAGGGCATGTCAACTTAGCATTTATAATTTATTTTAAATGCTAAACAGATTAAAGGATTTATAACTTATTCAGGTATAGTACTTCTAAGACCTCAAATCCAAATATGGTTTAATAGGAGTTGTATCACTTTTGCTAATTGCTCCCAAGTGTATCTGATGCAACTATTATTGTAAAAGTTACAGCAATGTAAATCTGTGATGATGTAGAAAATGGAATGTACTATTTTAAACAAATTATTTATTATTATGTCAAATTGTCATACTCCCTTAAATTATTCCCCTAGTAATGTGTTTATTACAAATATAAACTTCCTCATTACAGTGATATTTATAATAAAGACAAAGTTGGGGCGAAAGGATGTTAAAATACTTTTGAAATATTTTAAAAAGCCACAGATGAGGTAGCTTGTAGCTCATACTCAACAAATATATTTATAGTTCAAAAAATAACTGATAGAAAAATATAGTCACCGTTGGCATAAATCCTTCCATTCCTGGTATTCAGATAATAAAAGCAAAAATTGCTTTTGGAAGACATTGTTTCTCATTTTGACTTTATATGAAATTTTTATTTGCCTATACAGTATGTCTTCTACTCCTTTCTTCCCTTTGACATCCAGACTCAGAAAATAATAGTCAAGCCGAAGACAAAACATGGTTGCAAATCCTGGCTTTTCTCAAACTATCACTTAAAAAGAATATAATCATCTCAAGTCAGGGATAAAAACAGAATTGTTTTTTCTTGTATTTGTGTTTCTATTATCCTATTTCAGTATGTTAAATGTAATTCTTGTCCATATTTTTCAGAGAGCAATTTGACATTAGAATATAAAGCATTTATTTAAATTTTGAACATCAATTCTTTTACAATAGGAACTGAATAACCTACAGCCCCAGCCTGGGTTTCGTCTTTGGTTAACAGCTGAAGTCCATCCCAGTTTTTCTCCCATTTTACTCCAATCAAGTCTGAAGATAACATATGAAGTAAGATTTGAAACTCTAAGGAACTCCAGCCTTATTGGCAAAATAATGACAATTCCAAACAAAGTGTCACTTAAGATAATACATGGGATTGCATCCCAAATTACAGAGGAATGCAATCTGTCCTTTTCTCCACTATAACCTTGTATATCCATTGAAAAGCATGTTCTACTTGTGGGGCCATTTGATTACTTGGCCCCATTACAGCTTCCTGCCGCCTCTCTTTTTAAGGTATGTAATAAACTAAACTAAAAAGAAAGAGGAAAAGGCTATATTGTACCAGCAGACATTTACTTGCATTCTTTGTGATACCAGTCACCGTACTTTAATGCTACAGTAAGATATTATTTTCTCTTCCAGGCACCTCCAGGCCTCAAAAAGAACCTAATGCGAACATATGAATCTTGGACGCCAGAACAAATTAGTAAAAAGGGTAATTTAGCTCGAGCTCATGGTCTTTTTAGCCTGGCTTGGTTTCATGCTGCTTGTCAAGAACGAAGGAACTACATCCCTCAGGTAAAATATATATTTTTTAATTGCTACTCTTTTTTCCCCTTCTCATTTAATGTACTGTTGTTCTATTCATCTTTCTTCCCTATATTAACAATTATTGTGGATAGTAATTGCTTTCTTGATTGCCAAGATTATAAAAACCAATGTTGAAAATAAAGGCTGTAATACTATAAACACCTAAAGGGGGTGAGTCTAATTTAATTCATTTTTTTTCTTCTGTTTAAACTAAGTATTTCTGCTAAGTACTGTAAAGAAATCATTTACATCATACCTATTGTTATATATTGTACCTTCAAATCTTACGATTTAATCTTATTAACTTCACCCATTTACTTGTACTAAAATGAACTATTAAAGAATTAAAAATGGATATTTGTTTTTCCAAACTTCCTTTTTAGGGGATTGAAGTTGCTTTAAATCTCTATGCTTACTGTTCGTTTGCTTTGGATAAGCGCCTTAAAAATGGTGGGGGAAGGAGGGTTCATTTTTCAAAAGTGATGCTTTGAGACCGTGATGGTTTAAATAATTTTATTTTCATAAAGCTGAGTTTATCTCATATTGTCCTTTTTTAATTAATTACTTCCTACATGTTTGGTATCTATGTTCCCCTTTGAATTTTAAAGAACTTTAAAAGAAGTTAATTTTTTCCTCCCACCAAAACAGAAATCCTGCTTAAATAGCCTTATAAAATTAATTTAGCATTCCTCAGCTCTACAGTATTTATGTAAATTCTACAAAACTACCTTTGAAGTTAGCCACAGGTTAAAAAATATCTTCCCACCAAACTTTTTCCCCCCTAATATGTATTGTTGAGTATGATCAACTGGCCTGGGTGTAATAGATAATAGGCTTTTCACTGCTAATGTTCATGGAAAATTAAGAATGTTGACCTGATTCACTAGGAAGGAAGAAGTTGAGATGCAGGTTCTATATACACATATCTCACCAGCAGCCTGATTCAGATTTTGGTTTACTTCAGTGATTCAAAAGCATGATGATTTTAAAGAAGGACTGGAAACCTGTCTTCCAGTAACCTACATTATGCATCAATTTCCCCCCCTCCCAAATATATACTGTATCCATGGAAATCTATGTTGCTTGATACTATGTTATTTATTTATTAAATTTGTATGTTGCCCATTTGTCTACCAAATGACTCTAGATGGCTTAAGATACCATAAATAACAGAATAAAGCAATTATAAGATTTAACCATTAGATATTAAAAGCTAAAGCATTAAAATTAATATTAAAACAGATTAAAAAAACCAATGCGTAGACAGGGTGGAGGTGAGATGCTGTACTAATCTACTAGCCACCTCCAAAATGGGACGCCATCATTGGGGCGCCAAGCCAGTAGGCAAAACTATGTTTTTTGGCTGTTTCGGAAAGTCAAAGCGGTAGGGACAAATCTCACTTTGGGGGGCATGATATTCCAAAAGCTGGGAGCCATGACACAATTCCTTGGCCAATGGGATCGGGAGCATGCCTCTTTTGCCAGAATGAGTATATACATCTTTGTGTGTGTGTGCATGTGTGAGTGCGTGCGTGTGTTTGTCTGTCTGTCTGTCTCTGTCTCTCTTTCTCTTTCTTTTAAGTTGCTTGGCACTTAATTATTTTATTGTGCTTTCCATTAACGTTTTTCATATGAAATTTGGCCTAGATGCTTTTGAATATTTTTAGTGATATGTGACATGGACATTTAATATTTACCATTTGCTAATGCTTTTTTCAAGGGCTGGACCAAATTTTATGAATTTTCTTTATCTGATCTTCGTGCAGGATATGATATTATTGACAGACTCTTTGATGGTGAGTCATCATATCCTTAAAGGACTCTTGTTCCATTATCTGGCCTAGCTTTTTGAAACAGTAAATATGTAGGTACTTTATTCATTATGATATTTATTTCCCTTGGAAGTTGGTTTCAAATTAATTATTAAAACATGCATGAGTGTACAAACATTAATGATTCATGAATTTATTCTATCTAAGAAAATCTTTGTACAACAATCCAAAGCTCATAGCTAAGAGTTATATGAACAGTTATGTATAAGTAATGACTCTGAATAAATAAAGGTATTAATATAATTGTTCTCATAACTATGACAGTTGCCCAATTGTAGATTTATATGTTCAGCAGTTGTATTTATATATTTATTTATGCATATATTTAGTAGTTTTGAGGGACTATCAGGAAAGAGGCAACTGATTAGAATCCGTTAGGTAAAGTTGTTAGGGCTCCATAAGGATGTGTAGTGTGGAGAATGTCACAATTAAATGAAAGCATTAGGTCATCTGCATAGACATGAATCATATGGGAGCAGAATTTATTGCTTTCTTACATTAAGTTCAAGTTTAACAAAAAAAATAATCTACAATCAAGTCAATACACTACATTTTAATATGCTACTCATTTCAGGTGCCAAAGATTTTCAATGGGAATTTGTGCATGGCTTATTGGAAAATGCTATTTATGGAGGTCGTATAGATAATTACTTTGATATGAGGGTCCTGCGATCTTACCTAGAACAATTTTTTAACGCCAGAGTTATTGCTGACTCAAATTTCCGGGGCAAGAAGATGAGCAGATTTCCTTTTTCCATTTCTCTACCTAGCTCTTGCAATATATTGGTAAGTATGTTCCCTACTTATCAGATGATCAAGCTAAAATTAATTCTCTTTGGCTTTATTAAATTGGTAGATTATTGTTGTTTTTGATTCCCAAAGGATGCTTTGATGCTACTGATGATGTGTTTTATTATATCTATTGACTTGTTAAAAATTATTGCCCCATAAGCCAGACATGTCTGACTAAAACAGGAACTTTTTAGTACCTACCACATCAGTTGCATTGTCAGAACTTCCAAGCACAGCCTCCCACACGCACGCACACATATGCACAGAGTTTGAACATGAAGAGAGCCACAGTTTTAAGCACCCCTTTAATGTTGTTGTTAACCAAGAAACAAAACTAAAAGCATGTATTTTAAAGTCATCATCGTCAGCCATTCAGTTGTGTCCAACCCTCGGCCACTCCATGCCTCTCTGTCTCACACCACCTCCTTCAGATCCATCACAGTCATCCCGGTGTCATCCTTTGTAGTGTCCAGTTAGCAGGTACTAGAGCAGCCCCTTCTCCTTTTTCCGCTGATTTTCCCAGCAGGATTGACTTTTTAAGTGAATCAGTTCTCATGACATGACCGAAGTATGACAGCCTCTGTCTTGGCTTCGAGTGATATATTTGGTGAGGTTTGGTCTAGGACTTTTTTGTTATTTTTTGCCATCCATGGGATGCGTAATAGTCGCCTCCGACACCACAGTTCAAAAGGGTCCACAAGTTTCACCATTCTTTCAGCTATACTTTTAACTTATAATCAAGTTGAATAATAGTTCAACTATTATTCAATAGTTGAATAAAAAGCTTAATAATAGTTTCAGTTTTTTCTTAGTTAAAGATGCATCAGTCATTCTCCAGCACCTTATTCGATTTAGGTAATCCCTTAAGGATCATTAATTTAATAATCTAAAATTTATTTCCAAAATATATAAGCCACATATTTACACATGTTTACTGTTAATACTTTCTACATAGGATTACCGCCACGTTATTGAAAGCCTCCCAGAAGATGACAAGCCTGATTTTTTTGGCTTGCCTGCCAATATTGCACGTTCATCTCAACGAATGATCAGTTCTTTGGTAAGATTTGAGGTTTTCCTTATTTGTAGAGTTTTGTAGGAAAGGAGTTAATTGTCAATATTATCAGTAATGCACATATCATTTATAAAGAGACTGTGTTTTTTTTTATTGTAAGTTAAATCACTTTTCCTAGAATTATGGCATACATTCTGTTCCACCAAATCTTAGTTCCCTTTAAAACAATAGTAAAAAATACTTCACTAGCAAAATTCCATGTTATGAAAGGGCTGAGCCTCAAACAGAGGATGTGGTAACTCTCTCTACACATATTGAATGGTTATCAGCTTCTGGTGTGTAAACCACATTGATTCCTTAAATATGAGAACTGATTGCTTTTATAGTACTGTATATTCATGAAAATGTAAACAATGTTTCTCAGTATATGCAAGTATTTCCTTACTGAGACAATGATGATTATGATTACTAGTACCATCTTCCCATTCTTCTGCTGGATAGTAAGAGAGAAAACTTGTGAAGTTTTCATAAAATAAAACACCCTTTTCTAGAAATTTCTGAAAAATATCTTTGTTCACAAATTTGTGATGTCCCTCTGTTTAGTGCTACATTTTAGTAGATTCCTTAGGGATTTCTAATAAGCATTTCCTTGCTTTGTTATAAAAAAAAAAAAGCATAGCAAAACTGAATAAAATTAGCAAGCCAGTTGTCCTCTGAATTTTGTCTGCATAATTAATGTCAAAATGGAAATGTAACGCCAATTAGAGCTGAAACCAAGTCCAAAGAAGGGGGGGGGGAATCACTCTTAGATCAGTGTCTCATCCTACAGCACAGAAAGTCCTCTATATCGTTTTTTGTAGAACTTGAAACTAGCTTTTGATTCCATCCCTTTAGAAGAATTTATATTGAATGGCAGTTCAGTACAGACTAGCAAGTATTTAGGTAGAATATGAAGTTGGAGCTCTTCATCAAAACAATCTAAGCACGGCTTTATTTTGATTTTCCTTCTGTTTAAATTCTATGTAAATGGCATGGCTCTTCTGATGAGTAGCGAATTCCATTTCCCTAACTAAGCTGATTGAGAGCCAGTTTGGTGTAATGGTTAAGGCATCAGGCTGAAAACTGGGAATTCTGGTCCTGCCTTGTACACAAAGCCAGCTGGATGATCTTGACCTTTCTCTCAGCCTAGAAAGGAGGATATGGCAAACACTTCTGAAAAACCTTGCCAAGAAAAATGGAGGGACTTGTCCAGGCCCTCTCCAAGTATTGGAGACAATTGAATAGAAAAGGGGGGGGGGACTTAAGGTGATATTCATGTATGCAGATGATATGGTAGTTCTTTCGGCAATCTCAGTAGGTCTAAGGGAGGAGATTAGAACTCTCATCAGTCACTGTGAGAAGGGAAATGTCACAGTAAAGTTTTAAATGGAATATTGTAAACTCCAGGGAGTACAGGTGAACATTTATTTACTAGGGCTTATATGCCATTACAGTCCAAAATATCTCTGAATGGATTAAATACATACCAAGTTTTTAAAAAGTAAACAAAATTATGACCTTTACCAAGAGAAAATAAACCAAAATAAACTTCTTTACCATAGAAAATAGACTAAAAATTTTAAATGATTTTTTTTAGAAAAACCATAATGTTCCTTATTTGTTTGTTTCTTTGTTTATCAATCACATGTTTAACCCCCCCCCATCTCCCTCTCTACAACAATAATAAAAACACTAATAAATTAAAACATAAAAACAATATATAAAAATTGAAAATTTAAAGGAGGCAAGGGGGATTAAAGCACAGTTAAAAATTAATTAATTGAAAGGTGAAGGGAGGGCTTTTGGGGAGCCAATCAGCCCCATGGTTGTGTGCTATAGTTCCCTAGGTTCTATATTGATATTACTTTCCTTCAAGCTGCTGAATTTTCATATTGTAGTATATAGTGAAATACGTATTTCAGATACAGCTTAATTGAACCCAATGTTAAATAAGTGCACTGCATATATTGCCTGGATGGTATGCTGTGACTGTTCTGTTTCCTCCTTGTATTTCTGTACTAAAATGTGAAATCACATGAGCAATCTCCCTGGGGTCACTATCTCATGCAACTTTTAAAACTTTTATTTTGATGTTCTTATCATTTCTGTTTAGATATCCCATCCTTCCACAATAGCATGCTAAATACGAGAAACATTGAAACAGCCAATTTAAATATTGTCTTTACTTAATTAGACTTTTAGTTTGGGAATGGAATAGTTAGCATTTTTAAAGTAACAAATGTTTAAATCCTCTAGAATAGCTCAATTATTTTTTGATACAGAATGCAAAGATTTGCTACAGCACAATGCAGCATAGTGCAGTCATAAAATCTCTCGCGAAGCACACCATCACAATATACTATGACCAAAGAAAATGAATATGGTGGCTTCTCTAAAAGTGGGAAGATCAAAGAGGGTAAAAGGTGATAGAATCGTTCTGGTCAGTGTAGAGGGCTTGGTATATAAGTGTAAAGGATGGGTGTGCAGTAAATAGAATAGAAAACTCATTCTTTGGGTTCTGAGGATTTTCCAATCAAGAAATGTTCCTAATATTGAATAAAGCAGCAGACCGTAGATGAGACTTCATCTTGGGAATATTTTAATAAAATTCCTATATTTGAGGGAATGACAGGACATAAATATAAGGCAAATGATGCAACCAAAAACTATAAGGCGTGGTTGCTTAATATGGCTCATTATGACAATTGTTTTAGATTTTAAGATGCTGGAGGGAATATGTCTGAAAAACAGAATCTTCAGATTACTAAAAGATGTGATAGTTGGCATTTAAAATTCTTTTGATAGTTCATTATAGCTGCTATTACTGCTATAAATATTTAGCAATGTGGGCATTTCTTTGAAGATGCTCCATTCTTCTGTATATTGTTAAAATGCCTATCTAGTACTACATCAAGACAAAGACTTCAGTATTCTAGAAACAAAGGTTAATATAGGTGCCATAAATACTTGAAAAATAACCATTTTGAAATCAGCTGCTGTGAAGGAAACAGGAGAAACCCGAATTAACTCTCCCACAAGAAATCTGATGGAATAGGTTAGTCGACTCTCTGGAGCGTTATATTGGCCTGTTTTGATAGCCAATTTGAGAACAAAATCATGAAAAAAGAGAAAGTTAAAGAGAATTATTGAATTATCTTAAAGTCTATTTCTTGAGCAAAGGATAGAAAAGCAATTTATGTTTTTTGTGTTATCAATGTTTGGAAGGAACTGAAGTCTTGAAATGAGTGATAGTTCAACTACCGTACTATTTCATTTTCTTGACAGTATTCACTACTTAACAGCAGAGTAATTCTTAACTGCCAAAAAGGTGGAACCGACTATTATTTGCACTTCTAGTAATCATCATTTCACAACTACAATAAATTTCATGTTAAGAATGACCCATTTAATAATATATTTGCTGATGAGGTTTTAAAGAAAAGTAAATGGATAGAAATCATTGAACATTTGGATTCAAGGATCCTTTAATAGCAGGGATATCTTTTGCTGCATTGAAAGAATCTAGTAAAATATTGAGAAATTGGAAAAGTGACATTCCTAGAAGTTGCAGCTGTCATAGTGATTTAAATTCTGACTTACACGGTTTAAAGTTAAACAATTTAATGTACTTAAATGTAATTTAATGTTTTCCATGGTTAATTTCTAATCAAAAATTTATTGAACACTAACTGTATAAACTTGGTTATCCTTTGCCCACTTATAAATATTATACTTCTGTACCAATTACGTTTTTCCTGTTCTTTTTTCCTTTTTGTTCACTCTTTGTTTTTCTTTTAAAGCATAAATAGTAAATTAAAAAGAAAAAATACAGCTTTTTCCAGGATAAATGAATTACATATTTCTAAAAGCTTTTCCTTAATATCTGGAATAATATCAGTTTTTCCAATTTCTCAATATTATTCTTTCAGATACCTTTCATGTATGATGCAACCATAATTCCTAATAGACAAATTCAAAGATATGGCATATAATTCAACATTATATTAACACCTTTAACATGTAAAGGTTTTTTTTTACACAAATCTACTTATGTACATTAAAATATCAGTCCAAAATAATGACAAATGATTCCAGGGCTACATCATGAGGTTCATTAAACCCTCACATATTTTTTTACCATCTCCAACAAAGAAAGAAAATCTGATGTATGTCCTTTCAAGTGCATTCCTTGGGGCGACCAATACATTCTAAATACACATTTTTGATAAATCAACTGAAACTCAAATCCATTGGTACCATTGTAACATTTTTAAGAATATGAAGTCATTTTTTTTAAAATAAAGCAATTTCTTAGGCATGTTGACAAGTATTTTTGGCTTATGTACTATACCTCTGCTTTCCCCTCAATATTACACATACACATAGGATGGCAAAAAAAATCAGAAATCTGGTAGCACATTTTCAGACTAACCAGTTTACTTCATCAGATGCATGCAGTCTGTTGTAAGATCCAAATTTGATTAGGTGGGATAAAGCAAACGGAAGTCAGAGTTGTTTAAACAGATGGAACAGATGTTTAATCAGTGGATGGAAGCTAATCAAGGAGAGAAGCAACCTAGAACTAAGGAGAAACTTCCTGATAGTTAGAACAATTAACCAGTGGAACAACTTGCCTCCAGAAGTTGTGAATGCTCCAACACTGGAAGTTTTTAAGAAGAGATTGGACAACCATTTGTCTGAAATGGTATAGAGTTTCCTGCCTGAGCAGAGGGTTGGACTAGAAGACCTTCAAGGTCCCTTCCGACTCTGTTATTCTATTCTATTCTAGATTATATGTGAGACCATTTAAAAGTACCTTATCAAAATTAACAATTGTAATTTGATTGTGTTCGTTGAGATCTTGTGAGATTGCCTGAAACCTTTTGATAAACGTGAGACTCAGTGACATCTCTCTTCCTCAGTATAAGTTGATTGGCAGTGAGTAGGTGAGTGGGAGGATGGATGGATGGATGGATAGATAGATGATAGATAGATAGATAGATAGATAGATAGATAGATAGATAGATAGATAGATAGATAGATAGATAGATAGATAGATAGATAGATATAGAGACAGAGATAACGCATGTACACATACATAAACATACATACATCCTAACTGATCTATCTTTTTCAAAACTCTTTACATGTAAAAAAGCAGGCCTTGCAGTGGCCAAATACACAAACAGATGCTTCTGTTTAAGCCAGGTGTTTAGTCTCTCTTGCAGACCTAGCCAAACTATCCATAGAAGGCCAGCAGCCAGATAGGAAACAGCTTGCCTAACTGAGCAGCAAGAACTGAGCAGATTCTAGACTTTGATCATGCCATCATCCACATTTTCAGCTGTATTATAGATTGTCAGTAGCACAAGGTTTGGGGATGGGAGAAGACATCATTAACAGTGGAACAATTGAAGGCAACTTTATGGATTAAGGATAAGATGGAAATGATATGAAAATGTATTCTTTGAAAACAATTGCTGAGAAATATTATTTCATGGTAAAGAAGGATAAATCCTTAGACTTAATCTCTTTCTCACTTTATCTTTCTCACACGAGCAACTGGAGCAGTAGAAATGTACATGTTCAGCTGGGTTGTTTATGCCCAATATATCTTCTGTTGCTTACTAGTTTCTTGGAAGTGCAAGACAGAGTCTTCTTCATCATGACACAGCTTTATGTAAAATGACCATATTTTCATTACATACCGTGCATGGCTCTTCAAAAAAACAAGAGACATTTTGTTTGGAAATTTGATCAAATTTACAGCTGACAACATGAATGTAGTTTTTCCTTTACTGTCACAGAAAGATTCACTCTTAGTTTGCTTAAGTTAAAAATTGCATGAGCTAGCATGTCTCCTGTGATTTATATTCAAGCTTTTAAGACCTAATTCTCTTGAAAAAATGTGCTGATACAGTCCTTTGACACAATAAAAAGCCTACACATTTAACTTCTGATGTTTAGTAAAAACCTCATCTTCCAAATAACTATAATAAATTATAGTTTAGAGGCATGGAAAATTAGAATGCATATTCTAGAAGGTTACTAAAACAACCAATGGTCTGTTAATATTCACTATTCTTAAAAAAGAGATGACAATGAATCCAATTACAAATAGAATAGATTCAGTCCTTTTGTGTGTGTGTATATATGCCCAATGAGCTGCTTACAACTTTGTTATGATTCTTATCTAGCATATATTTTATTTGTTAGAATTCTGTCCTATCTTTCTTCTTTCAGAGTTTAATGTGACTTACAGAGCTCTCCATTTCCCCCTCACAAGATCTGTCTGTCTGTCTGTCTGTCTGTCTGTCTGTCTGTCTGTCTGTCTGTCTGGCTAGCTATCCATCTAGCTATCCATCTAGCTATCAGCTATCTATTTATTTATCGTATTAATATGGCTGCCCATTTCACAAAAACGGCGAAGGTGATCTCACCAATCCTATTGTAATTCTTTAACCACTACAGGTCGTCCTTGATTTACGATTGTAATTGAGCTCGGAATTACAGTTGTAAGCTGTGCTGCTGGTTGTTAAGTAGGTCATCATATGCTCAAGCCAATTTTATATATTTTGTGGCAATTATTAAGCAAATCACCATTGTTGTTAAGTGAATCTGTGGTCATTAAATGAGCACTACCATCATTAAGTGGATCTATTGTTCGCAATGGTTGTTGTTTTTTTGCCAGAAACTGAAACATGAATCATGATCACATAAATATAGACCAGTTGCTGATCACACAGAATGTGATTGTGTGACTAAGGGGGGGGGGGAGGGTGACCATGGGAACTTCAAATTTGGTCTGTAAATATCTTTTTGGGGGTCTTATCATAACTTCAAATGGTTGCTAAGCGACCAATAAGTTGAGGACTACTTACATACCATTCTTTTTTCCTTTGAATGGGGCTTAACTCCTGTATCTTTGTTTCCTTGATGTGTTTTACCACTGTCCAAATTGCTCAGGAAGATCTGTTTCCTTACAAACATTTTATTGCCTGATAAAGCATATCCTGAGCCTAAATCCTGATTCCATCTATTGCATAATTTCTTTTCATTGTCTTCTATGTGAGGTTTTAGCATGGAGAATAATGTTTATAAGAAGAATGTAAGGTAATTCAAATTAGATAGCTTGGCTAATTTCAATATAATAAATTACATTGATTTGATAAGAGTTTTTTAGCCCTGATTATACTGGAAAAGAAGCATCTAATTTGGAGATCCTATACGGCTATAACTATAATTAGTTTATTGTTCAGCAAATATATCAATTCCCTTTTCAATTTCTGTTAAGGAGAAAAAACATTTTCAGTATACAAGGTGATTTATTTTCATTAACATTTAAACATTTTGTGTCTAGTTTGTAAAAAGAAGTATTAAAAGTTTTCTCCACTTTCTTCTTAAATTGAAACTGTTCTTTTTTTAAGCACTAATTTTCCAGAATGTTTAACAAATAAGTTAATAGCAACAATTATACAATTTAAAATAATACTTCCTTAGATTACGAACTAGTGAAGCTTCATGTTCTACCAAGTGTAATAAATTGTTTTAATTTGTTTTTGGTAAACTAAAAAGTATCTAATTTATCAAACAAAATGAAACATTGCATCACTGCACAATTTTTAAGTTAGAAAATCTATCAAAAATGCAGACCCAAGTGAACTTTAAGTGCATAATTCAGAGCATTGAACAACTGAATAGTGCAGCTTCATGGAAAGAGATATAATATAGATACAATAGATGTAGACAGTATATAGATATTGATATTAATATAGATGACACAGATACAGATTATAAAATGTCAATGAGGCCAAGAAAACAGATTTTCTTCTGTGAGCTACCTTTATGGTACTCGGTATTAAATTGAATCCACATTTAATTGTCCTTAGAATAGATTTAACTGAACTCAGTGGAACTTAATTTAGGCATAACCAATCCATTGTTAAAAACATAAATAATTGATTTTGAAAGATACTTCCTTGCAGGTTGATAGCACCTAGCTGATTTCAAACAGCTAAGCAAATCATGTTTATATTATTTCCAAGAAAAATACTGAATATCCATAATGTCACAAAAGGTGCAACCTGACTCAAGTGAATCTTGACCTTAGTTACTTAAGGGATACTACCATTTTGTTAAAAAAAAAAAGAGAGAGACAAAAGAGATGCTTAAGCATTTCAACAATGGTAAATTGTAATGTAAATCTCAGATATAGTTACATATAGAAACTCAGGTATTTAGAATAAAATACTGCACTGCATTTTCTACTGTATTGTAACCTATACAAGGAACGTATTATAATATTCCTTTAGAGAAGTCTTAAAAGCCGACGTAAGCATATATTTTTTCATCAGATCCTCAAATAAACATAAAAAGGATATGGATATGTAGGGCTTGTCTTTGCAGGTAGTTCTTGCTTAATGACAGTAATTTGGAGCTGAATTTCCACCATTAAGTGATGTGCTTATAAAGGCAATGTCATGTGACTGTATTGCTCAGTGACAGCAATCCTAGCAGTTTCTGTTGCTGTTGTTAAGCAAGGATTGCAGATCATTAAGTGAGGACCTCAACTGATCACAACCTGCAATTTTCTCTTAATTTTCCCATTGACTTCCGTTGTTGGAAGGTTGACAAGCAGGACAGTGGGCAAGTGAGTTCTACAGAGTGTGGCCAAATGGCCACATTTAAATTTTTGAATGTGTTGTCATGATCTCTATATACATAATTATTCTATATTTGAATATTTTAAACTATATTTTCATTAGAAATAAAGTCAGATTTTTATCAATATGACTTCCTCTATACTAGCAAGTTTAAAACTATCACATAAAATATATTTTCAAAATCTGCAACTAAAAATTCCATAATCTTTTCCTAATTAATACATTTGTTTATAATAACATGATTTACAACTTAATAACTATTTTACATGGCTTCAAGAACAAAAATAACACAGGGACACTATGTAAATTCTCAAAAATTATTCAAACAGATTAGATTTCAAACTTTTACAAATCGTAATATAATTCTAATTCCAGCTTTATCTCATATGAATACTTGTGATCAACATTTCTTTTTTATATCTCAAACAAAAGTGTCAAGTTAATCCTTTGTAATCAGCCTTAACTATCTCTGGTAATGTAGTTATTAATATAAATAATCAATTAATGAAAATATTCTGTATCTATGTTAAATAAACTTGCAAGCAATAATTGCTCATTTTGATAAAAGGTTTCTCATCATACAATTTATGGTTTATTTATTTGTAATTATGATTTTGTTCACACCCTTAAGTTATTTATCAAAATATATAGGTATGGACCTTTTCCATAATTTTATTGGGAATTGTCTCCATATTCTCATTTTTTTTTCTCTTACAGGTAATTTCACAACTTCGGATCTTGAGTAGATCTGTAACTGCTGGTTGCAAATTTGACAGAGAAATCTGGTCAAATGAGCTTTCTCCAGTCCTCAATCTATGGAAAAAACTTAATCAGGTAAGATCAGCTGGAGGATAGAAAAAAACCTTTGATGTTAAATTGGAATATTGATGAGAAACTAGAAATTGGGTAAAAATTAATAACAGGATATGGATTGTTTATGAAGATTGAATGTAATTAAGATACATATAAGCTAAAAATTTATTGGTAAATGTAATAATGATGTTTTTACTGAGTTGATATAATAAGAACTGTACTAGCTTGAATACGAGACGGTAAATGTTAATGGAGAAAGAGAAGAAATATTTGATGTTGTAACTTGAGATTTGTACTAAAGATTTTGTTATCGAACTATTGATTAACCCAGTCATCACGTTGCTTTTTAAATACTTAAATGTAAAATTGGAAAATTAATAAAATATTTTTAAAAAAGAAAAAAACCTTTGATGTTAGTAACCATGTTTTTCATACATAAACAATAGGCTATTTCTTTCAACGTGCAAAATATAATAAAGGAATAAGTTAAGCTAAGCCAAAGAAATTGAAACATGAGATGAATTAAAAGAGAAAGAAATTATACAAGTGGTCCTCAACTTATAACCAGTCGCAAATGACTGTCTGAAATTATGAGAGACTCAGGAAAGATCATTTCATGACCCATCCTTGAAGTTATGACCACTGCACCATCCCCATGGGCACATGATCTCATTTTGGATGCTTGACAACCTGTTCTTACAACTGGTTATCAAGCATCTTGTGACCATGTTCCCTTGTTATTTGCAGCCTTTTCTGCCAGCTTCTCCCCCCCCCCCCAAATTAAAATGTGAGAATAACATTTTATATAATAGATAATTATTTTTTTATATTGGAATGATTTTATGCTATTAGTTTATTAGTTAGGACAAAGGATTTAGAGTATGTACTTGGACTGAACACAGATTTCCAATCTGATTTTCTATTGCTAAAGCATGGAACTTTTATATATTCCTAACAAATCTAGTAAAATCACAAAAGTGGGACTGGAAACTGGTGGCTAGATTTGGAATAACTGTAATTAAGATTTGAGCCTTTTTTTGGTGAGGTCAAGGCCCCCGAGCCACAAAAACTAAACTCAAGAATTAAAAGCGGGTTGCAGTTTGGTCAGATTTATGAATGTCAAATATTTCAGTGAATACATGAAACAACAGATTTAATATATTATGAATAGATTGCCATTTTGTCTGTGCAAAAAAATAAGCAAAGAATTGCTGTTAGGATGTAAACATTTTCAGACTTTTATATTTGTATTTATTGTGTAGTAAGCACTAAATCTGGCCCTTTAAAAAAACATTTCTCTTTCTGTATTACTAGAATCCCACTCCCATCCTAAGCACTTTTGAAAATTAATGCATTGGGCTGACTATAGCTTTTCAGCCACAATTGTTTCTCAAATAGAAAACACAGCATTAAACTTTAGAAGCAATGCAAAGATTAAGATCTGAAGTCTAATTCATGCCAATTTAGTTGTGACACAATTTAATGTCCATTAATTTCAGCCAGAATGCCTTCGAGATCTAATCTGCTAACTTTAAATTAATAATCAGTTAACCAATTTTAGAACCTACACATTGTTCTACTGTATTGAAATATTTGTGCTGTAATTATATTGACAGTTGTTGTTTTTTGTTTCTGGTGCCATTTTTTAATATTTTTGTTGGGTTTTTGCTGTTTTTTTTAAATTGTTGTTAGCCACCCAGAGTCTTGCTTGAAATGGGTGGCCATATAAATTGAAGAAACAAACAAAAATCAATATAAACTAAAAAGTTAGATCTATAGCATTAACATTAATATGTTAAGAAAATACCTAGTGTCAGACATGCTCCAGTCTGATCCCTTAGGGAAGAAAAACCCTCGACTCCCATTTGGTTGAAGTATACTTTACTAAATGATGCTAGTTGCATTAAAGTCAGGCGGAATCTGAGTTTCCCGTGCATAAATACAAAGCTATTTCTTTTATTCCTGTCCCTCCCCCCATGATCAGTCCAAAACCAGTCAATGTGATGCCACTGAGATGTTTTGGGAACACTTGAGGTGTTTGGGCTGGTAAATTTCCACATTCAGGGCAAATGGCTTTGAAGATGTCTGCCATAAACCAGTCCCACATTGATCTGCTTTTTCTCAGCTGTCATTCCTCCTCCCAAATTCCTACACAAAATGCATACAGGTTTATTGCCCATTTGTCCCCCATCCCTCACCCCTAGTCCTTTGATGGCAGGTTGCCAGTGAGGTACCAAGCCGAAGATGATGGACCTGTCACTTAGATTATTCACCTAAGTGACTAAGTAAATTAATAGCAAAATACTAGTAAAGGATCCAACTGCACTTCATAAGGCAACAAAAAGCCAGCAGGGCCCAAGCTCACTTTATCTCAAGTGGAATGATGTTCCACCGGGTGGGAGCCATGACAGAAAAGTTCTTCCTTCTGGGCTCCGCCAGCCAAAACCTCTTAGCCAATGTCACCCAGAGCATGCCTCTTCTGCTGGACCAGTTGTAATGGGTAGAAATCATTGGGGAGAGACCCATAAGTAACTATGATCTCAAGCCATGAAAGGCTTTAAAAGTAACTGCCAGCATCTTGAATTTCATCCAGAAGCACACCAGAAGCCAAAGATGCTTGCACAGCAGTAATGTAACATGTGTCAAAAAATTAACACCATTAACTGCCCACACCACTGTATTTGGAAGCAAGGAAGCTTTCAGAAATACTTATTACAGAATATGGCTTTAATATTCATAATCAGCACGTTGAATTTGGCAGCGAAACAAATGTTATTTAACAAGTATGATTATTATATAGTTTAAATCATCAATTTCCACTCCAACTTTTGGCAATTGAATTCTGCACCACTTGTAATTTCCAACTTCCTTCCAAGGCAAACTAATATATTGAATTTTCCAATAGCCTAATGATCTTAACATCATTCAAAATTACAGAAAAGCATGCCTTGTCACAGCTATCACTTGAGTAAATGGTATTAAGGCCAGGCTGAGGGACTGCTGTACCATCCAGAATAAGAAAAATTCATCTTTTTGAAAATTAACTTTCCGGGGAATTTTTTCCTGCCTTTATATAAAATCGATAAGTTATCTCTTCGTAGTAATTGATATAATGAACTTAAATTTAAGGAAGAATTCAATTAACCTGAGTTTGACCTTTGCAATTTATTGTCATATCTTCTAATTCAGGTTATCAGTTCTTAGTTAATATTTCAAAATATTTAATTCTGGAAGAGTACTATAAAATAACTGCCTCTTTTTGCTATTTTTTTCTGCTTGTTTCAAGATCCCGTGCCCTCTTTCCTGGTTCATTCATTATCACTGCAGCAATGCAGATATTTTCAATTTTCCAGGATACTTACATCCATGCTATGAAGGATAAGAATTATGTAAATTATATGTCCCCTCCTCTTCTGGGATCAGTCTCCATTTATGTATATTTTCAAGGATGATCTCATTCAGCCTATTAACTGTATGTTGGTGGGTTTTTATCTTTTAGAATTCCAATCTGATTCATCAGAAAGTGTCTCCTCCCTCAGAACGGCAAGGATCTCCAATCCTTTCATTTATTATCTTAGAACAATTTAATGCCATTCGCTTAGTTCAAAGTATTCATCACTCTCTTGCTGCTCTCAGTAAAGTAATTCGAGGAACCTCACTCTTAAGCTCAGAAGTTCAAAAATTAGCCAGCGCTTTATTAAACCAAAAGGTAAGATGTCTCAATTTTCCCTGTATAAGATGTATAATTCTTGTGTAAATAAAATGAACTTGAACTATGTCTAATTGAGGAAATGTGAAGTTTCCTTATTAATCAAAGAGGTAAAAAAAAACCCTTCGTATCCAGTGTGGAAATGCAGACGAGACCTGTGAATTAAAACAGTCAGCAAGATTTCTAATGATGATTTTTTTTCCCCCAGTGTCCTTTAACATGGCAGAGCAAATGGGAAGGTCCAGAAGATCCTTTACAATATCTGAGAGCTGTTGTAGCACGAGCACATGCTATTCAGGTAGAGTCCCATCATTCATTGTTTAAGTTTAGTATGTTTATAATATGTAGTAAAATTCATAGGTATATGATGGTATCCTTGTTTTTTCATCTTGCACCATTTATAAAGCCAGGCAGAGAAGGAGCTGGCTCTTTTAAAATATCACACAGAATGGTATATGTTGCAAGTTTTTAATATTTGAATTCCTTTGATACATTATGGATAATAGTGTAAAATGCATTTAGGCTTCATAAAGGATCAGTGATATCAGGTCGTCTTGTAGAAAAATTGGAAGTTGGAAAATTTCAAAGCCTTCTGATCATGGTGCAGACCTGACATAGTCTGAGTTTGCAGTAGTTGTCATAGAAAATAAAGGACACATAGAGGGTAACAAACAATAGCAGCAGCCACGACACAAAATTCTATGCATTTTCTTCTGTTTTTTTTTTTTTTTAAATATTTCTGGTCCTCGATGTCCAGTTTCCATAAAAAGGAAACAAGAGTGCTAACAAGAGCACCCGTCTGGAGTTACTGTTCATGTATTTGCCCTGTGTTTGAAAAGAGGCAGCAGTAATGAATCGATAGATACTCCTTTCTCTTTGGTGTTGCGCTATGATTCTATATGTGTATTGAAGATTATGTTCTGTGTGACTGATCCTTCAAGAGGAAAGAGCTCATGAGCATTTAGCTTCTGATGGCATTGTTTGGAGTAAAGGGCTAGGTATCTACCAGCTGTTTGGGAATATAGCTCCCGGCTACATTGGAAAAAAGAATTGTTTTTCTTGTAAAGCTTTTTTTTTTTCCTTCAAAAAAAAACAACAACAAAACCCTCAAAGGCAAAAGGGCAATAAGAGCAGGTTGGTTTGTACAATAAATTTTCCATTCTTTTGCTTATCCTTAATGTACAGAGTGATGTTGGATCTGTGTGTGCATACAGTTTGAAGATTACTAAAAAGGCAAATATTAGCTGTATGCAGTTTATATAAATATTCAGAGGCAGAGTATATAAAGCCCCTAATTTTGCAGAATCTCTTTTCTCATCATTTTCCGTTATTAGGTCCTTCTTATATGGGCTAAGTTTATCCTACATGAGCCTGGAGAGCGACTTTCATGCTACATTGCCTCCCTCTGTCGCTGTGTACAAAATTATTTTGAATCATTGCTGTGTGCACAGTTGATATAAGCAGCTTTTTAAATCTCGCCTAGGTCATCATATTTTTCCAGAGAGGCAATGAGTTTACTTTTCTAGAAGCCCAGATCTGTTACCTTTGAATGAGGATAGAATGGGTTCATGTGTCTGACTCATTTTAACCATAAATACCGGTGGAATTGCACCAGCAGTCCAGATACACACTAGCATGGAGCTGGATTGGCCCTTCTATAATGCTAAATTTCTAGAAGGTATATGTTTGATGGCAAAATAAGGTTTCTTACTGATCCTACATCCCTTCTAAAAGTGTGTCTAGGTGATAGCAACTCTTAAAAAAAAAAAATCTAAAGTGAACTAGAAATATACCGTGTTATGTAATCTATAAAGTCTGATTCCTGTAACTTTTAACTGAATGAAACAGTGCACTATACTGTAGGGCAGACATGTATCGGGACGGTTTTGCCATTGCCGGCAATGGGGTGGGCGCGGCTTCTGGATGACGCATCCGGCCCGCGGGCCGGCAGTTTGACACCCCTGTTGTAGGGCAAAACCTTTTGAACTAAGGTATCTTAAATGGGCTAATTTACAGAATGTGTCCAAAATCTCTCATGCAACTGAAATTTGGCAAATTTTATAAAACATTTTATGACATAAGCATTATCACAAAGTAGATTTTGACATAATACAACATGTCATAAAACATTTCCTGAGCTGATGTTTGACTGTGCTATACAGTTCAACATGGGCTTTTTTTCAAGGCAGATGCATCTCTGAATGTATCCAAACTTTTCACGAGAAGCTCTGTCATTTTTGAAGGCTTTGAGGAATCTGGTAAGGAAGTAGCTCTGAAAGGATGACCCAAAGGGGCATAGGTAAGCTGCCCTGAGGCAACCAATAAATTTTATAAACAAATAAATAAATAAATAAATGGGTTTCACAGAATGCATTAAAATGTTTTAAGGTTATTAACTTTAAATCATTTTACACAGCATTTTGACTATTGTGCTTAATCTACAGATAGTTGGGTCAATATATATTTAACAATATAGTAATGCATCATAATACATTCAGCAACATTAAGAAAACAAAAACAATTGGCTGATTTATTTCTGCTACTGTCCTTAAAATTGATTATATTACTTGCACTATTTTGTCAATTTCAAATATACCTTTACTTAATTTCTGAATAATTAACAGGTTTGTGATATTTCCTTTGAGCTATAAGGCATTGGGAAATTTCTTGATGGTATCTCTGTCATGATATTTTATCTTGTACACTTTTCCCAGTCTACCATATATTTTTATTGAATATTTAATAGGTAATTTAAGTTCAAGGAAGTCATTCAGACCCATACATTTTCTCAAGTACTTTTATAATTTTTTAAAAAAATAAATTGTATCTGGAACATATGCATTCTTTGCATAAAAATACAAATATGAACAAGCTGTTCAAAGTTTCACACAGTCAGATAACATTTGTCATGCTTAGTGAAAACAATGGTAACATTTTATTACTTGTTTTTAAAAACACAAGTGAATTTATTTGTTTAAAATCAATGTTTTTGATATTATAAAATACCTTGACAGACTCTCTAATTTAAAGGCTTTGATTTAAAGGCCTATTCACAGCACATCTCTGGACTAATATTGCATTTAAAAGGTTATTATTGCCTGTTCCCAAATTCATTCACATAATAAACTCCTGACAATTATCTGTAGCGGATGGATATTGCATTAGCAAGTTCTATAATAAAAGAGTATTTTAATTTCATTCTTTCATCTAAAATTGCTTTACTCTTGGGAACGCACAGTGAAATGAGAAATGCACTAGCAAATTAACATTTCAGGTTGTCACATTGCTAAGGATTATTAGATATATTAGGCAACTGTATGGACATGAAAATATATTAAACCTTAGGGAAGCTGTGTGACATTAGTACTTTGTATCTAATAATGTCACAATACTTGATATATCAAAGTTTGCAACCCTGGGAGCATATTTTGCCCTGTTGCCTACAGATTATCTTCAGGATCCAATCTGGGTCGATCACCGGGACCAATGGTTTTGTCTTCTGAGCTTTTGGACTCACGCTGGAGCCCATCTTCAAGGAATCTTCTCTGGCTGGAGAGAAGTTCATATTAATGTTGGGTCCTGCAACGTTATCCTGGGACATGTATATTCGCCTTCATTCGTGAGATACTCTTCACTTAACAACAATAATGGGGACCGGAGTTTCCACTGCTAAGCAATGCAGTTGTAAAGTGCGGTGTCACATGACCGCATCACTTAGCAACAGCAGTCCCAATTTCTGTTGTTAAGTGAGGATTAGGGGTTGTTAAGATCTCCTCTTGCATTCCTGCCAGAGTCCAACAAGCAAACTTAATGGGGAAGCCGACAGGAAGTTGCAAGTCTTGTGCAGGCAGACCAGTGGACAGGTAGGTGCTTGCGGCAGTGCAAACACAGCCAGATTGGGGGTGGCTGCTGCAAGGGGCAGGAAGGTGCACAGGTTGATGCTGTGACACTGCACTAGTGGGGCCAGGCAGGTTGGCAGACATGTACTATGGAGTGCAGGTGTGTGAGGAGGGGAGGTGCTGCTGGAGGGTGCATGCCACAGAGTACAAGATTCCCCAGGTTCTCAAGCTACATAGCTGAGTTTCTCGGGGAAAAAAGTAGTGGAAGTGGAAGCAACTTAACAGGAGTGACTTGGGATCTTCCCTGCTGGCTTCCTCATTGACTTTACTTGTGGGAAGCCGGAAAGGAAAATTGCAAATGACGATCACCTGACCAGGAGGCCCTGCAACTATCGTAAATGCAAGCTGTTTGCCAAGCATCTGGATTGTGATCACATGACTGCAGAGGTGCTGGGATAGCTGAAACGTAAAGGACTGATCATAAGTACCGTTCATTCAGTGCCATTGTAACTTCAAATGATCACTGAACAAGTGGTCATTATCTAAAAACTATCTGTGTTCTTTATTATATAGTTTGGAAAATGCTGTTCCTTGCTGGTTAAAGATAACATTCTTATGTCATGGAGTAATAAGAGCTTTCTAGCTAGTCCCTTCCTTCCTCTTAAGCAGGAAACATTTTTCAAAGGAAGTTTTGAGACATTTTAAAAATAATCTTGTACTATATTGCTTTTTTCTTGCTTTAGCTATAAATTGGACACTTGGTTCATCTCCCTAATTAGAGAAATAATTTGTTTGTTTATTTTTGAGGGGAAACAGGAAGGAAGCATATCTTGCCAATAGGTAGGCTTTGCTATGGTGATTGCTATAGCTTAATAGTAGCAGGAACACGTACACTACAGAAGGAGAGAGCTCCACCAGACAGAAAGGCAATAGCAGCATTTTGTCAGTAATTGTGATTTCTCTTTGCATCCAGAAAAGCCTTATAGAGTCTTCTGCTCTCATTTTGAATTCAAACAGCTAATACAGCACCACATAAAGGAAGGATCTCATTATCTATGAAATAAATTTTCTGGAAAAATATGATCAAGCTCTTAGAGATGCTAGGTATTGCAGTTTTCATTTCCCCATTTTTTTTATACTTTCTATTTCATTTTATTCTTTCCTACCTTATTCATTCCCTTTCATCACCATCTGATAACCATCACACCGATTTTCCTATTGCTACATTACAACCCTTTCACGTCCGTGCAATATATATATATATCTTACACTAGAAACGACAATGATTTTGTCTGAATTCAATCATTAGCATTCATCTCTCTTGCACAGAATTCCATTGAGGCTATAATGTTAAAATCATGGACCCACAGTGATATTGTGTCAGGTTTTAAGAACTGTGCAAATGTGCAGACGGGTAGATTATGTTTGTGTGTCAGAAAAGGCTAACCTTCATCCCAAAACCTTTGAACTATACAGTTTTATGATGAAATAGATTAGCAATGGCCTTGCAAAGAGTGGGGGTTGCTATATAGTTGGGTGTAATAGTTTTCATTCAGAAATCTCATTTGATGCTCCATTACCTTTGAGATTTTTTTGGATGGTAAACTGGTGCTATTATCTTATATGATGCATTGATTGAAATCCCAGAGACGCTGAGTGTTTTGGAGAAGGCCTTTATTAAGGCTAAGCCAACAATGTATTACATAAATTTTAAAAATACACAGAAATAAATGGCGACAACATATAAGATATTTCGGATAGACTATCCACAATGCCCAACCAATGGCTTCACATTTTGAGGTATAGAGAATCACCAGATGACCTTACAAAAGGAATTTGACAAATAGAAACTGGAAAACATGGCTTAAGTTTGGGAAAAGAAGAGTATGTTAGAAAGAAACTTAACTGGCTTTACCTTAACTCTCTCTAATATAAGAGGAAAGTAATAAAACACAGTTAAACTTTCAAGATTAATGGCAACCTTCAAGATAGAAGAGGTCAGGAACAGGCTCCACAAGAATACTAGAATCCTACTGTTTTGATAAAGGCTATGACACTGAAGCACAGTGGCTCAGTTGCTTAATGACGCTGGAGATGGTCTCTGCTTCAGCAGTTCAAGCCCTAGCACTGTGTGGTGGGGTGAGCTCCCTTTACTTTCCTCAGCTTCTGCCCACCTTGCAGTTCGAAAGCATGTTCTATGTGAGTAGATAAATGGGTACCACTTCTGTGGGGAGACAAGTTGGTGCTCTGTGCAGGTAGTCAAATTCCTGCCTGCTCTGAACCTTCCTAGTTGCAGTGCCTGTTTATTAGGGGGACTAGGATGATGCTGTAGGAAAGCCACTCATCTTTCTTTCTGGTGAGAAGCTAGCTCGCCCTCTTGTGGCACACTGTGGTAAGCGTGCAAGCGTGTACCTAACAGAACTGGTAAACAGGCAGCCAAACTACTACTCTGCAATAGTATTGTAGTCTCCTGGCTAATGTAACTACACCATACGATGATGATGATGACGACAACGACAACGATGATGATGATGACAACAACAACAACAATAGAATGTTTTAAAACCTGACTCTCCTTTAAAATTGAATTTGCTAATCATCACATTCCTTTCACGGTTATCTCTGTGGTTTTTTGTACTTTTATACTATAATTATAAACTATGTAGTTAGATGTAAAATATGCCACTATGTAAAACCTTTTGTGAAATGCTACCTGCAACAATATTAAACTTCAGTTAAATTATTTTACATAGAATGATGTCCAGACCGAATACATGCATCCTTTGCAGCGATATTTTGCTTCTAAGACAGGAAAAAATGTCTACGTAGGAAGCCTTTTGGTTTTTAAGATATTTTTTAAAAATGGTGCAGTTTATTGCTTCAGAAATTAAGCTAATCTTTTGCTCACAATATTTTCCCATGTCTAATAACTAAAAGTGAGCTATTAGAAGTGAGCCATTATTATAGCCGTGGTGGCGCAGTGTTTAGAATGCAGTATTGCAGGCTAATTTCTGCGATTGCCAGATTGAGTTTGATTCTCACCAGCTCAGGTTGACCCAGCTTTCCATCCTTCTGAGGACAGTAAAATGAGGATCCAGATTGTTGGGGGCAATTTGCTGACTGTAAACCCTTAGAGAGGGCTGTAAAGCACTGTGAAGCAATATAAGTCTAAGGGCTATGCTATTAGAATATAGGTAGGTAGGTAGGTAGGTAAGGTAGGCAGATGGACGGACGACGGACAATGGATGGATAAAGACAGATAGACATGGTTTTAAAATACTAGCTGCCATGTAATTCACTCTTTATTAAACAAATCACAAAATAATACTTTCAGATTTGAAAACAAAACTGCTGTTGTTACAGTCTCTTAGAATTTAATTGAATATATTGTTTGCCCATAGATGTCTGGAATACCGAATTTAATATTTATTTGAATACACAAGTAAAATGAATATATTAATCTGAAATTACAAATGACTCTGATGACCACTTTGACACTGAACACTTTACTTCATGCTATCTTTTTTGGTTGAAGAACTGCAATTACTGCCATAATAGCAGGACTGGTAAATCATTGAAAGAATCATGCAGATATGACCAAGCTCACTAATATAAATAGAATTGGGGGAGGGAGGGGAGAACATTCAAATCACTCATATTATCTGGGAGAAACATTTGTAATCTATGTTGTGACATATAAAGGGCATTTGATTAATTGCTCTGTCTCAGAAAAAAACAGCAATGTGGGGAATTACTGTGATAGAACAACAATTTATATAGTTTATTTAGTAATATTATCACTTCAATGGCCTTTCTTCCCATGATTAAGTATGGTGGTAGCAATATCTTTAATAAGAGCATTTTTATTAATTTATCTCAGCCTCCTTTTCCAATTTTGTCATTTGCATCAGACATTCAACAGTAGAACTAGAAAGAGATTTATAGAACAAGTAAGACTTGCAAATTTTCTGCTGTATTAGGCAAAGGTTCTATCTGAAATCAAATGTGACAAGGAATATTTAAATAGAAATGACATTTTGACTTCATCTTGGATATGAACTTTTTTATAGGGGAATAATAGGGTTGTTTTTCAATTTAAATAGTGGCATACAACTCAAGAAAAGATAGAATGTGATTGATTGGAAAATTGGTTTTCAGCAAAGTTATTTTGAAGGAAGATAGTATATTGTTGGAAAAAATGCTATATGAAGCGCTTTTTTTATTAAGTTCTTATGACATACAAACTCTTGAAAATATTCAGCAAAATGCTGGCAAAAGATGTGTGGACACATTCCTAAGGATACAAGATGGAACTAAACATTTTCCATAGATTGAATAGTGATTTAAAAATTTTGTGGATATGAAGTTTGCTCCTATTTTACTGCCAACCCACATGCTTTGATAAGGTGGATTTTAGATTATTAATTAATTTTTTTCATAAGATTGGAGAGATTGTTATATAGGTATCCTCAACTTACAATAGGTCATTTAGTGACTGTTCAGAGTTACAACAGCACTGAAAAAAGTGACTTATGAAAGTTTTTCACATTTATAACCATTGCAACAACCCACAGTCACATGATCACAAGTCAGATGCTTGGCAACTGACTCATATTTATGACGCTGCAGTGTCCCGTAGTCACGTTATCACCTTTTATGACCTTCTGACAAGCAAGTCAATGGGGAAAGCCAGATTCACTTAACAACTGTGTTACTAGTTTAATAACTGCAGTAATTTACTTAACAGTTCTGTTCTATATTACTATTTTATTTTCTCTTTGAGACTTCATGAGGGATTTATAAATGGATTTCATTTTACAATAAATATGTTGCTTTAAAATTCAATTTTGTAACAAATACTACTGTTTTACATAAAGTATATTGAGCTAATAAAAGGAATTTAATGTAACCATTTTAGTCTTTTTTAAAAACGAATTTGATATGGCATGATATATATCTTATATACTTATTTGCTTTGGTATCATGTGTATTATGTAGCAGAATGACCGTTATTTATGAAGTATATGATACAATTATGTTCAGTAAAACTCAGAAACTGCAGTGTCCATTAACAGCTGAATATATTTTATGGTGAACTAAGAAATTATGTGTATGCCCAATGAATACACACATCCAAGTGGTTGTTTTAAATTTGTAACTTACAGTTCTGATGAATTGGCTTTGGGTTCCCTATGTCAAATCCATTTATTTTCTTTCTACAAAGCTGTATGTGTTGACATGCATGCTGCAGGTTTTGACTGGCATTTATTTGTTGTAGATCTCATTCCATCATGACATGAGGTAGAAAGCATTTATGTATAATACATTTCCTTTCTGATATTTCCCAGATTGGGATTTAGGAATAAAACAAGGTGTCTGTTCCCTTCACATGATTGCCAGTGTATAACAAATTATTTTGAACCCTATTATTAATAAAGCCTAGCAACACTGTGCATCATGTTCCTCAATATCATTTTTTGTCACATTCTTGACTTGCAAAGTAATTTATCCAATCAATTTTGAACTATTGCACTTGCCTCCAAGGTCACAGTCCTATGTGTTATTCCATATTAATTCCCATTGAATTCTTCAGAAAATATGTGTATCTAAAGGTATGCTGGATAGGCACTTGAATGTGTTAAGTTAGCTAGATATTTTTTTCCTTTAGCATTTAATGCTGTTATCTTTCTAGAATTGGGTGAGTAAAGCAGAAAAGCAGACCTTACTTTCAGATACTCTTGACCTGTCAGAACTCTTCCATCAGATACCTTTTTGAATGCCTTAAGGCAAGAGACTGCAAGGTAGGTAATTGATGGTGTTGCAGTCATTATGAGTCTCTCAGTACTACTGCTTCATTCATCCTCTAATGTTTCTCACCTTCATTGTCTATAGAAGACTACATTATAGGAGGTCTTCTGTAGGAAGTCCAATTGGTCCAATTTTTGCAGTTCTTTACTTAAGCTTTTCATCTACTTCCATAAATGTGTTTTGCTGCTAATACTCTTTGGTTTTATTGTCCTCCGTAATCTGTTCTACTGATGTTTATCTTATTTCATTATTTTGTTTTAAATATTGATTCCTTTCTAGTGAAAAGAAGCATAGATTTTTCCTAAAATGAATCAGATCTACTTATTTGTTAACCTGATAACAAATGGCAATACTTAAGGAAAGAGTTTTTTAAATCTGCAGCTCAACATTCATTCCTAATAACATGGTAGTCTTTCTAGAAGTAGATATAATAATAATAATAATAAAGTTGGAAGGGACCTTGGAGGTCATCGAGTCCAACCCCCTGCTCAGGCAGGAAACCCTATACCATTTCAGACAAATGGCTGTCCAGTCTCTTCTTAAAAACTTCCAGTGTTGGAGCATTCACCACTTCTGGAGGCAGGTTGTTCCACTGGTTAATTGTTCTAACTGTCAGGAAGTTTCTCCTCAGTTCCAGGTTGCTTCTTTCCTTGACTAGTTTCCATCCATTACTTCTTGTCCTGCCCTCAGGCGCCTTGGAGAATAGCTTGACTCCCTCTTCTTTGTGGCAACCCTGAGATATTGGAATACTGCTATCATGTCACCCCTAGTCCTTCTTTTCATTAAACTAGACATACCCAATTCCAGCAAACGTTCTTGATATGCTTTAGCCTCCAGTCCCCTAATCATCTTTGTTGCCCTTCTCTGCACTCTTTCTAGAGTCTCAACATCTTTTTTACATCGTGGTGACCAAAACTGGATGCAGTATTCCAAGTGTGGCCTTACCAAGGCATTGTAAAGTGGTATTAATACTTCACGTGATCTTGATTCTATCCCTCTGTTAATGCAGCCCAGCACTGTGTTGGCTTTTTGGCAGCTGCAGCACACTGCTGGCTCATATTTAAGTGATTGTCCACTAGGACTCCGAGATCCCTCTCACAGTTACTACTATTGAGCAAGGTACCCCCTATACTATACCTGTACATTTGGTTTTTCTTGCCTAAATGTAGAACCTTACTTTTTTCACCATTGAATTTCATTTTGTTAGATAGCGCCCAATGTTCAAGTCTGTCCAGGTCCTCCTGTATCTTAAGCCTGTCTTCTGGAGTGTTGGCTATTCCTGCCAGCTTGGTGTCATCCGCAAATTTGATGAGTTCCCCATCTATCCCCTCGTCCAAATCGTTGATGAAGATGTTGAAGAGCACTGGCCCCAGACAGAGCCCTGGGGCACCCCACTGCACACTTCCCTCCATGTAGATGCGGTTCCATTGAGGACCACACGCTGAGTACGGCCGGTCAGCCAGCTACGAATCCATCTGGTGGTGATGCTGTCTAACCCACATTTTTCTATTTATCAAGTAGTAGGTTGTGATCTACTTATCAAATGCCTTACTGAAGTCCAAGTAAATTATATCCACAGCATTCCTCTGATCCACTAATTTTGTCACTTGGTCAAAGAATGCAATAAGGTTTGTCTGGCATGATCTGTTTTGACAAACCCATGTTGGCTTTTAGTAGTGATTTTGTTTGCCTCTAGGTGTTCGCTGATTCGTTGTTTGATTATCTTTTCCAGAATCTTCCCAGGTATTGAGGTCAGGCTGATAGGTCTGTAATTTCCTGGGTCCATTTTTTTCCCTTTTTTGAAGATGGGAACTACATCAGCTCTTTTCCAGTCCTCCGGTAATTCCCAGTGCTCCAGGATCTTTGAAAAAATATAGTTCAATGGTTCTGAGATCACATCTGCCAGTTCCTTGAGAACCCTGGGGTGTAATCCATCTGGTCCTGGTGATTTGAACTCGTCTAGGCTGGACAGGTGCTCACTTACCGTTTTCTTGCCTATCTTAACTTGCATTTCTATTCTGTTTTTTATGGCACTATTTTTGGTAGGTTGGTCTGTTTTTTCCCTTTGTGTAAAACAGATGCAAAAAATGAGTTAAATAGTTCTGCTTTCTCCCTGTTGCTTGTCACCTTTTGCCACTTTCACCCACTAGTGGACCAATCATTTCCTTCACTTTTTCTTGTTTTTTACATGTTGAAAGAAGCTTTTTTTGTTATTTTTGACTTTGGTCGCAAGCCTTAGTTCATTATGAGCCTTAGCTTTCCTCACTTCATCTTTGCAGGCTCGGGCTATTTGCTGATATTCTGTCTTAGTTATGTGCCCCTCTTTCCACTTTCTATATTTGTCCTTTTATCTTTCAATTTATCAGAGAGTTCTTTATGCAGCCATGCTGGTTTCTTTTGAGAGCTGTAATTTTTCCTCTTTGTTGGTATTGTGCTAGACTGGGCTTTTATTATCTCACTTTTCAAAATTTCCCAAGCTTCTTGAGTTGTTTTCCCCTTGAGGATTCTCATCCATGGAATCCTTCCCAAACCCTCTCTAAGTTTATTGAAATTAGCTCTCTTAAAGTCCAAGACTCTAGTTTGACTGTGTTCTATTGCTTGTGCTTCCATAATGTTGAATTCCAATATTGCATGATCACTTCCTCCCAAGGTTCCTGTGGCTTCAACACCTTCTATCATTTCATCCTGTTAGTGAGAATTAGATCCAAAATGGCTAATCCCCTAGTTCCCTTCTCTACTTTTTGGGAGACAAAGTTGTCTGCTAGGTTTGCAAGGAATCTGTTTGATCTTCCACTTGGTGCAGAGTTTGTCTCCCAGTTGATGTCAGGGTAGTTAAAGTCCCCCATTACTATTGTGATGTGCTTCCTACATACCTTAGTTAGCTGACTAGCAAAAAGTTCATCTATTTCCTCTGTTTGGGTTGGGTGGCCTGTAGTATACACCTATGGCAATGTCATTTCCCCCCCCTTTTATATTGACCCAAATGCATTCAAGACAGTTTTCATCATTGTTGTGCTCTAGTTCTGTAGAGATGTAGTTATTTCTTACATATAGAGCAACTCCACCTCCTCTTTTATTTGGTCTGTTTCTTTTAAATAATTTAAATCCCTCTAGCCTTGTGTTCCATTTGTGTGTTTCATCCCACCATGTTTCCGTAATGGCAACAATATCATATCTGCCCTCATTAGCCTGAATTTCTAATTCACCCTGTTTGCTGTTCATACTCTGTGCATTGGTATATAGACATTTGAGTCCTTTATGACTGACCCTGTGTTTACTTTCTACGTAACCTGTGTGGTGCCTGAGTTCCCCTATTGTCTTACCACCTATTTGGTTAGTGCACTTTGTGTGGCACTTGCTATTAGAAGCTTGATTTTGCTTGACAGCAAGTTTGATATTCTTGTCCACACACACATCTATGTTACATGCACTGATAACCCTATAATTGTTAGATTGCCGGGGACAGGGATGTTCTGTATCAATTAACTCACTGTCCCCGCTGTTTAGTTTAAATATTCCTCCAGAAAATCTGTGAATTTATAGCCGAGTAACTCAGTCCCTATCTTTGATGGATGCAAACCATCTCTTTTGTACATTTTTTCATTAGACCAGCTACAGACATCGTGACTAATATATCCAAAGCCTTCCCCTTTACACCACTCCTTTAGCCACATATTGAATTCTGCTATACGCTGGCCTTTTCCATTTTGCTCCTTATACACTGGTAAAACCTCTGAAAAAGTAAGCCTACAGCCTATTCTGCTAAGTTCCTGCCCCAAGCTCTGGAAATCATTCTGCACAGAGAGTACATCTTTTTGGGACAGATCGTTAGTGCCAAGATGTACAATAGCCTCCACATCACAGTCCTTGCTGGCATTTTTGATTATTTTAGAAATACGCTTCTTGTCCCTACTGGCAGTAGCACCTGGAAGACACCTGACCTCTTTTGAAACCTCTGTGTCCTTTCCTAAATTTACATCCCTTATAATTGAATCACCTACCAGAAGGTTGCTTCTCTTTTTGGATGCCTTTCTGTTCTTGCATGACTGATGTGTAATACCTGATTCACACTTCTCCCTGTCAAAAACAAGTTCTTCATCTCGGACCACGATCCCCTGCTTATTTGAGTTATCATCACAATTACTTTTACCTGCCTCCTTAATTTCCCTATTAAGGTCAGCAAGGGCACTGTATCTGTTGTGCAGGGACACAGCGAAAGCTTTGCGTTTATGGTTCACAGCTCTCACCCTGCCAGATCCCACGGTTGTCCACACTGCCCTTCTCCTGCAGGATCTTTGTGGTAGAGGGGGCTGATAGCGCGGAGGATCAGTAGAGTAGTGGGATTGAACTGGACACCTAATTTCTGCCTGAAGAGCAGAGATTAGAGACCCTAGATAAATAACCTGTCCTTGTAGACTAGTGATTTGTTTACAGATAGGACAGTTTCCAAGTTTGAAAAGGGTACTGCGAAAGACAGCTGCAAAGCAAGTGTTGCACTCAACTAAGCCAGACATTCTTAAATACAGGGAATCTCAGACACACTTGCCGTTTTGATTTTTAGTTATATAATTCGCACGCCGTTAGGCGCGCGTGCCGCTACCTTTCTGTTGCAGTCTCCCAAGAGTTAGAGTTTGAAAAACCTCCCCCACAGCTCTGGGCAGTTTAAATAGACAATGGAGATCCAAACAGGGCCCAAGTTACCTTTCTGTTGCAGTCTCCCAAGAGTTAGAGTTTGAAAAACCTCCCCCACAGCTCTGGGCAGTTTAAATAGACAATGGAGATCCAAACAGGGCCCAAGTTACCTTTCTGTTGCAGTCTCCCAAGAGTTAGAGTTTGAAAAACCTCCCCCACAGCTCTGGGCAGTTTAAATAGACAATGGAGATCCATATAGTGTCACAAAGTATTGTGAACAAGCAAAATTCTGTCCTAAAAATGCTAAAAGATTCTGATTTCTAGCATTAGTGCCATTTTTTTTAAAAAAAAACCTAAGAATAGCATCCAAAGAACCATTAATGGAATGATTTGATGCCAAATATAAGAAACACTCTTAGGGGAATGTAAGAACAACCATTTGGTTTGGGGGATAAACATGAAATGTAATTTAGCTGTTCAAACTAAAAAGGGCACTCTAGGGGAAAAAACTACTTACACTAGAAAATGATTTCTACTTATTCATAAACAGTTCACATACTTAGTTAGCATAAAATAATATTATTGAAGACAGTGCAGCATCTTATTTTCATTATTCCAAATGTTATATTATTTTATGGAATGCTGCACTTTCTTTTAGTGGGGTGGATTGTTTTAGGAAATCTGGTTCACTTAATCAGCAGCTGTGTCTTATCTTTTAATATATGGAGATCTCATGTGAAATAAAGTATTTATATTTTCATTTTATTATTCTGTTCCAGAGTAATGACTTGTTCTGTGGATAGTCTCAAATTTACAGCATCCTGGAAAGGTCAAATAAGAGAAGCAAAGCTCCAAGTTCAGGTAATCAACCCATTGAAATTATACTTGCTGAACTTTCTGTGGGCTTATGGATCTATAAATAAATTAAATATAGTCAAATGTTTATTCTTTTGTTTCATTAAATGCATAGCTCACCCCATTCCAGCCTCAAAGAGAACCTCAGAATATTAATTATATGTTAATCTGTTACCTGTTAATATAATTATATATTAATTATCCTGCCCTTTGCTATTCTATTCACCCTGCTCCTTCTTTTACATGAGAATCAATGATCTTTTAAAGTTGTCCTATACTGTACACTTTCTGAAGACAAATGGTCAAAAGTTTAGTGAAGGAGTTCTCTGTAAAATATCGCAAACATCTTGTTTTTTCCAAGTCATGCTATGCTTTTTTAAAAAAAAAGTCTGACCAAGGAAATAATTGGTGTATGGGGAGTTTTCTAAAAAGTGAGCAATTTCCAATAGTAACATTTCCAGCTTAGCTATCAGGGATAAAGTTATTTAAAAGGTGTTTAAAGAAAAGAAATTTTTTTCTCTTTATCTCTGGCTAGTAATAGAAATTGATGGAGTTTGTACTTTATTATACAGCTATATAATTTGTCCTGCTGAACACAATGAACAAATAGACCAAAATAGTTTTGGCCTACATTTTGCAAATCAGTTCTTCAATTAAAATTCTTCTTTTACTTTATTGAATATTGAATCCTCAGTACCAAAAGAAGCTTGTAAAAGATTTGCAAAAATATAGAAATTAATGTTTCAGTCATTAGATTTCAAATTCAACATTACTGTTGACCTTTAAAGGTCTGCTGTCATGTCTGGAAGAAGATTTGAAATGCATGTGCATATTAAAGTAGGCACACATTGAACCAAGTTTACAGCTTGGCCCAGAGATATTACCATCCTTGAAATGGTTGATTAATTCAACCAATAGCCTCAAGACCTGATTATGAGAATAATTTCTTCCTGAAATGACAGTGATGAATTTTTGATTCAGAATCAATTTGTATATAATTAAATCTTATTTAATAACATTTAGAATTGCTTGTAAAGAAACAGTTACCCGACAATGCATGTGAAAATGCATTCTTTGGTTTATTAACATAAACTCATGCCTCCTGTGATATCTTTTAACCCATTTGGAAATTGAGGAGGAAATGCTGTGAAGAATATTTTTAAAAGTATTATAAATTCAGGGTTTAGGGGCCAAGTAAGAAGAAATAAAGTCTGGATACTCAATTTTGTCAAGCTCAGAAATAGTGTTTAATTGTGGATTTAAATACACATAATGTTTAAAACATGGATCTGTGCATCCTAAAGAAAAGCGCAGCTTACAGCTGGAACATTTGAGGGCCCAGAGTTTTTCTATAATATATCATATATTTGTTTGAAATAATATGAAATCTTATATAGCTGCATTCCTACTTCTAATATAATAATAGTTTATTCTTTCTATAGTTCCATGGTGATATTCAATAATCAAGTACTGTCTAAATCAGGGGTCTCCAAACTTGGCAAGTTTAAGACTTGTGGACTTCAACTCCCAGAATTTCTCAGCCAGTTTTGCTTAAAGTCTTAAAGTTGCCAAGTTTGGAGACCCCTGGTCTAAATTATGGGAATAAATTGCTAGATAGTAATACTATAGGAATTTTTTTCCTTGTTTTGATATCCATCTGCCTCTGCATATAATTAGTCTAGAATATGCAAGTTTCATGTTTACTATGCAGTAGATAGCAGATATTTTTTTTACTACAAATTAGATTAGGCTCCTGCATCTGTGTTCACTTCTATTATTCCATGCTGATGTCTAAGGAGACATTAGCTCAGGAAAATCTGTCCATCACTTTGTCCCAGCAAAAGGCAGAAGACAGCTATCCGTACCAAGGCTTGAATTAAAATGAAAATATCAAGGGATCTGCCCCTAAGATTGTGAGAGAAAAAATTCTTATGTTCAAAATATGTTTAGGATTAGTGTAGAATGATGTTATAGTCAATGTTATCATTAAATCCTGCAAAAGCATTTTTTTCACTAAAACTAAAAGTTAAGCAATTTGCCTTGAAGTATATTACTATTAAGTAGTTCCTAAAATCAAAATTACAAAACATGTTTCTCATTGCACTATGGACTCAACAGAAGAAATAAAGTGGGCAGTATTTCTTTCAAGGCTTTGTTTTTTCATGGAGTTAAAAATCCCTTTATTTAGCCTGTTGCTTGCTTTTGACAAAAAGAGAGAGAGAAGAAAAAACTTTATTGACCTACACAAACTATTCTTTGAAAGCTGTCAAACTTTTAAAAAGATGCCATATCTGTTCTGGGATTTATTTCTTCCCTTTCTCGGGCATTGTTAAAGTGTTTATGTGAGTCTTACTGCTCTGTTCTATAATTCTAATATATTGATACCTGCTGCTGACCTAAGTACTGATGTAAATAATATTTTTCTCTACCAAAATAAAGAATACAATTGCAACCTATAAGAAATATATTAAAAAGCATAGTTTTCAAGCAACAATCTCCTTGCTCCTTTGGTAATAATCTTCCATAGGTATTGTACTAGAGCCATCCAGAGAACTGGATTTTAACTGATGTCAAAATACAATATAGTCACTGCCAGTGGTGGGATTCAGCCAGTTCACACCAGTTTGGCGGAACCAGTAGCTAATTTTTTGTTGCTCAGGCCCAGAATGGACTTCCGGAAGTGTCATCCACACAGAGAACCGGTTCACATATTTGAATCCCATCACTAGTCACTGCTCACATTTTAGCCAAATTGAATATTTTGTGTTTCCGTGACAGATCAGTGGCCTTCAATTGGAAGGCTGTAGTTTTGATGGAAATCGACTTTCTGAAAACCAACATGACTCATCCAGTGTTTCAACTGTTCTGCCTTGTTATATGGCCTGGATTCCTCAGGTACTTCAATTTTAAGGGCTCAAAATAAGCTTGTAATTAAAAAAAAATCAGTAGTAGGTTTTCAGTAGCTATCTGAACTTTTTTGAAAAGATCAAGTACTTTGTAGCTTAATAACTCTATTCTTTGTAGGATTACAATTGGAACAGCACAATTGAATTAGTGGACTTGTAAAAGAGGCATATGGAAAGTTCATGTTTTCTTAAAATAAGTCTGGATAAATGTTTTAATCCCAATTCATAGTCAACTGATTTAGCTAACAAAAGTTTTTCAAGAAAATAGCCAATTTTAACATATTTTGTGTAAATGTTTTGCTCATATTCAAATTATCATATGGCCTTTTTTGGTGGATTTGCACCTGTGGAACTAGCCTGAAATAGCAAACCAGTTTGGCCTAGTGGTTAAGGCACCATGCTAGAAATCAGGAGACTGTATGTTCTAGACCCCCTTTATGCATGAAAACCAGTGGGTTCACTTTGGGCCAGTTACTCTTTGTCAGCCCATCATGTCCTGACTGGGAGAACAAGCCAGTTGTTCAGTTTCTTTTGCAACCAATGGATCAAAACTTGGTTGATAAAACAAAAACCCTTAGAAAAAAACAGAACTAGCCTGAAATAAATGTATGCATATTGAAATCATTCTGACAAAATCCTGAAAATGTTAGTTATATCCCTGCTACTGTGAAGATTGTAAATAACCTTTCTCAGAATAACTTTATGTGCAAATAATCCACAAAATAGAAGAGCAACAAAGATGATTAAGGGACTAGAGGCTAAAACATATGAAGAATGGTTGCAGGACTTGGGTTTGGCTAGTCTAAAGAAAAGAAGAAATAGGGGTGACATGATAGCAGTGAGCCAGCAGTGTGCAGCAGCAGCCAAAAGGCTAATAAATCCTGGGTTGTATAAACAGGCATAGAATAAGATCACGTGAAATATTAATACCGTTTTATAAAACCCTAGTAAGACCACACCTGGAATACTGCAACCAATTTTGGTCACCATACTACAAAAAAGATGTTGAGACCTTGGAGAGAGTTCAGAGAAGAACAACTAAGATGATCATTGGCCTGGAGACTAAAACATATGAAGAACGGCTGCAGGACTTGGGTTTGGCTAGTCTAAAGAAAAGAAGAAATAGGGGTGACGTGATAGCAGTATTCCAGTATTTGAGGGGCTGCCACAAAGAAGAGGGGGTCAAATTATTCTCCAAAGCACCAGAGGGCAGGACAAGAAACAATGGTTGGAAACTGATCAAAGAGAGAAGCAACCTGGAATTAAGGAGAAAGTTCTTAACAGTGAGGACAAGTGGAACAGCTTGCCTTCAGAAATCATGGGCGCTCCATCACTGGAGGTTTTTAAGAAGAGACTGGACAGTCACTTGTCTGAGATGATATAGGTTCTCCTGCTTGAGCAGGGGGCTGGACTAGAAGACCTCCAAGGTCCCTTCCAACTCTATTCTATTCTATTATAGTGGTAAATATCTGTAGCTTGGGTATAGGATGAGGGTGAAGGTTCGTTCTCCAAGCTTGTGGGTTGGTTTCCAAACGTTTCGTTACCAGGCTAGGTAACATCTTCAGTGGCGTTTAGGGGGGTTTCTGTCTGAACAGAGAGTTGGACTAGAAGACCTCCAAGGTCTCTTCCAACTCTGTTACTTTCAGAAGTTATCCAAACCAGATTATTTTTTTCTGTCTGCTACTAGCATAGCATGAGTGCACATGGGATAAGGTGGGATTGAGCCCCATTAGTTTCCATCAGAAGGATCTTTGAATTCTTTCCTCATAAACCTTCTGTGCCTTCCCAAAACTCTGGGAAGAGCTGATTCAACAATGCCGCCAGCTACTTTTTCCCAGAAAAAAATCTTTTCTGCCAGTGTTTACTCATAAAGAGGCAAGCGGCAGTCTTCCTTCCTTCAGATTCTGATGAAATGGAAAGTCTGGTCCTTCTGTTCAGAATGACAGTCACTGATTCCTTAAGAATGCAAGTTCATAAAGAGAGAAGAAAAAGAGACCACAGTAGAATGTAGTTGAAAAGATCAAACAGGGAAAGAAAGAAAAAGGAAAGGATAAGTAATTGCTTCTGAAAAGATTGATGATGGTCACTTCTTTCATACAAACAAGCAGAACAAATTCAAACCCAACATACCTGGGCAAGATCTATGAAGCAAAAGAACTACAGAGATTTCAGGAAGGTATCTTTAATACATGTCTTGGGTAACCACAAAATCCTGGAAACATGTAGGAGGATTTTCCTATTCTTATTTATACTGAGTTAATTAAAGCCAAGTCTCTTTGGAAGAGTGTTCCCTTTATTTTTACTCTTAAAATCGAACTAAGAAGAAATAAATAAAGGAAAAAAGCTGAAACTGAAAGAAAGGGAGCAATACAATAATGAATATTGATTTTTTAAGATGCTTTTTTAAAGACTTCTGGCCACCTCAGCTAAGTTGTTGTTTATGGGATAAGCTATCAGCTGACTTATCCTCTGTCTTTTGATACAGTGTTTAGGTCTACCCTCATTCCTTTCCCACAGTCTCTCACATCAACACCTCCCTCCATAGCCATAAAAGTAAATTGAATCTATACCACATCTAGTTCTATTGGCCCCCAACCTGGGTTTGAATCTATACCACATCAAATTCTCCAACCTGAGTTCCTGGGGGGGGGGGTTGTTTTCTAATCTGGCTTTCACCAGCCCTGACAAAGAGCTCAAACAATAAGAGAAAAATAACAAGTGCAAAATGGAGCCATTCCTTAAAACGCTTCCCCCACTTCTCCAGATACACATTCCATCAAACATACACTAACATTTCTACACTGAAAAATATATGAAGAATTCCATACAGTTAATTTAGCAAAGAAATTGCCCATACAATAGAAATCATTTATTATATAAAACATCAGCATAAAAAATAACTTTTTACTGATCCAGTTCTATAAAATATTCACATATTCACATTAGCCTCCAGAATAAGCATAACTACTGCTGCCAAGTTGTCAGGAGTGACAAACGAACAAATACTGTTAGACTACAGTTCAGCAATTTGTCTACCTATGAAAACTAAGCTTTGTATGCATATTTCCTACAATTCTAATTTTTAGTTTTCTGGGATTAATGACATAGTTCTCATTATTAACTAAATTTCTCGGGCCTGTGTGAATTGAATCCCATATGGAGAGGTATTTGTTTAATATTTATGTGCTGCAGTCATTTGCAAAAATACGCACTTTTAAAAAGGGTTCCGAACATACAACTCGGGTGAAGTAAAGTTTATTACAACATAAAAAAATAAAATTATGATATATTAAAAAGACCACATATGAAAACATATAGAGGAAATACCAAAAAAATCAGACTGCATAGTTTATTATATAAAGTAAATTTAATTTTTGAATTGGTTGCCATTTTCTTGTAAACCTTTACTCATGTGTGCATGACCTTTGACCATTCCTAAGTACAATAACTTTTTTCCGTGGAAAAAGGTAATGAAATTAATAAGGTATATTGTGATTGGCCTATAGGGCAAAACCTTTGGTCCCCTCTTGTAATATGAAGTCGTAGAAAAAGAAAAGCTCATTTATACATCACACTGACATAGGAAAGGTTCTTTAAAGAGATCAGTCTTCAGGCCATTTCACGGCTGACACCAACCAGATATTTTGAGAGAGAGCATGAAGATAGAGATATTTTGAAACTGAGTATAGCGGTGGGGAAGCCTTGCCTGCAAGTAATTTCAAGATAGCATTCTGTAAATCATAGTACAAGCAGCAGGATGTCCTCTGATTATCTTATCCTGATCTGCATGAGGATAGGGAATTTACCAAGCACTCTGGTCTGAAGTTATTTTGGACCTTATAAGATGAAAGCAAAATACTGATGCTTGCTCAGTAGCTAATGAGCAGCCCTGCTGTTTCTTCCATGCAGTGAGTATTAGGTAGTTTGAACCTCCAGTTCCGCACTAGGTGCAGTTTCAGGATCACTCCTCAACCCCATCCCAAGTTCATTTTAGAAACCTGGCCTGGGATTATAGACAGAGTTGTGCATTATTTCATGTCTTTGACTACTAAGCCTGTTTATACAGAATTGAAATGATCACAATGACCACAGCTAATTTCTAATCCTAGGACAATACTACCACATTTTCTCAGAAGTAAATTCCATGCAGTTAGGAGAAGTATCTGAAAGCTTTATATGTTTGTGTGTGAGTGCGTATGTGTGAATGAGAATGATTGCAACCATATCTTCTAATTCAAAGGGTTGATTCTTTGTTGACAGAATGCTTATGGGCCCTATTCCCCTGAAGAGTGCATCTCTTTGCCTGTTTACACTAGTGCTGAAAGGGATTGTGTGGTGACAAATATCAATGTCCCATGTGGAGGGAATCAAGATCAATGGATCCAGTGTGGAGCTGCTTTATTTCTCAAAAATCAGTAAGAAGAAGCTGCTGCTAGCCATCAGGTTTGATTACTGTTGTCTAAAAAATAGTTTATGTTTTCTGTGATAATTTAAAACTAAAATGTGAGAAATCTTAAGACTTTATAAAGAACAGTACTTTATAAATAGTACACTGTGGATTTACAATATAACTAAAAAGTTAATTAACATTTATTTTTCAGTAGACAAGCTGAGAAAACTAGCTGAAAACTTATAGTCACCTGGGTTTTTTTTCACTAGAGTTTGAATAGTTCAGTGAATTATTCCCACCATTTGGTACCGTACAGTCTCCATACATTTTGTGTGTACGTTCACTATTAAAATGATTGGACACTGTAAAGCACTACTGTGGGAGATTGCTCCCATGAACTTGGCAAATTTATTATCTGTCCTTTATGTAATGTAAACATCCAAACATCTGTATAAAATCTTAAGGTTGTAGTACTTTGTATTTCTAGGTACATTTCTCTCTGTGTATTTTTTTTTTCTCAGCTTTTACTATGTGTATTTTTTTCATTTTATTGTTCTTTTTATTGTTCCTTTTTTCCCCAACTTCCATATTTTCATTCTACTTCAGGTTGTACTTTTAAAGGACATAATTTTTAGAATTGAAAAGAGAAGCTCCTGCTATTAAATAAAAGTAAATTATAATGAAATATATTTATGAAATATGTATAATTTTCATTGTTCTCATTAAATAATTTCTAGTTTTTTCAAAATCATTTTGCCTGTGTGTTACTTGTGAATCAGTTTTCTGTGTATTAAAATTATTCTGGTTTCCTATATAAAAGAACCAAAGTCCTGCTTTAGGCATGAAAGCTGGATTTGTGACTTTGGGCCAGTCACTCTCTTTCAGCTCAATCCTTTCACTGGATGGTTGTTGGGAAAAGGGGAGGAGGGAGTATAAAGTATATTGGCTGCCTTGAGTTATTTATAAACATAATAAAGGTGGGATAAAAATCTAATAAATAGAGAGTGATTAAAGGGTAGAGCTGACTTATACTGAATTCCAAGAAAAGTTTAAATATGTAGGTAACAAAATGAATGACAATAATTTTATATATTAAAATAAACATCTCTATTTGTTTTACAAGCAATATTTGTATGCCTCATTTGGGAATCAGGACAGTAATGAAAGATCTGCAACTGACTACAGTGTCTAATCTGTCTTCCAAATTGAGGAAATAAACATTTTAGACTTGTTAGATTTTTTTTTTATCCTGCTTTTTTGTTTTTATAAATAACTCAAGGCAAGAAATATACATAATACTCCTTCCTCTTCCTGTTTTCCCAACAACAACTCTGTTCGATGAGTTGGGCTGAGAGAGAGTGACTGACTCAAAGTCACTCAGCCAGCTTTCACTTCATTCAATTCAGTTCACAGAGCCTCTGGTTGCCTATCAATGAAGAACTTAAAAATAATCTCCAACATCCTTCTTGGAAATGGTGTATAGATGATCAAAATCATATTGTGGTTGTCTTTCCAGAAGAGCACAGTTTATCTCTACTGCAATTAGATTGTGTGCAGCTAAAGCCCAAGCACACCTGCTATATGAGACTCAATTGAAACCATAAAACAGCATGATTATCTTAGAAAGAATTCAAACAAAATCTCTAAGAAACATTTTCCATGTTATCAACAGGAAGCAGGAGTTAGTAAACTTGAATCTAATATCTGGATAAATAACCTTACCTATTGATTAAAAGTATTGCACAACCATAGTGGTTTGACCTATCTAATATTGGCAAATAATTTCAAATCTTCTGGGGAATTGTTATTTAAAAACATTTTTTGATCCTCCAGTGATTCTATCTTAACCTTAGATTCAGATCAACCTAGATCAGTACTAAGACAAAGAATCTTAAATGTAAAAGGCCAAATAGAAACTGCTGGTTTTTCTCATAATAATAACCACATCTTATCACCTATAGCAGCTTCATATTCATATTATACTATAGTCCCCAAATTCAGAAGAGTCTCATCTCTAGCTTGATTTAATGCCCTCCCTACAGCTGTTTTGGAAGGGAAATTTCCTTTTCTTGAAGAGGGGGACCACATTTCTCCACCATCTCCTCAGTTTTCCAGGAGGTCCCAACAGCTCTTCAAGCCGGTCTTTCAGAATTCTAGAGTATATTTCAGCATATACTAGGGATTGAAGGCATTCAGATTTGCTAGAAGATTCTTTATCATCTTTACTGACCTGTCCTCTTCCTATTGAGTTTGTTCCCAGACTGTGCTATTCAAGTCACTGTATCCTTTAGATGGAAGAAGCAAACTAGGAATTGAGTTCCCAAGTTTTTCTTGGTCATCTGATTGGAGTAAGCAGTTTACTAATTACTTTTTCAGGATGGCCCAGCCAACTAAATATCTTTGCATTTAAGGATTCTTCTTATATTTTTTATTTTATTAAAACCAGCGTTTCTAAAATCCATGATTTGTGCTTGACTGCTTTTTTTAAACAGTGCTTTTGCTAAAATTAACTCGTAACAAAATGTAATCTCCTGAACCCAAAGTTCCCATCACTGTAATGATCAACTCCTGTCCGTTAGTAAGAAGCAAATCCAAGGTAGAAGATCCCTTTGTGCTCACGTCAGTCTTTTGAAAGAGAAAATGTATTACTAATATATGATTTTTTCCCTCGACCTGTGTATTTTGAATTAAAATATTTCACAGTTGAACTTCCATTTTGAATACACAATGCCTCATATTTGTTTCTTTGTTTATATAACTGTGTTTGATATTTGTAATTCTGTTTTTTGGGGGAAAAGGGGAGACATTTGGTACTCAAAATGGGTTGTTACAGTCCTTCTGGTAGAATCACAGATGCTGTGGAAGTCTTGATCCACTGTTTGTAGACTGTGAGAGTCTGGATGGGAAGCTAGAGTTGATATTTGTCCAGAGACTACCTACTTCTACACTGATTATTACTTTAGATAGGGAGTCCAGGACCTGGATCTCCTCCTAGACTTACAGTTACTACTGAAAGTATAGATGGAAACTGAAAGTCACAATAAAAAATGATTTGTTTTCAACCAGAGACTTCAAAATGATCCAAACAGAATGACTCATGTTCAAAGCAGTATCTCAAGTACTACCAAAGTATCTCAACTTAAGAAAAAAAGAGGAATAATGAGAAAGATAAACCATATAAGATAAAATAATTTAAACATGGGGCGCAATTTTGTAGGATGAGTTTAAAATTGGGGTTTGAATCTAAATGTTTAAAGGGCACGTGATGATTTCCATATTTAATCTGGCTTCATAGAATGACATAACTTTCAGGGGAAATGGCTGTAGTGCATATTAGCATTAGTGATCAGAGGAAATGTGATGAACCTTCTTAAAAGTGAATTTAAATTACCAAATAAAAAGTTAAAATCCAAGATCATGCATATCTCCTGCTCCCAATCATAGCCAGCTGGAAAGTGGAACTGACGTGTCTCAGAAAGGAGAAGCTTCACTTAAAGTGAAAAACAATCAAACAACTTATGCTTAGTATCTAAAAGGTGTCAGAGAAAACCAGTGGGAACATGAATGGAAGCGTACTAGTTCAAAATTAACTATCCTTTAGGGATGAGGCTGAAAATGTCACCAAAAGTAGCTGAAAAAACACCCAAGCAAGATTTTACACTCCTTTTTGGTAGGAAAGAAAATAAATGTTGGGTAAAAGCCGCCCAGAGTCATTTTATAGGGGAGATGGGCGGCATAACATTTTATAAATAAATGTATAAATTAAATAAATATAGTAAATAAAATAAAAATTAAGAAATGAAACTCATTCTCCAAATGCAACCTGTAACTTCACTATCATTTCTTTCTTGCATGTGTAATCCCCCAAAAGATCTTAAATGTGTATACAGATTAATTTATTTTATCCTCACAACAACAGCAACAAAAGAAGTTATGGATTGAGAAGAAGTTATGGCTGAACATTTTGACTCTAATGAAGATCTGAATTTGGTTTCTCCAGCCATACTTCTACAATGGCTTAGTGATCAAGCTATTCAGGACAAGACAAATTGCGTGGCTTGAAGTTAGGAGAATTAAAGAAGTGCATGAAAGAAAGATAATTGCAAAGAAGTTGAATGTACTCTTTTTTTTCTTATCCTAAACTGAAATTCAAGATCTACATCCAACTTTCAAGAAGATAATCTAAAGAATAAATATTCCTATTGGAGAATCATTAGAAAATTTCGATATGAAACTGCTGGTTTTTTACTTTTACATTGGTCACTTTAATACAGGTAGTCCTTGATTTACAATCACAATTGGGACCAGAATTTCAGTCATTGAGTGAAGTGGCCATTAAGTAAGATAACCATATGACCACTTAACGATTGCAATCCCAGTTCTCCCAGTTGCGGTGGTTAAGTGGATCATTAAGAATATGAAACGAATGAGTTGTCTGCCAAAGGAAAGCAGGCAGCTCCCCTTCATGGGCAGAAGGGAACCCCAGCAGTGGGCTGGAGGAAGGAAGCTCAGATCACGAAGATCCAACTTTTCTTTCTCCATCCTCCACAGGAGTGGCCTTCACTAGGGATACAAACTATGCCATTACCTAGGATTATGGACACATATATCAAAACATTAAATACTTTAAATGAATGAAATGTTCAGCCAGTTTGGTCTAGTGGTTAAGGCACCAGACTAGAAAGTGGGAGACCATAGGTTCAGGTCTCACCTTAGCCATGTAAACCAGCTGGGTGACTTTGGGCCAGTCTCTCTCTCTCTCTCTCAGCCCAACTCACTTGGTGTGGGGAAAATAGGAGAAGGAAGATACATTGGATATGTTTGCTGTCTTGAGCTATTTGTAAAAATAATAAAGGTGGATACAAATAAATAAATTATTCAATTGCCAAGTTTCAGTAATATCATCTTGCGATTTCATAATTCTTGTTGTTTTCACCTGAAGCCGCATGAAGTTTTGGATGAGTAAAAGAACAATCCCAAAAGATGTTATAACCTCATGGATGTTTAACCATTTTAGTTATTTTTTTCTTTCTTATTTAATTGCAGTGAAGGGGTTGAGAATGCCAGCTGAAAGTATTTCTTTGTTCTTTGATATTTACAATATCATGTTGCCAATCCATAATTCTTAGGGTTTTGAGAAACTTATAATAATAAAAAGTGATGACATGAATGTTGCCACAAATCTTCACATATACAAGTGTAATTGTGATCATCTGAAATAAGAGGACACTGTTACTAGTTTCCAGAAGAGAAATGGTCTCCTTTGGCTGGAGTGAAAATGAACCATGAGTTACAGTTAATACCTGGATTATACAAAATTAATCATGGCACAGAAACGTTTTCATTTATTAATGGGAATGATGAATTCAAAAATGATAAACATTAAAACTAATTGGATTACAAAGCTAATTGGAGAGAGAGAGAGAGAGAGAAAGAGAAATATTGCTTGGTTCAAGCTCCTTTAAAATTTCAGTGGGAAAGACAAACCCTGAATTTCAAATAGACATATATTTTTACGGTCTTGTCATGAAGTGCTTTTGCTGAGAATTCTGCACACATGGAGCAAGCAGGCTGTCAATACACAACTGTACTGAAATTTAAGTATGCTCAGGCTGACTTAATCAAAACCTTCATGCATCCACCATATTATTATACATTCATCAAAACCCAGTAGAGAGTTATCAGCATAGACAATTCATACATCAATGCATTAGCCCTAGGTTCCTTGTCATTCCAAGCAGATTAGCCTCTGGTAGATTTTTTTACAGCATGGCAAAACATCCCAAACACTGAATCAAATATCAGAATGACAAGTAAATTTGAGGCATTTGGTGGTTGGTCTACTTATCAGAAACAAAATGAACTTTCTCTGCAGATGCAGCATAATATCAAAAAATAGATGAACTTCTATATGAGTTAAGAATTTACCATATAACCCGATTACTCTGGATTCTAAATCATAGTGAAAGTTCAGGTGCAAAAAGGATGTTCAGGAACTAAGTGGAGAAACATGACCTAAGTAGAGAAAGAGAAAAAAAAAGCAAAGATCAAAAATGTGTGTGGAGGGGTTTTAATCGTGTTCGGAAGACTTACACAAAATGGCTGCTATGACTTATCATAAAACATTTATTGCAGCTTTATTGTGGTTGCTGTTTGAGGGCCAGGTAAGTAACATTCCATTCTAAAATCTGGGTTGCTACCACTCACTTTTCATTTTCTTAGAATGCCAATGAAGTCTAGTCCTCATTGGCCCCAGATGCTTTTCTGAAGAGCCAATTCTCCGAAGCTCTTTGGAAATCCAACAAGGATGGGGCAGTCTGAAGATCAGAAACAAGCCTTTTCACAAAGACTTCACTATAGCATCCCTGTAGAGCACAGTGTCAGGCCTGCCATCTTCAGCATACTTCGCTTTGCTGGTATCCTGCCATAAAACACAAGAAGAGGGAAGGAGATTGGGGAAGTAGAGAGTAGCAAGGGGGAAGAAGGAGGGGAGGTGACAGGAACCAGAGGTGTCAATCAGAAATGAACAAGTGACCAAAGAGAGCTGTGAGAATGGAACGCACACAGAGGCACCAAACCTCAACACCGTTCCCAAACCATCTAAAAGGAAATCTATTGGACACTGATGGACTGGTAAAGGGAGAGGGCCAGGGTAGAGAAAGAAAATGCAGGCTTTGCATGGCAATATTCAGATCCAGCTTTGCTTATGCTGTAACTACTTGAATTTAGTAAAAGTGAACTTTTCACTTTAACCATGGAGTCAAGGGTCTTTCTTTCCTAAATACCCAAGTTGGGACAAGCTTGACACATAGTTCCTCAGTGACAGGGCCCTCAACAAATTTTCTTTCCTAGCAGACTTATCTCCTGTACCAAATCTACTTTGGCAACTAATTCTAATTCCTTTCGATTATCCTGAAAGCTAACTTCAATAGCACTATTTCAGCATTATCCTGAAAGCTAACTTCAATAGCAATGTTACCAATTCATTTCAACATGGAACATTTGGCATAGAGATTGTGCTACTTACCCCATGTTTTTAAAATGAATCTTGTAATTGATTTTTTTAATCAGTCAAGAAGAAATAAAACAACAAAAAAGCAAACATTGTAAATAAATATTCTAACAATTGTCCGAAAGGTGCTTTTTTCACGAGGCAACTGGACTTTCTTGTTTTTCTTTGAAGAAGCTCCTTCAGCTCTGACTGGATGGTGGGGAATCTTTTAATTTAATCAATTCTGTATATCAGAAAAATGAAAAACTACAAACTAACAAAAAATAGATAAAAAAAGCGGAGGATGGGGATTCCATTGGAAATACTATCACAAAAGGTCACTCTTTCATATTTGCTGGCAACATTATAATGGAATGCTGGAATGGTCATGAGTGTGAAAAACGGTCATAAGTCACTTTTTTTCAGTGCCGCAACTTTGAACAGTCACTAAACAAATGGCTGTAATTTGAGGACTACCTGTATTAGAATTAACTACCTTAATGCAAAATGCTACCAGCTTAGTTTGTTCTTTTGTTCGATCTAGATTGCATGGAATCATATTGTCATATAAGACCAATTCAAAGTTGAGAGCTAAACATGTCATTAAGCCAAAACCTAATTCTAGAACAGTTCTAGAAGAGTTCTAAAACAGAAACTTTTGTCTGGAAGTGCATAATAGCCTTTTTAGATCTATTCACCCCCCCCCCCCTTGAGCTACAACACAGATGTATTTTACTGTATCACTATGTAGTGCAACCTTGATTTACTGCACCAGCTGGGGTAGAGGGTAGCCATTATTACCAAATGCCTTTTAAAATGGAGAATATGTCATCTCCAGCAGCGTCATCATGCATCTAGTTTATCCTGCTGATGCAAATTATGGCACTTGTACCATTGCACATCATTTATGTAATGATACCATCGGGCAAATTGACACAAATGATCATTTGTTCTATTTGCATAATAAGGTCATTTGGGCAATGCCATAAATACAACTGAAATTCAGCCTGGTGCTTCCAAAGTGTGCTGCGCTGAGGTCTCATTGACAATGCATTGCTCTGAGGGCTTTCTATAGTTCTCCAGCAGCTATAAGAGGCTTCATTGAAAGTGAAGATAAAGCTATTGGAGCAATGCAAAGTGAAATAAGTCAGCAGCTATCATGTGCTCTTTGAAAGTGCAGAAGGGAATGATGCTGCCTAGAGAAGCAACTGTGAAAGAAGGTTTAGCTAAAAACTCCTTTCGTATTTTCCCAGCTTTTACTATTAGAGTGGAAAAATTGCAGGGACCAGAGGGAGGAGCTGCTACAATTGAGCCCAAAATTTCTGTTGCTAAGTGAGACATTTGTTAAATGAATTTTGCCACATTTTATAACGTTTGTTCTGTTGTTAAGTAAGTCACTGCACTTGCTAAATTAGTAATATCGTTGTTAAGTGAATCTGGCTTCCCCATTGACTTTGCTTGTCAGAAGGTTGCAAAAAGGTGACACTGGGACAATGCAACCGTCATAAATATGAACCAGTTGCCAAGTGTCAGAATTTTGATCACATGACCATGAGGAGGTCGTAAGTATGAAAAATGGTCATAATTCACTTTTTTCAGTGCTGTTGTAACTTTGAACTGTCACTAAACGAATTGTTGTAAGTCAAGGACTACCTGTACTTTATTCTCCATAAACTGCATCTTCCTAGAAAATGCCTTTTATTTCTCCTCCCAGATTTCTACCTACTGGTATCCTTTTAAAATTCTGTTAAATAGCCTCTTCCCTATGTACCACCCCTCTGTGTATATCCATGCTGGGAACATTGACCCCTATAAGTGATGGATTGATTTCATAAGAGGGCAATTTATCTTGGTAATATGTAGATGTTTGAAAGCCACCTTTCCTGTTCTACTACTTTTAGCCTTTGGGTTAGTCACATTTGCAAATCCTCCAAAGGTCACTGGAAGGTTGTAAATGTTAGCAATCCTTTTATCTGTGAAAAGGTAGGTTGCTTCTGTTTAACTACCATAACATATATCACATTTTGTGAGAAAGATATTCCATTAGCAGAGACAGTGGGGAAGATGGTGCAGAGAAAGAATCTCAGCTTCGCTACCTAATCATTTGTCTCTATTGTAAACTGGGATGAAACAGAAATCTGGGTTCGCATCCTACGTTTAACTATTCAGGTAGATGCACATGTGCTACATTTGGCTAGTATTAAGTTTGATTCTGCCTTTTGTAACCTCTATGTTATCAAAGACCACCCTGTTTGGTTACTTTATAGTTCAATGTGTTGTGTAAAGAAAAGCCTGGTTAATTTATTAACCAGGTTAATAGTGTGAATGCAGCCAAAGAGAGATATGTAATCATTAGATTTGTTGTTTTAACTATTTTATGTAAAAATATCCTCTCCCTGGAGATCAGGAACAATTTCAAGCCATCTTCTACAATACCACAAACTCCAAAATACTGTATATGTGTTTTGAAATGGGCTGAAATCCCATGGAACGTTCCAATTCCAAGCCCATCCAGGACATAGCACAGAAGCGTTGCTTGAGTAGGGTCCGTAAGATTATCTGGGACACTACACATCCTCTTCACGACCTGTTTTCCTTGTTACCTTCTGGGAGGAGGCTTCGTGGTATCCGCAGCAGAACATCCAGGTTCAGCCACAGTTTCATTCCATACAGCATTAACCTTGTGAACTCTCAAGCTTCCTCCTTCCGTTATATATTCAAGATGGACAGTATTTAATATTTATTTGCTATGTATATGTAGGGGTGTGAGTCTATACATATGTTGTACATAGTATGTTTAGGTGTGTGTCATGTATGTGTTTCACTTTGAGAGCAGGCAACTAAATTTCATTTTTGATGTGTGCTGTTGTGCCCACAGTAAAAAAAAAAAATGACAATAAAGGTTATCTTATCTCTTTCTAAATTTTGAAAAATGTGCAAATATCCTGAACTGTTACAAAATGTGTTTGTCCCAGAAGATCGTAGGCATTTTAATTTAAATACTGGACTTAAATACGCTGGAAAAACTTCCAAAAGAGAATGGATGAAAGAGACCAAACTAATACACTCATTTACTTGTGTCGTTTGCATCTAAATTTGCATCTAAGAATGTCCAAAAAGCACTAAAGATTGCTATTATTTCTTACGTTGTGCTAGGAAGAGAATTATCACCACAGTGGCTTCCATCCAAATAATGCATGAGCTACAACCACAGCCTGGCTTTATTTTAGTTTTTACATTCAGAGCTCGGTCTCTCAGTCTGTCACTGTTGCAGCTGACAGAAATAATCCAAATCCATTGCTTTTCTTTCAGTATTGTCTCCCGTGTTTTAAACTCCTGTCAGCTAAAGTAACCCCAGGCAATGAAAAATAGCCCTCTGCTACCTTTTCCAGTTACCTCAGAGAAGGAGTGCAATTTGACACGGCCTTTAAAAAGATTATACTTGCAAAAACAAACAAAGAAGAAAAAACATTTTCTATATGTACAGCTACATTACCTAAAGTTGCCAGAGTAGGCAAATATTGCCTCAGAGTAGGTACCTTTGACTCATGGATAAAGAACATTCTTGTTGCCAAGTGCCAATTTTGGGAACAAGAGGGGTGCTGGTGAGAAAATGGGTGAGCCCCATAAATAATATTTGAATAGGGTATCTTTGTGGTGTGAAGGTTTGAAAGTTTGTTTTATAATTGTGACATGCTTGTTGGGATGCATCCACTACAGCTCCCATGTGTTTTCCCATCTCAAATGACAAATTGGGATTAGTTTTCAACAAATTAGTTTTCAACAATCATAATTAGAGGAGAGAGAAAGAAAGAAAGAGAAAGAAAGAAAGAAAGAAAAAGAAAGAAAGAAAGAAAAAGAAAAGAAAGAGAGAAAAATGCCTGAAACCCTGGGGCGATATCTTTCCTGTTTTAAACTCCCTGAACTCTTGACATAGAATGCAACTGCTGTGATTTTTGGAATATTAGTCTTCATACACTTTCAGCCAACTTCCCTCCGTGTTTCTTCAAAACATGGCCCTGAAGATGTGGTTTGGTCAGCAGGCCTGGGAACCACAAATGGAGATGGAGCCAATCAAATGATTGATTAGACTGTGTTGCTGCTGCCATGGGGTAGGGCGGAGTTTTATGTTGTGGGTTGTTAATGTGGTAAGCTGCCTGGAGTCACCGATGTGTGAGTTGGGCAGTCATATAAATTTGTTAAGTAAATGAATAAATGTTAGAGAATAAGGTTCTAGTGTTGTTGACTGATATCATCTCAGAAGAAAGTTAACATGCTAGGCCAGAGTATGAGCAAAAATGAAGTCTAAGGCATCCATATCAGCAGCAGAACATTGGCAGGGTGAGATGAGATGGGGAGGAGTAAGTTGGTGAAAAACAGAGGTGTGTGTTTCTGTGTAATTTGGTCTCTTCCCCTGTCCTGCCCAGGAGGTGACTCCATCAGGTTAGCAAAAGACCTACTCAGGAGTAAATTAAAAGAAATAAAATAAAAGCTACCTGCTTTGCAAATGTCAGAGAAGGGTTATGAGCATTCTCAGTTGTAATAGAAATTGCATTTGGATTTTAGCTTCAGAATGTAGAGTTTGTGTCAAAGACAGCAATTTTCTAGAAAAGCTATTTCTCCTGTGGTTATGCTGAAGTATAGCTGTCTGTAGCAGAAAGCTACACAGGGGAACGTTTTGTATGCATTTAATCTTAAAGATAGGCTGGAGTCAGAGGGGTTTAAATCATTATTGTTGTGAAATCCCAGTGCACTTAAAGAAACCAAGAAACAAAAAAACAAGAACTCTTCTACCCACTTGTTTGTGTATTTCATGAAAATATATCACAGTTTGTAGGATCAGGTAATTGTTCTCGAGGGGGATGAAAAAAACTGTTGGCCAAAGAATATATTCAGAAAAAGAATCTCACCCAGCACAATATTTTCCACATCTAATTGGTGGTGTCAACATATGGACATTTCAGAATAAGAATCTGGAAATGTGTCCTATATGTTTCCAAGAAATCTCACATTACGTGCTTAATTCTGATTTAAGGCTTGGGATATTTGTTGCTGTTCATTTATTTTTTTTGGAAGTGAAGGAAGGATAACATTCTCATTACCCCAAAAGACTTGTTACACAATAAATAAGCCTTTAATGCATTTTGTTGTTATAGACAAATTATATGCCTCCACCTTATAATTTCATTGGCACAATCCAAATGCCTTCATTATTATTTTTTCCCAGAAAGGCTGCCAGGAACAAAACTCCAGTGAGGTAACATAAAAGTTACTACCCAGTTGATTAGTAAGTGATGTTTGCTAATTAAATTAAAAGTTACTGATCTGCTGCACCAGAAGCAGTCAGTCTGCAGCTCAGTCTCCATTTGACAATAATTGATACCTTCTGGGAGGGGGCTCCATGGTATCCGAAGCAGAACATCCAGATTCAGTCACAGTTTTGCTCCATACAGTATTAACCTTGTGAAGTCTAAAGCTTCCTCCTTCCATTATGTATTCAAGATGGACAGTGATTAATATTGATATGTTATTTATATGTAAGGATGTAGGTTTATACATATATAGTATACAGCATGTTCAATGTGTGTTATGTATGTGTACACTTTTGAGAGCAAGGAACAAAATTTCATTTTTAATGTGTGCCAATGTGCCCACAGTAAAAAATGCCAATGAAGGTTATCTATCTATCTATCTATCTATCTATCTATCTATCTATCTATCTATCTATCTATCTATCTATCTATCTATCTATCTATCTATCTATCTATCTATCTATCTATCTATCTATCTATCTACCTACCTACCTACCTACCTACCTACCTACCTACCTACCTACCTACCTACCTACTACCTACCTATCTTTGGCTTACTATTGTTGAAAATTGGAGGCATACCTTCCAGTCATTTAGAGGTATAATGTAAGCCTCATCATTAATTTAATATAATTTAAATCACAAATAATCTACTCCCACCAAAAATGTGTCCCCACATCAAAAGAAACCTAGGGGTGTCCATGGTATGTATGAATATGTAAAAAAAAAATCCAAATTGGAGGCTCAACCAACCAACGTCATTTAATTTTAGTCCAAAGGTCAAGAAGTATAATCGTACGACTGAAGTTAATTTCCATGTAAAAGGAAACAGGGCGTCACACGTTCATGGCTTCCATGTTGATTTTTTTGACCCCCCTTCTCAGATCTCTGCCTATTCCCACCCACTTTTCATTATTGTCCTCTTTAGCAGCCCCCAGACTCCCCCAAATCAGTCCTCACCACATGTAGGCTGTCACTCTCGTACATAGGGCAAAGTTTGGGAACTGCAGATATGAAAATAATTACCAAGTAATCTTCTCAGGCAGATACCTCAGCAAGCCATTATTAAATAGGTACTAGAATTTTCCCAAGCTCCATTTGTTGATTTTTTTTCTTTGTATTTATGGCTTATTTTGTGCAATAATTTAATCAGTCAGGAGGCAAAAAAGGCATCCATAGTTTGTTGTATGGTGTGCCACCAATACCACAATAACCAGAAAACATACTTCAATACAAGTATATTAACCTGACATGTGTTTCCCTTTTTGGATAAAGAGTTGTGCAATGTTGTGCAAGATTAAGAAGAGATTGGACAAACATTTGTCTAAGATGGTATAGGGTTTCCTTCTTGAGCAGGAGCTTGGACTAGAAGATCTTCAAGGTTCCTTCCAACTCTGTTATTCTGTTATTTCCAGGGACTATTTTGCAGTGTATTAACAAACATGGGATCCTGGACCAATACCCAAGAATGGAAAAAAAAAAAGTGACAGCTGCCTGCCTTTCAAGGTAGGGCAAGTCAAGATACAGACCCCCAAAGGGATTCCAGGAATGTGACTTTGTTTTAGGGTGTAACCACAGAATCTTGAAAATCTGTCCAGGTTTGCCATTGTCCATCTTATATGTTAAGCAAAAATCAAGGCAGGGTTATTTTGAATGTCTTTCTCACACTTGTTTCTGTTTCCAGGCTGGGTAATCTCTTCTCCAACCCCCCCCCCCCCGCCACTCCACCCCATTCTTAATGTCTTGTTCCTTACTTCCCACCTTAGTGGCTCTCTCTCAGACTTTCCTCAGATCTTCCTCAGGCTCTACATTCCTTTACACTAGTATTCATGTTTTATCATTAGCAAGGACTGCTGCCTGTTGCACCAGTAGGTGTGAAGGTGGTTACCTAGTTTTTTCTTTTCTTCTCTTAAAAGCATCATGGGAAATCCTCCCTGTTAACAAGTCTTCCTGATGACATAGTAAACTAGGAACAAACATTGAGACTCCTTCCTAGCCTTGCACCTCAGATAGATGAGGCAATAGGCACAAATCTGGGGAGCTTCAGGATATTCTCTTTTCAGTTTAGTGATCTAAAATATTATATATATATCCAGACATCCCATCATTTTCAGCCAGGGCATATTTAGAATATGTGGAATGAGCACAATATGGCTGTTATAGCAGGCTTGATGAATCACACATAGAAAAAAGTTGTTTGCTAGAAGGATAGCCAGATGCTGGATGGAGATCTCTCTCTCTCTCTCTCTCTCTCTCTCTCTCTCTCTCTCTCTCTCTCTCTCTCTCTCTCTCTCTCTCTCTCTCTCTCTCTCTCTCTCTCTCTCTCTCTATCTATCTATCTATCTATCTATCTATCTATCTATCTATCTATCTATCTATCTATCTATCTATCTATCTATCTATCTATCTATCTAACTGTCTCTGTCTTTGTCTCTGTCTCTCCATCTCTCATCACCCTCCCCTTCTCTTCCACCACTGCTACAAGTAAATAAAACACTCAAACTTGCTTCTATAATTTACAGCATACCAGCTTCCTATTGGCTTTTATTAAAATGTTTTTTAAAAAACAACATAATATGAGGGTGGAGGTTTGTTCTCTGACCTTGTGGGTTGGTTTCGGAATGTTTCATTACCAGACTAGGTAACATCTTCAGCAGAATTCCCTAGATTCTGCTCAAGAGGTCATCTAGCCTGGCAATGAAATGTTTGGAAACCAACCCACAAGGTCAGAGAATGAACCTCAACCCTCATCCTACACCCGAGCTACAGATAGTCGCCATTATTGCAAACAAAATAATATATCCAATCGGGGCAGGGAGCCTGATGGGCACCAATGAAGTTGCATGGGCAGAGTGTGGTCTATGGGCAAAATATTTTCTATCTGAAAGCATGTTGACAATTAAGAAATATTGCCTTGTTTAATTTTGGAAGATCTGGAGTGGAGATTGCAAATTGCATTTCTGTAAACAAGGCCACCTTTTGTTTTTCAACAACAAGAACCACCTTGGCAGCATCATCAAAATGATGGTGGTCATAACTGAAAATTCACACATACACACACCGCTTTATACATGTGTTGATATTGCAAACATGCAGAAAAAGGTGGGCTTCGGATGACTTTCAACTAAATGATTCTCGCTGAGATCATTTTATGGTAAAGGTGGTTTTCTGAAGGTCAGAGAAGAGTCAATGCAAACAACCAACAAACAAACAGTTTGCTCGTAGCACAGGCTATTTCATACACATCACATATACATCCGGAGAGGCAATTGCAGGTGCCAAAGCCACACACCTGAGAGCTTTCCTTATGGTCTGTAGCAAAGCAGTATATTTGACATGAGTGAAAAGATTTAACATATGGCACAATAAACCCCCGATTATTTCAAATATTTGCTGGGGAAGGGGGAAGGAAGGGCGCCCAATTAGCTCTTGTCGTTTTTATGTCTCGCCCATCTGTTTTTGCTAATGCAGCCCCAGGTGTGCCTTTGAGTATTGTAAACCATAGGTCAGGGTTGTTTTGTCAATGCCAGTGGATTCTGCTTCCAGCTAAGCAAAAAGCAGTTAAAAGACTGCTCCAAGAATGCCACTGTGATAAGCACTGCATTTTTACCCGGCTGAAAAGCAGGCTCAGCAGTTACTGTACTATGCCTATGCAGCACTCTTCTAGCCTTCTAGAAAGGACCAGCTAAACAACTCTAGGAAGAGCAAAGAGAAGGTCAAATGCCCTTCATCCTCTGTGTGTGAACTGCTCTGTACCACTTTACACAGCGGTGGAGAACTAGACAGAATGTTGACACCCAACTCCTTTCCTGACCTTCTTAAGAATTCTTTCCAACCTGTTAAAGAATGGTTGATTTTTGCAATCTGTTGTAAAGTGGCAGAGGTGTTGAAAAGCAAGACAGGGTTGATATTTTATTAATATAAAATAAATATGTTATATTTATTAATATAAAATAAACCAGAAGCCTATCATTGCATAGATTCATCCTTAGTTTAATAATCAGATACATTCCTTTTCAAGATATTTTTCTGCCCCAAGCTATGGTGCCTCTTGTCATTCAGCCAGAAGACAAGCAGAGGAGTCCCTGATTCTTTATTTCCATATCAGCAGTGAAAGCAAAGCCTGTGGTTTACCAGAGGGCAGCAGGCTAGCTAGGATTGTATAAAGCTGGCTCTGCAGTTCAACCCCATTCCTTGACTGCTCTCCTTCAGGCTCATTCCTGATTTTGCTAAATGCTGCAACTGGTCTTGCTTGAAGGGAAAGCACAGGAGAAAAGAGAGTTTGTTTTAGGAGTGCAGTACATTACATAATTAAATAGGAATCCATTAAGCTTTAGTAGAAGGTCAGATAAAACCTCAGCTTTATTTTCCACTGACAATTGAGTAATAAGCAGCGACCAGGTCTTGATAACAGCATCTTTAAATACAATAATCAAGATAATGAATCAGTCCGACATGTTGGCCATTCTTAGTGGAAGACAGAAAAGGAAAGCAAGATAAATGATACCTCTACCTTCACTTCATGTAATTATGTATTTTTTTTAAAAAAGAAAATGCAATGACTTGCTTTTGTGGATGTCATTTCTAGTAATCTTTCATCTAAACAGTTAAAGATCCTGTCTTGAAATTTTGGGACCACCACTTTCTAATATCTAAGTTAGCATTGATTATGGTTCTTGAGAATTATGGGAATCAGACCAAATTTCAAGGGCATCATCAGGATCTACTTGACCATCCTGTCTACCCTTTGGAAGAAGACAACTCCAGACTCCCTACGCTCCATTTCTGAGTTAAGACTAACTGGTATTCATGTACAGTTTGCTTTCATATTTATATAACAAAGCAAGATAATATTTATATTGTAAATTGCCTGTAGTTATACTTGGCTATATTATATATCACAGGGTAATATATGAATATTTCTAAGAAGATAGACAGATCAATCTACCCATTATTTCCATTTATTGTTATTTAGTTGAATCTAAACCTCTACATTCTTTCTGTGGAGCAATATTGGAAAGAACACAAACATTAGCCCTGCTGATATGGTCACTTTTAAATAGAATCTTAAACCACATCCATGCAACTTCTTGCACTGAATAACTACTGTACAGCATGGGGTACTTTGCAGGTTTTTAGCATAAGGAGCAACTGGGAAAAAAATATTCTTGGCATGATAATGACCAAAATCCAGACAGTGCAGGCACTAGAAAAAAGAATGAAATAAATTTTAATCTACAAAATGTCCTTTAGATACTTTGGGGAGAACAAAAATAATGAAAAGAACTTGCATGGGTTATTTGGGAGAACATAGAAGCATACTCAAAGAGTTAATTTGACTAAAATAGCCTCGTTATTGGTTCTGAAAATTACCACAATACAATAACAAGTTCAGATAGGTACAACGGTATAAATTTCCCAAGAGGGTAACCCTTCAGAGCAATGATATAAGGAAGCTCCATCAATCTGGCAAAGCAATTAGAGTTTTGGATAAAAGCAAAGAGACTTAATTCCAAACTACCAATGTCCCCTTTCTTCTGGTTTTAGTAGTTCCCAATACATAGCAAAATTCTTTCCCAACACCCAATCTCCATCTATTTCAAAGAGAGAAATCATGCCAAAGGGCAGGTATGTACAGTAAAGTAGCAGGAAAGCTGGCAAAATGGTGCCATCTCTAAACGATAAGGTGGTAAGTGGCACCAGCTGTTTGAATGTAGGACAGGATAGAGTGGCAATCAAGATACAAGGTGAATGGGCCAGCTCTATTCCATTCACTCTGGGGGGAAACTGACAGCATCAGTGTGGGAGAAAGGCTGTAGAAAATCCAAAATTCAATCCTTGGAATTGTCAGGATGCAGCAGAGAAACTTCTATACAGGAATTAAGTGTTTTTCGGTGAACTGGTCTATCAGAGCAACCTGGTCTACCCAACTATGGGACGGAGCATACTGCTTCTGCTTCCATCTTTCAGCCCCAGTCTAGGAGCCTTCACAGGCAGTCGCTTCTGCGACAAACTATTTCTGTGTTAAATTTAAATTTACCAACAAAGAATTAAAGGGAGACTAGTACGGCTATTCTAACGAATTCTGTAGAAGCACAGCACAGATGTTGTTGGGCTAAAAGAATCAACCTTCTGTTTTGCTAGAAAGAAGTTGCTAGCCTCAGCAGGTAAGGCAGCGCCTCATTGATCTTGTCTGAGCTAAGAGGGTTAGTATTTGGATGATTGGAGAGATGATTAGCGCTTGTCTGGGAAGTTCAAAATATCCAGAAGAGGGCAAACCATTTCCATACTATTGCCAAGAAAGCCCCCTGGGTCAGTTGCTGAAGTCATTTGGAGTTGAAGCTGAGTCAAAATAATTTTTATCTATGTCAGGTTTTCTATATTCTTAAATAGCTGCTCCCCTGAAAATAGCCCAGCTGATTCTTATGTGCAGATTTCACACATTCATTTTGTGCAGTCCATATCTAATGTAACCTGATTATCTCCTGAACAGTCTACATAAAATCAATGGTACCTTCCTCCCCCCCCCATATTTTTGCAGAGAGAGAGAGAGGGAGAGGGGGAAAGAGAGAGAGAGGGAGGGAGAGAGAGAGAGAGAGAGAGAGAGATACTTGAAATTTTAATACTGCCTTTTCTTTAACAACGGATAAGGAATGAGAACAAGCTGCCAATTTTCTAAGAAAGTGAAATAAGGTAGCAAAACAGGAAACACACAACAGTTCTGCGTGCTGAATACTAGGTGGTACAAAAACACTGCCATTTATTTCTCACCTTTGTTAAATTTGTTAAACCTTCCTTTTCCTGGAATTAAATACAATTAACTTCTCATTATCCCAATCTCCATTTCCTGAAAGAACTGAATATAATGACGCAAAGCTGTTCCCACCTCCCTACTCCCACCCCTGTCTTTGTACCAGAGAGTGAGAGTGACGGAGACGATCTTTAAAACTCAATAGCTGTTTTGACAACTGTTGCACCATTTAAATAATGGCAGAAGGATATATCTAAATTTGTGTAGCAGGGGAAAAAAAACATGAGTTAACTATAAGGTGTTACAAGATGGAAAGGAAAGAGGAGGACTGAGCCAACCTGATTCGAAATTGTATTTTGCACCTTGCTGTTTGCTTTGGATGAAAGAGTGGGTGTCGCTGAGAAACAGGAGGCCTCTGGAGTTAGAAGGACGTGACCTGAGATTTGGGCAGCATGGATATTTGTGGCATGACAAAACCACAAAGTTAATATGGATTTTAAAAATCATTATGTTAGTTGTCCCATATTGAGAATATGGAAAAGATACAAATCCAGGTTCTGCTCCAAAACACCTCTGTGGCTCTCAGCACAAGCAGTATTTTATAGATGAGAACTAATAGGCAAACATGAATGGCTAACCTTTTATGAGATACTAGGATTTTGTCAAGAGGAATACAAAAATTCAAGAGAAGAACTGGTGGCAGAGATAAATAGTTGCCAATGGTTTTCTTACCTACATTTACTAGAAAGATTTTGAACACTATTAACCTTGTGAACTCTAAAGCTTCCTCCTTTCCTTATGTATTCAAGATAGACAGTGATTAATATGTATATATTACTTATATGTAAGAGTGTAGGTCTATACCAGTGATGGCGAACCTTTTAGAGTGCCCAAACTGCAACCCAAAACCCACTTATGCATCATCGAGTGCCGGGTGGGTGTGGCCCATTGGCTGGGTGTGGCCAATTGGGTGGGCGTGGCTGCAGTGGTAATGGCAGACAGGGTGGGACTAAAAAGTTCAATCAATTCCAACTTTGCAAGATCTTTTTTTTTTCTGCAAGAAGTTGAAATTGACTGATTGAACCTTCTTTTTTTTTTTTGCACACGGTGGCGGAGGCCTAAAGCGAAAAGGTTTTATAAAACCCAGCTGAAGGCCTAGGACTGGGGCGACGGCGCACGTGCCCACAGAGAGGGCTCTGAGTGCCACCACTGGCACCCGTGCCATAGGTTCGCCACCACTGGTCTATACATATGCTGTATATAGTATGTTTTAAATGTGTGTTATGTAAGTAACAATTGAGAGCAAGCAACTAAATTTCATTTTTAATGTGTACCGTTGTGCCCACAGGAAAAAAAATGACAATAAAGGTTATCTAATCTAATCTAATCTAATCTAATCTAAAGATTTAAAGTAGACAAAAGAGTTTATGGTTTGAACATTTTAAGACTGAGTTTGAAATGCAGTTGTGTACAAAGGATGAACATGTAATTGCTAAAATGCATTGACTTTTATTGAAATTAAGAAAAGAGAAAAATAACAGCTAATTTATCTGATTTATATGTGTACTTAACAATTGGTCTGTATACTTTGATTCAGTTGAGGCTGTAAATGCCAATAATAAAATAAGATAGTGACCCTTCCATACACACACACAAAAGAGCAAATAAAGCTAGTCCCTGACTTACAACCATTTGTTTAATGGCCATATGAAATCACAATGATGCTGAAAAAAGTGACCTATATTCAGTCCTTGCGTTTAACGACTGACACAGCATTTCCACAGTCATGTCATCAAAATTCAAGTGCTTGCCAACTGGCATCTATTTATAACAACATCCAAAGTCCTGTGGTCATTATTTGCAACCTTCCCAGAGGGCCCTCAATAAGCAAAGTCAATGGGGGAAGCTGGATTCACTTAAACAATTGCATGAGTCACTTAACAGCTGTGGTGATTCACTTAACTGTGGCAAAAAAAGGGTTGTAAAATCGGGTGCAATTCACTTCATGACTATGTCACTTTGCAACAAAAATTCTGGTCCCAATTGTTGTTATAAGTCAAGGCCTACCTGTATGTCTCATTCTATATCAAACCATTTATCTTTGGGGTCAGGGTAATAATAATAATAATAATAATAATAATAATAATAATAATAATAATAATAATAATAATAATAATAATAATAATAATAATAATAATAATAATAATAATAATAATAATAATAATAATAATAATAATAATAAAGTTGGAAGGTACCTTGGAGGTCATCTAGTCCAACCCCCTGCTCAGGCAGGAAACCCTATACATTTCGGACAAATGGCTGTCCAGTCTCTTCTTAAAACTTCCAGTGTTGGAGCATTCACGCTTCTGGAGGCAGGTTGTTCCACTGGTTAATTGTTCTAACTGTCAGGAAGTTTCTCCTTAGTTCTAGGTTGCTTCTCTCCTTGATTAGTTTCCATCCGTTGCTTCTTGTCCTGCCTTCAGGCGCTTTGGAGAATAGCTTGACTCCCTCTTCTTTGTGGCAGCCCCTGAGATATTGGAACACTGCTATCATATCACCCCTAGTCCTTCTCTTCATTAAACTAGACATACCCAGTTCCAGCAGCCGTTCCTTATGTGTTTTAGTCTCCAGTCCCCTAATCATCTTTGTTGCTCTTCTCTGTATTCTTTCTAGAGTCTCGACATCTTTTTTACATCGCGGTGACCAAAACTGGATGCAGTATTCCAAGTGTGGCCAGTATTCCAAGTGTGGCATTGTAAAGTGGTATTAATACTTCTCGTGATCTTGATTCTATCCCTCTGTTAATGCAGCCTAGCACTGTGTTGGCCTTTTTGGCAGCTGCAGCACACGGCTGGCTGATATTTAAGTGATTGTCCACTAGGACTCCAAGGTCCTTCTCACAGTTACTACTATTGAGCAAGGTACTCCCTATACTATACCTGTACATTTGGTTTTTCTTACCTAAATGTAGAACCTTGCTATCTTCTGGCTATGTTAAATTGAGCCCTGCAGACCCAGGAAGAATTTCATTTGCCAATTGGATGTTAGGCTTCATTTTTCAAAGGTCTTTGAGCAGGGAGATGGCAGAAGGAAGCTCTTCTTTAAAACTCCCATTTTTCCTCCATCATGGTTTGTAAGGGAAGAGGAGCAGAGTGTGTTTTGGTGAGGTGGGCTTGATGTTCCCACCTGTCCAATGAGGCAGGCACACTCCAGATCCCATGGATTCAATAGTGTCACCGTGCAGAAGCTAAGGACTATGCCTTCTTGGTGATAGTTTCTCAAAATGAATACCCCCCCCTGCCCAAGATCTGTATTGTTCCTACCATTTTGACTCTCTGCAAACTGTTAAATTACCTGGCTATTCTCCCAGGATTTGGGGATAAAGAGTCTGATTTGTGGCTTTTGGTTCTGTCTTCCGGTGAATTGCATTCTTTTCTCTATTTCAGTTTTTAATTGTAAACTGCCCAGAGTCTCTCTAGAGTCAGGCAGCCTTGAAATTAAAAATAAATAAATAATGAATAAATGTGATGTACCATCAGAGTGACCAGTTTGACTTTTTCAGAATAACCTGTCCTGGGAGAATGAAGGGGAAAGTCGGTCTTTTATTATTACATTGTTTAAAACGTACATGTTATATTATTTTGGCGCAGTGGTATTTGCAGAGCATCGACTAAAGTTTATTAACATTCTAATGCTTAGATAACTTAGACATTAAGGATAGAAAAAGAGGTATTATCAATATTAATTGTTATTTAAAATGTCAGTGTTAATAGGCATAAGATTATTTAGCTTTTTCATCCAGAACTGAATAAAACATTACAGTTAAAAAAAAAAAAGCCCTGCAAATTTCATCAAAATATTTGTTCTACAATAAGGGTTTCTGTCTTAAGCTGATTACTTACTGTGAAGGTCTTTACTGTGTTGCTAATTATCATTATTGGTGCAGGCTGGAAAAAAAAAGACAAAGCAGATTAGACAACAACAACTAAAAAGAAAAAGAAATTTAGAGAAAAAAAAGGGAAAATAGGCTATTTGGTTTCTAACTTCCCCCTTTATGTGCTTCTGTTAATTTATGACATTTATAAGCATGTAGGCTCCCTTAGAAAACAAACTGGAAATGTTTATATCTGTCAAGCTGCATGATATATTGTATATATGGGAACCATTCTTGCTTACATTTGCTTAATCTGTTGTGACTATACTGCTGGGAAAGTCAATCTTAAGCGCCCTTCCCTTCTTCAGCAGAAGAGCAGTTGGGAGCTTGTTCAGTCTGCCATCATCTTTATATGACATGCTCGGGCATGCGTCTACTTTGTCCTCATCACTTGAGATGCTTTGTGGCTTGCCACAACAGCTGAATGCAAAGCAGCCATCGTTTTGAATTTCCAGAAATGGGGATTGCATCCAAGGATATTGTAGGCAACAAGCTCTCATTTCTGGTAGCTCACCTCTCAGTCAAATACACGCTTGCTTAAAGAGCTGTTGGGGAAGAGGGATGAAATGCAGTACAAATGCTCATTTAGTACTTAATAAAACCTCTGACTTTAATGTCTCATTCAATCACAGGCTATCCCCCTCCTTTCTAAGGCCTGAGTCAGATGAAGCTTGTTCAGCCTCTCTAGCTAGAAGGAAGGGCATTCAGAGGGAGAAAAACAGTGCATTGCTACAGAATTGACAGATAATAAGAAGCTCTGTTGATGGAAGTTTCTGCCATCAAAAATCTAATAGCAAAATTCTCTTAACACAGCAGTCATTAGCACAAAGATTACTGCATTTGCACAGAACAGCGGCATATGATTTTCACCTTTATTATAGAAAAACAAGGGAAGATGCCAACAAACCACAGCAGGACCAGATGTTCAGTTATGTCATGGCAGCAAGGTAGTTTAACCGATCATGATAAATGACTAGATGGCCTCCACCTTCTGTTTCGCAATTTCCCAGGGAAAGTTTTAAGCATGATAAATATTTAGCTAGGCTGTTCGGCTGAGACATATGCAAATTTAGTGCATAATAGTCATCAAGGTGATGGGCATGCATTGTAACAACTTCTAACAGGATAGAATTGGGTATATGAGGAGTGTATGGGTGGAAAGGTATTGACAATGCTGGTTAGCAAAAGCAACTAATAGCACCTTCCAAAAATAACAGACAGCTGCCATTAAAAGCAGGGTTCTTTTCCAGTTTTTTTTTAAATGAATGTATTTAGTTTTTCATTCATTCATTCATTCATTCATTCATTCATTCATTCATTCATTCAAGTATTCTGAAACTGCAGAATTTTGCTTGGCATATAATGGGCCAAGGAGTTGGCATGAATACAGTAACTTGTTTTGGCTAAACATTATTTGTTTCTGCACATTTATCAAGATTCCTCTAGCTCAGGTTGGGTTCCTAAGATTTATAGGAATATTTTCCTCTTTTAATTACTTTCAGTGACAGGCCAAAATAATTTATAATGGAATGCCTGGCAGTATTTACATAGTTGGGAGGGGGAATAAAAATTCTAGACTCATCGGTAGGTTTCAAATATTGAGAAACTGCCATTAGTATTCTCCCCAAATATTAGCAGAGAATGCCTTACCTAGTCACAAAGTTGTTTCATAGAGTTTCAGAGTTGGAAGGGACCTTGGAGGTCATCTAGTCCAACCCCCCTCAAGTAGGAGACCCTATACCATTTCAGACAAATGGCTCTCCAGTCTCTTCTTGAAAGCTTCCAGTGATGGGGCACCCACAACTTCTGCAGGCAAGCCATTCCACTCGTTGATTGTTCTCACCCTTAGGAAATTTCTCCTTAGTTCCAGGTTGCTTCTCTCCTTGATTAGTTTCCCCACTGGTTTTTTTTTTTTTTTTGCCTACTGGTGCTTTGAAAAATAGTTTGACCCCCCCCCTCATTCTTGTGGAAGCCCCTCAAATATTGGAACATTGCTATCATCTCCCCTTTTCACTAGACTAAACATACACAATTCCTGCAACCGTTCTTCCTATGTTTTAGCCTCCAGCCCCATAATCATCTTTGTTGCTCTTTTTTGCACCCCAGACTCAATATCCTTTTTATATTGTGATGACCATAGGATGTGACATGGTCACTCTCCCCCAAGTTCCTGCAACTTTAATCACCTCTATCACTTCTTCTCTGTTGGTAAGAGTAAGGTCCAGTATAGCTGTCCCTCTAGTTGCTTCCTCCTCTTGTTATCATAGGCCAGTGATGGCGAATCTTTTAGAGACCGAGTGCCCAAAAACTGCCCCACCCCCACCCCAGCCCCTGCCCCACCTGCCCCACCCTGCCCCCTGCCCGCTCCCCGCTCCACCCCTGCCCCGCCCACCCCCCAGGACCACCCACCACCTCCACGGCCTGTCACAGCAGATCGCCCAGGTGACCCTGCAGTGCCATGGTGGCCACGCCCTCTGCCCGTGCCCTGCAGCATCATCTGTGCATGACGGGGCACGAGGCGGAGTCTTGTCCCTGCTGCCCGGCTGCCATGTTCTCCGCTATGCTGCTCCGTGCGGGCCAAGCCTGGGGGTGACTCTCCTCCAGGGGGCTGCTGGTGAGGAGGGGGCCGTGGGGGGAGGCGGAGCTGGGGTAACGACGCGTGTGCCCACAGAGAGGGCTCCGAGTGCTGCCTCTGGCACATGTGCCATAGGTTCGCCACCACTGTCATAGACTGAACAGTAGAGTGGTAAAATTGTTCTTATCCTCAAGCTTTCAACTGCTCTCTGCAAGCTTCCTTATCTTTGTTTGCAGTAAATGGGTGCACTTCAACACAAGGAACAGAATTAGTCATCATTTTTATTTCTTAAGAAGTTCTGTGGGATTCACATGGTGTTGGGGACAGTCTCAAAACAAAGATTTACACATGCCCGTTCTTGTTCAACTATGTTTAAATAAAGTTATGAATGACAGTTTATTTGCCTTGCGGTTGTAAAAAATACATCCAGTTTATCTTATATTCTAATTCAGTCTAGGTTCAATAAGTCACAGTTCAGGGAAGATAGCATCAGAAGGATATTAGTCAAAAGTCAATACCTTTAACAATTTATCACCATTTCTTAAAATACAACAGACTATCTCTCCATCCTATATCTCACTCCATTCTGTATAAAGAGATCTTTAAAGCCTCATCACTAATCAGCAAAAGTCCATTAGAGGTTATCAGAAATAGAAACAATTACAAGCTAAATATAATAAACCCACTTAAAATCCTTTCTTTTACATTTATATCTCACTTTCTATCTTTAAAGAAAGCCTCCACCTGAACCCTTCAGATATAGCCAATAAAAATCCAATATCAGACATAACAGCAGTAGTTTAACACTGTCTTAATCATATAAACTTAAAATGCAACAAACTGCTTCCTATATCTCCTTTTTGACGGATAAAGAAAACATTTCAAACATCATCATGTGGTGCTAATCAGCAAAAACCCATTACAAATTATCCTAAATAAAAACCCATCTATTTTAATCTTACTCAGCTTTATAGATTTTTTTTTCTTTCTAACAACAATCTTTAGTCCCCTCACATAATATCCTAACATCTACTCTCTTTTCTCTCTTTTGTCTCTCCTGACAAAATCATTGACAACTTTTACCAAGTCCCTATCATGGCCTCAGAGCCAGCCTCCAAGCTGTGGGCAGATCAGGTCCTCCTGGGTGCTGCACCTACTCATTCAATAGCCACTGCAGCCAATGCAATCCGTCCCTTCTCAGCCAACACTGATCCTTTGACTAACAGGATGTCAAGAAGGAAGGCAAATTCGCCCACCCTGAGAATCCAGCACCTCAGCAAAGTATGTACCTCTTGAGCAAGCAGAGAGATGCTGATTCTGTAAGCAAGCTTCGTACCTCGTTGTTGGCAACTGCTGAGAAGGGAAAGCTGTGTATGCTGGGTGGGGATAAGATTTAATCTGTGTAGGGACTGCCTTCCATTACTGGAAGAAAGTTTAGCATCTGGCTTTGTGAATTCTTGTTCTTAATTCCTGTTTTGTTTTGACATTGGTGTGTTTCTGACCAAGTCTCTGACTCATTCTTCAATACTTTTCAGGCTATCATGTGGTATTGGATTTTGGACTACTCAGATTGTGCTTTCTCCTCAGCTTCTAGTAAGCTGTCATGCACACAGATGCTCTTTATCTTACTTTCCCAACTCTTCCTCTCTTGCCTTCCCCATCTATCTGCTCCCATCTCTCCAGACAAGCCTTTCTGATGTTACCACAAATTTTGCTACAAATATATTGCTCCCAAATGTAGTATATGTCAACGCTGCTAACATCGGATGTTTTTGCACTGACAACAGAGGGAAATGTAGCCATCTTTTACCTTTTGCTTTTAGTTAGATGATGCTGGGAGGGGATGTGAACGAGAGTCCAGCTAGACATAACAACACTAAACCTAGCGTGAGAAACAAGGTTATTGTAACCAGAGCTGATAAGGAATTGGCGGGCTGGAGAACTGGAGAGGAGGCCCACGCTTCACGCTAATTGGAGAATGTGATTTATGACTGTTAATTGAAGGAGGGAATTGTGCTTTGATACTATGTGCTCAGGGGAGGGGAATTCAGTTTTTGGCTTCGATTATGCAGTGCCGATATTATGCTACTCAAAATAAAGATTCTTTAAGGTAAACAATGCCTCGAAGTTCTTTTGAAGAGTTTCATCTGCAGAACCATGACAGTATGTTTGTATTCTTGTGTAGTACTTCTGCAAGCCTTGCCCCAAAGTGTCGGCATCCCATTCAACTTTACTGCCTGTTCCATGAGCGTTTCCTCCCTTCACTGAAGCTAGTCCCTTTTATAAATCCACTATAAAAACTATGAGCTTGATGGAATCCCATGACTCCCAGCCATTCTCAAACCAATTGCAAAAACCTTGGTTCCTGCCATCTGCTCATGAAAAACACTTGTCTAGAGTACATATGGGCAACATCAAGAAGAAATCAAACTTTTGGATCATGATCTGAAGATACTTATATATATACTTGAATATAAGTGATAGCAACATCTAGTTTAACCTTATCTTAGAAAAGTTAGGTAGAATCAGACCTGATTGATATATGGATGGATGGAGACTCTCAGGAAATCCTAGGGTTGTAAACTAAATGGAAAGTTAAAAATTATATTGGAAGAAGGCAATGGAAAACCATTTCTGTATTGTTACTTTGAAGTTGGTAAGGCAGGACTTCTCAGAAATTCTCAGGCTAGAACTGGCTGTTTTATAAACTTACCCAGAGCTGCCTTGTTTCAAAGTCTCCAAGACTCCTTACTTATTATGGATTAAGTTGGGACAAAGATAGACCTTCTCCAAGATGATCTGACCTCCAATCCATTGCTACTGTAATTGAGTCCACTCACCTTGCTGATGGTCATCCTTTTCTCTTTCTTTCCACCTTTCTCAGCATCCCGGGAAAGAGAACTGAATAACCATTCCTTAATTCAAAAGGGCAGGAGAAGGAAATGTTGACTTTGAGATTATATATACATTCCTACCATCTTTGCATTGCAGTGGACAATCAATATGTATATATGTTGTCTACAATAAAAAGCCAATCAAATATGTGAATCTTCTGTTAAGGCAAGCTGAGAAACTGAGGGAAGGCTGAACTCTCAAAAGATTGCTAATTTACTAATATACCTAGCTGTGAAGCTTGACAGTTGGCCAAAAACCCAATATTGATGTTACATATGGTCATAAAGAGTTGAATGCAATTCAAGGATGGTTTTAAATTCTCAGATCTAGGTCCTCTTCTGCATTTGAATATTTGTTTTCTGAAGGACAAAGAGGGATGTATACTAAGTATTCCTTTCTTAAGCGCAAATGCAATTATTATGCATGGAGGCTCAAAGAGACAAATGGGCATTTTTGAAGTGGGTGTTAGTTGTTGGTTAAAAAAAAACATGTTAAAGTTAGGCTAATGGATAAAATGAATTAAAATGTGCCTTTATGTGAACTCTGAGTTTATAGAAATCTTATCTGTTTTTTTCCCCCCCAACTGACTAATGCATTAACTTCTGTAGGGACCATAGCAAAATCCAGCAGCTCTGGAAGATCAAATATGCTACTTCCATTTTTGCAATTTGCTGTAAGTTCAAGGCAGGTTATATTTGGAGACTGGATATGAATCAGAAAAGAGAAAGGAAATGGACATTCCGAGCTGATTTTGCCTTTTTTTCAAAAAAAGCTAGAATATTTCCTTTGGTTCTCTTTTGAAACCCAACAGCTTCTCTTCTGTCTTAAACAAGCTGAGGCCCCATGTAAAGTGTGGGCATAACAAGCTTCTCTGCTGGAAAATGTCATTGCTTGCTGATCTGGTAATTGAAGAATGACAGGGAATGTCTGGATATGGATGTTAAATTATATTCACCAGGAGGGATGTCTTGCCTTGCTTTGCCAGCACAGTTGCCGTATATCACTGTGGTCATTTTCTCAGCTCAAAACTAATGACATGTTGTTCCATTTTCCCAGCATGGGTATTTTCAGGCACTGTAAGAATAGGACTAGAGGTTTACTTTAGTATCTGAGGTGTGATGGAACTCAAAACCTACCCTGCTTTCCCCCTCTTTCATTTCATAAAATCCATGTACAAAAATAGCTTGAAAGTAAAACGCATAGCATGGAATCTTGTGAACCATCTAAGCTGAGAACAGATTTTCTTCCCCTTCTTTGAAAATGCAAACTGAACAATTATCTCCCCCATCACTATCACAAATGCTTCTTGCGGACATGCCATGATTGAAGACAGAACAAATTTAAATGAGTGTTGCTGCTGGAGAAATTTATCGTGCATAGGAAGCTTTTCTGCGAAGAGAAATAGAGCCACGGAATAAAGCTTTAAGCATTCAAGGCTACACCTGTTCCCACCTGACTTATCCTTCCATCCCCCACCATCACACCCAATGAAGCTTCTTGGATGAGAAGCGAAACATTTTCTTCTTCCTCAAGGAAAAAAAACAAAACAGTCCGGTTGCCTTTTGAAAAAACACCTTTGAGACAACTAGAAGGAAGCTTTGCAGCTAGAAGGGGCCAGCCAGGAGTGTCATTCGGGAGGCACAAAAAGTCAGGGTGCTGCTTGTGACTGTACTTGACTTACAACTGTAATGGAACTGCCCATTATGGTTATAAATCGTGAAGGTTATAAAGTGGGTCACTCACATGACTGACCCAATTTTATGACCTTTATTGCTTGTTATGTGCTGGTTTGCCAAATACAGGAAGTAAGTGCCAGGCTTTGGCAAAATAATAATTTTTAAAAACCCATAAATCATGGTCAAATGACCAGGGGATGCTGCAAATGATCATAAATGCCTGTTGGTTGCTGAACATCTTAAATGTGGTCAATTAAGCATGGTGGAGGAGCAGCCATTGAAACTGAATCAGAATTCCCTCTAATCCACTGTAACTTTGAGCAGTTACTAAATGACCAATCATAAGTTAAGGGCAACCTGTACAAGGCATTGATTATACCTTTGCAACTATCATCTTAGATTAGACACCAGAGTACTTCCAAAGCAGGGAAGGAGAGGGACCTGTGTTTTAAACTTTCTATTAGAAAGAAGTATAATGAAATTAAGACCAGAATATGGCATGCCATCCAGCAATAAAAACTGTAGGTGTCCCCTTGACCAATTCATTTGAAAACCTGGGATAGAGCGGTTGCATAACTGAAGTAGTACAGCAATCTTCAACTGATATTGATTAACAGATTAAATGCATCTAAATTACATTAAGAAGCAAGCTTATCACAATGGACTTTTGTTTTGCTTTCTTTTGATTCTCTTAGGATTTAGTTTAAAAATTTGTGAGGAAAAAAATTTATAAGGGATCTCTTGCCTGGTCCCTACCCCTTGAAAGGATTCCCTCTAAGTATGGTTTCATATTCTGAATTGATTGATTCCTTTAATTAATGAGAGCGAAACTAATGTTATACTATATCCAGGTTATTTGTATTTTGAGTTTCAATGGGACCATTGGTTTTAATGGACAAAAGAATAGTTGTGTAAGTACTGGTGCTGATATTTATTCTGTCCCTGAATCTCTTAAAAGCTTTAATAAGCTTTAATTATGCTTATTTAGTCTTTGTTCACTTAATTTAGTTATGCTAAATCATACAGAAATTATCAGGTTTAGGAAATCAGGAGCCAGAATAGAATTTAAAAGCACTATGAGTTTGTTCCATGCAACCTATATACAAGAATCTGTTCTACTAATGGTCAAGGCAAATAGATACCAGATAAGAGTCAATGTGCTTCAAGGGTAACTGGACTAAGGTTTCTTATGGGCCTGTAGTCAATGGTGGGATTCAAATATGTGAACAACCGGTTCTCTGTGTGGATGCCGTTTCTGGAAGTCCATTCTGGGCCTTTGCAATAAAAAATTAGCTACCGGTTCTGCCGAACTGGTGCGAACTGGCTGAATCCCACCACTGCCTGTAGTGACTCCAAGCTTATGATGTGTAATGGCACAGTGGTTAGAATACAGTACAGTATTACAGGCTAATTCTGCTGATTGCCAGCAGTTTGGCAATTCGAGTCTCACCGGCTCAAGGTTGACTCAGCCTTCCATCCTTCCAAGGTCGGTAAAATGAGGACCCAGATTGTTGGGAACAATATACTGACTCTGTAAACTGCTTAGAGAGGGCTGTAAAGCACTGTGAAGCAGTATATAAGTCTAAGTGCTATTGCTATTGCTATGTGTTTGACTCTACCCTCAGGCTCAACCAGGCCATCTCTTACACCAGGGGTGTCAAACTGCCGGCCCGCAGGCCGGATGCATCATAGCAAAACCGCGCCCACCCCATTGCCAGCAATGGCAAAAAAGACACGATACATCACGATACGTCATGTGACGTTGTGAGTTTGACACCCCTGTCTTACACAAACCTGCTCAAATCAGCAATAATCAACATATTGTGCAACTGTACTGTATCTGCCAGGTCTTTATCTAAGCTGATTAACTATGTTGCATGAATACTATCACAATCACCACCCGGCATAAAATATAGATCAGTCATATGAAAAAAAAGCAGAAAGCAAGGTTTCCTATTAAATGAGAAAGTCAAAGAATGTAAGAATTTGCTGAAGCTCAGCTGCATTTTTTTTTTATTCACATGGTACTAGAAGTTAAATTAATTTACTGGATGTGCTTAAGAATTCTAATAGAATTCATTTGCCAGTTATAAAAAGACTTTTAAAAATAGGGGCTGTAATGACCAGATGATTTGAAATGTTCTTTAGAAAATACTAAATGGGGTGGGAGGGCAGAAGGGACAGACGGTGAGTTAGTTTTATGGAGGTTTTTTGTAATAACCTGCCAGATGTGTCTCATTGCTTATGGAAAAGATAGTTTCTGAATATTTTTTCTATCACTCCTTTTGAAATCAGAATTCAGTGGTTATGGGGAAATGAGAAACAATTGCTTGTGGAAATATTTTTCAAGAAGCAGTTGCTCTTATATTGCAGTTGAACTCCAGGTGAATTACTTTGAGTGATGGAAAAACAGCTCCAGTCAACGAATATAAAACAATGTCAAATGACTGGGGAAAATATTTACAGTATTTATTTATTTGATTTTTAAATACCTATCAATAGCCAGTGTGCTAGACTGACAACCAAGTGTCTGCCTCTCACCCATTTGTATTTTATTTATTATTAAGTACAGGTGTATCTGAACCCTCCCAACATATATGCAGCCATTATGTTAGCTTTGATTGTATCTTTCTGATTGCCATCTTGGGTTTTTTTTAAATCCTGCTTTATGGATACTGCTAATGAAAACAGTCCTAAGCCTTATTTTGTGGGTATAGATTTTGAAAAAGGACTGGAGATTCAGAACTTTTGGAAGAAATCTAGAGACCGCTTTTTGGCTATGAGAAGACAATCATAGCTTGCTTTACTTACTTAACCAAATGCTTAACACTCTGAACTGTGGATTAACCACATTAATGGCTGGACATGCAAAGAGGTTGAGATGATGATGATGATTTTAAATTTATTGGCTACCCAATTCTATTAGACTCTGGGCACCGTGTAGAAAACCCCCCCTCATAAATCAGACATCCCAGACTAAAATAGTCTAATAAGCAGCAAAATCAACAAAATAGGGGCCTTAAACAAATCATAAACTTCAACCCCAGACCTAAGATTTCCAAAACTTTCCTGAACTTTTAAAAAGAGGGTACCATCCTTATCTTTGGAGGGATGCTGTTCCAGAAGGTAGGGGCCACAACAGAGAAGGCACACTTCCTTGATAGAGGTCATATCTAATGGAGGACACCCACTCTACTGGAATGTACTGGGTGGGCAAAACCAAATAGAGACAAATTGTCTCACATATATCTGTGATGTACTACAAGTTCAACAATTAGTTTCTACAGATCAGGATTATTTCAGAAAATAGGTAGGAAATTTCATTGAGTTTAACAGAAATTGAATTCTATTTTCCTAGTGCGACTAACAAGCCATTTTTTCATACTCACCTGGAGGTATGAAATGAGGCTGGACTATTAAAATATAGCTAACAAAATCAGAATGAATAGAATCAAATTATCCAGCTGAATTGATCTCTGGAATCAAAGGCTGAAATTTACTGGAAAGGTAATCCATTAGAAACGAAGATTTGTGCAGATTTTTCTTCTCCCTGTTGTAATTATCAACATGAGTTCAGATTTATTTTAAATACCCAAAATGGCAAATTTAATAATTTTCTTAATTATGATTAAGCTAATAGAGTAAGTAATCAGTCTTCATTCCTATGCAGGTTAATTATTACTACTAATAATTCTCATTCTAGAAATTCCTGCTAGAGCTAATTGTTCTCATAAATCTCTGTAGATAAATGTAAAATTCCCATTACTTAAATGATTAGGAAAGTCATCCACACACATGAATGAATGAAGGCTTATTATGTCCACACTATATTTTCTGGAGGTAGTGCCTTTAAAATGTTTAAGGATTGGAAGCTAATATGATGTCTGATGCTTGTTTAACAAGACAAAAAGAATTAGTCTCAGAATGTCAAAATAAAATTGAATGAATACTCAAATATTGAAAACCTGATTTATATTTATTAACTGGCTATAGTTTTTACTGTAACTGTGAGTATATTATTCAAATATACTGAAGAAAAGGATTAGCATTTTAGCAAATAACAGAATAAAATATAAAAAAGATTAAGTAAGTAGCTGTGTTCATACAATATGCTTAATCAGGTTAAGCAGATGCTGACATAAAATAATAGGGTTAGGGTTTTGTGTGTGTGCGTGCGTATGCGTATGTGTGTTTGGCTTAAAGTGTTGGAATCCAGAATTTATTTTATTTATGTATTTATTAATATCCCACCTTCATTGTTTTTATAACTAACTCAAGGCATGAACACATACCTAATATTCCTCCCTCCTCTTATTTTCCCCACAATGATGTAGTCAGAGGTAGTGAATATCCTGTCTGATACAACTACAGATTCCTTACCTATATTGGACTGATATTTAAGGAAATAATTTTCTGATGTGTTCCGAAATGCTCTTTTTCTCCTTGCCCCTCTTAACTGGGGGAAAATCATAATTTTTCCCTCCATTGTATCTACAAAGTGATATTTCAAATTTCCCTGGTGTCTTCTCTTCAGTCTCTGCAATTGTGAAAACCCATTAGCTCCTCACCTATTTTTTTAACCCCTTCTCCCTCTTAAACTCACTGTACTTAAGGTCCTATAACAGCAAAATCTGACGAGATGAGCAATTGCTCTCCTGAGCTTATGGCTTAATAAAGCCATTATAATAAAGAGTCAGCTTGTAAAGGAGATGGGTGGCATTAACATTTAATAAATACATAAAATAATTAAATAAACTCGGTTAGCCCCGAAGATGCTACCATATTCCATGCCTACTCTGTTGCTATAGACTAATACAGATCTTTCCCCTTAGAATCTGCATATGGTAACTGAGGGATAGCAATGTATGTTACAGTATCTCTTCCTGCTCAGAAATCTAAACAAATGAACTTGATAATGTTATATACATCAGGTGCAAGAAATCAACAACCAGTTTAGAGTACAAGAAGTTTATTGTGTGCAATCTATACACAAGAATCTCATTTACTAACGGTCAAGGTTAATTGGCGCCAGATAAAAGTCAACAGAAGGACTAGGGGTGACATGATAGCAGTCTTCCAATATCTAAGGGGCTGCCATAAAGAAGAGGAGGGGTCAACCTATTCTCCAAAGCAACGGAAAGCAGGACAAGAAGCAATGGATGGAAAGTAGTCAAGGAGAGAAGCAACCTAGAACTAAGGAGAAATTTCCTGACAGTTAGAACAATTAAGCAGAAGTTGCTTCCAGAAGTTGTGTGTGCTTCAACATTGGGAGTCTTTAAGAAGAGATTGGACAATCATTTGTCTGAAATAGTACAGGGTTTCCTGCATGTCTATGGAGATTCTCAGTCGTCCAGGTCATGGTTGTCCCCAAAGTGCTTTTTCAAAAGGCAACTGGACAAAAGACAACAAAGTCCAGTTGCCTTTTTAAAAAGCACTTTGGGGGCTTCAGTAGAAGTATGTCTTTCCAGTCACAAGACATCATCATTCCGCGCTATTCTGCTTTGGTCAGACTCCACTTTAATTATTTAATTAATGATGTTCAATTCTGGGCATCGTATGTTTAAAAACATGAAAGAAAACATGAAAGAAGGACAACAAGAACAATCAGATTAGATACTAAATCCTATGAAGAATGATTATAGGCAGTGGGTATGTTCAGCCTTGAGAAAAGATGGCTGAGGGTTATGTGGTAACAGTCTTCAATTACGTGAAAGGATGATACAGAGATTAGTTCAAGATCTATTCTCTCATGTTCCAGTCTGCAGGACTTGGAATAATAAATTCAATTTACCAGAAGGCAAATCTGATTGAATATTAGAAAAAATGTCAGCACTGGAACCAATTACCCAGAGAGGTGATAGGAAATGTTTATGCACAGACTAGATAGCCATCTGTCTGTGGTGTTTTAATTTGGATTCTTGCATTGAGCAGGAAGGGAGGAAATCCAGTTTATGATTAAATGAAAGTCAGATAAGCTTTCCCGTAGATTTGCATTTCAAGTATCAACAAATATTCAACAAATAAACAATATTCGAAAAGTCTGAAATGCAAACCAATTTGATTTCCTAATTTCCTTTTTGTTTCTCAGGCTCTGCTTTTTCATTTCCATTTCTCCTGCGAAGGAATTTTGCCTAGTGTTTGCCCCAAATAAAAGTGTATTTTGGTTTTCCTGGACTTCTCAAAATGCATTGAATGACAAGGATACATCACCAAAGAAACTTGGTATGTGTGGTGACCCAGGGCACAGCACAGAGGCAAAACAGTCAATTGGTAGTTCAAACCGCCCTTTATTTGCTCCAATTTTCCCCAAATGCGCCCACATTTCTGGCAATCCCCAGAACAAAGTAAGACACACACACCTTCAGCAGCCTCTGGCTGCAAGTAGTTTCACATACAGTTAGATTAGAAGAGTAATTTACTCAAGGCCACGTAGATAACAAGGAATGAAACATACATCCAAAATCTAACGAGTCTGTGGAAGTACAAGCTTGCCTGAGCAGTTTCAGAAAAGAAGCCAAAATATAATCTGAGGTCTTTGAACACCAAATCAAATTTGTCAGCCAGTCCAATGGTCAAAGTTTCAGGGTTTCCAAGAAGAAATCACAACACAGAACAAGAGATCAGAGAGTTGTTTCCAAGATCAGCAACAGCACACAAAACTCCAAGAAATCAGTGTTTGTTCCTGACAAATGCCTCTCCTTAAGTCTCAGTCTCCAGGTATGCCTTGTGGAGAGGGGCAGGGCGCTCTCCTCCCGAGTAGTTGAGTCTGCCTGCTTTGTTCCCTCCTTCTCTCCACTCTCCGTGCTCTAGGATCAGGAGGGGGTGGCCCTTGCTCATCGCCTGAGCTCTGTCTCTCATGTTCATCCTGTCCCAATCCTGAAAGGCCCTGGCCTGCCTCGGCCTGCTCTTCCCCACATTCCTCTGAAGCCACAGACACCTCTCCCTCGACCTCCATAGGGTCCCGTTCCAGCTCATTTTCCTCAGCAGATTCAGGCATGACACTATGATATTTAAAGGAAAAAATAAGAAATGAGACATGTGATATTGGTTTTTTTCTTCTTCTTCTATTCAATCATGATTCTTGGAGAATGCCTGTACAAATCTCTACATTTTTCTTGGTAAGCTTTTTCAGAAGTGGTTTGCCATTGCCTCCTTTTTAGAGCTGAAAGAAAATGACTGGCCCAAGATCACCCAGCTGGCTTCATGCCCAAGGTGGGACTGGAATTCACAGTCTCCCAGTTTCTAGCCTGATGCCTCAACCATTGCACCAAACTGACTCTCTATGTTAAATATAAGCAGTACATTAAAAATGAATGTTGGGGTTGGAATGTACTTAGAAGTCATCTAGTCCAATCCCCTACTTGGTTTGAAGATCACTATTGAAACAGAACTCAACACTTCATGTAACAGTGCTATAACTCACGCAGTCAGATAATTCTAATTTATACCTCCTTAGTTTCAATTCATTGGTTCTGGTTGTAATATTGTGTCATAAAAAATAAGTCCACCCCTCCCTATTTGAAGTCCATCTCTTCAAATATCTGAAAGCTGCTATCATTTCTGTTCTTAGCAATCTTTTTTGCAAGCTAAACATTGCTAGATCCTTCATTTGTTTGTCAAAGGACTTCTATCCAGAGCTTTCGCCATTTTGATTGCTCTCCTCTGAACTTACTCCAACCTATGATAATCCTTTTTTTAAATGTGCCCAGAATTGGATACAGTACTTAAAGAAGAGTGCAAAAATTACTTTCCATGATATAATTAAGGTGGAAAGAGCCTAAGCATCTGAACCAATTACCAGTACTCTGGCAAGTGAACAAATAGTCCTGCTGCAGATGCACATCATCTGAAAAATTACACTGTAATACTTCAAGCAAGTCTTACATCATTGCAAGACCCATACAGTAGCATCTGAGAAAATAAAACAGATTTGTGATTTGAAAAGCCATGGATTTTAAAAGCCACCTAAACAAATGTGTTTGCATGACATAAGGTATTCAGCTTTCTGTGATAAGTGTGGGAAGTGACAGATTCCTAGGATTACCTCATGCTAAATAAAACAGTGATTATCAAATAACTCAGGAGGTTGGCTTCCTCAATAGCTCCTGCAAGGGGCAGAAGTAAAACATTTTCATTGTTATTTATTTTGGACAGTGGAGGGAGATATACGTATAGTCTTTGTGCATTTGCATCACTAGCTCCATCCAGCATGGTCAGTCATGGATGATAGAAATTGGAATTCAATAAAATCTGAAGGACAAGTTTTTTTATCCTGATTTAGAACATCTCAGAAAACTCTCTCTCTCTCTCTCTCTCTCTCTCTCTCTCTCTCTCTCTCTCTCTCTCTCTCACACACACACACACACACAAATAAAATAAATAAATAAATTTCCACAATAGATATCTTTTCCAGAAAGTTCAAGGTTCTGGCATAACTCTCTTATGGAAAGAGGGTCCATGGAGATGGTTGTTCAGATATCTAAATTCAAGTCCATATTGGTTTTGTTAATAATTATCACATCATGAACTACAACTAGAAGTAAACATGGAATCATGGCAGAAAATACAAGTTCAGTGAAATATTAACTGAAAATAGTAAACAGAGCCATACTGTTCCAAGAATATATATTTCCAAGAGTATCCACATGGTGGGTGGTTTAAATAGTTAAGGTGGCAGCCATGGCAGTGCAATCAAAGCTCTGCCTGCTTTTTTATGTACATCATGTGGACATCCCAGCTGTACAGAAGTCAGAATTGCCTGAGACTGGAACAGTTTTCATTCCAAGGTTCCCACAACTTCAAGGTACAAACGAGCAGCTTTTAAAATTTAAATGGAATATGTTCCCAGTCCACGATGGTCTTTACCTTAAAATATGTTTAAGCTCCTGGAAGGAATGGGAAGAGAAACTCAGTTTGAGCCATTTGTTTAAATCCCAAACTGATGGTAATACTGTCCAAGACACATTTGAGTGAAAGAACTGTTTAGCCTGTGCTCTAATCTCCTCAACTGAAATGGGATTTATGAATAATTGTATTTGGCTTTATTGTACTCTTAGCCTTTATCAAGCACATTTCAAAGATTCCACAAAATTCATGTACATCACTTGAGAAAGCCCCTCTTCTTAAAATTAAGCTAGGTTTATCATCCCCCTACAGTAGATTAAGGAATAAAGTGAAGGTGCTCTTTTAATCATTATGTTATGCCAGGCTCACAAATTACCAATTTACCAAATATATTAAGTATAAAACTATATATTGAGACATATAATCTCTCTCTCTCTCTCTCTCTCTCTCTCTCTCTCTCTCTCTCTCTCTCTCTCTCTCTCTCTCTCTCTCTCTCTGTATCGTATCAAAGTTAACTTTTGCGATATTGATGGATCTGCCTGGAATTTTAAATGAATGTCTCCAAAGTGGTAACAGAAGGTTAATATTTATTCACAACAAGGTTGCCCAGGTATATTTGGCCAATCACAGACATTTAGCAGAAGTCATCCAACGAAATTGTTCCTCCAGTCTCCCTTAACTCTCTAGGGTGTTCTTTGTCAGACAACGTTATCATTCTGTCTTCCTTCTTTTGGAAAGGTGGGGACCCTTCAAATGAAGCCTGGAGCTGTAATTAGGTGCCCTTTATTTTAGCAGGAATGCCTGGGGAATGCCAGAGGCATTTCTGCAAATAAATATAATGGTTCTTAATGGGAAAAAAAACTTAACAAGTTGTATCATAATCACAACTCATTAAAATTCGGAGAGAAAAAATTGGAAGGATGTTATGAGATGACTGGAGTGAGCTGAAGCTCATGAGAGCTTATGCCTTTTAGTAATTTTTTAGCATGAAAAGATGCCACCAGATTCCTGATTTTTTTGCGGCCATAGATTGACATGGATCTCCTACCAAGCTTGGGGTGGGCTATAAATACGTACAATAAAATTAATAAAACAAAGGATATTGAAGGGTTACAAGGAAAGTGTCTATGGGCACATCAACACTCATGAGTAAACATGTTTTAGATTTACAAAAAATGGGATTTCAGGCAAGGCACATTTTTCAGCTGAATCTGGTTAAGTCAGTGATGGAAGCTGAACCTGGACCTTTGGCGTGCAAAGCATATGCTCTTATCAATGAAGCACAACTCTTCCCCAAATCTTTCATGCTGTTCTGGGATGTGAGAGGTTGCATTTCCATCCAGACTCACTCAAGATAGAGGAGATTAAGCATCTCCTTCAGAAAGTGAAGTGCAATCAAGTGTGGGAGCTTGGAGTTTTGCATCAAAATCCACTACGGTGAATGTGAAAAAATAAAAGAACTTCGCAAGAGCACTAAAGAGAAGAACTGATCTCTTAATGAGTCATATTTGAAGAAGTGTAAATGTTCAATTAATTGTACTTGTAGCCGTTTTTCTCAGCTGTGGTGTCTCAACACAGGTGTGTTTTTCTCCCCAAAAATAAGAATCAGTGGCAGAAAGTCAAATGTGGAGTGATCTGCCAAAGGTTTACTGGATGCCTTAGTACACCAGCATTATACTTCTATTTTCATTTGCAACCCTAGAAGCCCATTTTACTTTTTTGCTATACTGCCCTAATGAAATTTCACCTACATAAACCAGGTTTGCCCTTTAGCAAGTTTTATGACCAAGTTTCCATTGTAGTAGAACGTCTATATATTTTTGTTTCCTTACAAATGCTCACAGATTAGGACCAGATTGCAGGACAAGTAAACTATGTCTTGATTCTCTAACCCAGAGGTAGGCAACCTTGGCTCTTTTATGACTCGTGGACTTCAATTCCCAGAATTCCTGAGCCAGCATAGCTCAGCTTGGAAACCTCTCCCTTTCCCCTCAGCATGGCTGGCTCAGGAATTCTGGGAGTTGAAGTCCACAAGTCATAAAAGAGCCAAGGTTGCCTACCCCTGCGTCTAACCTAAAATCTCATTCTCCCACTTCCAAACTTGCAGTTAAATAGAAACAAATTGTGACTCAGTATGTTCAGTTTGTCACTAATTTATTGAGCAATAAGTTGTCATTAACTTGATGCTGATCTTGGATAGATGGATAGATTATCTCTGGAGTGATCTGTTTTCAGCTTGGCCTTTTAGGTCTCCCAGTATCCATTCATTGCTGTCACTAGCCATCCTCTTCTACCTCCTTCAGATTTTCCAAGCCTGATGAACCTATTCAAGGAAAAGGGGTATTTACATGATGTGGCCAAAATATGATAGTTTGAGTCTGGACATTACTGCTTCAACAGAGATTCTGACTTGATATGTTCTACGGTCCATTGTCTGTTTTATTGGCTGTCCATGGTATCTGAAAATTCAGATACATCAAATAGTCCTTCTATCCTGCTTCTTCCCAGTTCAGCTTTTGCATTCATAGAGCAAGATATGAAACACCATTATCTAAATAGCCAGAAATGTGTGTGTGTGTGTTTGTGTATGTATACACAAATATATTTTTCTATAAATAAACACACACACATTCATAGGTGTGTGTCTATATGTTCCTCTGCCTTTCACCTCCTTCATACATGCACTTCTCCAAAGGCCTAAGGGACAAATAAATTGCAGATGCAGTGTATACATTTTTGTGTTGCAAAAGCTGGCAAATAGTTATGTTCTGATCCATGAGGTCATCTGGGACATGCAGATCATACTGAGTCATGTTGCAACTCATAAAGATAAAATTCATCAAATGGTTCATGGGCCAGTGGTGGACAATTGCTTGTTCTAAAGGTGAACTTCCATACACTGTTTGAAAAAATCCTGGCTGTGAAAGTATGGAGTCTTATACCCCTTGCACTTTTGATGCTACGAGGCCTCTGGGAACAATTCTTCAAGGTGTAATCATCCTTAACATTTTATGGATTATTTAATGGGCTATCAAATACCAGGCTCCAAGATTTTTTACAGAGGTTGAGCAACTTCATCAAGCATGGTTGCTTTTTCCTATTAACAATTAGCCAGGCTCACAAGAACATTGTTCTAACATGGGACTACCAGGCCGATTACTTTATCAAGAGTTGTTTCAATAATTATTTTGCAATGAGTGAGGAACAAGTGAATTTGTTACCTTTTTGAATTAAAGAGACAGTAATTGGAATATTAGTATCCAATAAACACAACAAAATGAACTAACCACTACATCCAAAATGTTTGGCAATTCTTCAGCGAACATTATTTTTAATAAGATTTGCATCTCATCCTTTATTTGCATATCTCAGTACTGGATTCTTTGTTCTCAGGAGAACCCTTTGAAATTAGGCTCCACAGAGTAGAAATGCTTTTCTCAACTGAAGCTCATATAAATGTAGATGTAAAGGATGTAGCTGCACATAAAGATACATGTAGGCGTAAGCAGTGGGGTGGTTAGTAAAATAAAAAAAAAAGCCATCAAATTGTGTGAAATGGAGATTTTCTATTTTCCCCTCCACTTTTGGAAAAAGTGCTGAATTTGTAAAAGATCTGTTCAGCCGATTAGAAGATCTGTTCAGCCAAACATATAAAGAAGGTTTGCTGGAATTGGGTATGCCTAGTTTAATGAAAACAAGGACTAGGGGAGACATGATAGCAGTGTTCCAATATCTAAGGAGTTTCCACAAAAAAGATGAACTTCTTTGGAGAAGGGGTTTCTCCAAGGCACCAGAAGGCAGAAGAAGAAGCAATAGATGGAAATTAATCAAGGAGAGAAGCAACCTAGAACTAAGGAGAAATTTCCTGACAGAACAATTAATCAGTGGAATAACTTGCCTCCAGAAGTTGTGAATGCTCCAACATTGGAAGTTTTTAAGAAGAGACTGGACAACCAATCTCTGGTTGACTTCCCCATTGACTTTGCTTGCAAAAGGTGATCACATGACCCCAGGACACTGTAACCATCATAACTATGAGTCATTTGTCAAGCTCTGAACTTTCATCACATGATTTTGGGGCTGCTGCAATAGTTATAAGTCATTTTTTTCAGTGCTTTTGTAACTTTGAACAGTCACTAAATTAACTGCTGTAAGTCAAGGACTACTAGTATCTTAACTCATCCTTCTCCTTGCTCCCCCCTCAACTATTATTCACACTGTACATTTCTGTGTGAACATGATATACATTTACAGTGCAACTTTTTTTAAAAAAATCTACCCAATTGAAATTAATTGCTTTTCTAAATTTATGTCTGCCGGGATGAGTACAAGCTGACTTGAAAGTATTATAATATAGGAGAGTAAAAAATGCATCAGGAAGGAGCCATTATTTTCATCCTGTGGCACCACATGGAATATTTATTTTATTCCTGGCGGTGCTTTCCATGAATTAGAAGAAATATATCCTTGTAATAGAGTTGTGAATATTTTCCCAATTCTACCACAAAATAAACAAAGATGATATTGGCAGATATTCATCCAATATCTTCGTCCTTTGCAAATTAAGCACATTTTCCTTGCGTTTATGTCAGCAACACTCCTGCTTATATCTGAGTAGGGAGCTTTTTGTGTCTGTCTGTTCTTGGCTTGGAAATTCTAGACAGTTTTATTGAAAACGAGTTACATTTTTCAGCCAATTTACCTCAACTCCCATTCTGCTACGTATTTGCTTTCAGCCTAGAGCAAATGGTTGGAACTGTACAGATTTTCATTCAGATAAAAGAAAAAATATTATTTAATATGATTGGAACTGTACAGATTTTCATTCAGATAAAAGAAAGAATATTATTTAACCTTCAACATCCTGATGCCCTTCATCTGGGTTGGAATTTATTTCCTCAGTTGTCTTGGATTTTATTTCCTATAGAGGGAAGGAAATTCTACGTTCTCTTGAGAATCCCAATTTTAGGCAGACTGTTGATCCAACTTGTTCTTCCTATGAGGATGTTGTTTGATAGATGAATATATCTATATCTTTACATCTATAAAATCTCAATACCAATTATCTCTATCTCTATCTCTATCTCTATCTCTATCTCTATCTCTATCTCTATCTCTATCTCTATCTCTATCTGTCTATCTGTCTGTCTGTCTGTCTGTCTGTCTGTCTGTCTATAGTCACTCTGTCTCAGTCACTCTGTCTCAGCTCAACCCACCTCACAGGGTGATTGCTGTGGGGACCATAGGAGGAGGAAGATGTGTTGGATATTTTCACTGCCTTAGGTTGTTTGTAAAAATAATAAAGGCAGAAAATAGATAGATAGATAGATAGATAGATAGATAGATAGATAGATAGATAGATAGATAGATAGATAGATAGATAGATAGATAGATAGATAGATAGATAGATAGGTAGATAGTCTAATAATTTAATGATTCATTGATACTTTATTTAAACATGCACTCAAAATGAGTTTTATATAGTCTGGCAAACCCCCCCCCCATAGGTTATAATTTAATAATTTAAACATATATATTTTGCTATGTATAAGAAATTAGAAATAACCTTTCTATTTAAAATGAAAGGAATGTTTAAAAGAAATTCCCAAGCTAATGTGGGGGATGGAGCAAAATTATGAGTGAAACATGCAAGAGATGTACAGATTGAAAAAAAAAGAGTTTTGTGCATCCTTATTTCAGGTCACACCATTGGAATTATTTTCCAATCGAATTGCAAAGGGCTGCACAAATTTGCACAACATGTTTATTGATTGTTAATCAACCATGGCATAATGCTATGTGGGAATGACCTTGAGAGTCAGGAGGAAGAGCTGCAGATGAGGCAACTGTCAGAAAAGAGGCAGCCAAGTCTGCAGAAGGAATGGGGATTGTTCTGTTCTCGACACAGGCATGGAGACGAGGCAGTTTATGCAAAAAGATGTTCTTTATTTGGTACTTGCACTGAACAGAAGCAAAGGGAAAAATGGCAACATGCCCTTTTATACTTCCCCTGCAAGGGGAGGCTCAACCAATGAATGCAGGCCATTCTCCCGCCTCGCGCATGCGTACGAGGTTGGAGACAGCCTGTCTGGGTCCCGGGCAACTTATGGGCTGCCCAGGTCTATACAACCAGTCCCGGGCAAACACGTGGTCTGCCCGGGCCTCTGCAGTTATCCTGCAGGTTGCCTGTGCCTTGCTGATTGACTCAGCAAGGCTCAGGACACAACACCCCTCCCCCCTAAGCTGGGACAACACTGATGCAGCTATATCAGTACCATGTAACATTCAGCAAATGCCACCCTGGCTGTTCCCGGTACCCTTGGGTAACCTGGTTCCCCGTGGATTCAAATTAACCCACGGTCTTTTAGTTTTTGATAACAAGTTCCCTCTAGGGACCGCACATACTCTTGCAAGTATTTAGGCGGGGCCTTAATCCGCCCCAATCTTCGCGGATCCAAGTTAGGGCCGGGTGTGATGACATGTGGGGGAGTTATTTTTGGTGCCTGGAGTGCTGACTCTCGGTCTGCGTACAACAAACCAGGACTTTGTTGCCCAGAAGACTCAGGGATTCCCCCTAACTGCTGACTGGCTGGGTCCGCTAAACCTGAACCAGATTTCCTTGGGGAGGTCGAGTTCCCCGAGTTCCTTGGTGGGGTGGAGTTCCCCAAAAACCCTTGGAACTCCCCTTGGGAGCAATGTCCATCGGGCCCAAGGCCAGCAGTAGGGGTGCCCTGAGTAGCCGATTTACGGCCATTTGCCCTCAACCAGGGACCTCTGCCAGAGTCAGGAGCCGCCTCCATGGCAGAACTCCCTGCTTCTATGCCAGAGTCAGGATCTGCCTGCATGGCCAGACCCTCATCTGGGACATTTGGAGACCCCTCTGCTTGGAGAGACTGTGATCCACAATCGTAATTGGGGTCCCCCTCCCCCCCGAGAGTGGAGTCAGGGGAGTGATGCCGGCCCGGCAGCCGCCAACGCAGCTGGTCAATGTGGCGCCGGAGGACACGTCCATCATCCAAGACCACTTTGTAGGACAGCGACCCCGAAACCTTAGATATGACAGCAGGTACCCAGAGATGCCCCTGCCCATAGTTCCTGGTCCAGACTGGATCACCCACTTGAAGTCTCCTAGGTGCCCGTGGCTGCGACACCTGTGAAGCCAACCGGTCTGGGTGAAGCCTGTCCAGCTTTGTGATGAGTCTGCGACCCCAGCAGAGTTCAGATGGGCTCTTTCCAGTGGCTGTGCATGGTGTGGTGCGGTGTGTGAGAAGAAAATCAGCTAACCTGTGATGCCAGGGTCCTTGAGTGATTCTCTTTAATGCGTCTTTAGTGGTGCGCACCATGCGTTCAGCCTGACCGTTGGTGGCAGGATGGAAAGGAGCAGATGTGGCGTGCTGGATCATGTTGGCTTGTAGAAATGCCTGAAACTCAGAAGAGGTAAATTGTGGACCATTGTCTGACACTAAAACATCAGGAAGTCCGTGGGAAGTGAATATTCCTCTGAGCACCTGGATGGTCCTGGCAGTAGTAGTAGAGGACACAGGAACGACCTCTAGCCATTTGGAATGGCTATCCACGAGGAGGAGGAAGAATTGCCCCTGAAAGGGCCCAGCATAATCAATATGAATGCGTGACCAAGGAGTGAGTGTCTCCTCCCACCTATGTACAGGGGCCTGGGGCATTTCTGGCCGTGATTGCTGGCACACTTGGCATCCCTGAACCTGGGCCTCGATGTCCTTGTCGAGACCAGGCCACCATAGATGGCTGCGCGCAAGCGCCTTCATCCTCACTATTCCCAGATGTCCCTCATGAAGAGAGAGCAAGACTCTAGTCCTCAATGAGGCTAGAATGAGTACTCTGTTACCCCACAGGATACACCCTTTAAATGTGGACAATTCGTGCTTCCTGTGCCAGAAACTCTGGAATTCAGCACCAGGACACGTGTCAGGCCATCCTGACAACACACATGTCAGCACGCGTGCAAGCGTGTGATCAGTGGCAGTTTCTGCAGCCACATCCCTAGCATTGAGGGGAGATTCTGGTAAGTCCTGAATGGACAGAATATGTATAGCTGGAACAGGGTCTGCCTCTATTTGCTTAAGAGGTAACCTGCTTAGGCCATCTGCGTGGCCCATCTCAGTACCTGGTTTGTGAACCAGTGTGTAATCATATACTGCTAAGAATATGGACCATCTCAGCATCCTAGGAGATATTATCTGGGGAGTTTGTTTGTTGGTTGTGAACAACCCTAGCAAAGGCTTGTGGTCTGTATAGACTGTGAATTTGCGTCCATACAAGAAATCATGGAATTTCTTTATGCCTGAAATTATTGCCAAGGCCTCCCTGTCAATCTGGGCATAATTTTGCTCTGCAGATGAGAGGGTCCTGGAATAATAGGCCACAGGGACCTGTGTTCCATCTTCCTTGAGATGGCTTAGCACTGCTCCTACCCCATAAGGGGAAGCATCACATGCGATGCACACTGGCAATTGCTCATTGAAGTGAGCCAGTACAGCATTTGAGGATAATAAGGCTTTGACCTTTGAGAAGGCTTCCTCATGGACCCTTGTCCATGTCCACGGAGCCTGTTTGTCTAAGAGCCTGTGAAGCGGCTCGGCCACAGCAGCTTTGTTTGGAAGAAAGTTTGTTTGGTAAAAGTTCAAGAGGCCCCAAAAAGCCTGAAGCTCAGTTTTTGACTGGGGACTAGGGGCCAATTGGATGGCCTTGAATTTGGATTCCGCAGGGTGGATGCCATCTGCATCGATGCGGAACCCCAAGAACTCGGTGGATGGCACACCGATCTGACACTTGTCCTGCTGAAGCTTCAGCCCAGCTTGGCGGAACCTCAACAAGACAGCCCTCAGCCTTTCGGCTAAGTTTCCTGATGATTCTCCTGCAATGAGGATGTCATCAAAATAGGGGCAGACCCCGGGAATCCCTCGGAGCGTTCGCTCCATCACCCCCTGGAATATGCCAGGGGCTACATTTACCCCAAACTGCAGCCTCTTTACTTTGAACGCACCTCTGTGCGTGACTATGGTCTGGGCTTCAGCAGTCGTCTCGTCAACCGGCAATTGTTGATATGCTTGAGCCAAATCAAGCTTAGCGAAGTACTTCCCTCCCTTCAGTGAGGGCAGAATGTGGCTCACCACGGGCATAGGATAAGCATGCTGTTGTAAGGCCTTATTCAGCGTGCACTTGTAGTCCGCGCAGATAAGGATTTCCCCATTGGATTTTAAGGGAGTTACTATGGGGGTTTCCCATGGACTAGAGTCCACAGGTTCCAGGATGCCCTGTTGGAGCAGTTTGTCCAACTCGGCATCGATCTTACTTTTTAATGCAAAAGGCACCCTCCTAGGCTTGACCCTTATGGGTGTAATGCCTGGATCCAATTTTAATGTAATGGGAGGCCCCTTGTACGATCCAAGTTCCGAGCTGAACACATCTGCAAACTCCTTGCAGACACCCGCAAGACTAGCCGTTTGCAGCTGGTTCAGACTGGTCACCTGGATTCCAAGTGCCTCGAACCAGTCGAGTCCGATGAGACTCGTTCTGTCCCCCTCAACAACGACCACATCCAATGCACCCGTGAAACCCTTTCGCTGTACTCTGACCGTTGCTTCCCCTTTTACTCTGACTCTCATGTTTTGAAAATCAGTAAGGACAAGGTTGGAAGGCCTGAGCTTTACTCGCGAGCCACTCCGGAATCAAATCTTATTGAATGTGTCCATTGAAATAATAGACAATGCGGAGCCTGTATCCAGCTCCAGAGCCAGGGGAACTCCCTGCAACTTCACATCAAGACGGAGCTTCTTCTTGAGGGGCCTATGTGTTCCTGTCTTGAACACCCCCCTCCTAGATGCGCAAAACCCCACCCTGCTTTGGCTGGGGACCTTGGTACCTTTCAGAGGCAATTCTGGGGACCTGTTCTTTGGGCGGCCCATGCAGGCCAATGCAATGTGGCCTTGCCTTCCGCATGCTCGATAGATGGTGGATCGAAACCGGCAGTCGACCCTCCTGTGGCATCCTCCACAGCCAAAACATCGAGGGGATGCAGGCGGTGGCCCCCTCCGCTCCGGTCGCCGTCTCTCCATCGCTGGCTGGATCTTGTCCACCTCGTCCTCCTCGGACTCTTCCCCCAAAGCCTCGCGGGCGGCCTCCTGGTGGATCGGGACGGTCACTGGATGACTCTTCGACGACCGCAAGGCCTTCACGGTGCCTCCAGCTGCTTCTTCTGCTGCGATCTCTCTGAGAGCGTCTTGGGAGGTGACGTCCATTCTCGCAAACAGTTTCTGCTGTACTTCGCGGCTTTGCAGCCCGCACACCAGTCTATCTCGGAGCCTTTCCTCCAAGTCTTGAAATGCACAAGGGCGTGCGGCCTGTCTCAGGGCCACGACGAAATCTGCAGCCGATTTGCCTGGCCGTTGGTCCCTCTGTTCGAATTGATGCCTCCACGCAATGATCGAGAGCTTGGGCTTGAAATGCTCTCGCAGCATCTTTTTTAAATCGGTATATGCGATTGATTCTAAGGCTGCTGGTGCAACAAGATTCTCCGCTATTTCAAATGTATTTCAAAGTAAGATAGCCGCTTTCAGGCTGTCTTCCTGGATTTTGTTTACTCGAAAGTAATTTTCAATGCGAGCTGCATACGAGCTCCAGCGTTCAGGATGCGCGATGTCAAATTCGCCCAGACGGCCCAGCTTGGACATCTTCAACTAGATGGCCTCGTCCACGCCTCTCGCCGTCAGGAATCAAGAAGGGGTCCGACGAAGCCAAGCCCGCCTCCAGCGTATGTATGCTGGCCGGCGGCTGCTCCTCCTGGACGCCGCCCTTCTTCCTGGCCTGGGTGAGTAGGCCTACTTCAGTTTCTTCGGGATTCCCCACGACGAATCCCACCTTCGTCGCCAATGTTCTGTTCTCGACACAGGCATGGAGACGAGGCAGTTTATGCAAAAAGATGTTCTTTATTTGGTACTTGCATTGAACAGAAGCAAAGGAGAAAATGGCAACATGCCCTTTTATACTTCCCCTGCAAGGGGAGGCTCAACCAATGAATGCAGGCCATTCTCCCGCCTCGCGCATGCGTACGAGGTTGGAGACAGCCTGTCTGGGTCCCGGGCAACTTATGGGCTGCCCAGGTCTATACAACCAGTCCCGGGCAAACATGTGGTCTGCCCGGGCCTCTGCAGTTATCCTGCAGGTTGCCTGTGCCTTGCTGATTGACTCAGCAAGGCTCAGGACACAACAGGGATGTGCAAACATCTCAGAAGGGACCCTCTCTAGTTTCTTAGCTGTAAAAGTGGTGGTGGGGAGAGATGTTATATAAGACCTGCAAGATTCTGTTAATGTAGCCTTAGAATAAAAATAGAGCTAGCACATCTGGTTGTGCTTCTTGTCTGGACTACTAAGCACCAAGACCTGGATATCTCCTAAAAATAATGTGCTGTCTAGAGTCATCTAAAGTAGAAGGGTCTGTGAGTTCAATTCCACAACACTTGTCTTATGGAAGATAGCAATAGCACTTGTACTTATATACCGCTTCATAGTACTTTACAGCACTCACTGAGCAGTTTACAATGTCAGCATATTGCCCCCAACAATCTGGCTTCTCATTTTGCCAACTTTGGAAGGTTGGAAGGCTGAGTCAACAGTGAGTCGGTCAAGATCGAACTTTTGGCAGTTGGCAGAATTAGTCGGCAATACTGCATTCTAACCACTACACCACCATGGCTCATCTCCATCCCTACTTATTTTCCAGAAACCCCTCAAGACCTGGCTATGTTATCAAGCTTGGCATTCTTAGAAGTTCAGTGAGATCTTCAGGTGGCTCCCTTGCAGATCTAATCTCATGTCTGTTTTATGCTTTTTGAAACAATTTAATATGATTACTATTAACCTGTTTATTGTTTTATATTTTTGGCTGTACGATGCCCAGAATCAATTATTGTGACATGGGTGGCCATATAAATTTGAAAAATAAATAAATAAATTCCCAGTAAGGGGTTGGAGCCCCAGTGAATAAGATCTACTTATGTATCTCTGAGGATTTTTAATAAGTATGAAACCAATTCCTGGTGGACTGGTTAATTGAAGAGCCTGATGTTAGTATCTGATTTCTGATTTCTGATTTGGAAAGTTCTGAGTGCAACCCTGTGAATATGTATTTCTGTTGATAAGAAATGCAAGCTGTAGTTTCCATAGGGACACAGTTATATAAGTTACAGAGTTATCGCCTATAATTTTGGGATGAAAAGTGGATGATTGCCCTTTGGTGCAAGAATGTGTGTGGGCAGATTTTCTTCATTTGAGTTTTTTTTCAGCATTCTGTCAATCATTTGAGTTCATCTAGCTATATACAAAAATGTTTCTCATGAATGTAGGAAATATAATGTTCTGAAAATAACAGACTGCACAGCTGTCCATTATTTTCGCTTTCCATATCATTTCCTTGCATTTTTGTTATCATTTGTGAACAATGTGTTTAATGGATACAAATACTGGCTATCAAGACAACAACTGATTTATTTATTTAAAAAATGTGTTCACTATTTTTCATTACCATTAACAGAATAACAGAGTTGGAAGAGATCTTGGAGGTCTTCTAGTCCAACCCCCTGCTCAAGCAGAAAGCCCTATACCATTTCAGACAAATGGTCGTCCAATCTCTTTTTAAAAGCCTCCAGTTATGGAGCACCCACAACTTCTGAAGACAAGCCGATCCACTGGTTTATTGTTCTCACTGTCAGGAAATTTCTCCTTAGTTCTAGATTGTTTCTCTCCTTGATTAGTTTCCATCCATTGCTTCTTGTCTTGCATTCTGGTGCTTTGGAGAATAGGTTGATCCCCTCTTCTTTATGGCAGCCCCTCAAATATTGGAACACTGCTATCATGTTGCCCCTAGTCCTTTTCACTAGACTTGACATACCCAATTCCTGCAACTGTTCTTCATATAGTTTAGCTTTCAGGCCCCTAATCACCTTTGTTGCTCTTCTCTGCACTCTTTCCAGAGTCTCAACATCTTTTTTTTTTATATTGTGGTGACCAAAACTGGATGCAGTATTCCAAGTGTGGTCTTACCAAGACAGTTTAACACTTCATGTGATCTTGATTCCATCCCTCTGTTAATGCAGCACTGGCTTTTTTGGCAGCTGCAGCACACCGCTGGCTTATATTTTAGTGATTGCCCACTAGGACTCCAAGATCCCTCTCATAGTTACTGCTATTGATCCAAGTTTCCCTAATCTGTGCCTGTACATTTGGTTTTTCTTGCCTAAGTGTAAAACCTTTCTTTTCTCTGCATTGAAGTTCATTTTGTTAGATAGGGCCCAGTGTTCAAGACTATCGATTACAATAATCTCAAAGTAGAATTAACAAACTGAATTTTCCAGTAGAACTGCCATCTGAAGATGAAACTATGTTAGCTGTTTCTTCACACTTCATTTTTTTTCTAAGTTCCTAAATGTCAGGAAAATATCCCAGATAATAAAGGCCAATTTCATTGCAAAAGGAGTGATTGCAAGAATACAAAATGTTTTGCTCCTCTGAAAAAGGAAAAATAAATTGGCCACATAAAAAGAATTTGTTACATCATATTAAATTCCAGTTTGAGATGCTAAATAGCTGCAAGCAGAGTTTAGCAGAGAGGGCTGAAGTAAAGAACATGTGAAGAGATGTGTGACCGGTTTGCTAATCAGCTGAAAAATCAACTGGGAAGTTAGTTTCTTTGCAGAAATACAACTGTTGGCTGTTTCTAGTTTATAACTGTACACGGGCAATCTAAATGGCAAATTGTTCCATTTCTCATGAGAGTCGCCTGCAAAACTTTAATATTTAGCAATTCCAGCATTAAATGAACAAGAATCTATTCTGATTGCAAATGTCTCTTGCCACTTCAGACTTAATCTGTTTATTGGAGCGGGATGTGCTGGTAACTTTGGGATAAGCCTAATTAAAGGGAAGTGAGAGAAAACATTAAGTACTTGAGAAGTGTTGACAAAAAACTGAAATATTAGAGCTCATTTTAGGTGTTTGCTGGATTTTTTTTCTTATCACTGCTGTTAAATCATTACCTGTCCAAACAAGTTAACTTATGTATTACATAGTTTATGTGCATGGAGGATACTAAGGATGTTTTTTTGAGATGCCTCCTATAATGATACATAAATACATACATATCCACATGCATATATGCACACTATCTTATCTTCCCATGTTTGAGAAGGTTGGAAATTTAATGTGGATAATTTCCAATTTAGCTTGTACTCACCCACTGCTGTCAATCCTGATAGCCAGATCAGAGCAAGCACACTTATCACTTAATGTGGCTACCAAAAATATACATAGGTTATATAACGTGGGAAGATAACATAGTGTATGTATGTATGTATGTATGTATGTATGTATGTATGTATGTATGTATGTATGTATGTATGTATAGATAGATAGATAGATAGATAGATAGATAGATAGATAGATAGATAGATAGATAGATAGATAGATAGATAGATAGATAGATAGATAGATAGATAGATAGATAGATAGATAGATAGATAGACAGACCTTTATTGTCATTTTTTTTACTGTGGGCACAATGGAAAACATTAAAAGTGAAATTTAGTTGCTTGCTCTCAAAGTGTACACATACATAATGTATGCACGTATTCATAGGTTAAGTTTTATTTATTAACCTTTTGGTTAATAAATAACCAAGGAAGCCTATTCTTTCCTACTCTTCCTTCCTTTTCTCCTGCCACCCATACTCAAGCTATGAGTGGCTTTCACTTGGGCGAGAGCATCTACAGGGATCATCAATAAATATGGAAATGGTCAGTGCATCTGGGTCAGCTGATTTTATGCACCTTAAAAAGTGTGGAGCTTCATTTGCTTGGTTGCACTCACCATTTTCACTTTGTGGATGGGCCCCTGTGGACTCTTCTGCCCCAGGAAAAAGGGCTCTACAGCTGCCACTCAACTGAAGTAAACAGATCTGCCTAGACTATGAGAAGCCATGGGCCACATTCCTGCAAGCCTGCCAGCTTGAGAACTCAGGCTCTTATGCACATACCAAGGTTTAGTTGTTGTAACACCCAGGCTGTGGGCAGGTGTGCAGGTGTTATCTAAAGAGCTGCTTCTATTTTGTCTCCTTCCTCTGGGGAATGGAAGTAGAAAGCAAGTCTCTATGGGGAAAAGTGAAATTTTTCATGTCAGGGAGCTCCAAAATCCATCTCTGCCATTTCTCTTGCCCAACCCCAGTGCTGGGAAAAATATGTGAGGATAGAAGGAGAGGAGAAGGATTGCTAATTCTCTGTGCCCATGAAAGAATCACTCTGTGGAACTGGAGAATAGACAGCAGTGGCTCATCCTGTTTCTTCTCTGGGGAGAAGTGCTATGAGAATTACCACCTCAAAGTCAAGATCATGTGAAGTGTTAATACCACTTTACAATGCCTTGGTAAGGCCACACTTGGAATACTGCATCCAGTTTTGGTCACCGCGATGTAAAAAAGATGTTGAGACTCTAGAAAGAGTACAGAGAAGAGCAACGAAGATGATCAGGGGACTGGAGGCTAAAACATATAAGGAACGGTTGCTGGAATTGAGTATGTCTAGTTTAATGAAAAGAAGGACTAGGGGGACATGATAGCAGTGTTCCAATATCTCAGGGGTTGCCACAAAGAAGAGGGAGTCAAGCTATTCTCCAAAGTGCCTGAAGGAAGGACAAGAAGCAACGGATGGAAACTAATCAAGGAGAGAAGCAACCTAGAATTAAGGAGATATTTTCTGACAGTTAGAACAATTAATCAGTGGAACAACCTGCCTCCAGAAGCTGTGAATGCTCTAACACTGGAAGTTTTAAAGAAGAGACTGGACAGCCATTTGTCTGAAATGGTATAGGGTTTCCTGCCTGAGCAGGGGATTGGACTAGATGACCTCCAAGGTACCTTCCAACTTTATTATTATTATTATTATTATTATTATTATTATTATTATTATTATTATTATTATTATTATTATTATTATTATTATTATTGTTGTTGTTGTTGTTGTTGTTGTTGTTGTTGTTGTTGTTGTTGTTGTTGTTGTTGTTGCTGTTGCTGTTGCTGTTGCTGTTGCTGTTGTTGTTGTTGTTGTTGTTTTGTTGTTGTTGCTGTTGTTGTTGTTGTTATTATTATTAAAGTCTTGCTCCACTCCTTCACAATTCCTGCAATCTATACTTTAGTGAGGCAAGTGGCAGAAATGACTTTCAGGCACAGTGCAGATTCCTGAATCTCCTGCTCCCAAATGTTTCTGGAAAGCAGTGCTCAGGGACCAGGGAGGGCATGCCCACGAAAGCCTCAGGGATCCACCAGGAGCAAGATACCTTATCTTGGTCTGATGTGTTTCAGATGGAACCAAAGCACAACTTGTACCAGAGACAGCTGGGAAACATGAATAGAATAGAATAGAATAGAATAGAATAGAATAGAATAGAATAGAATAGAATAGAATAGAATAGAATAGAATGCTTTATTTGGCCAAGTGTAGTCAGACACACAAGAAACAACTAACGAAGCCGCAGAATAAAAGGTGAATGAAGGCTGCCTTGATGGTTTTTGTTTCAGTTAAGTCCTCTGCCTTGCAATATCTTCTAATGTTTCCTCTTAGATTACCAAAGACACATCAAGACCACTAAACTAAGATAATGAAAGGCAGCCTATTGACAGCCTACACGTCATGCAAAGCTGTGGGTTATTGAACCATGTTAATTAAATGAATTGTAGTTGGTTGGGTTCACAAGCAGGCTATATCATAAAACATGGGTTACAAATTACAGTGCAGTAAACCAGACCAGTCAAACCATAATAGGTTGTGTCACCTGCCGATTGTCTGCATTTGCACATGATTCTCACAAACCACTGAGGATTATAGTAGTACAAAGTGAGTCTCCATAGTACGTTACACCAGAAAAAAAAGCAAGATAAGGTTAATACTTTCTATAATTAACATGCTGTACAAATGCATCAGCTACATCTATACCTGTACTGGTTAAGCATGTTGTATAGAAGTAAAATAGGAATCAGTGTCTATTCTTTCTCAGGATTTCCCCTCCCCTTTCTCCAGAAAGTAAAAGTTTGCTTCCATGTCTCCTTCATACAAGGATTCCATATACTAGGAAATCTTCCATATTTCACTTAACATCGTAATTTGAACAATGGGCTAAAAACAGAACAGTTCTTTGCTATAAGATATAATTTAATGATCATGAACATCTGGTAACTGATGGATTGATGGTACAAAAGTAAGAAAAATGTGAGAATTGCAAACTGTCTCTGAATGGAATCTCCAAGCATTAGTGAAGGGGATCCATGCCCAGCGTTAATGAAAACAGTAAACTGTTCTCTAAATGGCTTCTTATAGGCGTAATTTGAATGCACAATCACAGCTTCTTATTCATTATAGATGCTATAAAATGGCAGTAAATCCTGAAATTTATAACCAGCTGGATTTTCTATAAATGATGTGTGCTTTATTGTCTGTTAATACACAGTTATTGCAGTCAAATGTTCAGTCCTGCCAGTTTTATAACTTTTTATCATACATACTAGGACACAATGTTCACATCGGCATAGTTAAGGATGAGTTGCAGTTTCCATTAAAAACTTCTGTTTGAAGCCATTATGAAGTTATTCCATGTGCTAAACTGGCACATATGAGCTTTTTTTTTTTTTTTTTTTTAAAGCTCAGCGTTACATTTTTGTACCACATAAGAACCTAGAACAACCCTCTGCAAGACATTGTTGCAGAAATGTAGATGGTGCTGAATACTTTGATTTTGATATTCAGCTTTGGCTTTTAATGTAACAACAAAACAACAAAATACTTAATATGTATGTATGTCAAAATACTTAATATGTATGTATGTATGTATGTATGTGAGTACTTTAGGTATAGATCATCTTGGAATATATATATATATATATATATATATATATATATAGAGAGAGAGTTTTTAAAGCACCTTGGTATTTTTAACTGCTATACTGCAGTTACTTTTTATTTATGATCTCTTTTGCCTTGCAGCCCCAAACTAGGGGCGTTAAACAGGCTCAAGTCGCTACTGCGATACATTACAAATTCAAATTTCTTTTGCTGACAAAGAGTTAAAGAATTAAGTGGGAGACTAGAATAGTTATTTCGGGCTCATTCTGCCCTCATCAGCTAGCCACACCCTTTATGGGATTCGAACCTAGGCAGCCTGCATGTTAGGCAGTTACATTAACCACCAGGCCACCAGCTCTCCTCCCCTCTTTGTCAGCCGATATATCACATATTGGCACTCAACATGATGTGTCTGAAGTAAGATAATTTGTGTCTGGTCAATTGTGCCTCCAGTGAGAACCTGGGTTGTATTTATTTTCATACAGCTCTGATCCAATGGTGCACAGGTCAGGAGGTAAGATCTATTTATACGGCAACAGGATCTATTGAATATCTATTGATATTCAAAGAATGCCTACTGATGTCTGTCTTCTTCATTGTCAATCACTGACTTCCTCCATAGCAAGATGGATGAAGATTCTCAGTCAGCCCGGTAGGTTTGTCTGGAAGTCGAGTCATGGCAACTGGACTTCTTTTCTTTTTTGGTCTGAAACATTTTGTTGCTTACCCAAGTAAATAAAGTGAATTAAATTAATTGAAGAAGCTACTTGGATAAGCAGCAAACTGTTTCAACCTGAAAAGAAAAGTCCAGTTGCCATGACTCAACTTCCAGATTCCTCCCTAGCTCCTAAACCTTTACACCATTAAAATGAGATGTGGAGCAGGCCTCGTGGAGTAAAATGGATACAACATCATCAATCCCTGGAGATTAAACCATATTCATATTTGGATAGAGGGAGGCAAATGGTGTGCATGAAAGAAAAAAGTGGGGGGGGGGGACAAAAAACTTTGAAGCAAAGGAACAGCTTCTAGTTCATCCTTTTACTATCTGTTGCCCTCCAGATACTTCTGACTACAAATCCCATCATCTCTGACCATGGATAATGCTAGCTGGAACTGAATAGCGAAGTAAAATGTGCGCAAGCCACCATATCTACATTGGGGAAACCTTCCAATGGAGAGAATAAAGATGTTAGTTTAACTAACTCCAGTACTTTTACTGTTCTTTTTTCCCCACACTTCTTTTTATGAATTTCTACAGCGATTAATTTGCCAAGAGAAAACTGAGATGGGCCTGCTAAAGATTTGAAGTCCTACAAAACGTCCTGGTAACCATCCTTCTAGCTTCTCTCTATTTGTAGAGGTCTGACACCAAATAAACACTGGGGTCCCTCCAAATATTGCTGAGCTACAAGCTCCAGCATCCTCAGCCAATATGACCAATTGGGGATACTAAGAGATACTTGTAACAACTGCTCTTTTATGATAAACTGATATGCTAGGGGAGTTATTCCTAACAACAACAGCAACACAGTTATCCTCACACTTCATATAGAACAGGGGTCTTCAAACTTGGCCCTTTTATGACTTGTGGACTTCAACTCCCAGAATTCCTCAGCCAGCGTGCCTGGCTGAGGAATTCTGGGAGTTGAAGTCCACAAGTCATAAAAGGGCCAAGTTTGAAGACCCCTGATATAGAACAATCTGTCAAGCGCAGGGGAAATCAGGAGATTCAGGCAGTTCAAATGAGTATAAAGATTTATTGCAAGCTTAAGCTCTCTACAAGAATCTGACCAACTGGCTGTTAAGGGAAATGCATGGGAGAAAAGCGATGAGAGGTCCTTGGTGCTTTCTGAGCTTACTTGTTTTCTTGCAGATGCTTTGTTACCCAAACTAGGTAATACCATTAGGAGATAAGAGAGGTATTCAAGGTGGACTGGACTTAGATCTCTTGTGGGTGTGCAGGGACTTGTGACTTATGATGGGTTTGACCTCCCCTCCCTCAGGCTCAGCCTGGTCATCTCCTACACAATCCTACATACTTGTTTATTCAGAAGTAAATCTTATTGATACCATAGGGATGCCCTTTCACCTGTGTATGTGTAGGATTGTTTCCTTAGCAATGGCAAGTACCCTCCCAAACATTTTCTCCACACAGATGGCCTTTCTTACATCTTTTAAACAAAAGTAATTGCTCAACATTGCAAAGAATGCCAATACTCCTCCGAATGCAAAAAATGTACATTTATAACATTTTCCATTTTATAATCAGGGTTTGGTGTCTGCCTCGGAGAATCTGCACTCATTTCCACACATGCTTTCCTGTTCTGCTAGATGCTTATTTCTAAACATCCTTTTCTCCTTTGGAGGTGGACCAGGCAGGGAAGCTAACACTAGATAATAACTTTTACCCTTCCTGGACTTTTGTGTTATCAGTGTAAATAATTATTTTGAAGGCCAGGAACTTCCTTTTAACCCCACCGATTGGAAGAAACTGCGCAGGTCAAATACCTTGATATCTTTTCTTTTGAGATCTTATAGCAAGTTGGTAACTACCAGGTAGCAACTGAAATAAAATCTTGCAATGCATTTTCTCCAATATGGGCAGAAGAAAAGGAAAGATCACAACTGGACTTTCCGAGGTATCTAGAAGGTCCCATCTGTGATTTTTGGGAATGGATTCAATCAGGTGTAACTATATAAACTAGAATGTAAACCTACTCACTGGATAGCCACTTGAAAAGCAACCACTACTGATAAATAATCTCATGATATTTAAAACTTGCTATTAAAGTTGTTATCTGCAGAAGGTGTTATGCATTTAAGAAAGAAGCAAGTTATTTTAACGATAATACTTTCTGTGAAAAAATGTACAGACTCCTAATTTAGGCCAAACCATTTTTGATGGTTTTTAACATTGCTTCAAATATCTCATTCTAGATATTCATTATTGTCTGGGGCAAACTGAATATCCTTTAGCATGTGGTGTTGAAATCAATCTAAGGAGCTTTCAGGTGATCTCAGACAAATTTCTTTTCTTCAGAAAGTCTACAGCCAAGCTAAAAATCCCATTGTCTATTTCTATTTGTTTGATATCAGTTCTTTCCCAAAAGCTGCTTAAAAAAAGGAGTTAATCTACTCAGTTTCTTGGTTTTGCTGCAGAAGGAAATTCTTATAGTAGATAAATGTGATGGGCATTTGACTGAATGAATGGGAATGACAATTTTGTCTACATTTATAGAAAATAATGTAGTGGCATGGCTAGTTTGGGATTTGCAGCCCCAGCACATATGGAGAGCTCCAGGTTGGTGAAAACTGATTTAAAATATCAAAGCTGTGTAGACCTTTGGAGTAGTGATATAGATGCAACTAGATGGTGGGTTTAATTTTCAGGAGAAGAACAATAATATTATGCAACATTTTTATGTAAAATTGATTTAAATGCCTCTGGCATTCAACTCCTTTTTCTCTCTCTCCACCCTCCTCTTCAAGATTGTGATACAACATGTAGGACACTGCACAATGAGCTTCCTTCTAAACACAACCTTTATTTACCCTGTGAGTCTGCCATAAGGAGTGATGATTAGAGTTGTTCCTAGGGGCAGTTGTTGAGGAAATTGGGAGTTCTCTTAAAATAGAATTTAGGAGGATAATGGGAGAGTGGTGGAAAAAAAAGATTTGAAAAAGATTGCAACACATTTGAAGATGGGAAGAAACTGAGAGTAGCCAATGCTTTCTTTTGGTCTTGATAATATTCTATGCTCTATTGACAATTGAAGAATCACACTAGGCTAAGAACTATGTGTGGAATCTACCTTTTCCCCTTTATTTGTATTTCTCTCTCTTTCTAATCTTAATCCCAGCCATCCAGATTTGCTGGGGATTGGGCGGCATATGTTTCATTGAACAGTCAGCCAGATGTTCAGACTGGATTTGGCAATTTTGTCCACCTATCGAGTCCTTCCCAAGAAGGATCTGGGATAGACAGATGTGGATGTTTGATGGTGTTACAGATATGGCCGCAGGGTGTAAGCTATTTCAAGTAAAGCTGCCTTTTGAAATTGATTGAGGGTGAATCCATCAATGCCAATGGTGTTCAAGTGATCCTCCTGTTGCTTTGGGATTGCACCCAAGGTGCCTATTACTATTGGTATTACCTTTACTTTCTTTTCCCCACAGTCATTCTATTTCTATTCACAGGTCTTTGTGTTTTGTTATCTTCTTCAGTTCCTTCTCCCAGAATTGCTAGAGGTTGGGCAGCATATAAATTATATATGATTTTCTCATTTTCCTGCTGAAAGAATCCATTCCCACAATGCAGCCAAGTTCCTTTTTTAAAATTGCTTGGTTTCTGATTACTACTGGGTGGAATCTTAATTAGGCACCAATAGGAACAGACACTCATTCCTACACACCTATCTTGCCTCAGGATTCAAGGAACTAACTCTTCCTAAAGGTTTCCCCAGTGAGTGCTCCTTCCAGCTTCTATTTTTACTCACTTTAAACAAGCTTACTGCCAAGTCCCCAACCAGCAAGTAAGGCTCTAGGGCAGGGGTGTCAAACTGCCAGCCCACGGGCCGGTGGCATCATGCGGAGGCCGTGCCCACCCCAGCTCCGGTAATGCAAAAAAAAGTTGCAATATGTCGCAACATGTCATGTGACGTGGTGAGTTTGATACCTGTGCTCTAGGTGGAGATCCTGTTTGGTGTAATGGTTAATAGTGTTGAACTAGAAACTGGGAACCTGTGAACTCTAGTTTTCCCTTAGGCAGGAAAGCTGGTTTGATGAATTGAGCCAGTCACTGTCTCTCAGCCCAGCCACCTCTGTTGTGGTAAAAATAGTAGTCAGTACATTATGTATGCTCCCTTCAGCTGTACAAAACAAAGGTAAAATATCTATCTAATAATAAACTTGGTGAGGTTTTTTTGCTTTAATTGTACTGTGTTTTACAATTAATCGTCGACTTACAACCACAACTGAGCCCAAAACTCCTGTTGCCACAGTTAAGTGAATCACTGCAGTTGTTAAGTTATAAGACAGTTGTTAAATGAATCTGCCTTTCCCATTGACTTTGCTTGTCACAAGGTCGTAAAAGGGTGATCACATGACCTCGAGACACTGCAACCGTCATATATATGAGTCAGTTGCCAAGCATCTGAATTTGATCACGTGACCATGAGGCTGCAACCCTCTTAAGTGTGAAAAATGGTCATAAGTCACTTTTTTCAGTGCCATTGTAATTTTGAACAGTCACTAAATGAACTGTTGTAAGTCAAGGACTGCCTGTATTCTTGTTTGCCAGCCAGGTAAACAAGACAGAAAACACATCTAGATGACCTAATTCTATTTTATTGTAAGACCACATTAACAGAATTTTGCAAGTCAGAAAGCCCAAACTTCCCACCATCACTTTTAATTTCCTCATCAATTAGAGTGGGTCCTTCCTAAATTTCTTCCTCTAACCATTAAACTACTGGGGGCTCCCTCCTCACATGTCTAATTATTTCTCAGGCAGCATCCCCTCCCCTCTCCCTCAAGGTCCTCCTTATATACTACTTGTCCTATGCCTGACCCATTTTCCCCCCAAATCCCACTCTCAGAGTGGAGAGATTGCTTAAATAAGCTAGCTCTTCCTGAGTTGCTCTTTTCTGGTGTGCAGCCCTAAAAAGTGCTTAATGCAAATTAAGAAGTTCAGCAATGACCTTAATTACTTTGCTCACAACTGCTGCCTGAAATTGTCAAAATCCTAATCAGTTTCACCTTAAAGGCTTCTGTTTGCCTCCTAAGTGGCTAGGATGAGTGCACTAGGAAACAGCTGGCACTAGAACATGCATTTCTAGGTGTATTCCCCACTTATGTACTTATTTACTCTCTTGTAGTTTGTTTTTTCCCCAATGAATGTAAATACAAAGATTCTTAATTCTCTTCCTGCTAATTATCCCAGTGTCAGAGTGAGCACTCCAAAGGGCAGGAGGAAATGGCTATAAGAATTTCCCTTTTAACCAGCTTTCTTATGGGTCAAGTTCCAAAACCTTCCCCGCCATTGGGCTCACCCACTTGTTTGAGATTGTAGCCTTTTAATACTGAAAAGCAAAAGAAAACTGAGCTAGAAATGTAAGTATAATGGCACTCGTGATTTTGCACGGAGACCATTTGCAGGGTCCTTGGTGCTCTCTGAGCTTGGATGTTTTCTTGCATTACCAAACTAGATAACACCATCAGTGCTAGGAGGGAGTGGGGTTTGCTCTCAGTTTATATACTATTGTAGAAAGAAAAATCTTCATCAGGGTCCAGTCCAAGCCAGGAATAAACAAAATGCTTTAGAAAGAAGGTTGTAGTTTAATGAAGAGCAGAGCCAGACAGAAATGTGGCTCTGGGAAAGCTGACCACATGTTGCTGGGAGTGGTGGGTTTTTATACCTTCTTGGGCTTTTGTGTTTGGAGTTGTTCCTGTGGCATGAACTTTGACCTGAGGGTCAGTGAGCCCTTTTAGTATTCTGATGGTGGTGGGTTAATCCTATTATGTCCTAAAGGTCATATCCTGCTTCCCTATGGCTGTGGCTGATAGCTATGTCCTGTGTTGGATGGCTGAGGGGTTGTTGGTTCTAGGGATCTTTGTCTTTCTAATCCCATCAGCTCCAGCCTTCCTGCCCCCAACCTTTCTGAATAGGATTATCAAATCTGCATTTCTACAGACCTGGTTTCTGCTTGGGGCAGGGAGACTTAGGCTTGATTTCCTTTGAGGAAATATAATATTCTGTCCTTTTTAATATCCCCCCAAATATTTCCTTCTCTTGGAGGGTGGGTGGGTGCTGACTTCAAACAATAATATAAATATTATATTATTTTATATAAAATGAGAGTGAACCCCACTTCCTACTAGCACTGTTGATGTTACCTCATGTGGTAATGAAACACCTTCAAGAAAACAAGCACTAAGGACCCTACAGCTCAACCATGAGTTATAAGTATTATCTTCTATTAGTGGACACTTTGTTGAATGACTGAGTCACCAGTCCCAATCATATATGCTAAATGAAGACTACCTGTATTTCAGATGGGATTAAATGCATTTAATAATAAACATTACTGTTGTTAGTAATCATTGTGAAATGCTACTTTGAGGATCACAGGCAACATGTCTTTGAATGCCAAACGCTGGGAAACTCATAGGAATAGGCCAACGCTCTCATGAAATCCGGTTTGTGAGTTTTCCGGAGGCATCTCCTCATCCACCCTGGGAGTTGAAAGTTGGATTATACAGGATTTAGTTTGAATCAGTGCACCTGTTTTAAGATTGTTAAGAAACTAGAGTATTTAAAGATGTTTTTGTGTTAAACTACAAGCTTCAAAAAAAGTTAGCTTACAATGCTCAGTGTTGTATTTGTTTTGTTTTTATTGAACAGGTTCCTTTCTTTGATACAACCCTACTGAAACCTAGAGAGAATGAATTTGATTGATTTGATGGGAAAGAAATTATTACATTATGCTTTACATTCAGCTTACCCTGAATCTCTTGGGATTTCCTGGCATTTTATAAGTGTTAATTAAGTCTCATACTCCCTGGGCTGGCAGCGATGGATGTTGGTGGAAAAACTCGTTTTTAAACTTATTATGACTTGCTGTTTAAATTATAGCATAATATTTTAATTACATTTCTTCTACAATTTTCAAGATGGAGTACAAAATGAAGCAGATTCGGAAGGCAGATTTCAATTAAATCTTAGAAAATTATGGTTAGGTAGTGGTCCCAACCTCCTGCATGAAAATAGCAATGTTTTCCAATGTTAGAAGAAGCTTCCTAAGAGCAAAACATCCTGAGTTCCTTTGTGTTAGATGTATTCAAGGATAGGATAAGCAGCTTTTTCTTTTAATCTAGATTCCTGCACTGGGCATGTTATTAGACTCAGTAGCTTAAATAGTTCTTTTGAATTCTATGGTGCTATGAAGCATAAGGTAAACGTTTCCCCTGTCCAGTCTGTCCAACTCTAGGGAGCAGTGCTCATCTCTGTTTCTTACCTGAGGGAGCCAGCTCTCAGAAGACATTTCTGTGATCATGTGACTAGCATGACTATATGCCAGGCACATGGAATGCTGTTACCTTCCCACCAAAGTGGTACCTATTTATCTACTTGCATTTGCATGTTTTTGAACTGCTAGATTGGCAGGAGCTGGGGCAAGGAGAGGAGCTTTTCCTGTTGTGTGGCCCTTGGGTCTTAAACTCGAGCAGTAAGCTTTCCAGCTAACAAGCTCAGTGTCTTTAACCGCTGAGCAATTGAGCCTCCACTATGAAGCATAGTTAGCATAAGTATCTCTTCAGAAATATCTACAAATGATCTCTAATTTAGGAAGTAGTTTTCACTGAGTTGATGTGGAGTCCACAACATGGTTTAAGCTAGGGTGGCTGAAAGATGGATCAAAAAAGTCAAAATGATGCCCATGACCTCAAGGACAGGACGGGCTGTGAACAAATGGCATTGTTTTTGAACTTGCCACCCCATGGATGCTTAAAGCAGGGGTCTCCAACCTCCGGTCTGTGGACCAGTACTGGGCCACAGCATGCCAGCAACCGGTCTACACAAACAAGCAAAGCCCCATCCGCGGGATGCAGGCAGCACACAAAACACACACCCTCCAGTCCGCGGAAAAACCTCTCTTCATGGAGCCAGTCCCTGGTGCCTAAAAGGTTGGGGACCTCTGGCTTAAAGCATACCAACAGCTCCATTCCTAAGGCAAAGCCATTCAAAAGCTACATATGGTTACGTAAGTTAAATCTAAGTTAAATTAAATACAATCAACATTATTCTTTCCCATGTACTTAATAATGCAGTATTCTTCCATCATGTTAAAAATGTACAGAATCTTTGAAGGGTTCCGAGGCCACACTCAAAGCTTAAAGAATGTCTTATGTTCATAATGTGAGAACTAACATGGACAGAAGTATTAAATATAATGAAAAACAGCACACTTATGTCTTCAAGGTGCAGTCGAAGCTATTTTGAATAAATGATATAAAGCATCACAAAAGAAATAAAAACAGGAAGAAAAGGAGCTTGAACAACCCTCTTGATGCTTGCTCACATTAGCTTACCTCTTTGTTTGAAGTGAGGAGAAACAACACTACAATGTTGCAATGCGCTTAAAAAGCCCAAACTTTTTGAAGATTTTCAAATAAAGAATGAATATTCATCACACAGGCAATCGGGTAAGTACTTGTTTCTATGCCTATACCAATTGGTTAGAAGAATGACATTTCTGAAGTGTTCAAAAGTGTCTGCAAAGTTGACTGATTGGTTTCAAGACTTTTACCTTCCTGCTTTATACTTGGAAGCCTGAAAAATCTATTTTCACTATACTTGCTCTTCCAGTTTTATGCACATACATATTTAAATTCATGCATGCCAGAAATGAATAAATCAAAAAATAAATCTTGACCTTGGAGCAAATGCTACTTATTATTCAAGAGGTATTTACGTATCTAGCTGGGCTGTAAACAGTTTCTTAGAGTTGTCCTCTTTTCTTTCTGCAGACTGATATAAAACCATAACTCCACTATTACTGGAAAATAGAAGCAGGAATAATAGCCAAGTGTTGATTCTTCTTTTTTTTCTGACAGAATACACAGTTGTCTTTGCCACTTTCTAAAAGTCTGTTTTCAGATACCTTAAACAATAATATGTTGTAGCAAAAGTCACAACCACCTGAGACAAAACACTCAACCAACAAGGAAGAGTATCCTAAGACATAGCTGAGAGTTATCAGTAGCTTATCTCATCTATCTTTCCAGATCTTAAGGCTGTCTGAGCCAGCCTGGCACTCTGCAAGCTTTCTGATCTTGTCCCTAAATCAGTGTTTCTTTCAAGGTCTAGATCAGAGGTAGGCAACCTTGGCTCTTTTATGACTCGTGGACTTCAACTCCCAGAATTCCTGAGCCAGCCAAGCTGGCTCAGGAATTCTGGGAGTTGAAGTCCACGAGTCATAAAAGAGCCAAGGTTGCCTACCCCTGGATGGTCCAATCTGGTTCACTTAATGGAGGCTGAGATGTCCATATGGAGGAAGGTTCTAACAACAGAGGACATGGTGACCTCTAAAGAGTTTGCTCCTGTTGGGCTTTTTTGGATAACAATTGTTATCTTCACTAAGGGGGAAAGATTCTTCTGAGAAACCACTGGAAAATTTATCGGGAGAAATGCAAAGAAATCTTCCTCTCAACTTTTTATGCCCATGCATTTGGTGGACAGTTTTGAAAGGCTATTTTACCTTGCATTACTTTTCGCATTTAAAGTAACAAGGTATTTGCAATTAAATACAGATTACATCAAATAATATAAACTTTATTACAATATATAAATGATAATTGAATATATGTGATGGATACCAACTTAGTGGGGATGTGATGGCTCAGCAGTTAAGAAGCTGAGCTGGAAAGTTGACAGCCTGAGTTCAAGACTCGAGCGCCACATGACAAGGCAAGCTCCCCTTGTTGCCCCACCTTCTGTCCACCTAGCAATTTGAAAGCATGCAAATGCAAGCAGATAAATAGGTACCACTTCGGTGGGAAAGTAAGAGAGTTCTGTGTTTTGCTTCAAGGTCTGTGCTGCAGCGTGATGTCATGCTGGCCACATGACTGCAGAAATAGCTTGGGACAGCGCTGGCTCCCTCAGCTAAGAAAGAGAGATGAGCATTGCCAATGGAGCTGGACACAACTGGATAAGGGAAACCTTTACCATTACCTTTACCAATTAACTATGCTGATTTCACTCATTTAATTTAGTGAGATCCTAAATAACACACATGGAAGCAAAGAGTGGAAGGAAAGGAAGAAATATGCTCCAGGATACAGCTCCTCTAAAATTCTCTAGTTATCATCTGTCAGATTTATTTTCACCAACCTGGCAACCTATTTCACAAGAGGTTTTTATTTGTTTTTACAAAATTGAATGGAGTTCAGCAGCATGACAAAGATTGATACAAAAGGAAGGACAAAGTTAGCTTTGAAAATGTCAGGGAAGTCTTTTACCTGCAGAAATTTAAATCAGATTAATAACCCAAGAGTTTTTAACCTCTGGTACAAAAATTAAGCCTTCCAGTGATTTTTAATTGAAGAGGTCTCTTAAAAGGACATCCCTAACATTTTCAAAGCTAACTTTGTCCTTCCTTTTGTAGGTAGCTATCTTTGTCATCTTCCCAAATGTTCTCAGCTGTTTAAGTCCCAAATAGTTATACTTCTAGAAGTATAACTGGAAGAGGCCACAAATCTTCTTGAGAACAAATGTTTTGGCCAAATTCTTATCAGCAATCCCTTGGATGAACAAGCCACACTTCCTGTTTTCTTATGTGAGACCTTGTGAAACCTGGCCATTTGTGAAGAATAAGTTGCTGTTCATATGCACGTATCCTGCAATTCTTCTCACAGCAAGAAAGATGGCATGCATTTACTTTCTGCTATAAGGATCCCTGAGTTACACTTGCTTTATCAGCCTTTACTTCCTTACAAAATGAGATTTTCAAAAAAGATTGAGAGACTATAAAACAAATTCTTTGCTTGTGTCCCCGACTTCCTGGGTTTGTATAAACATGCCAATCATCTTTATGTCCACTGTTTTTTTTTGTTTTTTTTTGGCCTTTCATATGGCTGTCAAGATAATAAATAAGAGAAATTTGTCCCTTGCTGTTTGCAGTATTTTCTGTTTTCTTGACATCTAGTCTGCAGAGCTCCGTAGTTCTATGCAATTGAAATGAATTCATTGTCCTCTTTCTATAGTAGATCTTTGCTTAGTTTAGGCAAGACTTTCCCTGGGCTTTAAACAAAGACAGTTCCTATTAGCCCAAAACTAAGTTTGACATCCTCGAACTTTCATTTTCTATGTTGCGCTGGAATTAACTTCCAAATGCTTTGTTCAGGTGATTAGTTTAAAAATAACAAAATAAAGAGAACACCCAAGAATTTGGCAATTAATCTCAGTTCTTGGCACCTCCAGTTTGAAGGATCATTTGACTGTGGTAGAGAAAATCTCTGTGGGAAAGCCACTGCAGTCAGAGTTGATAAAACAGGGTGACATAGAGAAGTAATCTAATACGGCAGCTTGATTCTTCTGTTAGAAGTTATTTCCTTAGAAAAGCAACAAGCATACTTAGAACTGGGTGAAGCTGAAGTTAATTAGCACTGCATTCAAATCATAAATAATGATATCATTTCAAATGATATTGGTAGCCACTGTTTTTTCCATTAAGGAATTGCAACTTGGATTTTCTACAGTCTGACAGTTTAAGGCCATGATGTCTGAATAATAACAAACATTTTCTCTTTTTGGTGTGATATTGCTGTCAGCTTTAGTAAACCAAGTCTTTTTGTGCAGCTGAAACATTTCAGTTTGGGAGGAAAATTTATGCCCGAAGCTTCAATCCTAAGGATGCTTACTCAGATACAAAGCTTAACTCAGTAAGGATCTAAATCATGTACAGTTTATAAACCTAAATTGGTAGTTTATAATCTTGCACCAGGAGTGGGTTGTTTGGCATCGTCTTTATTTCTGTTCAAAGAATATTCAGCTAGGTATGGGAAGTGGAGTTACCTACATATATGAAGAACATCAGGTAGATTATCCTCTGGTTTACCTAGCTGGGATCTATCAATTATAATTATTTCAGAGTAAACCAGAACTGAAATGAATTATAATGTACCAATTATGAGAAAATTAATTGGTAATAGATGTGAAATATACATTATGATTCATATCATTAAATTATGATATTAATTAATTTATTATGCAATTGATATCCATTCATTCAAATGGATTTTAAAATAATGAGCCTATTCAGGAGGCTTAGCCAAATTTCAACATTTAGTGGCTATATCATGGACAAAAAAAGGACATTAAAATTTGATTGTATCTGGAGGAGGACAAATTGTCTGTTTGCCTGGAAACTAATCCTAGGAAGAAGACGTGGCATCTTGAACTCTGACAAGACAGAGGTAAGTTTGATCAAACACATGGGCACATTGAACATAGAGTCAGTTTGTAACCTTCCTAAAATCAAAGAGCACAGAAGGTGGCATCTAAACAGTGTGTTACTAATGACATTATAATCTACCATAGGAATAAATTCATAAATGGCATGCTGTATGCCACACCATCTATGTACACACTGCCTATTCTATTGCACTATGATTTCCAATATCCAACCCATCTTCTGCCAGAGCTTTCTACCATTTTTGTACCCTAACAGACCAAATGTGTGTAAATGGACTTGTTCTCCATGAGAAGGGCTAGAACAAATAAGTAGAAATGTCAGTGATGCACATTTTGATTGCACACTGGAAGCTTTCTAATTGTATGTCAATTGAGGAGGCGATGACCTTTGGAGGTGGTATGCTCTCCTAAACTGTTGTGATTTTTCTTTTTATTAGAAACCAGAGAGGGAGTGGGAGAGAGAAAAATGGCCTTTGTCTTAATTCATTGCCTTTTAATTGTTTCATATAATCACCTACCACAGTGGTCCCCAACCTTTTGGGCACCAGGGATCAGTTCCATGGAAAAAGGTTTTTCTGCGAACCGGAGAGGGTATGGTTTTGTGTGCTGCCTGCATCCCGCAGATGGGCTTTACTTGTTTGCGTGGCCCAGTTGCTGGCATGCTGTGGCTCGGTACCGATCCATGGACTAGGGGTTGGGGATCCCTGACCTACCAGAAGCTTATGCATATAAGCAGAAATTAGATAGCCATTGCAAGGAATAGTGTATTATAGTCCAATAATGAACTGTAGATGACACAGAGAACAATGGGATGGGATGGATGATCTTTGAAATTTCATCACATTCTAAAATTCATTGATTCTGAAGTTATCATATTCCGGTGTTGTGTTTTTCAAAAGGGGCTTGGTTGACCATTGGTAGAAATGTATCTCTCATCTTATCCATCAACACATTTTCCCCCAATGGTGGTTTTAATAATACCAGTAGAAGATACTAGATAAAAGCATGTTGCATCTGATTTCTTACGGATGAACTAATAGAATCTTGTTTTTCAATCTGCATCTTAATACATTTTCAAAACCCTTGACAGATCCACTACTTCATAATCTGCTACCTTGACAACCAGCCTGAATTCTATAATTTGTTCCGTCTCTTCACCACTTTGGTCCTTTGCTGAAGAGTCTGAGAAAAAAACCCCCAACCCTTACAAACCACTACCAATACCCTATCAAAATTTATTTCAGTACAAAGTTCCAAAAATCTGAAAACAGCTAGCAAATGTTGGATTGGGCTATGATTCCTTTGTCCCTTACCATGGAACCATAGATGGTGGTCCAATGGCCCCATGGTAATGCATCCTAGATATGTGTGTGAGAGAGAAGTAATTGAAGCCAAGGAATCTGTTAATTAGGCCAGGAGCAAGAGAAATAGGAAGATGTTATGTAGTAAAAACAAACAAAAATGTAGTTTGTAGAGAACAATGTTGCTACATTTTTTTCTTTTGGAGAGATGAAGAACCAGAAAGTATAATCATGGTTCTCAAAACTGTGGCTTACTTAAATATCCCTGCACAAAGAAAATGTGGCCTAGAAACCCGTGGTGTTGAATCTAAAGCCACCCACTGTGGACATGACATACACTCCTTTACATAAAGATCAGAAGTGGTTGATGGTGGTCTTCTTCTTCTTCTTCTTCTTCTTCTTCTTCTTCTTCTTCTTCTTCTTCTTCTTCTTCTTCTTCTTCTTCTTCTTCTTCTTCTTCTTCTTCTTCTTCTTCTTCTTCTTCTTCTTCTTCTTCTTCTTCTTCTTCTTCTTCTTCTTCTCTTCTTCTTCTTCTTCTTCTTCCTTCTTCCTCTTCCTCTTCTTCTTCTTTCTTCTTCTTCTTCTTCTTCTTCTTCTTCTTCTTCTTCTTCTTCTTCTTCTTCTTCTTCTTCTTCTCTTCTCTTCTCCTTCTCCTTCTCCTCCTTCTCCTTCTCCTTCTCCTTCTCCTTCTCCTTCTCCTTCTCCTTCTCCTTCTCCTACTCCCTTCTTCCTTCTTCCTTCTTCCTTCTTCCTTCTTCCTTCTTGATTCTGATTCTTCTGATTCTGCTCTACATCCTCCCCTTAGAGATGATCTGATGGTGTTTATAATGGAAACTTTTTATCTCTCTGGTTCATTTGCCCTCCCTCCCCCTCCCATCTCTATCATCATCTCTAACATTCTCTTTCAAGCCACAGGGAAGAATAGCTCTTAGAATTGTCTGAACTGATTTTTTTTTAATAAATTAAATTAGGGCAAGTGTTACACATTCACTGTCCGTAAGCTAGATTCTAGGGAATTCTAATTGTATTCTTGAGTAGCATTCCCTTCCCAGTGATTTCTGATCTGTTGGATTTCAACCTCCAGATTATTCAATTAATCAGGGGATCTGGAACCCAACACTCCAGAAAGGCAATAGACTTAGAGGAAGCCTTCTAAATTCCACAGCATTATTAGGATATTTTGGTTAAAGTGGCCAGTATCACTGCCCAACCAATTATTTCTAACTCTTTTAATTGCAAGTTCACTTTACATTTTATTATGCAATATTTAATGACAAACTTCAAAGTAGAACTGCATTGAAAAAAAAACCCATAACAGTTTTCCTCCCACTCAGGAACATCATTATTATGGCTTTGTTTTCCCTTCAATGCTACAGGAACTCTTAATTGACTTTTAATTAAGTCGTGTGCCAGTTACAATTGAATACTTTTTAAGTGCTGTACATCCCTTCAGGATTTCCTTATGATGGTTAACCTAGTTCAAACTCAGCTTCCATGTGCTGATATGATAAATTTAAATGGAGAAAACATTTGGAAAAGGAAGGTGAGGTTCATGTTATATGGGAATTTATCAATTAAGCAAATTTATTTGATGAAATCTAAGCACTGTTACTAGAGCACATACATTAAACAATAAAGTTACACACTTAATAGAGTGCATGGCCCACAGTCACTTTGGCAGATGGGCGGCCCCACTAATAAATTTGGAGCTCTGTGAGGCTCACATCTGGAAACTGGTACATAATACAAGAATTAGTGGTATGTAAGGAATTACAAATATAATATTTTCCTGCTATGCTGTTTGGAAAGTGTGACGGTAAAAGACTATTTTCAATGGTGTTCCTTTCAGTACTTTGACAAAACCTTATCAATAATGTATATCAGATTTAGTTGACTTCTGAAATTAAAGACATGACTTTTTAGTTTCAGAACTGATTCAAACACATCATATCGCAGAACAGAATTCCCATCAAACATGCTATCTGAAAAAATAGCACTATCAAAGTTGGTTTTTGTTTTGGCTAGGCAAAAGTGAATAGTGAAGTCTGTAAAGATTCTTATGAGATGGCTAATCTTGTGGGTCTAGCCCTCTATCCAAAAATCAGCCAATCATAGCATTGTTATTTATTTCAATTATTAGTTATGTTGTGATTCTTACTTATTTTACTCGCACAAGTAACACATGGGGGTCACAGATATTCATTAATTATTGTGCAATATCAAATATCTACTGAAATATATATATTCCATATTTCTGTTTAAAAAGCATTCAGAATTAAAATACAACTAAGATTTAGAAACTCAGTAAGAAGATACAATGTATACATTTAAAATATCTATTGATCAGAAAGGTGAGAACCACTTAGAACACCTATTAAATCAGGGGTCTTCAAACGTGGCCCTTTTATGACTTGTGGACTTCAACTCCCAGAATTCCTCAGCCAGGCTGGCTGAGGAATTCTGGGAGTTGAAGTCCACAAGTCATAAAAGGGCCGAGTTTGAAGACCCCTGTATTAAATCAAGCTAATAAATCCCAATTTTTTTGGGGGGGGGAGGAGGCAGGTCTTCATTTTATAGAGTTCAACTTGAGTTGACTGGACTGATGAGCAAAGGGAAGAAACAAAGTCTTTCCCCCATGGAGTTTGTAATTCAAAAGTGATGTGTTAAGGAATTGTAGCAAGTACACAATTGATATAGTGGTGAAGAAAAAGGCAATGTCCAGCTGTTCCATATTAAGTTACAGAATACAGTTGGCACTAAAGACCAAGAAGTGATCTGTAATCTGATTTTTAGATTACAGGTGGTCCTCGCTTCTTCAATATCCAAATGTCTTGGATTACAACTGCTGAAACATGTCCTTTTAGAAAACTGTTATATGCAGCACAGGTGGTGCTATGCTTGGGCTACAAGATCTTGGGCTTAAATACTTCAGGGTACCACTAGATGGCAGCAAAAAGATACACAATTTTTTCAGGCTTTGCTGCCCTCTTGTGATCTTCTACATTATTTTTAGATCAGATCTGGTCCCCTCTAAATTATAAACTAGTCAACACTGACCTAGTCATAACTCCTTATTTTTGTAGCTGGCAGCACACAACTGGGTCAAGGTTTGCCACTGGGGGAGTACAGAGACAATATCATTCAATTGTGCTTGATAACCCATAAATATTGGCACCAAGAGGCTACTGGCAAGGCTTTTAATGTATCCATGGCCACTCCCCCCCCCCCGCCATTAAGCAGGAAGAAATGAATCTAACTCAGGTGCTGCATCCAACAGTATTTGGAAGACCTTGTCAGTAAGTTCTGTAATACTATATCTTGTGCTTTCAATTCTTTTACATTTACGTTTTATTTCTTTGAAAGGCAGACCAAGCAGAACATTTGTGATAGCCTACAGCTGCGGTTTTTTTTTTTACATTTGTACAATATAGATGGCCTGAGAAGGTTTTTTTGACCATAAATAGTCCCAATACAGTTTGAGGCTAAATCTGCCTTTTCATGTTTCTAGCTGTGCCTTGAAACATCATATAGGACCTTTAACTGACCCTGTTCATCTGTTGTATGAATCCTGCCCTTTGGTTTCATAAGTAGGAAACAGATAATTCTGAATTATTTTTGTGTAGTGATTGATTAGTTTCCCACTATGTATGAATCAGATTTAAATTTTCTAATGGGAGGTACTTAGTTTTGGAAATCATCCCTCCCTGATGCAGAATTAACAAGGGAAAAAGAGGGAACAATGGTGTCAAAAAAAGATTTATTTTTGTTTTAAACTCTCAGCGAGAGGACAAAAATCCTCAAATGTAAGTAGCAGAAGAAAGGTTTAATTGGCCCAAACTGTGTGTGGCTGTTTCTAATTTGGATCTGAATTTTATACATTTTTTTGGGGGGGGGAGGACAGGAAATAGTAACAGCTGCATGCTCCATATACAGGCCAGTGGATTGCATAAATGTATACAGCATTAAATATATATATATATATGAAATGCATCTTTTCTTTATCAGATTTTATTTTATGACAATTGGAATTTGGCAAGCTATCCATCAATGCTGTGGCTATATCTTTTAGAATGTATTCCATTAATTTGCTATTCAACAATATCATTTTCCATGAGTATTTTTGTCTTTCTGCTCTGTATTTATCCTGTCTCTCCAAAATGTTATTAAATCCATCATTAATTATCAGTGCCAGGACTTACCTCTTCGGCTTTAGCTTCAAAGTGACTTCTGTGCTCATATGCACAGCACAAGGAAGTCACAATCAAGAGGACCTATAATCAAGCACGAGGAGTAGCATTCAATCTGGCATATCAATATAACCCTACAAGAGACTTTTAGATGTAGACTGACATTGCAGGCTGTGTAGCTTCTCAAAGCTACTAATCTGCCAAACCTGATTTGCTAGGAAATGGCTTATTAAGATTCAAAATACAGAATACAGAATAACAGAGCTGAAAGGGACCTTGGAGGTCTTCTAGTCCAACACCCTGCTCAGATAGGAAACCCTATACCAGGGGTGTCAAACTGCTGGCCTGTGGGCTGGATGCATCATAGCGAAACTGCGCCCACCCCATTGCCGGCAATGGCAAAAAAAGTCACAATACGTCATGACACGTTATGTGACATTGCGAGTTTGACACCCCTGCCCTATACCATTTCAAACAAATGGTTGTCCAGTCTCTTCTTAAAAACCTCCAGTGTTGGCGCATTCACAGCTTCTGGAGGCAGGTTGTTCCGCTGATTAATTGTTCTCACTGTCAGGAAATTTTTCCTTAGTTCTAGGTTGCTTCTCTCTTTGATTAGTTTCCATCCGTTGCTTCTTACCTTGCCTTCAGGTGCTTTGGAGAATAGGTTGACCCCAGTGGTGGGATTCAAATATGTGAACAACTGGCTCTCTGTGTGGATGCCGCTTCCGGAAGTCCATTCTGGGCCTGGGCAACAAAAAATTAAAATGCTTCTTTCTGGAGACTGTTGCCTCTAGTGGTAAAGGAACATGGACTAACTTCACCCCACAAGGAACAGAAGAGCCCAGAATGGATTATTCTACCTAAACCAGAAAGAATTCAGCTCAGATGAACAACCAAAATAGCCTTCTGTGCTACTAGTAGTACACAAGCATCGGTCTGCCACTTTCTTCTCTTGTTGCCCTAGCAGTAGATCAGGGATGTATATACACTCTTACCCAACAAATAGGTAAGAAAAGGGAAGAGAAGGAAGATGGATTGTGAACAACTGTCCTGTTTTGGATCAGAAAGTACTGCAGGAAAAGTGGATGGGAATTTGGAGATTCTCCTGTGGCTCAGATGGATTTATATAGGTTTTCATCTTGCTTTGAGACAGCTGAACTTCTTCAAGATTGCATTAGCATCTCCATTGTTAAATTACAAAGAGGGTCTGTAGTTTCATGACAGAACATGCATACATATACATCTGCAAACATTTTAGGTATGGGTTTGGCAAAAATCACTTTAGGGAAGTGGTTAAGGCACCAGGCTAGAAACTGGGAGACTGTAAATTCTAGTCTCACTTTAGGTATGAAGCCTGGTACTGTAATTTTGGGGCAATCATTCCATTTCAGTCCTAGGAAGAAGGCAATGAAAAGCCACTTCCAAAAATCTTGCCAACAAAACTATAGGGGCCAGTATAGGCAGTCACCAGGAATCAACACTGACTTAAAAGGGGTAAAAAGAGATGATTTTTGGCATCTCAGATGGCATCTGAATGAAGCTTCTGTTCTAAGATTTGTATATGGTGATATCAGGTAGAGTAGCTATAACCGGGTTGGGATGACTCACTGTACATCAAATACATTCCAATAACTTGCTTCTTCTTCCATCTTTAATTCCTCAAATGGTGTCATCTATAGCATTTACAAACAGTACATTAAAACCATATAATGGCAGGATAGGAAGAAAAGTAGGCTTAATTAAGGGAACAGGTCAACTGGAGATTCACACTGAGTTTCAAGCCAAAGATTTGTCAAACTAAATATGATGTCTCAGTGCTAAAAATGCTAATTGTACAACCGAGATCTTTTATTCTAGATAGTCGTCAGAACTTTTTTTTAATTCAAGACAGTGTTTCCAAGTTTGTAGGCATTATTATAAATATTATAAAGATGATGAATAATAAAATAATGGAACAAAGATATTATTTCCCCAGGGTGCTTTTTATCCAGCTAAGAGTAAGCCAGAGAAATTATTGGAAACATATATAGACCACCTAACCTGACCCAACTTGTTCAGGAGTCTGACCTTACTCAGTCTTCAGGTCAGGAACGTGATGAAACATGGAAAAGTGAAAATGTCTGTATTTTTTAAAAACGATGCAATTAATTGGCAGCCAAGAGTATTATGTGAGGGGTGAATCCTTGGAAAATGCTGCAGTGTTGAGCTGGGTTTCAAGCTATTTTCTTAAATGAACACAATTTAATTCTAACTTTGTAGAGGATATTTTGCTTCTTTCTGAAAAAAAAAAGGGATGAAGTGAGACTCAGAATGAAGGTACATTGAAGGGTCCCTGGTGCCCTCTGAGCTTGGTTGTTTTCTTGCAGACATTTTGTTATCCAAACTAGGTAACATCATCAGTGCTAGTAAGGAGTGGGTCTTGCTTTCAGTTTATATTCTGGTGGCTTGCCCTGTCCGTGTTTGTGGAGGTGGTCTTAGAGGTTCTTTGGTTGGGCTTGCTGTTGGCTTGCTTGAGGATATGATTTGAGGATATGCTGAGATGATTTATCTAGACGTGAAGAGTAAGACAGCCATGTAATATTTGTTACAACTGAACTCAACTGAACTGAAAATGGCTTCTCTCCAAGGTTTCAGTTCTTGGCTGGTATTCAAGAAAGCTCTTTTCCCTCTATATCAGACCATAGCATGCTTTATTTCCTGCCTACATCTTTCCCTCATATATTGTAATAGTATGTTGCAATGACCTTAAGAGACAGGAGAAAGTGCTGCAGCCTAGACAATGGTGTCATAAATTAACTCTGAGTCCGAAGGAGGGGTGCAGGTGGAGAAAACGTATTAGAAATGAGCCTCCCTAGGTGTTTTTTTTTGAGAAGTAGAAGTAAAGGAAGGGAAAGGTTCTTTCAGACTTGCAAGATGAGTGTGGGATTTGCTCTCTGTTTATATAATGTAGCTTGCTCTGCCAGTGTTGAATGACCAAGGAGAAAACCACACTCCTAATGCAATTGGCAGTGCAATATATAAACAGGGAGAAAATCCACTAGCACTAGCACTGATGACATTATCTAGTCAGGTAATGAAATGTCTGCAAGGAAACATCGAGGTTCAGAGACCACCAAGGACTCTAGCATTCGTCTTTTTGGTCCACTTAGTAATTTACAGGTAGATTGCTGAAGGCTTTTAAAGGGTCATAGCTGCCACCAAGAAGAATAGTAGCTGTAAGTTCTAGAAGTCATCTTTATATACCTTTTTCCCCCTCTTGCTTTATAAATGAGTTCCAGGAATCTATGTATATTCCCGCAGCAGCAACAGAACATGGTGGCAGGTATAGGCCTCCCATTTTAGCCCTGTTAAAGGCCAATGTAGCCAAGGTGGACTGATAAACAAATTTTGCAACTTCTTTGATAAATCTGTGTTTTTGTTTTTATTTTGTGTGTGTGTCCTAAGCAGATTGCTATTCTGCACAGAGCCAACTTGTCACATTTTAGTTCCCCCTGAGGCAGTGCCATACACATGTCTCGTTATAAAGATTGTTTTCTTGACAAGAAGCTCATTACATAATTAGAAAGAATTACAGCCTCCAACACCTATATCTGGGCTGTTCAAGCTGTCAGAGATCCCGAGTCAGGCTTCTAATTAATGTATAAGCTTTTGACTGGTTATACATTGTAAACATTATAAAATGAAATCTACACGTATAACTAGGAGTAATTAAAAAAAATCCTTACGTCATATGGTGATAAAAAAATGTCAGAGTGTTGAGAATACACTCTATCCGCATGGACATTTTTCACGTTCTTCAACGGAAAGGGCTTTCTGGACAGCTTACACAAGGAATGCAACAGAAAAAATGGGATAGGTCCTGCCGGCGGGCTTAAGGCCCAAGAGACCTTAGAGAAGAAGAAAAGGTGATGATGTGGGGAAAGAAATACAATCACATTTAACATTCATGAAGCAGCTGCTTGCGTAGAAATCTTGGGAGAGACGGAACTGGTCCTTCAATAGAAGCCATGGAGTTGATCCAGCTGGCCAGCCCTGCAATATGATGAGCTACAGATTTCCTGGGACCATGATACCCATATTTTTCACAAACAGCTTCAAACAGCCTTGCTTGAAGAGCATTCTGAATGCTACAGCATTAAAATACTTGGAGGATATCTGTGCCAGCTCATATCTAGCTCTGCTACAAGTTGGGTATGGTTTTCACATATAAAATGTACACAGACATATATTTTAGCTAATATTTTGGACCTCCTTCTGTGGTGGGTCTCCATGGCAGATGCTTGATAAGGTCTATTAACAAAGTAATGGATGTATATTGGGAGAAGGGAATTATGAATGCACCTTTTAATCTTCTATTTTTGCACTCTTGCTTTCCTCCTCTCTTCAGTGAAATAGAAATGAAATTCTCAGTCGAAAGAAAATATGCTTAAAATGCTATATGCAAATCAGTTTGACACATCCGAAATTGGGCTAGAATTTCCACTGAGCAGCTTGGTGCTGCTCAAGATTGCAGGCAACTTCTCAGTTTGTTTTATTGTGGCTTATTTGATTTCTTTTTCAGAATCTTGACTCTGTAATATTTGCCCTTTTTCTTGTCTGGGAAAGTTTGATCTTTTCAATAATGCAAGCAACAGATTTTTAAGATCAGCCATTAATCTTTGCCTTCTGTTCTTAAGACTGTATTTCCATTTGGACCAGTCTTCCTAAACTTGTATTATTATGAAATATGTATTTTTAATTTTGGTCTGAGTTTCAAAAAAAGGAAAATTGTATCTTTTATTGGTTCATCAAAAACATAACAAAAGGAATTATTTCTCTTCCTGCTTAAGACATATTTTTGTCAAGCATGGAAATCAGGAAACCCAGGCAGTTAAAATGAACATAAGGGTTTAATGCAAGCTTAAGCTCTCTACAAGAATCTGAACTATTAACCGTCAAAGCTAATTGGTGGTAGATAAGAGTCAATGGAATTCAAGATCTCTTGTGGTCACAAAGGGACTCCAGACTGATGACATGTTTGACCTCTCCCTCAAGCTCAGCCTCATCAGCTCCTACAATTTTGGTATTTTACACTTTGAGAAATCATAGATATTAAGCCCGTTTTATGCATTCACATATACTGTAAGTTACACAATGATGAGCCTTTATCAAGTTGGTAATGATGAGGGAAAAGAAAAAAACACCCTTTTTTTAATTACTGAGGAGTTTTCCATTTCCCTTTTTCTTGTTCTTCGATGGATAGTTAGAAAAATTTTGTAAAATGACATCCTTGCTTTTATCAACAATTTCTGTACATTTAAGTAACTCTCCCCTTTTGGGGGGAACTGTGGTGCATTTTATAAGACAATTTAGTGCATGCATATTGACAGGTTGCTCCCAGATACCTGAATTCAAATTCATTTTAGATAACTCAGCATCAAACCTTCCAGGGTACTATCCAACAAAAGTATGTTAAATTAATAACTTGAAAAATAATGATGAAATTAGCAAAGCCAGCCAAAACATGAAAACATGCTAACAAAACATATGTTGATGTTAAATGCTTGGAAGAGACAAAGTAATCTTGCTCTGTGTTGAAAATGAACTGATAGGAAACTGGGTGCCGGTTCAGTTTCTGAGACGCTGACATTGCAAAGTTTAGTTTTTGTGGCATCACAAATGGTGACACTCCACGGAAAAAGAGTTTGCTTAATGAATTGTTACTGACAATTATATTCCAGGAGAATGACTCTTTCTACCATATGGATTCTATGCTGTTCAAAATTTTAAAGATAGTATCAACATCCTCAACTGAGTTCAGTAGCCAGTAGAAGTCCCTCCTTTCTCTGCAGATTAAGATAATATGATTCCATCTGGTTTAACATATGGAAATATCCTATTTGAAAGTTTTGAATCATTTGAAAGAATAGCCTTCCTAAATATAGATGTTTTAGCAGAAACAGGCAATCTGTAACCCTCAGGACAGATGTAGCCTGTGACTTACTGTAGCCAAGCTATTGAAAAGAGATAATGTGTCTCCTCATCCATTGTACTTCAATCTTGTCCACCACATAACTCTAAACAACTTACCATAAAATGTAATTATTTTTATGATGATATAATGATATACAATATCACAGAGAAAACTTTAGTCTGCAGGATTGTGATCTTTGTAGGTGTAGGCACATCAAAGCATCTGAATACCTTTTGAAGGTATTAATTCTACCCTACCGAATGATAGTCTGTAGAATATTTGCTTTAGCCTTCCTATGGAATTGATTTCATGGTCTGGTCTATTTAGTAAAGATGACAATTATCCAGCATACAACAGCAGTAATGTGTCATGTTCCTTGTTTATTTCTAAAATCAGCTTGAACATCTGGTATTTCCCTTTCTACGTAGGGCTCTAATCTTTATTGGGTGATAAGCATTATTTTGCTAACATGTAAAATTAAGGATATTATGCAATAGATTGCAAACTCTGAAAATCTTTTTTGCTTTTAGTACGTAGATTAACCTCTTACAATCTGTTGGCCACTGTGCCATTCTCTAGAATTGCAGGCATTGTTTGGTTAGAACCTTACTAATTGTATACCAAATTTCAGTAGATATCCTACCATTTCCTGTAGCCTTCTGATTTGGTAATGTTCTGTGGGCTAATCTAACTTCTTCTACCATTTGGAGTTTTTGCAAATAGGGAATATCTTCTAAGGTATTTTAGACATTGATATTTCAACTGTACAGAATTTCGATATACTGTTTCCATCATTGTTCTTTGAATCAATTACTATCTGCCTATTGGAGTCCTTTAGCATACCAATTTGAGGTTAGAACTAGTCATTAAACAAAAGCCATCTGGGAAACTAGGTAGGATTGATGAGGATTAGGAGGGTGAAAGCAGACTTACTATCAGGCCCCAAGAATACTAGGTGGTGATTCTTTCAACTTGAGTTCTTTATTGTTTTCATACCTATAGACAGAATCTTGCCAAACTGAGGCACTCTAACTATCTGCATCTACCATATGCTCTGAGAATTACCAGGGAGGGGATGTCTTCACCCTCTTTCTCTCACACAAAATATCTGGGCTGAGTTGTCTCTTTCTCCTCTGGAATGCACCCTCTCCTTCCTGGGAAATCACTTCCTTCCTACATTCCATCACACTAACCCTTTTCTCCTCCTGATGCTTTTTGGCTGTAGCTTTTTGGATTCAATCACAGTTTGCCCCTAAGGAAATAACAGCATAAGTCAATAAAGGAAAAAAGAAAAGAAGGCCAGAAAAGTCATTTCTTAACATTGCCTGTGGCTAAACTACAGGAATTGTTACCCTAAAATGTGATGTTGGTCATCATGTCAAAATGAGGGTTGGGCAACCCAAAGATACTTTTTCATGAGGCAACTGGACTTTTGTGTTTTTCTTCGAAGACATTTCACTTCTCATCCAAGAAGCTTCTTCAGCTCTGACTGGATGGTGGAGAATGGAAAGATTTATACTCCTGCAGACAGCTGTTCATTTGTATTCTTTTAGAGAGTCATTAAAGCTACCTGGAGGCTTATCTGTGTCTTCAGGGTCACCTAAGTAATGCAAATGGGTATGGAGTCTTCTTGGAACTGTTGAAAGGACTGTGTTGTAGACTGGAGATAGATGATGTCAGATCCTTCCCCCTCTGTTGAGAGAGGGCTGTTCAATTTTGACATAGATGGCCTCTTTGATTCCTCTTTCAAACCAGCAGTCCTCTCTGTCCAAAACATGGACTTTGCTGTCTTCAAAAGAGTGGTCTTTGTCTTTTAAATGCAGATGGACTGCTGAATTTTGTCCTGATGGGTTTGTTCTCCTATGTTATGCCATATGTTTATGAAGTTGTTGTTTCATTTCCCAGGGTTGGGCAAATTCAAGGGAGATAATTCTAAAATGAGCCATTTAGTTCAAAAGGTATGTCATAATCTCAGGTAGCTCTTCTCTGCCCATCAGTTGCTGGAGAATCATAAAAATTTATGATAGTGATGAATATCTGTAGCTCAGGTGTAGGATGAGGGTGGAAGTTTGTTCTCTGAGCTTGTGCGTTGGTTTCCAAACATTTCATTACCAGGCTAGATAATATCTTCAGTGGAATTTAGGAGATGTCAGTGTCAGTGTTCTTCTGTTTATAAGGGCTTTGTGTGGTCAGTAGTCTTGTGATAGTGAGGTCATCTCAGGTCAGGGTCACATCAGGTCAGGGTCTTGTGATGGGTCTTGTGGTGGGTCAGGTGTGGATGTGCCAAGTGAGGGTCTTGTGGTGGGTCAAGTGTGTCTCTTTGTCTCTTCCAAAAGTGAGGTTGTTAATTCTATCATATCCAGTTTTCAAGCTTCCCATTGGTCTGAATAGAAACAGGATTGTTGGCCTAATCCAGCTCGGCTGATCCACTGTTCTTAAACAATTACACTTGTTTGTAAGTACTGCTCTCCCTCCCAGATTTCTTCTTCTCCCACTGGAAGGCCTGTTCTTCCTGATAGTGACAAGTCCCTGTTGCTCAGTGCCTACTCATTAATATGCTTTGCTTCACTGATTTCTTTTATCTAGCTTGTTGCACTGCAGTGTGCTTCACAAGCTTATTCCAGCATTTAAAAGCTTCATGCTGCTTATCCGCAATGCATTGGCAGCAAATACTGATTATCCCTAAAGAGTAATTGCATGATTTCTCCCCAGAAGGTAGGGGTAAAACAGCAATCATACTGTTAATGAAAGCTAGGGGCTGTCAGCCAGATTGCACAATTATTTTGCCCATTAATTAGTGTATAGGTTCACTCAGGAGAGTATGCTTATTAAAATTTATGCTGAATTATAACTTTTGGAATTGCTCTGAATGCAGAGTGTTGGAATTTTCTACTATAAGCAACAAAACAAAAGAAAAACAAAAGAAAAAAACACCCCCCCCCCATCCTTGGCAGTACCTCATTTCTAATAGAATCATATAATGTGTGGTTGCAGTTGGTTGGTTTTTTCATTTTAATTGCTGATTAGATCCAAATACCGTTTAATATCAGTTATTCAAATGTCCTTGGCTGTCAGCCAGTGAATCTGAAGAATCATAATTAGCACTGATATTATTTAGAGTGATCACAATCATTATAATCATTATTAAACCTGGCTTATTAATGAAAAGCATGGTGATACTGTGGTGATACTGTAATATTCAGAATTAATCCATGATCATATTTCTTAGAAGGGAACACTTGTTCCGTTGTTTGCTCCTGGAGAAAATATTCAGAAAGGACAGAGAACAGCAGAGATACATCTGGATTAAGGTAGAACATTCAGAGAAGACTGAAAGAAATGTTGCTCATATTGTAAGTTACATTGGTTGAAATTCCTTCTATTCAGACATTATTGATAAAGAGAGAGAAGCATCATCAGCATTTTGATAACACCTTATCCCCCAAACCCTTGAGAGGCTAAATAGCATTGGTAAGAGAATTGTGCCTTATGGAACCCACAGAGTAGCTAATTTAACAGAATAACATAGTTGGAAGGGACCTTGGAGATCTTCTAGTCCAACCCCCTGCTCAGGCAGGAAACCATACCATTTCAGACAAATGGTTGCCCAATCTCTTCTTGAAAGCTTCCAGTGTTGGAGCATCTACAACTTCTAGAGACAAATCGTTCCACTGATTAATTGTTCTCCTTAAATTTCTCCTTAATTCTAGGTTGCTTATCTCCTTGATTAGTTTCCATCCATTGCTTTTTGTCCTGCTACTAGAAAAAGACATCACCCAGCAATATTCTCTGAGGCTGTCTCTGAAAGTAAGAGTGAAACCACCCCAGTACATTGCCCTCCCTCTCACAATGCCCCCATAGGACATCGTCTACCAGGGCTTGAACTCAGACTGTTTGATAGGCCTTAACAAGTCATTGTAGCAGTGATTAGAATGCCTGGTGGCACAGTGATTAGAATGCAGTATTGCAGGCTAACTCTATCCACAGTCTGGAGTTCAATCCTGACTGGCTCAAGGTTGACTCAGTCTTCTATCATTCTGAGGTCAGTAAAATGGGGACCCAGATTGTTGAGTGCAATATGCAGATAATGTTTACATTGTAAAACACTCAGAGAGTGCTATAAAGCACTATGGAGTGGTATATAAGTTTAAGTGCTTATTGCTATTGTAGTTACAGTATAGTGTGTATTTATGAACATATAAGTGTCTGATTTATTTTCTTATGTTCAATTGTGTCAGATTCTCAGAGCCTACCCAGACAACCCATTCAGTTTTCTTGATAAGGTTTTTCAGAGTAGTTTGCCATTGTCTCCTTCCTAGGACTGAGAGAGAGTGGCTGGCCCAAGGTCACCCAGCTAATTTGTGCCCAAGGTGGGATTAGAACTCACAGTTCCCCAGTTTCTGGCTGATGTCTTAACCACTACACCAAATTGGCTTTCAGGAGTCTGATAAATGAAAGGATTGCTAAATTCCCTTTTAGGACATTCTATTCTGTTCTTTTATGTTAAGTTTAAAAGGGAATTTAGCAATCCTTTCATTTATGAACTGGAGAGGAAAGCAACAATGCAACTGTTTTATTTTTATTTTTTACTTGGTTTTCTTTATTGATTTTTTAAAAAAGTTTATTAAACTCATGAATCATTGGCAATTAGCTTAACTGGTCATATTTTAAAAACTATATTTAATGTACAAACATAGAGATTTACAAAAACAACAATCAGTAACAAAACAATTCCATCAAAAGTAATGAATGATTAGAAAACAAGTTTTTCCCCAACTAGAGCAGGAAGAGATTCATTGATTTGGCTGAGATCATCCCCAACCATTAAATTCTCCTATTTAGCTGGATTAATTTGTTGTATCTTATCCAGACTACAATATGTTTTAGGAAGGGGTCATTTGTAGAGCTCAGCATCTGATGAGGAAGAAAAGCACTAGTGGATCTAGGTACAATATGCATAAAAGTGCCACCCAACTAACAATTGCTGACAATCAGAAGCTTTTGCAAGATGTTAGGTGGTGAGACACACTTACTTTTATGTTTGTTGCAATTCAAAAATTCTAGAGAATTCCTGGCAGCCTGGGACTCTGACAAATCAGCCATCAATAGACACATGGACACAAACAATATCTACATATTGGGCAAAAGAGATAAACAACAAGTCAAACAAGGAACAAAAAGAGCAAAATAGCTCCCCACCAACAATCAACACTCAGATGAGCATAGATTAACACCAAGATTAACATCAAACCAACAATCAAGAAGTCAACAATACCCCAATCAAAGAACTGCCAAACAAGCTAACAGTAAACAGCCTAAGCAAAGAACCAGCAAGACCACCCCCACCAACACTGACACAGCAAGCCACTAGAGTATAAATTGAGAGCAAACCCCACTCTCTACTACTTTGTGTAATGAAATGTCTGCAAGAAAACAACCAAGCTCAGAGAGCACCAAGGCCCCCTCATTTCAACCCCAAACAACAATTATTCTCCTTTATTGGTATTATTATATTTCACAATTAGCATTCTCTAGAACCCCAGCCCATGTGTTTACTTTCCAGTGAAAACCAGAAAGTGGGTTACTTCATTAATCAAGTATGAGGTTCCAAGCTATGATATTTCAGCCAGAAAATGGGACAATAGATCTGGGTTATGTGAGAGTCCTGTGAATCAGCAGGAAATCTCCAGCCTGGAGATTATTAATACTATAACAAGATAGTATTAAATGCTTTCTCCAAGCATTTAATCAGGAGCGTCATGTTGATAACAAAAGGCAAAGCTAAAAGTAATGAAACCCAGAGGTTTCTCTTGATTGACTTTAATGCACGTAGAGCTGGAAGTGAAAACTGATAACAAAGTTCCAAATGATCTTACTCTCCTAACAACTCAATGGCTTAATTTCTTTATTCAGTACTGTCCCAGTTTAATACTCACCTTATTGCAAGCAGCAGCAAGTCGCAGAGATACTGATCTCGCATTAAGCTCAGTAGTGACTGTTAGTGTCTGAGATACTGAACTTGTTCCCAATTTGCTAGATAGGGATGTGGGAAGTATCAAAGAACAGATGGTTTAGCAAAATGTAACAACCAAAAGAACTAGCATTAAAAATAAAAAACGAAAAAAGGAGAGGGGGAATTAACCAAGCAGCAACATGGAGAGATAGGTTATGGCAGACATACCATTTCACCTTTCCTCTTATAACTGATAAAGAATTATGAAAGTGGTAAAATACAGCACTGATCTTTGCAAACTAAAAGCTAAACACATGCTACAGTTGCTTAACAACTATCCATGTCACCCTTTGATCACAGCTCTAGCAGCCCTTTATGTAGTAGAAGTAGAAGGCTAAATTTCCTAGTGTTACTGAGCAGTGGTTTCATAAGCAACTAACAGCATGAAACAAGTCCAAAAGATAAGAAGAAAAGAAAAAGAGATTCTTGGGTGCAGGACAGAAGCAGCAATAATGGAACTTGGTGTTGCCTATATCCATACCCCCCACATCTACAGTCTTCCATTGGGCCAGGAATTTCTACAGTTCCCTAGACAGAATGATAGGTCTAGAGAGTACCAGATTTGGGAAAGCTGGTACAGACTATACTAACTAGATGAATTTGTTTCCTAAATACTAATTCCTATTTCCATGATTTGTTAAAAAAGCAGATCTTCTTAATTAAGAGGCTACTGCAAGCTTCAAACAAAATCAAATCAAACAAGGTTAAATTTAACATAATTTATGGCCTTCATCATCTACCAGCACCTTTATGTGATTGTTTCTACTCGCCAGTTCTTCTAATGAATCTGCGATCACTTCTATGTTTAAAATGTTCATAATGTGGCAGAAATTATGTCTGTAACTCTCTCTCCATCTGACCAGCAGGGGAAAATAAATAATATTGTTCAATCAGTACCCTTTCCCCTGGGGTCTACGACAACTCTTCACAGCCAACTTGCCATGGCCAACTTGCCACAGCCAACTCGCCATGACCAACTCACCATGGGACAATTCACCATGGCCAACTCACCACAGGACAAGCATTATACTAATATGGAAGAAATAGTGGAACAGAATCATTAAGAAAGGATGTCAAAGGAGTGACAGAATGAAATGTGAATGACAAAAATTAAAATATTTTAAAACTATTTTTAAACAATTAAATTGAATTGTTGAATTGTCCTGCAGTGAGTTGTCCTGTGGTGAGTTGACCATGTCAAGTTGGCCCTCTGAACTATCAAAGATTGAAGAAAAAAAAGGGAGAAGGAGAAGCAGGAGAGATTCTCCTTCTTTGTATATTCGCCTTCATTCGAAAGAGAGATTGCTTGCAAACTCATCTTCCAAGCCATGTTGCTTTGGCGGGAAGTAATATGAAAGAAGCTCAACATTAAAACATCCAATCTGCCTGGTCTCCATTTTTTCCACTGCACTTAAACGTTTATAAGGCCAGTTGAATGAGTAAATCAAAAGTTCCTGAAAAAGAGAAAACAGATTGCTCATAAACTCTCAAAACCATTGCTCTACTAAGAAAAAAAAGCTGTTTTGTTCCAGTTTCAATTAAACCATAACAGAGCCAAGGGAAAAAGGACCAAAAAACTCACCAAAATTACACAGTTGTGGAGTTGATTCCAATATGACAGAAGGTCTATGTAGATGTTTTGGGATGGAACTTCAATCAGTTCCAGCATATATCATTCATATTACCAAAACTGAACTGAGATGCAATGTGTTATTCTCTTTCTCTTTTCTTCTTACAAAACAATTTGTTTACAATTGTAAAACAAGCCATCAAAACCCTAAAAAATATAAACAAATCATATCCAATTCTTATGACTAGAATAAAAGAGGCCACACATGCAAACCACACATTTCCACATGTGTAGAAAAGAAAAGGAAGCATTTGTTTACTGTATGAATGTTTCTTCACTAAAAACTTGTTCACAGCTTTCCTCATCTGTAGTAACCTACACATGAATATAATGTAGCCACACTTAGAATATTGAATCCAGTTTATTTTGCCGTGATATCAAAAAGATGTTGAGACTCTAGAAAGAGTACAGAGAAGAGCAACAAAGAGGAGTAGGGGACTGGAGGCTAAAACGTATGAAGAAAGGTTGCAGGAATTTTGTACTTCTAGCCTAATGAAAAGAAGAATTGGGGTGACTTGACAGTAGTGTTCCAATATTTGAGGGGCTGCCACAAAGAAGAGAGAGTCAACCTAATCCCCAAAGTATATGATGGCAGGACAAGAAGCAATGGATGGAAACTATTCAAGGAGAGAACGAACCTAGATATAAGGAGAATATAAATTGAAGAAAATACAGTCAAAGCTTCATTCTGATCTTTTGCCCTCATCAAAAAACTGCTTTTCCTGAAAGTCTATAAATCTCTGGGTAGATGATTTGATGCTTGAACCCAGTGAATCTCATTGCAACTCTTTCTGGCATAGAATTCCTTTTAAATTTATTTCAACAGCTCATCAATAATTGACCAGGAAGATAGCCAATAGATAACATTCATTCTATTAAAACCGTACAAAGTGAACCGTAACCTTCTATAGACTCTTTGGGGGGAATTAAAAGCAGATTGTTGTGTATCCCCATCTTTGATCTCAATGCTTGAGTCAGCCTTTTCAGATGGATTTTTTTTAAAAGGCCTTGGCAAGGCCTTGCAATAATTGTTCAAGTAAAATCTGCTATTGGTTTACCTTTGGTACTGCCTAAGCTGACAAGTGAATAGAGGATAAGAAATGGATTTGAATCCTGTTGTTAGCTGTCAAGTTCATTATTGCAAAAGACTGGACAACTAAAAATACACTTTTCATTGGATCAGGGATAGTTAAAAACGGGGATAATTGCACAGTCTAAAAAAATTAACACAACAAAAACCTTCGGAAAACCTTACAAGAGAGGATACATGTACTCAATGTATTTATTCACACTTTACTGGCTATATCAAAAATATTTCCTCAGCATGTTTTACTTTTGTTTGTTCAAAGGTCTTTCCAGATAGAAATATTGAATGTTTGTAGTTTTTTTAAAAGTCACTTTTATGTGCAATTCTTTATTTGCTAAATCCTCATCATTTCCAAATTGGAAAGACCTCAGAGAATCATATGGGCCTGCTGTGCACTACACAAGTGTCCTTATTTGGGAGCTGGGGTTTGGGAAAGGGGGAGATAAGGGACAACACCTGCATTTTGATGTCATGGCACATTGCATTATTTCCATGGTGACATCATTATGGTTTGTACTGGATGCTTGTGTTCCTGCACCTTCTGAAGCAGCCTGCTCCTGCCTCAGACTAAAATAAGCCTTAGAAAAGACGCAGTATTACAGTGATATCTGCAAAGATGTTAAAAATGGAAACAGACACAGAAGAATAAGGCAAGTCTTACAAAAAACCCTCCAAACTCAGAAGGATGTTCCAAATTTGAATTAGGGTGCTACTGGAACAGAGTAACTTATTTAAAAAATAACATGGAAGGAATATAATGAAATTTGATATAGTAAAAAAAATCTAAGATAGCTTAAAAGACATTCACTATTCCCAAAAACCTCTAGTCCAAGAAATTGAAGTTAGATCAGCACTCTGGTCATAATCAAATTACTATAAAAATAAATGGCGTATCTAAGAAATATGGTGAGCAATAGAAGAAGAAGCATTAAAGATTGTAACCAAAATATGTCAGCAAATCTGGAGAACAACACAGCAACCACTATATTGGAAGAGCTCAATCTAAATACCAATGCCAAAAAAAAAAGAGACTTAACAGAATGTGCAAATTATCACAAAATACAGTATACTCAAGTCTACATGCTAGGAAAATAATGCTTGCAATGTCTCATAACAGATTACAGCCTTACATGGAAAGGAAGAAGCAGATATAAAAACTGGCTTTAAAAAAAGTCTGAGATTGGAGATGCCTTAGAAAAGATCAGCAGATTTTTATCAAAGTTAATTGTTTCATAAAAATAAACAATATTAGCCTTGAAAGCAATAAAGGATTTTATGTGGCCAGGCACCCAAACAATCTTAAAGTAGGGAATGGAACCATGGTATGTAGTAGGATTAAGCAATCTTTATTAGTTTTTTATTCTTTTATCTTGTCACGTGGATAAAGCCAAGGTGCTGAAGTTGAAGTTCCAGTCCAGTGGGAATAACAAAACAAATAAGGGTAGTAATCCTCCAAAACAATTTAAAAACTCAAAAGATCCATTGAAAATGCATATCCCAACTCTTGATTTTTCAAAGCAAACTTCACTGCCAATTTTTCAGTGGCAAATTGCATGGCTGACTTTTGGGGACAAACCAGGAAAAGCTTTCAAGGCTATAAACGGGGCAGTAAATGCTAGATATGCTGGCGTACAATATCAGACTCTGCACCTGGTAGCAAACTGCTCAGTTCAAGGCTTTGCAATGCACTGTACATTCCCAATCTTTCAAATCTGATCTGATTTGTCTGCAGCCAAAACAAGTGACCAGCAGATGGGAGGCTGAAGACATACTCCTACAGGCTCGTGATCTTGATTTGGTTCTGACCGATACAACTTAAACCCTAAAAAAAGCTACACAGTAATGCACTTTGTTCCTCTAGTTGCATTCCTTGGAAGAAATTCAGGCATTACCACTGAAGTAGAACAATCTAGACAATGGAAATGCAGATCAAGTTTGCACACAGCACATCATCAACATCGGAGTAGGGAAGATGAGCTTCAGTTATACAGCCAAGCTGTTTCTGAACACATCGATGCTTCGAGATGAGTGATTCACAGATATGTGTTTTCAGCTTTAGAGTCTCTCCATAATATTTGCATTTCTCATAATGCCACCCACCCAATAGAGAGCTGTTGCACCATTGATTTTAATGGAATTTAGCATTGTGCATGCTGTAGAAAGCAAATGCTAGAGAGAGAGAGAGACTAATGCAGCTGCTGGTGCATAAAATAACCCAAACCAATATTCTTTGTAATAGTCATTTGCCACAAAACCTTACTACATTTCTTGGTATGATTCCAAGATATTCTTAGTGACATTAACACAGAGATAGCTTCGTTTAAATAATTTGTTTTTCACTATAATAGCTTTTCTTGCTGTGTGAAAAAACAACAACACACAGACCTTTGAAAAGGTCCCTTTTCAGCTTAATGCTTCAAGATTATAGTACTATGTCATTATTTATGAAAGGCAACATGTGTTGCTGCAACATATGGGCTTAACATGAACACATGCTCAAGAGCAGTTTCAATGCTCAGTTAATAGAACACGAGGCATTTCCTGTTTTCTCACCTCGTCTTTGACTTCCAGGAAGGAAGTTGATACAAAATGCCTGGTTTTCCGGGACATGAGGAGCTGTCCCAGAAAGGTGGGGATCAACATATTGTTCAAAACTCCTGAGGGTAGGACAAGAAGCAATGGGCAGAAGCTCATGAAAGAGAGGTCCAACTTGGAACTAAAGAGAAAACTTCCTGACAGTGAGAACAATTAACCAATGGTTAATTAACCAGCTTGCCTTCCAGATTTGTTGGTGCACCATGGCTGGAGATTTTCAAAAAAAGATTGGACAACCATTTGTCCAGGATGATCTAAGGCAGGGGTCTTCAAACTTGGCCCTTTTATGACTTGTGGACTTCAACTCCCAGAATTCCTCAGCCAGCATGGCTGGCTGAGGAATTCTGGCAGTTGAAGTCCACAAGTCATAAAAGGGCCAAGTTTGAAGACTCCTGATCTAAGGTCTCCTGTCATGGACAGGGGGTTGTATTAAAACACCTGCAAGATCCTTGATTCTATGAAACAAACAAACAAACAAACAAACAAATAAATAAATCACCCAGCTGGTTTTGTGCTCAGAGCTGCACTAGTACTCACAGTCTCCCAGTTTCTAGCCTGATGCCTTAACCGTTACTCCAAACTATGCTTTTAACACATTTCAATTTTCCGTTTAATTGTCTTAGTTATATTATTTTGATTTCCTTTATAGCTTGAATATCATAATTAGTCAAAGATGAAAATCTTATTACAATTATAACATAAAATAATACCATAAATAAAATTCAGAATGCTTTTATTATCTGATTATTTTCATGACTCTCTTTTCCCTACTATAAGAAAATATTTCTCATGGTTTTTCTAAAAATAGGCAATCTCATACTGATTCCTAACTATACCGATGTATCTATGGGAGTTTCTTTTATACCTACTTCATTTTTCAAAAGCCAATTTGTTCCTACTGTCAGTGCAATATTGGCCTTTCACATCCATTTCTGACTATTGTTTTTTCTCTCCCGCTTCTTTTCATTCCCCTTTTTATTGGCATCTATTTTGCTTGGCTGAACTGTATCTGATTCCAAAGTAGCAAAGTCAAGAAAGGTCATTTCAATAACAACCAGAGATTGAAAATTCTCTTTTCCTATTTGCTGGCAGGAAGTTGGTCTTCTGGAAAATTTCCTATTGCTTACCTTCCCAATATTTTATTTATTTGTTTTCTTGCTCTTCAAAAGTTGTCTGGCGTTCCTAGACTAGTCTATGAACATTCAGTTATTCTAAAAATGTGTCCCTTTTCTCTGCATCTTTAAGTCGTTGGTTTGAAAAATGCTGAATTAGACAATTAAATGTTTTTATTTCAAACAACAGTAACACTATTTAGTGAGAAAAAAATCCATACAATAAAAACCTCTTCTTAAAATGCATATTTTAAAACTTATATATATATATAAGCATATATATATATATAAGCATATATATATATAAGCATATATGTTTTCTGAGGTTTTCACAGGTGTTTGTATGTAGGTCTTTGGTAATTCGGGTTTTCTCCCGCGTAAAATTGGAAGTGTCTTGGCGACGTTTCGACGAAGTCTCATTCGTCATCTTCAGGCTGGTGTCTCTTCGGCCTCGTGCTTCTAGGAGCTCCTAGAAGCATGAGGCCGAAGAGACACCAGCCTGAAGATGACGAATGAGACTTCGTCGAAACATCGCCAAGACACTTCCAATTTTACGCGGGAGAAAACCCGAATTACCAAAGACCTACATAAGCATATATATATATATAAGCATATATATATATATATATATATATATAAGCATATATATATAAGCATATATATATATATAAGCATTGCTAGGCATGGAAATTGGGACTGAAATCACTCCTGCATGAGGGAGGGTATACAATATTACTGGCTTCCTATCTAGAGAAAAACTCAGATAATGTAGTGGTGTGTAGAATGGATAGAGAGACAAGAAAGACGGGTTAAAAGGCTAAATAGGAAGGGAGGGGGGTTGACCCTCCAACAATCCTGCAAATCAAAATTATCCAAAGAAATGGCATCACAGGCAATATGAGACTTGGAATTATCAGTAATTCTTCATATAATCTATGTGGCTTAATGCCATTACTAATAGCTTGTTTTATATTTTTCTAAATCCTGATTTTTAATTTTTATTTCATTATAGAAAGGTCAGCTGTGAAGAAGACTTTTTAATGCAATGCAATAATAAGAACAGTTTATTTAGAATTGATCTCTAGTCTTCCAATTATAAATGCTACATTGAAGAAGGATCTTGTATCATTGCGGGTGACTTCTAGGGGGAAAAAATAGCAGACTGAAGACAGCTCCATGAAAAGCAGAGCTAATGACTACAGTGGAAGAAAGAGCCAGTGAGTAGACCAGCTCTTCAATAATTCCTTTTGAGACAAGAAGAGGACTTGAGATTGCCCAGAAGTGCTCCAGACAACTGGTCCTTAAACGTTGTTTATATTTGTTGTGATGAAGGTACAAATAACCTCTTTATTTAAATTTAAGTAGTCCACAGAAGGGATGTGGGCATGGCAAATGTCTCAGAAGGGACCTTCCCTAGCTTTTTGGGCTGTAAAGACGAGGGGGGAGAAATGTACTTTCGGACTTGCAAAATTGATGTCAACCTTGCAAGGTAGTGCAGACAAGAAACTCATCCAGATGAACTATTTCAACTGTATTGTAAGCTGACATTACAATAAAAGGATCTTTCTTGTAAGTCTGAAAGAAGAATGGGGATACCCCCTAAAGTTTCACTAAGCAGAAAAACAGCATGAGAATAGAATGTATCTTTCATTAGATGTACTTTGATGGATTTTTAAAATGTTTTTGTGGAAGTAATTTAACTTAGCTTTGGCTGAAGCTGCATGTACATGGAGAATGAAAGAATATGGGATGGTTAGAAATATAATTAAGAGTCAGCAATTTCCAGATAGTAACCCCTCATGTCCTCTTATTGGATAGTAATGATTTATTATCATGTGCCGATTCTTTTTTTCATTTGTGCCATACAAAAGTTAAAGGGATTGTTAATTAATACATTCTTTTAGTCTGAAGGAATTCAGTTGTCTGCAAACTATATTTCTGGCAGAAAGCTTATTTGCTTACTTTTCTCCGTCAAAGATTTAAAATGGACTCAAGGGTCTTCATTAAAATTGAGGGAAGAAATATAACAGTTTTCCCTATACACAATTCCACACATCTTGATTGAATACTCAAATGTGTAATTGTTATTTCAAACATGACGTAATGCAGAAGGAACTGTTTTGGTTTACTGAAACTGGAAATCATTTCATTTAAGCTATGGTTAGTTTCTTCTAGAATACCAAGTAAATCTTAGGCTTTGGAATCAAATTACATGAGTTGCAGAGAATGGAATACATTGAGAATTATGATCAGGATCTAAACTTATTGTGAATATCATCTGAGTTTTTTCAAAAAGCTGCATCATTCTAAATCTATGTGGTCTTCTTTATTGGGCTAATCTGTTTACTTGTAGCTCATATTCTGAACCCAGTGTTTTCATTTTTGATGATAGAACGGCATCACTTTGATTTATTAGATCTTTCTCTTTTCCCTCCAATGTATTTATTTAACTAGGCTTATGTGCCCCTCCAATCAAACCTGTCCTTGAGTAGTTTACAAACCTCCCCAAACATCGATAAGATTAAAGCTGTAACATAATAATCTAAACTAAATAATCTAATCAGCTGTCAGAGGAGCTTTGGGTTACATCAAGAGACGTATCATGTTGTGATGGAAGGAAGAAATACCTTCTCTCTGTGCTGCATTGGTCAGAAAGACATCTGGAATAAGGTGTTTAATTCTGATTGTCACGATACAAGAAGAATGTTGAGGAACTGGAAACAGAGCCAAGAAAAGCCACTATGGACAGATAAGTATTGGAGATTAAATGTTATGAAGAATGTTGAAAGAATTGGGTAATAATATGAGAATATTTGTAGCTCAGGGCTCAACTGTGGGGTCCTTGGTGCTCTCTGACTTGGTTGTTTTCTTGCAGATATTTCATTACTCAACTAAGTAACATTATCAGTGCTAGAACTGTGAATGTTTAGCCTGAAGAAGAAAAGGATAAGGCACTGTTTCTTAACCTTGACAGCTTGAAGATATGTGGATTTCAACTCCCAAAACTGCTGGCTGGGGAATTCTGGGAACTGAAGTCCACATCTTCAAGTTGCCAAGATGGAGAAACACTGAGCGAAAGGGATACATGATAGCAGCTTTCCAAAAATTGGAGTGCTGTCACAGCATGGAGAGTTGGATTTATTGGTCATACAATAGTTCTTAACATTAATACAAGATTCACTGGGTGGAAACTTTGTCACCTAACAACTGCAGTGGAGTTGATGTAAGTCTGGTACAGTCATGCGATGTATCACTTAATGACCACGTTGCTCAGCAACAGAGTTGTCAGTAACAACTGTGGCCATTAAGTGAGGACTACCTGTGGTAAATAATGACTGTATCCTTGATAGACTTTGTACAGGCAACATACAAGGGATTAATGCAGTGAGGATGTGGGTTTATCTCCAAATTATACCACCCAGCCCCCCTGCCTTAGAAATCCATAGGCATGTCCCACTTTCAAATGTATCAATTTATTAAGCTGACAGTGATAGCTGGGTATGGTCTAAAATTATGTTTTGTGCATCTGCTTTCAATATGTATTGAAAGATTGGACAAGGCTAAAAGCTGATTATAGTTTGCTCTCTTATCTGATAGATCAGGACCCATGGATAGTGTCTGTTCTGCTTAAAGACCCTTGAATTGCCTTGGTTCTGATTTTGGACAATGATATATATGAGTGCCTCCTGCTTTTGTGAAAGAAAAAAATTATTGGCCACTTTCCCCTAAAATTTCCTCATATTTGTTTCAAAATACCTTTTGATTTTCTGAGACTTCTTAGTTTTAGTATTCATTAAATGTTGCTGAGGGCTCTGTGTTGTTGCCAATCCTATTATTATGTGCTTTTACTGTGGCAGTACTTTAATTATGTAAGCTGCTTTTGAACTCATTTTTGTGGAAGGATATGATAGAAATAGTAGAAGAGAGGAATAAATTGTTCTGACTGGCCAGGGCCAGAGTAAGTTCTCATAAATGATGTTGCATTTTAAAGAATAGATTAGGCACATGAAAAACATTCCTAATCCCCCTTTGGCCTGTTTGATGTCTGTTACATTCCACTTTATGCTTGCTTGCTACAGAAATTGCATAAATTCATGCTCTCTGCATCTGGAGCTGTGGATGGCAAAAGGGATTCTGCAAGAGTTGATGAAATTAATTTCTTATTTTCTCTCACCCAACGTGTTTTTATGTAGGATATCTTTAGACACTGGTTCCTTTTCACCTCCCATGTACCCAAATATTTGATATGCTTTCCCTCAGATTGAACAGTATATCAATAATGTTAAAAATACCAAATCGAACACCTGGCTAACTGTACAATGAATCATCCTCAGCCTAATATGTGTGGATAAGTGAAGTGGCAAAACCAGGAGATAGTAGAAGACAAAGAATTGGAGAAAATCACAAAGCATCAAGAACTGAAAATTGAAGTTGAAAGATTGTAGCATAATCCAGCTGTGGTGGTCCCAGTGGTTATTGGCATACTCAGTGCCATGCCAAAATATTTTGGACAGCACTTTGAAAATCTAGGCAATGACAAAATTTCTGTTAATTGCAAAAGGCCACACCGCTTGGATCCACACATACATTACAATATCCTAGATACTTTGAAAGAATTCTATGTGTATGGCCAATTCCAGTTAAAAATGGGCAGCTGTGACTTCATGTTTAATAATAATAATAATAATAATAATAATAATAATAATAATAATAATAATAATAATAATAATAATAATAATAATAATAATAATAATAATAATAATAATAATAATAATAATAATAATAATAATACATTATGGTATGAAATATTTGTCTACTATATGTAGATGAATGCTATCTAAATGAGATGCAAAACATATAAAGAATGGTTGTTGGATTTGGGTATGTCTATATACAAATGCTCAAAGCTTGGGGAACAAACAGGGTGAACTAGAAGCAATAGTACACGAGCTCGGGTATGACATAGTTGGCAGCAACAGAAACCTGGTGGGATGAAATTCATGACTAGAATGTACTGATGGATGGATACAAATTGTTCAAAAGAAATAGATCTACAAAAAGAGGAGGGGGAGTTGCACTATATGTAAGAGAACAGTACATATCTACAGAAATGCACATGATCAAAGATAAAATCCCTCCAGAATGTATACGGGTCAATATAAAAGGGAAAAAAAGTGACATTGCCATAGGTGTGTATTACAAGCCACCCAACCAATAGAAGAAATAGATGGACTCTTTGCCAGCCAGTTAACAAATGTGTGTAGGAAGCATACCACAGTATTAATGGGAGACTTCAACTATTCAGATATCAATTGGGAGACCAACTCTGCAGCAAGTGGAAGATCAAACAGATTCCTAACCAACCTAGCTGACAACTTTGTCATCCAAAAGGTAGAGGAGGGAATTAGAAATAAAGCTATACTTGACCTAATTCTTACTAATAGTGAAGAAATGATAGAGGGAGTTGAAGTTGCTGGAACCTTGGGTAAAAGTAACCAAGTCATACTGGAATTCAATATAATGCAAATACAGGCAATAGAAAATTCAACCAGTGTCTTGAACTTCAAAAGAGCTGATTTTAACAAACTCAGAGAGAACCTAGGAAAGATTCCATGAATGAAAATCCTAAAGGGGAAAACAATTCAAGAAGCATAGGAAAAACTCTGAAAATTGCTATCATAAAAACTCAGTCTAGCACAATGCCACTGAAAAAGAAAAACAAGAAATTCAAGAAGAAACCAGCATGGCTGCACAAAGATCTCTCTGACAAACTGAAAGATAAAAAGGACAAGTACAAAAAATGGAAAGAGGGACACATAACTAAGGCTGATTATCAGCAGACAGCCAGAATATGCAAACATGAAGTCTCAGAATGAACAGAGACTTGCAACAGAAATCAAGGACAATAAAAAAGTTTCTTTGAACATATTAATAACAAGAAAGAAGTTAAGGAAACTGTAGGTCCACTAAAGAGAGAAGATGGCAAGGAAATAACAGACAGTAGGGAGAAAGCAGAGCTGCTTAACTCATTCTTTGCATCACTGTTTACACAAAAAGAAATTATAGTCCAACATACCAAAAAAACTACTGCAAAAACAAACTAGAAATAAAAATTAAAATAAGCAAGAAAATGGTAAGAGAACACCTATCTGACCTTGATGAATATAGATCACCGGGACCCGATATATTACATCCCAGAGTTCTGAAGGAGCTGGCAGATGTTATCTCAGAACCATTACATCACATCTTTCATAAATCCTGGAGACCGGGGAAGTACCTGAGGATTGGAAAAGGGCTGGTATGGTTCCTGTTCTGTTTCTTGCATTGGTAGGCATTGAAGAGGCAGGACTTTCAACAGGTACTTCTTTATTCAATGTTAAACAGAACTCAGAACAAAATGGCTCCGCCCCTTTTTATACATTCAGCCTGGGGCGTCGTCAGCCAATCATTGCAACGTATTTTCCCGCTCAATTGCATGCTAGTTATTTTTGCAGACAGCAAGTCTGACCCAGCAGGCCACATGGTCTGCTGGGTGTTCCAGTGCAGCTCCCTGCACCTGTTCTCAATTAAGCCCAGTACATAACAGTTCCCATCTATAAGAAAGGGGGGGGGGAACCTAGGAAACTACAGACCAGTCAGCCTAACATCAATACCTGGGACGATCCTGGAAAAGATAATCAAAAAACAGATCTGCAAACAACTAGAAGCAAACAAATTTATAACTAGTAGCCAGCATGAGTTTGTTAAAAACAGATCATGCCAAACCAATCTTATTTCATTCTTTGATAAAGTGACTAAAACAATAGACCAGAGAAATGCCATTGACGTAGTATACTTAGATTTCAGTAAGGCATTTGACAAAGTAGGCCACAACCTACTTCTTGGTAAGCTAGAAAGAGGCAGAATATCACTACCAGATGGATCTGTCAGTGGCTGACAAACCGTACTCAACGAATAGTCCTCAACGGCACTACATCCACATGGAGAGAAGTAAGCAGTGGGGTATCACAAGGCTCTGTCTTAGCCTAGTAGTGTTCAATATCTTCATAAATGACTTAGATGAGGGAATAGGAGGTGAACTCATCAAATTTGCAGATGACACTAAACCGGCAGGAATAGCCAACACCCCAGAAGACAAGCTCAGGATCTAAAAAGTTCTTGATAAACTTGAACAATAGACCCTATCCAACAAAATGAACTTTAATGTGGAGAAAAGCAAAGTTTTATATTTAAGCAGGAAAAATCAAAAGTATAAGAACAGATTAGGCAAGACCTGGCTCAAAAACAGTAACTGTGAGAGGGACCTTGGAGTCCTAGTGGATGACCACTTGAATATGAGCCAGCAGTGTGCAGCAGCAGCTAAAACAGCTAATACAATCCTGGGTTGTATAAACAGAGGCATAGAATTCAAGATCACATGAAGTATTAGTACAGCTTTATAAAACCCTAGTAAGACCACACCTGGTATACTGCAGCCAATTTTGGTCACTATATCACAAAAAAGATGTTGAGAGTTTAGAAAACATTCAGAGAAGAGCAACTAAGATGATCAAAGGCCTGGAGACTAAAACATACGAAGAATGGCTGCAAGAATTGGGTTTGGCTAGTTTAAAGAAAAGAAGAAATAGGGGTAACATGATAGCAGTAGTCCAGTATTTGAGGGGCTGCCACAAAGAAGAGGGGGTCAAATTATTCACCAAAGCACAAGAAGGCAAGACAAAAAACAATGGTTAGAAACTGATCAAAGAGAGAAGCAACCTGGAATTAAGGAGAAAGTTCCTAACAGTGAGGACAATTAACCAGTGGAACAGCTTGCATTCAGAAATCGTGGGCGCTCCATCACTGGAGATTTTTAAGAAGAGACTAGACAGTCACTTGTCTGAAATGGTATAGGTTCTCCTGCTCGAGCAGGGGGCTGGACTAGAAGACCTCCAAGGTCCCTTCCACCTCTATTCTATTCTAATGAAAAGAAGGACTAGGAGTGACATGATAGCAGTGTTCCAATATCTCAGGGGCTGCCATAAAGAGGAGGGAGTCAAGCTATTCTCCAAAGCACCTAAAGGCAGGACAAGAAGCAATGGATGGTAACTAATCAAGGAGAGAAGCAACCTAGAACTAAGAAGAAATTTTCTGACAGAGCAATTAATCAGTGGAGCGACTTGCCTCCCGAAGTTGTGGATGTGCCAACAGCGGAAGTTTTTAAGAAAAGATTGGACAACCATTTGTCTGAAATGGTATAGGGTTTCCTGACTGAACAGGGGGTTGAACTAGAAGACTTCCAAGATCCCTTTCAACTCTGTTATTCTGTTCTTTTAAAAATGCAACAGGTGACTAGTCCTCACAGCTGCATGAATAAATGGCTGCTTTAAATAACAAGTTGCTTCTATCAAATCAAACTCTTTGTCTTTTCTAATGGGAAACACCTCTTAGACACACGTGTTTTGGGGGGAAAGGGGGGCAAATAGTGTGATACAAGTTCTGCCTCTTGACACTTCTGTGAGTTATCACATTGTCCACTACAAAATGTTACAGTTCATATTTAGAAGTTATGAGTTACATTTTGCTATTTTGGCACTGTGATGGTTAAGAATAAGTATCCATAACTTAGGGGGAAAGGGTGTTTTCATTCTCTGATTTCATTAACTGTGGATGATTGGGAATAAACTTGGATTAGTTTAGAGGAAAGGAAATTGTGTAAAGTCTAAAGTTTTGCATGAAATTGGGCACTTGCTGACTAGGAAGATAACAGAACAAAGAGTACTGCTTAAATGCTCTTTCAGCAGAATGTAATAACACTGAAACATATTAATAAATCCAGCATTTTTCCTTCAAAAGCTTGTTTATTTGTAATTGACTCTAAAACACAATTATATGTGCTGTACTACTAAAGTGTTCACTCTATAAAAGGCAGCATTTTAGGGATACAATAACAACAAAAACAACAATACAGATATAAATTGCACAAGATAGCAAGTTTGATCCTAAAAAGATTACAGTGATTTTTTTCAATTGTATTTCCAGAAGCATTGAAAATTGCATTTGTACAAGACATCTAGTATCAAACAAAGACATACACACAGAGAGAGACAGAATACTTCATAATCTCAGTACATATTGCATTGTTTATTTTGCTTTTATACAACTCCAGCAGGGTGTAGGAGAACTTTTGAGAGGATTATGATGAAAACATATGACCAATAATTTTCAGTGGGATCATCCATTTTCGGTCCTGAGTTATCAATTTGTGGTATCGATATAAACCACAGTATTGCTTTTTTGAAAGTGCAATCCTCCAAAATAACAGGATTCGAATGGCATAGTAGATCAAGTGGATGCTTATTTTCTGAGCTAGCACAGCACGATATGCTGATAATTTTGGAATATCTAGACATTTCTAGGCATTGAGTGTGTATATAGGATCTCACTCATCTTACATGGACCATTATATATGAGCAATGTAGTCTATGCTAATATGGACAGAATATATTGACACAAGAGAGACATTGGAGGAACCTACACTGCATTTTGCTTATGTTACTTTTGTTTATTTACAGTAGATCAATGATTCTTGCTTTCCCTAAGGATGTGGGTCAATTCAAATGCTAATTTGTAGTGTAGTTGTAGTATAGAATGTAGTGTCCTGGAACACAGGCACAATATCTGTATTTAAGTTCATATATACATATTTATATAATCCCAACTCTTTCTTCTGGTAGTTGTGATGAAGATAATTCTAACCCACCACATTTCTCTCTTTTTCTTTCTTATAGGTCCCATTCATATAATATCAATATTTTCTCCTCCACCAGCAATTAGGATTCTATTGGCTGTTTTTCCCCTTTTCCTGCCCTCAATTTTAAATATTTTTGAACATTTAATATGGAAAGGTATTTAGAAAGTACTGTCATATAGTCAGTCAATTGACCTAAAACATCATCTATATTTGGAGTTTTCATCAGATTAATGAAAAAAGCACAAGGATATCATGACACTAACAGCGCCTCTTATACCATCTAGGTGTCTATGGAGATTCTCAGTCATCCAGGTCACAGTTGTCCCAAAAGTGCTTTTTCAAAAGGCAACTGGACTTTCTTTGTTTTTGCTTGAAAACATTTCGCTTCTCATTCAAGAATGCTTCTGATGAACTGAAGAAGCTTCTTGGATGAGAAGTGAAATGTCTTCAAGCAAAAACACACAAAGTCCAGTTGCCTTTTGAAAAAGCACCTTTGGGACCGTATATGGGTGTTTAATATCATAAAAAGGCTAGAGCTTGTGTTGTGAAAATGCAATACATATTTTTCCATTTGCTCTACCCTTGGGCACTCATGCATTTGACCATCAAGTTTCTCCAATTTGTTTAATACGTGGGCGTAAATGGGTTTCTCCATCTGTTATGAACCGAATCAAACTGCCAATGGATTGAGTTCTCCTCCTTTCTCTCTTTTGCCCCAAACATGCCTTAATTAAGAAAGAAATGACTGAACTCACCCCAAAATAGTTGTAATATTAACAGTTTTTTTCAAAATGTAGAAATGTAGTAGATTCAGCACTGTAGTAGATTCCACCACATGACTTATTTACTAGACCAATGTTACTATACTGAAGTTGCCAGAAATGTTACTGAAAGACAGTAATTAATTAAGGACTACTTTGTAATATTTGGTCTGCTTTTATTTACTGGACACATGTTTTAATTACACATGGGTAATTTCATAATTATCTTTCTTTGAAGCAGAGTGTCACGATTCCAAGCTCTAGTCAAGCTACATCAAAATAATAATCCAATTAAACAGCACCAGCAATAGTAATGGGTCTATTGTTTAGTTAATAATTTCCATTACAGATGGTACAGTAACTAATTCACTATGCTATTTTCTCAGTTTTTATATGGAAATGTGGGAAATGTTGATCAAGGTATTTAGGGAATATTTTTTAAAAAATATAAGGCTTAATACATCTTTGACTTAATAACTATTCCTTTAAAATAAAATTTGTGTAATGAATTAAGTGCCTCAAAAGGTAACTGAGTAAGCAGACAAGCAGAACTCATAGAAAGAAAGGAAAACAAAGAAACACAGAAGAAATATTTATATTCTTCAGTGTTTCATTACAATAGGAAGTGGTAACTTCTTTAAAGTTTGAGCTGTACTTCAGGAAGAATTTGATGAGAGCAGATAAAACATTCAGCTTAATAAAAGGAATTAACAGAGAATAGCAGAACAATAGTGGTTTAGAAAATCACAATATTACCCGATAAGAAGCCAAATTTAGTTTTATATATGAAATGCTATTGTAAAACCATTATTTTCTTCCTTAAAGCACGGAATCAGAAAACAATATAGAAAAATAAACTGTAATCTCAGACTTATATTTAAATATAAGTCTTTATCAAGGAAAGCCTTCTACCTATTTTCTCCTTTACATTTAAAACCAAACATTCAGCTCTCTTAACCATGACCTGCCTTACACTTTTCTTTAGACAACTTAGACAAGAAATGAGTTAGTATATGTGTGCACTTAACAAGTACAGAACACATGCACATAATTAGAAAATATAGTCAATCAAGGAACTTTCCTATTAGAGGTTCAAAACCACAGGAAACCATCCTGTAGCTTTTCAAATCCTTTACCAACAGCCAGGAACTAAATGGATATTATGAATATTGTATGAACCCAATAAACATTTATTTTGCAAAACTAAGTAAGGCTCAAGGCAATAAATTACTTATTCAAAATACAATTCCAATTATTCCTTTTTTTTTTAAGTCCCAGGAAATTACAACCAGCCATGGGAACTACTGATGGGAGTTAACTAATACTATTTTGTGTAATGTGAAGAATATTGCATTCTGCATGTACTTAAAATTATACTGATTTTGTAAATCTGCCCTTCAGAAGCCATATCTGGAAGTCAGTGGCACAGATCTCATCTTTGCTGGGGAAATGCTGTATCAGCTATGGTCCTGCATTTGTAGCGTAAAAAATATTGATTTGCCAATTATTTGAAGATTGCAGCTAAATAACATTATGCAGCACTTCCTATCCAAAGGCAAAAAGGTGCCAAGTCCATGTTCTCATTCTTGTGTGCTTTGAAGCATCTTATTGACTTCAGACTTGAAACCCTGCACAGCTTTACAAAAAGCACATGAAGCACTTTTGAACTCTTGAGAGCTATACAGGTAGTCCTTGACTTACAACAGTTCATTTAGTGACCATTCAAAGTTACGATGACACTGAAAAAAGGACTTACGGTCCTTTTCACACTTGTGACCATTTCCCCATGGTCACGTGATTGAAATTCAGATGCTTGGCAACTGACTCATATTTAAAATGGTTGCAGTGTCCCCGGGTCACCTGATCACCTTTTGTGATGTTCTGACTAGCATACTCAATAGGGAAGCTGGATTCGCTTAACAACCGGGTTACTAACTTAACAACTGCGTTGATTTGTTTAACAAGTATGGCAAGAAAGGTCATAAAATGGGCAAAAAGTCACTTAACAACTGTCTCACATAGCAATGGAAGGTTTGGGCTCAATTGTGAAGTAAGTCAAAGATTACGTGTATACCAATCTTTTGTCTTTCACATACTTTCACTACAGTTCCTGTTCCCATTATCGCCAGCTAGTTTTGACTATTTGGTCTACAGTTTATGGGCTAAAAGCTGTCTAGATATAATAGTCCAAGGTAGCTAGAAGAATCCAGTTTGGGAAAGGTTATGTTATATGAATGGCAAGCTTTATTATTTGAATGACAAGCTTATTAGAACTAGATCCAGTTCAAACACACTAGCAGATAAAATATTATATAAAATGGGAGAGAAAGAGAGAGAAGCAGAAATCCCAGCTCCAAATTTTGGATCTGCTGGTGACTCCCACTAAATGAGATACACTTTATTTGGACTTTTGGTTAGTTGCCTTGACTTTTAGTTAGTTGTTAAGTGTCCTTGTTAGGAGGGGGAAAGTGTTGATTTAAAATGTGTTTTGAAATCGAGAGAGGTTATTTTAGACTCACAGCAAACTATTTCAATTATACCACAAACATTCTCAGTTTGAACCAGCCCTCTTAGGATGAAACAGCCCATTTTGAACTCAAACTGCTGCATTTGAAAAAAAAAAGTGTGCACTACTTGGTTTGTCTAAATCAGATTGACATGAAATTCAGAAGTGAAGAGCTTGTCAAAGTTATAACCACTAAATTAGATGATTGGGTATACCATGTTTCCCCCAAAATAAGACCAGGTCTTATATTAATTTTTGCTCCAAAAGATGCATTAGGGCTTGTTTTCTGGTTAGGTCTTATTTTCGGGGAAATACGATACTAAATGCGTCCATCTAGCTGACGATCTTAACTGGGGCTTATTTTTGGGGTGGGGCTTATATTATGAGTGTCCTGAAAAAAATCATGCTAGGTTTTATTTTCCAGTTGGGTCTTATTTTGGGGAAAACACGGTATCAGTTCCTTTCAGCACAATGGTTTGTAGCTTTCCTCCTCCAACTTGAGGTTCTCCCTATGTGTTGGGCTACCTCCAGGATTCTTATTTTGATTCTAATACATCTGGAAGGAACCGGTTTGGGAAAGATTGCCAAAACCCCAAAGATATCTTTATTTACAAGGCTGAGGAGGAATCTTTCTGATCTTGATAGCAACAATTCTATGAAGTTTTTCTGAAACTTTAAAATGGGAAGTATAGTGACCTTTAGACAACTGCCTGAAGAGGAGTACGGCTCTTCAGAATAGATGGAGTCTATTCTAACAATATTCTGACATGTTTGGTGACAACTTGACTACCCATAAAAGGTGATAATTTGAATGAATATCAGCATGTTATTTTGAAACCTGTATTTTGAGGAAACAAGGCCAGTTGAGGGAAGAGTAATTCATAAATCTATGTAAATAACCGGATTATATACAGGTAGTCCTTGACTTACAACCATTCATTTAGTGACCATTCAAAGGTATGATGGTACTGAAAAAACAGTGACTTATAACTGGTCCTTGCTCTTACAAGTGCTGCAGTGTCCTTGCGGTCACTTGATCATGATTCAACCAGCATGCATTTTTTTTACAATGGTTGCAGCCTCCTGGAGTCATGTGATCACCATTTGCAATCTTCCCAGCTGGCTTCTGACACGCAAAGCCAAGGAGTAGAGCCAAATTCACTTAAAGACCTCATAATTTGCTTAATGACCATGGCAAAAATGATCACAAAATGAGGTGCAATAATGTGATGACTCATTTAATGACCCTATTGCTTAGTATTGGAAGTTCCGGTCCCAACTGTGGTCATAAATCAAGGACTACCTATGTGGACTCTAGCACCCTTGGATCCAGTTGCTTAATGTTCAGACTTGCTTGCTGTGATCTGACTACTGTAATGCATATATCTAGGTATGATGCCTGTATTGCTAGATGCTATTGCTAGTTTTATACTTCCATGCAGTACCAGGGTTCTGCAAATCTAATACACCTGTATTTGTTGCTGGTGGTCTATAAACCAAATTAGCCATTTTGCACATACACGATTCCCTTTTCCTTAATTTGGACTGTAAGTGTGCTTAAGTGTGTTTGTGCAAAGGATTTTGTGCAAAAGTATTGTGATTACATGCACGCATGAAGAATTTTAAAAGCCAACTAAGAACTCAGCCAAAAAAGAGTGCTGCCATCATGCAGGTCGATTTCATCGCCTGAAAAATTCAGCCCTTGAGTTCATTTGTTTTCTAAACTCAATCCCAGATTTGCATTCAGAGTTGTCAATCTGCTTTATTAATGGTAAGCTGTCGTGGCATTTAGCACTTTAAATCAAAAGGCTATGGATGCAGGCTTTTAGCATAGTTCGGTGATCACTGGGCAAATCAGCATGGACAGCTCCTTCTTCAAGAGAAAGAGGTCCTTTAAGTTGCACATAAAACCAGGCGCTCTGCTTTTATCGCGGTGGCCTTGCACTGCAGACACAGTCGCAACGTTCATGATGCTCCAGTTGAATATCAATCAGTGCCATATTGTGCTTAGTTTTGCCCCTCCTCCTGAGATGACCTCCTTCAGGGATAAATCTCAGCACCTAGTTAGATTTTTTAAAAAAAGGAATCAGAAGATAATTAGAATATGTAGGAACCTTCTAGGTACATCACCTCACAATAATGTAGAAAGGTAATAATATTCTTCTTCAGGATTTGACTACATATTGATCTTGTACATCTCTAGTTCAAGTTAAAAAGAAGCTTTTTCCCATCAACTTATCCTCCAGGTATTTTTGAAGTATAGGAAAGGGGAGGCTTTGACTGCAAGACTTGGATTAATTTCAAGATAATTTCATCAATTTTGAAGTGATCAGTCAGAATGTTTAGTAAAAGTGATTTGTCTGTTCCCTGGTAATCATTTTTAGGAAAGCAGAAGAGGGAGAAAAAAAAAGGAGAAGAAAAGAGAAAGGAGGAGGAGGAGGAAATGGAGGAGGAGGAGGTGGTGGTGGTAATTGGGATAAAAAATGAGGAGAGAGAGAGAGAGAGAGAGAAATGATGCCTAATTATTACAAAATCTCTGCTTGAGGCATCTTTTTCCACAACTGAAAAAGATAAGAGAAGATGTGTTTGGTAACTATAACTAGTTTGGAACTTCATAATTTTCACTCTCACTCATCATTTCACCAATCTCTTCTTTGGGATATAAATAGGGCAAATTGGTAATGGAGACAAAGATGCTTCTTTGCTAGAAACAAAGAAGAGTTTGGTTCTTTGGAAGTTTTAACCTGGTTTCCTGCAGTGAATAAGGGATTAAATTTGGTGGCTTCATTGACCTATGATTTTAATCATCTCATCTCCAAAAGGAAACTGTATAATTGAAAAGAAGATGGGTAAGGATAACCAAAATAGTCAAGGGACTGGAACAATCCCCCTATGAAAATGATAGCAGTTTTCAGACTTTGGTTAAAAGTTTGTATATGTGTATGTGTGAAGGTAGCAACCATCAATGATCTTAGATGTGAGGCACAAATGCCAGGTCTAAAGAATTACTACAGTAAATAACTTTGGAGCCCATAAGAAAACATTCTTCTCACAATCCCTTAATATATCAAAGGCCATATCAGTCCTGAATGTGGACCCATGATAATAAAACTGAGATGGAAAGTACAACTGGTATGCCAGGTTTATAGGGATATAAAATATTATGATGTCCTTATACGTTCCCATAGAATTGACAATATAGAAGAAGGAGAAAAATATGAGCCTGTCCAGAATTTCTGCCTTGTGACTCTACTGAAAACCCTGAAGGGTTTTACTTAGATACTTTCCTTTAGTGAAGAATTAACTTGACATACAAACTCCATCACTCTTTATATTTCTGTTCCTCTTAAAAAAAAAAATCACCTTTTTGATTTACTAGTGAGGGTTGAACATTCCACTGAATGAATTGCTGATTTTTTAAAATGAAGTTTATATGGAAATTAATTAAATTTGAGGCACAGAGTTGAAATTGTGTTGAGAATTGTGGTTTATCATTAGGGCTGATAAACTAGAGATCAGTTGTGTCAATCTTTTCCTAAAGTGAAGCTGGCCAGCACAAAGAAGGTTGCTGGAGAGCATCGCACTAACACAACAAGGAAGGACAAGTATATCTAAAAAACATATTGTTTTAGCAACATGTGTCTAGTAAATTAATGCAATATGTTGCTTATGAACATTTTGGACCATGTAAGATTGAAAAAAACAATACTCAACCTGAAGAAGACTACATGTTATTTCAGTATTGACTAGTTTCCTTCCAGATCTGGAATAAACAGAATCTTATCCATTCATAATTAGGGATTTCAGTGTTATAGAATTTATAATAGTCTATAAAGTTCTGATAGTATAAGGCTGCCCAACTCAGACAGTATGACTCTGGGCAATGTACAAATAAAGACACAATAAATCAAAAAGGAGAAAAAAGAAATAAAACCATCTAACAACAAACAGACAATATCTAAATACAAAATATAAAATGTAAAATGGTGACCGAGCACGCAACAAAACAACCACAAGGTGGACTTCCACTCAACCCGGGCATAAATGTTGGTTATCTCATGGGCAGATAATTTCAGACATTTCCCCATAGTTCTATCATGCTCCTTAACATTTTTTAATGCTCTTCTCATCCCTCATTCCTCCAGGATACTTCTCACAATCCCTAGCTTACCCTTTTTCTCTAGATGGGTAGGGACAGTTTCAGAGAAAGCAATGGTCCACAGCCTTCCTTTTGAATTTTCTAACAATGCCTTTGGGAACTGAATAGTGGCATACTGGCATTGCAATATGTCTAATTATTATTGCTTTATATTTTATTTAAAGACCAGTAGCTTTCAAGAGTATTATCAACAAGACTTTTATGTGCAGGTATTTCTATCTTTTCTAACCATAGCGTAATTGTGACTTGCCTTTCTCTTGCAGCACAGTTCCTTCAAAACCTTTGAATGCCTGATATAATAATAATAATAGCTACATGGATAATAACCAGCACATCAGCAACCCAGCTTCTCAGCTGGTCCTTTCCCCTCTTTAAGATATTGAGAAAAAGGATTTTCATCTGCCATGTATGTAAGGTTAATTCTGAAGAACAAGTCCCTTGTGGAACTGGCATATCCTCCTGTTTAGATAGTTATATTGATTCTAAGATACAAAGGAAGTCAGTGCACTGCAGACAGTTATAAAAAAGTGGCTAGATTAATATGGAGCAAAGGTAATGAAGAATAGTTTGTTTTAGAATACATGCACACACATATACACACATAATACATACACACACACACACATAGAAGGAGGAGGAGGAAGTGGTAACTGGGTAAAAAGAGGAGGAGGAGGAGGAGGAGGAGGAGGAGGAGGCGGGCGGAGGAGGAGGAAGAGGGATAGAGGAAGAAGATAAAGAAGAAGAAGAAGAAGAAGAAGAAGAAGAAGGGAAGAAGAAGAAGAAGAAGAAGAAGAAGAAGAAGAAGAAGAAGAAGAAGAAGAAGAAGAAGAAGAAGAAGAAGAAGAAGAAGAAGAAGAAGAAGAAGAAGAAGAAGAAGAAGAAGAAGAAGAAGAAGAAGAAGAAGAAGAAGAAGAAGAAGAAGAAGAACTGAATGAACCTTTCCTGAGTTCACATCAGTCTTACCTTTGATGTATCCAAAATAGATTTATTTTCACAGGTTTTATTAATATTAGATTTACGCTCATTGTACTGTTAATTCAGCAATAAAGGATACATATACAGTACATCTAAATTTACCATTGCCAGGTCATTTGAAACTGAAGCTAGAACATCATCTTTAATTAATTTTAGTTTATAATATCATAAGAATGGAAATAGCCCAATGGGTAAGTAAATTTCGTTTATTTTATATATTAAGCCCTGGAATGTAGGACTTTCCAGATGGAACTGACCAAATAATCATTCCACTGGTTACTCTCTGACACGTCAACAGGCAACAGAACTGTTAAAATTTAATAGATTCCTCATAAATTATATTAACCTTTGGCTACTGGGCAGGTATTCCATCTCCATTATGAAACTGGTATATTTATTCTTCCTACTTCTGTCCATACAATAAATTCATACCGCTTTTAGACATTTCTCCACATCTCTAGCCCAGGCAATCTGTTCAAATGCCAGTGGTCTGATCACACCCTGCTCCTAAAGTCAGTTCAGCAATCACATCCCTGAGAGAGGAGCACTGAAGCATGGCGGCAGCCTTTGCCAAGCTGCCACTCTGCCAAAGTTTATTTTAAATTGTATTTGTTTATTTTAACCACCATTTTCATGCTTTTTGTTCCTTACATACTTGTCTAAAGATCCAGAAGCAAGACTAGGAAACAACTGCTATAGTAATTTCTTCCCTTACGCTATTACTTCAATGGATACAGAACAAAAGAGACTTTTTCTCATGCTTTATCTCATGAGAAGGAGGACAAATAGCCACTCTTTGGCTGCAATTTACAACAGTGCCAGAATGAGCTGCTAACCCCAATTATACCATTTCCTGACATAAGACCCTATCTGGCCCCCAATTCCATTATTTAAATGATTGCATCCCTCAGGATTTTTTTTTTTTTTTTAAAGAAAACACCAGATCAGCTGTCACAGTGCTTTGGCATAAAAAATCATAGTAGTTTTGTCTTTATAGAAGACATATATTTATGGGACATGTCCAGCTTGACTGTCATTAGTAAATTTTAGTGCAGTTAACAATGATTTGGGAGAGATGCCAATATTCTAGGAAGGAAGAAAATACGCATTTTCAGCCAATCAGAACCATCCAAATGTGCATTTATCTACTGACGTGGGAAACATCTTAGTTAAATGAGTGTCAAGAAGGCAGCACTAAGAAATGTTGCAGATAGTCCTCAACTTACAACTATTCCTTTAGTGACTGTTCAAAGTTACAACGGCACTTTTAAAAGTAACTTAGGACTGTTTTCATACTCAGGACTGTTGCAGCATCCCCATGGTCACATGATCAGAATTCGGATGCTTGGCAGTTGGTTCATATTTATGACGGTTGCAGTGTCCCAGGGTCATGTGATCACTTCCTGTGACCTTCTGACCAGCAGAGGTCAATGGGGAAGGCAGATTCACTGAACAACTGTGTTACTCACTTAACAATTGCAGTGATTCACTTAACAACTGTGGCAAGAAAGGTCATCAAATGGGGCAAAACTCACTTAACAACCGTCTCGCTTAAAAACAGAAATTTGGGCTTCAATTGTGGTCGTAAGTCGAGGATTACCTGTACTTATCTTCATCTCAGAAAAAAAAAGACAGTTGACATACATACACTTTTTAAAAAGATATAAAAAGCAAGATACCTCATGATACTTCTTCACCAGTTTTCCTGCCGTACAAGCGCATTTCCCATGTGTAGTTCCGCAACCACAGTTTCCTCCACAGCGCTGGACAAGGAGGCAGCGAGGGAAAAAAACGGCATTGCTTTGCTTCAGCTCCTCCCTCACGTTGACAGAGTAATTCCTTGGAGTGCAACTATAACGCTTTGCCTCATCGTTGAGCCTGTCTAAATCAACTGAAATAGGCAAAAGGGAATGAGGAGGAAAAAGAGAGAGCGGACTTGTAAATAAAATACCTATTTCTCCATAGAAGTCAATGCATGAATCAATCTCTGGCCTAAATTAATTTTGCAGATTTTTATTACAATTCAGCCCCCGCCTCCATCTGATGGCTGGCTGTGCAGATCGTTGAATGGGGGCTTTGCTTGATGAAAATCTAAGCAAAACTGTCTTTTTTAAAAAATAATAATAATAATGATGTATTTTTAAAAGAAAAGAAAAAATACACTAAAAATTACAAAAACAGCAATAACATTGGTAATAGCATTTAGGCATATGTACCACCCCATAACACTTTGCAGCAATCTCTGGGTGATTTTCAATGTAAGCATTATTTGCATATTGCCCACAACAATGTGGGTTCGCATTTTATCAACCTTAGAAGGATGAAAGGCTGAGTCAACCTTGAGCCACATCAGGATCGAACTCCTGGCAGTGGGCAGAGTTAGCCTGCAATACTGCACTATAACCACTGCGCCACCAAAAATACAAATATTTGCATGGAAAGGTTTGCAAAATAATAAAGATTAAAAGAAAGTAGAAACTACTGCATTGGAATAAACATCTTACTTTATGGTGTCCTTATATATCAGCTTGGATTAAAATAATAGAAAGGTGTGTTTACAGCAATTTAATGTTTTTAACACTTTGAAAATTGCTTTATTTACCTATTATTAATATAAAATTGTAAATTATCTGAGAGGGCTATCCAATAAAAAAAAATAAACAATCATAATCAAAGCACTTAGAACCTTTATTTTAAGAGAGCCCAAATCTTGGTTATGGCACCAACCCATATACAGAATTGTGGAGTCCAAGAATCAAGTTCAGAGAGCACTCAGGACTCCATAAGTGCTACATGTGTTTTTTTTCTATTGATACCGTATATAGAATTATACTTTATCAGTGACTTCCAGATGAAGTTGAAGCTAACATCAAACTTTGTTTTCACATAATTTTAGGCACTGATTCATGCTTCCATATTTTAAGCTGCCATTCATTTAACAAAGAAATTAATGTGATTTCCACTTAAAAACCTAACATATCTTGACAACAATTATCCTTTATAAATACTATGTGTGTTATAAGTGTATGACCTTTAATAACAGACAGATGAAAAAGGAAAGTCAGTATTTACAATTTTTCACCCTTCATCCTATAATAGATCACCTTCCAGAAAGGTTGAACTTTATTACTTTGTCATCACTTAGAATAAAATGGTCCAACTTGATTTTTACATTTCTAAGAATCTCCTGAATACATACCCAGTAATCATCACTGGGTAACATATCAGAGGAAAAACATCCTATATCAATTTCCTTTTAATGTATTGTGAAATTAATTTTGTTTTCCATTGATACTCTGATTGTGAGATATTGATTGTTTTGTTTGAGTTCTGCATCCATTTGCTCATGCAAACTTTAACCTGTTCAGACTATTTCAATAGTAACTTATATATGAAGTGTTCTGTATTTCGTGTTACAAGTATTTCAAATTTAACCAAGTATCTGAGCTTACAACCTTGTTTTTAAATTCCATCCAAACTATGCTTCTTATTTACAGATAATGAAATCACAAAACTACATTCTAAAAGGTATATCTTTTATGACTTCGTTTCCTTTTTAATAATTGAATCTTGCAGATTATAATCATTTTGCCAAATTCTTTACCATATTCATGAAATATATATTTAATACTGAAGCCAAAGGAGATAAGTCTGGACTTCATCCTTTTATTAAGCTATATAGAGTGTTTTCTTATACTTGCAACGCTTCTTTTGTCTTTTATATATTTCTTTGGAACATATCTGATCTGATGAGTATATTAAGCAGTTAGGACATTATTTATTTTTTCTGTTAGGATAGACATAAAAAAGTTTATAATTAACTTTGAATAAATTGGCCTGCATGATTCAACACCTTCCTTTAAAAGCTCCCTGAAAGTACACTGCTTCTAACCTGTAACAAGGAAAACTTAGGTAATTGATTCCAGTCCCTGGATAAGGGGAGGATTCCAAAATGCAGCCTCCCCGACTAGGGACATCTAGCTTCTTCATTAACATATTCAATGAAAAGGAATCTTATCAACTCTCCAGGCAACTGGTCTATTGCTCATCCTATTATGAAGTGTTTTTTCGTTTTTGCTCTCTAACAATCAAAATCCACCTTTCTGTAACTTATTGCCTATCCTGTCTTCTTAACCTTCAGGTATTTGAAGAAAGCATGTGTTCTTCACTTTAGTCTTTTCAAGGTTAAATGTTTCCAGTTCCTTCAATTACTGTTCACAGGACTTATTTCCATTCCGTAATTGTCCTTACTGTCATCTGAAGTTCTTCTAATTTAACTGATTCTGTCACATCCCAGGACTCAGCACAACTCTTAAGGGGGAGATTGGTCAAAGCAGAATGGAAACCATTACTCCCTACAATTTGGGAACATTATTTATGGTTCATATCCTAAAATTACATTTACTTTTTTTGCAGCCAGATCACATTCTTGACTTTTGTCCAATCAATTGATTTGAAGACTTCCTTTTCACAAGTAGCATAGTTACGCCATTTATTTTCCTTCCTATTACAGCTTTCATTTTATGTTTCTATGTTAAGTTTTGTTGTTTTCAAAATCATTTTGAATTTTATTTTTCTCTATTAGTGGAAAAAAGGCAACAAACGGATAGAAAGTGAAGGATGAAGCTATGTGCTTAAGCTACATCTGAAAAATATTTTGATAATTTTCTCCAAAATGACCCTCCTAATTTATATGCCCATCAAAAGCACAATTTTCTCTCAAAATAAATAGGTTGTTAAAATGTATTTGAATATGCTAATATAACTTTATGGTAGCATTGAAAACCAGAACTGCAATTTCTGCTGGAAAACTACATGCCTGTTTTGACAGATTAATTTGATAAAGAAATCAGCACCCATCCGATTTCTCAAGGACCTCTGCTTGTCAGGTAAATGTTTCCACAGATTCTATCGAATGGAATACTCAATGAGAAAAGTTAAAATATACAGAATGCTACATGTTAAGAAGTCAATGGCTAAGATTATTTAAAAAAATACTAAATCTGATTCTTATGAATTTAAAAGAAGATTAATTCAACACAAGATTTTCTCATATTTATTGGATGTCTCAATATTTAGTGAGTTGTAATTCAATTAGAATTTTTATAACTTTTTTCAATTCAATAAACATATATAAAATGAAAAAATAAGAAAAAGGAAGAAAGGAAACACAAAATTATGACTTTGAATCTTCTTTCTATTAATTGCTATCTTATTCTTATCTTTCTCCATTTTATTCTTATTTTCTTGGACCCTTTTAAATCTCCAGATTCATAAAACATCTTATTTAGTATTTTTTTTTCTTTCAACAAAAAGTTCATATAAAAAGAGCTAGTTTGGTCTAGACACCAGGCTAGAAACTAAAGAAACACGAGTTCCAGACCTGCCTTAGCCATGAAAGACAGCTTGGTGATTTTGGGCCCGTCAGTTTTTGTCAGCCCAACCCACCTCACAGGGTTGTTGTCATTGTTGTGGAAAAACAGGAGGACAAAACTGTATGGGTATATTTGTCTCCTTGAATTATTTGTAAAAAAAAAGAAGAAAGGCGGGATATAAATAAAGCTTCCATCTTTATTTTTTTTTCCTCCGGCAAAATTGGTCAGCTTCACCATTTTTGCACGTTCCGTGAATTTTATAATCCAACCTTTTACTGTCCATATTTCATTATTCTTCCATCTCTGTGTGAAAAATAATCTTCCTACAGTTTTCATATGCAACAGCTTCCCCTTTTCCTTTTCTAGTTCCACATCCATAAAATGCAATATAAACAATTCTGGTTTCATTGTAATATTAATCCACAATAACTTTTGCATCATTGTATGAATGTGCACCAAGCAAAGTGGCTTAATTGTCAAAATAGCTATGTCAGAAGTGTAAAATGTTGATGCTGATGGTGATGTATATGATATGGTCTTGCCTCAATATCATCCTGCTTTTAGTTTAATATTCATATTTTTGCTAATACGGTTTTTAGAAGAGAAATGTTTTAAAAATGAAAAAGTGATTCTGAGTTACATATTCAAAATTTGGAATTTATCATTAGGTGAAGAACCATGGATTTACCAAGGATGGATGTAGGAAAAAGATTCTTAGAAATAGAAAACAATACCCTATACTTAAAACTTTGGACTGATAACATGAATTTAAGATTTATCTTTCTATTCGTGTAACAGAAAGACTGATAATTTTGTCCTTATTCTTTTCTTCTTTCATTTTTTTTGAGTGAATTTCACAATTTCACAATTTCACAATTTCACAATGTTACTTTGTAAGTGAATTAGTGTTTGATATGGAATATGGTAACTTAATCAACGTTGCTTTTAGTTTAAAGAAATGATTCTAGATTTCTGTTTTCAAATTCTCTATTAATGGCATGCAGGAAGCGTCCGGTGGAAATGGTTAAATAGCTAAGGAGGACTTTTAAATGATCCAAATATGAAATTACAACTTATGTATTAAATCAGCAGTTCTCAATAGCATCCAGTCATTTGTTGTGGGTTTTTTTTAGTGGATAATATTTCTGAGATTACAAACAAGATTCTGCATGAAATCTTGAAAGAGAACTCACTGACCAGACTACATTTTAGTGATCTGATGCAAGATCTCAAAAGTAAAATTTCTCAATACTTTTAGACATTTTTTTACATGTGGGAATGGATGTCCAAGCTATCAGAATAGTTAAATCTCTTATCAAATATATGAATGTTTAAGAATACCTTATATGTCCCCTGTTTGCTATTTTCCCAAGAGTGCCATTATCTCTACAAAGATGTATATATTCCTTGAGATTTAAGCATAAAACCAATGGGAGTTACCAGTGCACTCAAGCACTGAAAAGCAAGGTCTGGTGTGCATAGCAAAAAGGAAGGAGAATAGAAAACTATTGATTATTCCCCTTAACAGGTGAAATTTAATGCTCTGTCATTCTTCAAATACTCTGCCTTTCATGTCTGGCCATTCTGGCTCATTCTACTTATGAGGAAGAAAAGCTTTTTAATGAGAGATTAATTTTTCACTGTCACTAATTGTGGGCATATCTAACACCAACTCAGTTTTAAAAGCTATGGGTGCTGGTAACTGACAAGTCGCAAAGGTAAAGAAGAGTATAAGAACTACCGCTCTAAAGTGAAATTAGTGAGAAAGAGAGAGGGGATTATCTCCTTAAAATATTTAGAGGCAAAACAATGAAATCCGGTTTCAAAATAAATATTTAAAGTAATGCTCTTTAAGTATGTTGAAAAGCTACAGGAGTCATTGAAAACAAATGCAAATGTTGTATCAATCAATTATCGGATAAACATCAACCCCACCAAGAGAGATTTTATCCTTTATGGGTAATTCCCCAGACAGGGAATTGTTAGATTACAAATCCCATAGTTCCTACTTTGAAATACTGGCTAGGAATTATGGAAGTTAAAACCTAAAAGACTAGAAGGGACCAGCCTCAGGAAATATCTTATGGAAGATACACGGATGTGAACACCCAGTCACATACACACAAAGCCTTATGACCTTGCAGGAAAATATCTATTACTTCCGTAAGATTTTGAAAGTCATTTGGCATCTTGCAAGAGTTGGTTTTTTTAAAAACATGAATGGACCATCACATGCACATGTACAATGGTATCCATAGAGAAGAAAAGATTGCAGATCCAGAGAGAATCGCCACATATTCTAGTTGAAAAATGAAGTTATGGTATCAGTGAATTTGAGAACAAGAGAAAGGTTGAGGGATGAAACACAAATTCCTGAAATTCAGTCACCCCCCCACTCCCCCCAACTTTGTGACCTAAGCCAAACTAAATTCTGATTTTCCAGCAAGCTTGGAAACTTACAATGGACAGACAGAACTAAATTGCTGGGTAAGCCAATCTTCCTAGCTGTTAAATTCATTTCTTCACATTTTTTTTAAGTTTAAGAAGGGGAAGAGATAAAGGGAGTATAGTTCTTCATTGAAGGCTTAGAATGAAACAGAATGTTCTTGAAAGTTCTTCAAAACTTTTGAATGAAAAAGTGCTAATGCCTGTTATGTATAATTTCATTAAGCAGTTGGAAACACATTACAGCAGTAACGTCCAAGCAATTACAAACAAGTCATTTTAAAATAACTTATTAAAAGCACACGAATGAAATTAAATTGTTTTTTTTCTTTTAGCATATACTCAGTTTTGTTTACATAGTGTCAGTTGGAAAAGGTAAAGTATCTGTAGGTATACACACAGGAGTGTTTATATGGTCCTTCAATTGGACTGCCATTCAAGATGAAACTTCTCTGGCAAAAAGGTTGGGTCTTAAAGAGACCCATTCAGCAGGCTGGGCTTTTGAATGGAATGCCAACCATTCACGAGAAATGAATTCTATGGCTCATATAACTTGGCGTGTCAATTACCTCAAAGGAAGAAGGTCAAGTCGCCTCAGCAGAATGAAATTACTGCTGTCACAAAGGGTCCATTTGTGTGATATCCATGGATTTAAGCCAAGAATGAATCTGGCTTTACAGAACACCTATCTTTTTAAAGAAAGGGTTTATGCCTTAGAGATAAATTAGTGTATACCAAGCATCAAATTTTCTGTTAATTGGTAGTGACGGGAAATTCTCATTCTCATTCTCTCTCTCTCTCTCATATTTATTGGTTTGCACCCTGCAAACCTACATAAGCAATCTCACCTTTCTATGGGCACACATTCACACAGAAGTAATTTGTAAATAGAGAGTTCACAGGTGTGATGAGTAAATTTTCTATAGTGGTAACCTACTGTTTCCAGAGAATCATTTGGCGGTTCTCTTCTTCATTTATTATTATGCTGTAAACCATTATAGTCCATCTCTACAGCTGCAGATAAAATATATGGACGTAGTTAGGTAATGTGCCTGATTAAAAATGTCACCAGCATTTGAAGAATGTGGGCATATCTCAGGAGGAGCTGTTCCACAATTACTTAATACAGGCTATCACTATCAGCAAGCCTAAATTGAACTCTTTTTTTTAAAACCACAACTACACATAAGAGATTCTCATATTTTTCATCTTGAGTTTTAATTTAGTTAGCATAAGGTAGAACTTGTTGAAGGTGGAATATTGGGACTGGAGAAATGTTTCCATGACACATAAGTGAATACTTTGATGAAGAATTAGTTTTAGTGTGCCTATTGCTGAACTTCTGAGGTACTTGCTTCTTCTTCTTCTTGTGCCATATCCGTTATCGGATGTTGGCGATCATGTTGGCAATCCTGTTTTTATCAGCAGCCGCACAAAAAAGTGCTGCTGAGTTTTGTCCAAACCAGTCCCTTAGATTTTGAAGCCATGCTGTTCTTCTTCTGCCTGGATCTCGTTTGCCTTCAATCTTTCCCTGGAGGATTAAATGGAGTATGCCGTATTTTTCTGGGTGTCGCATCACATGTCCGAAATATTCTAACTTTCATTTTTTAATTGTTTTGACGATTTCCCTTGGCTTTCCCAGGCGGCTTATCACCTCCTCATTGCTAGATTTGGGAATGATTTTCACGAAAATGAGAATGGAAAGAAAGAACATTTGGGAAGCCTTATAAGACTGACAAACTGTATAACTAGACAAGATGGGAGAAAATCTGGCATGGACAATAATCTCTACATTATACTTAACATTGCCAGGCTGGGTTATGGTTGGCAATGATTGTCTGACCCAGACAACAAATCTAGTTAGAACTAGAAGATAAATAACAAATGAGGATAAAGAAGCAAGTAAGCATCCAGGGTCAGGAACAACCAAAATATAAGAAACTATGGAGCTCAGATAGACCAATTTCACAATTGAGCTAAGTCATGGCTTATTTTAGTCCTCATTTGTCTAGCCAAACATAGTGGACTAGTTCATATCAAGCCATGATTCATAATAGCTTCATCTGTGCAAAACATTAAGATGTAATGTAACAAATCACATTGTGGCTTAGTATAATGTCTGAACAAGGCCGTGATGGTTGAATAAGGTCCAGCTGCAGCAGGAAGCCTTTATTACCCTCTATAAGAGAAAAGGATTAGATAGACATCTTGGAGAAATATTCAGATATGCTTTAATGAGAGAATAGCCACATTCATTACTTTATCATATGGGACAGCTCTGTGAAAATCTAAAGGTTCCTACGAGAGCCAGTTCAGCTTAGTGCAGGGGTCTTCAAACCTGGCAACTTTAAGACTTGTGGACTTCAACTCCCAGAATTCCTCAGTCAGGCTGGCTGAGGAATTCTGGGAGTTGAAGTCCACAAGTCTTAAAGTTGCCAAGTTTGAAGACCCCTGGCTTAGTGGTTAAGGTGCTGGCCTAGAAACCAGGATACCATGAGCTCCAGTCCTGACTTAAGCATGAAAGCCAGCTGGGTGACCTTGGGCCAATCATTTTCTCTCAGTCCACTCCACAGTGTTGTTGTTGCTATGCAAAATTGGAGGAGGAAAATGTATTAGGTATCTCAAAGATACTTTTTTTTCTTTTCTTTTCAAAAGGCAATTGGACTGTTTTTTATTTGAGGAAGAAGAAGAAAACATTTCACTTCTTATCCAAGAAGGTGTAATTGATTCCCCCAATATCCAATTACAACTGATGAAGCTTCATGGATAAGAAGCAAAATGTTTTCTTTTTCTTCCTCAAATAAAACACAGTCCAGTTGCCTTTGGGGGGAAAAAAGAAAAAAAAAGTTGTCCCTTTTGAGACAACTATGACCTGGATGACTGAGAATCTCCATAGACCATTATTAGGTATGTTTGCCATCTTGAGTTACTTACTGTATAAAGTAATAAAGGTGGGATCAAAATCTAAATAATATTAATAAAGTTGGTTGTCCTATTCATGGCCCTACAATTTTCTTTTAAATGTAAAGTTGTGAAAATGTTCGAATCATGAGACAAGCAATCTAATAAATCTTTTAAATTAATCTCTCATTATATGTACCTAAATGAATTATATGGTATTGGGGTTAAGGAACCAGACTAGAATCTGGGAGACCATGAGTTCTAGTCTTGCCTTAAGTACAGAGCCAGTTCGGTATGGTGAATTGTTCCAAAAACTGCAGGGACTAGTTTAGGAGGCCACCAGGAATCAACATTACCTCTAAGTCACCCCATCACCACCACCACAAAAAAATTGGGTTATACACAGAATAGAATACAATAGAGCTGAAAGGGACCTTGGAGGTCTTCTAATCCAGCCCCCTGCTCAAGTAGGAGAACCTGTCCTATATCATTTCAGATAAATGACTGTAGCCTCTTCTTAAAAACCTCCAGTGATGGAGTGCCCACAATTTCTGGGGACAAGCTATTCCACTGGTTAATTGTCCTCACTGTCAGGAAGTTTCTCCTTAATTCCAGGTTGCTTCTCTCTTTGATCAGTTTCCAACCATTGTTTCTTGTCCTGCCCTCTGGTGCTTCGGAGAATAATTTGACCCCCTCTTCTTTGTGGCAGCCCCTCACATACTGGAATACTTCTATCATGTCACCCCTATTCTTCTTTTCTTTAGACTAGCCAAACCCAAGTCCCTCAACCGTTCTTCATATGTTTTAGTCTCCAGACCTTTGATCATCTTAGTTGCTCTTCTCTGCACTTTTTCCAAAGTCTCAACATCTTTTTTGTAGTATGGTGACCAAAATCGGTTACAGTATTCCAGGTGTGGTCTTACTCGAGTTGTATAAAGAGGTACTAATACTCCATGTGATCTTGATTCTATGCCTCTGTTTATACAACCCAGGATTGTATTAGCTTTTTTGGCTGCTGCTGCACACTGCTGGCTCATATTCAAGTGAATGGTTACAATATTGAGAGATGGTATGACCATGTGACACCTGTTCTTTGAGCTGTATAGGTTGCCAGGATTCTGGATGCAATTCAAAGTGGTAGTTATTATGCATAAAACCCTTCATGGGAAAGTACCTTATTATTGGAGGGACCATCTATCTCTGACTGTTTCTGCTTGCCTGGCTGAGCTTTGGGTGAATGGGTGCATTCTAGGTTCTCTCCATTGAACAAAACCATCTGTCAGAAACATGCCTTCTCTGTCACAGTGTCTGTCCTCTGGAATTGCATCACTCTGGAGATCCGAATGGCTTCCACCCTGATAATGCCCAGGAAGGCACTGAAAATATATCTATATATCCAGGTCTACCCAGGGATGGATAATGGGTGAAGATTTTGTCTGGTATGCTTTTTTTGGATGCATATCTTTCTGTTTCTTTTAATCGTTCTACCTTTTTTTAATTATGCATTCATTTGGAATCTGGTGTTCTTTAAATCTATGCAAATGCATATATAAATCATTTTAAAACAGCTGTCTTGGAGTGAGGATTACTAACTACATATAAGAAAGGAGACACATTTGCTGCAAGCAAACAGCAAAAATGTATTTTGCATTCAGCATTCAAAATAATTTGGCTTATTGGCAGATGGCCCAGAACCCTTCAAAGATAAACACACAGAGGATTCTAGTTACTTGCTGATATTGCCTTGTCAATCTGGAAGACATCAGATTCCTTTGTCTGATTTTGGTTTAGACTGGGGAAAAATATTAATGACAAATAGATGAGATGGTTCAGAACACTGGGGATTCACAGGAAGGCTTAATGTTCAGCATGTAACTTGTTCCATTGTCACAGTGTGTGTTGGAAAAACACTACAGTGTGATATTCCTTTATTTTTCTAACCCTTGTTTTAAAAAGCATAACCCAGTGGCAGCAGCAAATTTGTTTAACCTGTAAATCTTTCATAGTGTGCTAATCTTACATCAACAGTGCCCCAACTGGCTCAATTATTCCTTCAATAGCATTTTGTTACATTTTGTGGCATAATATAATCTACAGACTGAAAAGTATGTTTCTCTAAGGATGAATGAGTCTTTATGAGTGAAGTCTAAAAGTCGATGCATTCAAATCCTACTGATTTGAGTGTACATTTAATCACATGTACACTTTTCCTTTCTGAAAGCATCTTTTCCTTATAAGTAGGCTTGTTCTTACAATCAGAATAACAGAATAACAGAGTTGGAAGGGACCTTGGAGGTCTTCTAGTCCAACCCTCTGCATAAGCAGGAAATCCTATACCATTCCAGACAAGTGGCTGCCCAGTCTCTTCTTAAAAATCTCCAGTGATGGAGCACCCACAACTTCTGAAGGCAAGACGTTCCACTGGTGAATTGTTCTCATTGTCAGGTGTACAATGGTACAATCATGTGAACTTTTTTCTTTCTTCTCAGTTCTCCAATGCATCCTAATTGGCATCTAAAAGGATGAACTGATTCCGTTGATAATACTTCACTTAAGATAATCTGAATATTCTGTTTCTGATGTTTGACCTATAACGATTCATTTTCATACATGTGTTATATTATATGATCGTAGTTTTTTCTGATGCCTTCATCGGAACCCTTCCTACATCTTGATTTTTTTTTTAAATGTCATCAACCCACAAAAGGTTCACAATCCCTATTTTCCTTTGCTTATGTCTTCCTGTTGGTTCTTTGTGGAGATATGAAAAACAATAGAACAGATTTGTTTTGACTACTATGTCAACATTGTTCTTCCCCTTTCTCAATTCAGGAACACGTTGTATAGCTGGGGATATTTTTCTAGCCTTGAAAAGTCAGACTGCCACACTGTGTGACTTACATAGGTCTAAAAATCCCTCAGAGGCAACTACTTATCATACTGAATGAATGAATAAGCTTCACTTTGATAGAAACACGAGGAAAGACCTATTTACTTGGAATGACCTTAAATCTCCAGGGCTAAATGAAACGCACTGCAAGGTAGGAAAGGAACTAGTTGATGGTCACGCTAAACCCTTATATATTATCTTTGGGGAAATCTGAGAGAACTGGGAAAGTGCCAGATGACTGAAGGAGAGCTAATATTGTTGCAATCTTTTTTTCAAAAAAATGAGAAAATGAGTGTCTAGGGAACTGCAGACCAGGTTGGTCTGAAAATTCTCAACCAGTGTATAAAGAGACAGACCTGTAAGCATTTGTTCTTACATTTGTACTTATATATTCATTATTATTAGCAATAGCAATAGCACTTACACTTATATACTGCTTCACAGTGCTTCACAGCCCTCTCTAAGTGGTATACAGAGTCAGCCTATTGCCCCCAACAATCTGGGTCCTCATTTTACCGACCTCAGAAGGATGGAAAGCTGAGTCAACCTTAAGCCAGTGAGAATCGAACTGCCAAATTGCAGTCAGCTGGCAGTCAGCAGAAGTACTGCATTCTAACCACTGTGCCACCATGTCTTATTAAATAAAAATAATCTTTTTATTATTTGTTCTCTAAGAAGAGAGGGTCAACCTATTTTCCAAAGCACCAGAAGGCAAGACAAGAAACAATGAATGGAAATTAATCAAGGAGAGAACCAACCTAGAATTAAGGAGAAATTTCCTAATAGCGAGAACAATTAATCAGTGGAATGGCTTGCCTTCAGAAGTTGTGGGTGCTTCATCACTGGAAGCTTTTAAGAAGAGACTGGATAGCCATTTGCCTGAAATGGTATGCTCAGTCTTCTGCCTGAGCAGGGGGTTGGACTAGGAAACCTCCAAGATCCCTTCCAACTCCATTATTCTGTAAATCATTTTAAAAGTAAGATAGTAATTAACAGAATTCAGGATAGATTTGTGAAAAATGAATCTTGCCACACTAAGATTACCTCATTTTCATGATTGGGTTATACTGACAATCACAATTAGCAGAGTGTGGAAATGTTACAGACATAATGTACTTTGATTTCAACCAAGCCAAATACATCATGATATTCTGATTAGCAGGCTAGTTAAGTACCGGTTCAAAGACACAACAATTAAATGGATAGTTAGCTGAAATAAAAATAATATTTGGCATGTTCATCAGTTTTCCTCATCAAATTTGAGTTAGATGCTGAGTGGTTTTAGATTTTGGCCCTGTATTTTTACACATTTTTATTAATGACTTAGATGAAAAGATTGGGAGGCCTTGCTTTTAGTCACACATACCTTTGTCACCTCATTTCTATTTCTACAATATGCTCTACATGCGGCCACCCTTGAAGACCTTCCAAAAGCTGCAACGGGTTCAGTATGCAGTGGCATGCAGTTTTGATACCCGTGTTTCATCCGAGTAACATCATTGCTATGGAGGCAGTACTAGCTTCCAGTTGCTTTCCAGGTGCAATTCAAGCTGCAGGCTACCCATATACTACCCAAACTGTTCATCATCTATAAAGCCTTTCATGGCATATGGCATGTTATTTGAGGGACTACCTGTATCCAATTGTTTATGCCTATGCATAATGCATGCAGTGTGGTCAGACAGAGTGGAGGCAGTATCATCTTTGCTCCAGCTTCTGCTGGGGGGGGGGACATGAAAGGAATCCCCAACTGGATGTCCCTTGGGCAATGGTGACATCACCGGCTAATGCTTTCAACCCGGAAGCCCCTTGGTGTTTCCAATACAAGTGCAATATGAATATCAACAACACTGATGCAATGTCATCTTGTGGGATCAAGGAAGAAAGCCTTGTCTGTCACAATATCTGTCTTTTGGAATGACATCCCTCCAGAGATCTGTATGACTCTCACCCTAATGACATTCAGGAAACTCTTAAAGACCTGGCTATTCTCTTAAACTTTAAATCAGAGTGAAGGGTATGCTCCGTTGAAGAGGTTGTTGCTTTTTCTGGCCAGGTTGTTGGGCATTGGGCAGCCTATGATAGCGTAATGTAATGTAATGTAATGTAATGTACCAAGCTTTCCAAGAAGATTCCACACCCATTTGCACTATTCAGGTGACCCTGAGGGCAAAGATAAACCTCCAAGTGGCCTCAGCAGCTCTCAGAAAGAGTGTTAATGACCAGATGACTGCAAGGGATATAAATCCTTCCATCCTCCACCATTCAGTCACAACTGAAGAAGCTTCTTGGATGAGAAGCGAAATGTATTCAAGGAAAGACAAAGTCCAGTTGCCTTTCGAAAAAGCACCTTTGGGACAACCATAAACTGGATGACTGAGAATCTCCATAGACTTATAACATAACATAATGTAATATAATGTAATGAATATAATAATATCAACATTATAACTTTATCAATTTTCAAGTTTTCCATATGATTGGATAGTGTTCAAAGATATATAGAAATTGCAGGTAAAACCAACCAATTGTATATACCACATATGATGAACATATACAGTATGCTCAGACCTCTTTACATTCTTTTTTCAAACCTTAAGTCCTCCAAAGTTTGCTGGCATTCCCTTTTTTTTGGCATGGGTAGCAGGTTTTTGGCCACATAGGCATTTGGAAAATGAGTTTGCCATTAACAAACAGAGACACACATACAGACACACATGCCCTCCAGAAAATAGAGGTGTGTATTGTGACTTTTATACTTACATATAGACACACATATATGTACGTAGACATGCATGCATGTATATGTATATGTATATATATGTATCTCAATCAAAATGGAGAAAAGACAACTCACAACGCATCAAGAATCATAGAAGTTACCACTCTGAACAATAATGTATATATTACATTGGATGTTGAATTTCTCAAACCAATGTAGTACTGTAATAAGGAATAAGTATTTGCTCCAGGCAGAATAATTTATTTTTTAGTTTGTTCAACCGACTAAAGTGTCCTCTGAGATATCCAGCTGCCTTGGGCTCATCTAATAAAATCTGGACATCGCTAACCCTTTTTCTAGTGAACAAATGCTTTAGGGCTTTATGTTAAAGCCAGTTGCTGCATATAAGACATGGATGTCCTAATTACCAGTAGTATATCTACCTACTCTTGTCCTCTGCAACCATCTTAATTATCTTGCTGCAGTATAAGAGGGAGATAATCACTTTTTTAAAAATAAAAAATCACACTACACTTAGAAGAACATCTGGCACCAGCACCTGTAAGAGCAGGTGGCTTTTATAGGCTGCAAATATCTCTCCAATGTTCATTATGTAGACTGGTTGTTAAGAATTTTAATTCTCACCGAACAAAGTATGGACTTATGCATAGTTGCTAAAATTTTACAACATCCCTCTGAGGATTTTAACCATGTCGGCCACAAAACTAATATCGTATTGAACATCTTATTCTGCTGTGCATCCATCCAACCATTTTTGCTTCTTACCTTTCGACTTCCTCTCATAGAAACTTCTGCCTCGAGGTGGAGCGCTCTCTGTGTACAGGTGATCAAGATCTTCTTGCCACGTTTCTGGATTAAAGTGCTTGAGCAATTCCTCCACAGTATCAAACCCAGCAACGGTTTGATCTAGGGCTTCCACAGTAAGAGTGGGGTCAGTCACTGATGGAGAGCGATAGGAAATGCCCTAAGAATGACATACAGAGCAGTACTTTGAACATCATGTAGAAAAGAACAAAGAAATCAAAACTACTCTTTCCAGATTTAACAGCAACAATGAATTATCACATGACTGGAACTAAGCATTACTGAAAACAACCCTTGTGTTCCCTAGGTTTATGTCTTTATAAAAAAAAACATTTATACATAATAATACACCCATCATTGTGTGCAGCTAAAGTGTTCAAAGAGGGTGTGGTGGCTCAGTGGTTAAAGACATTGAACTTGTCAGCTGGAAAGCTGACAGCCCAGGTGAAGGGTGAGCTTCCATTACTTGCCCCAGCTCGTGCCCACCTAGCAGTTTGAAAGCATGAAAATGCGAGTAGATAAATAGGTACCACATCGGTGGGAAGGTAACAGCATTTCCGTGTGCCTTTGGTGTATAGTCAGGCTGGCCACATGACCACAGAAAGAGTCTTTGGGCAACACTGACTCCCTCAGCTAAGAAACGGAGATGAACACTGCCCCCTAAAGTTGGACTCGACTGGAAAGGGGAAACTTTTAAGTGTACAAGGAATGGTGCTTGTTCTTCTCAATCTTAGTGAGAAGTTCTGAGATGAAATTTGACTTACATTTGCTTGATGCAAATCACAGCCCTCAAATAAATCAGGTTCTTGCTAAGATACATACTTTGCTTGAAATACAACAAACGCCAGTACAGCTTCTTCTCTGGCTATATAGAACAAGTATAAATCTCCCAGCCGAATGCATAGAGGCTGGGAAGATCAAGGGACAGGACAGTAGTTCATAAAGGCAGACAATAAGGATGACCAACCTGTGATCTGCTTAAAAGCCCCAGCATCCCAAGATTATGTTCATCGAATCTTGTGATAAAAGGGACCCAACTTAGCCATGCCTTTTTGGTTTCTTTTTTATTGAAAAGTTAAATGACTGGGGAGCATGAGGCCTCTTAGAGGCAACTGCTACTCCCCACGTGCTTAATCTCCCACAAAACAATTTTAGAGTTTGTCATGTTTGAGCAATTTGCCTCCCAGCAGTCTCTCTTGCTATTCTTCACACTCCCAGTCCCTAAAAGAAGTTAAAAATGTTCAGTCCCACCCTTTGTTGTGACAGCATGTTACCAATAGCTTCCTGTGACTCATGAAAAGGTTGGGAGGCTAAACTGCAGATCCCAAACATTGTCCATCACTGAAGCAATAGGCTGGTCCTGATTTCTAAATACCCTTTTCATAGCTACTGTAACTGGTTTTATTTATTGGGTTTTGTTTAGATCTTGGTAATGAAGAGTATAAAATCAGAATAGCACCTGTATAAAAAAAGAAGAAAATAATGAAGAAGGGGAGGAATGGAAGGAAAGAAAAAAGGACATGCTGTGGAGCTTTTCAATTCTAGTATTTAGTTACAATGACACATAGGAAATGGGAGATCACTCAACCTTTACCAAAAAGTGGGCTTTGAAGAAAAATTTATAGAAGAAATGGTCTTCTGGAAACATTCTCAAGAATAATTCCAAGCATAAGGATCAGAAAGGAAAAAATATACTGCATGATTGTCAGAGGGTAAAGAAGACTCTAACATAGATGGATCAAACGGAGTGAATGTCCAAGACACATGTTTTGCAAGGGTTTTTAAAAAAATAAGGACAAGCTAAGAGGTATTGTAAGAAAAAGTTATGCTAGATGTGAAAAAGACTGTTGGAACAGGAATTGTAAGGAGACATGTTTTGTGTTCATGAAGTGCAATGTGCCTGATTTTTATTGCTGCAGTCGAGATAGAGGTGAGATGAGTTGAGATAATGGACCAGAGAGAAATTTGAAGACATCAAGGTGAGCAAAGAACAGTATTACTTTCCTTTTGTACAAAATCCTGGCATTTGTAAAAATAGATTTTTCAAAACACAATGTCCATATAGAAAAAGGAAGCTTTATTTTCTTGATAGAGAGGTAAGGTGGGGACAAGTCAGGAGAACAATCTCATGCTCGTCTAAAACAACTAAATAGCAGATTCTTATGAAAATCTAGTGGCTAAGGATAAACTAAACAAGTTGGACTTTTTTTTTTTTTTTTGCTGACAGTATGAACAGTTTTAAAAATATTTACATGTGCCCTATGGCCTAAGCACTGTATCTCAAGGATAAGACGAAGAAAAATTATTTAACAGACCAAGAGTAAGACTTGTTGGATTATAAATCTCATTCTTTCCATTCAACAATTGATTGTTACTTGGGAAGAAATACTAGTGGCTCATTTTAAACAAATGTCAAACAAAAATGATGTTTCGTAGTTACCCAATGTATAAATGAACTCTAATGCTGGAATTAGAAAGTAATTTAAAAAAACAACCCATTGCAGTTTGTTCAATAAATGAACAGATTAAGTGTACATTCCTGAAGATAACTTGCAGGGATATTCATGCTTTGGAAATGATTCAGAAGGAGTGTTTCAAACTGCAGAGGAGAACAACTTGCAGCATCTCTTTAAACTTGCCGTATCTTTTTCCAGTCTTTTCCAATATGGCTGATTTAAACAGCTGACTCCTTAAATCAGGGATCTTCAAACTTGGCCCTTTTATGACTTGTGGACTTCAACTCCCAGAATTCCTCAGCCAGACACGGTGGCTGAGGAATTCTGGGAGTTGAAGTCCACAAGTCATAAAAGGGCCAAGTTTGAAGACCCCTGCCTTAAATCAATGATGTCTGTTTTTTGGCTGAACTCTGAAGAATGGTGCTTCTACCTTGTTGCATTGCAGGCTTCTATGTTCTTCTGAATCATTTTTGAATCATGACAAGCTTTAATGCTTACACAGATTATTGATGCCCTCTATTGTTCTGTAATATCATCCAAGCCAGTAAGAAATGATTTCCTGAGCATCATTAATAATGAAAATTTGGACACGAAACTCATCTTTTCCTTGTGTCTTAGAGGCAAGTAAGAAGTGTGAGGTTCATTTGAGAACCTGCAGCAAATACACAGGAGTTTATCCAGATTAGCCAGTTTATCCATCTACACACACTTAAACTTTTGTGGCTTTCCCTAGTCTCCAGATGGTCTCCATGATGTGCAAGAATTTTGGGAACTACAGTTCTTAAGATACTTGATGGGTTCCAAGTTTGAAGAAGCCTGATTTATTCTGAATAACACTGGTTCCCTACATCTGACCAATACCTTTTATTTATCTGTTTAAACTGGGAACCCTAACGATGGCATCTGGGACTTTCTTCATGCAAAGCTGACTTACATAATTTCATTCTTGTCATATCATGCTCTGTAATGCTATGTTTCCAAGGGAGCCAAATCAAATAACTAATATCTATTCTGAATAGTCAGGATATTGCCAGAAAAAAACTTTTGACTGAAATGGTGGAGAAATTGATGATTGACTGATCCATTGAAAAATGTAAGCCAGATTTCATTACTATCAACAAACCCCAAAGCAGTATTACTAGTAGAAATGTCTCTGCTAGTAACACTGCCAGCATTATAGCGATCTGTTTGATACATCACATTAAGTGCTTAACACTGGTTTGCTGAACAAGCTGTAATCATTTCAATTCTCATAATGCACTAAGCCAAAATAAAACAAATTGTATAATAGCTTAGCGGAATGTTTAAATCCAATTTATCTCCTTGCTGTGGTTCTCAACTGAGTTCCAGTTACTTCTTCCTCTTTCAAAAAGAAATAAAAATAAAAATTAACACATTATTTACCAAGACCGGGCTTGTGACTGATTCCCAGTTGGTTTCAGATGCAACAGGCTGAAGATCATCCTGAAGGCCAAAGAGAAACACACATACACAAACACACAAACAATAATGTCATGCAGGTATTCTTTTTTTTCTTTTCTGAAAGCATCAATTACACAGCTGATCCACCCTTCATATACCCTTACTGATCATCACTCTTAGTTTGTGTTAGGAATAAATTCAGGCATTTTATCTTCTAGTAAGGCAAACCTAGACAACATACCTCCTTTATATATATATATATATATATATATATATAAAGGTGCATAAATACAAGTAGTTCTCTAAAAAGGCTAATTTTGAGTAGAAAATTATGTGGCTCGGCTTAGAGTATTGCACCAAAATAGGAAAGTCTATATTTGTCATCTTTGTTCCTCTGACAGGAGTCATTGCCTAACAGCAGCTGCACTTACTGAATCTGGATGCATTAAGCTATTATTAAAAGCACAGGAGCAGCCCCTCAGACAAAAGAGAAAAATAACATTCTCTTTGACTAAGGCAGAAATAGACAAAGGTGTTTCTGGTGCTTGAGACAGGACAGCTAAACAGCAGTTCACGGGGATGCCCAAAGGGCTAAGCCAATTGAGTGGAAACAGACATAAATTTAAAGTAGACAAAAGAACTCTGAATATGCCAGATAATAGAAGAAGGAAGATAATGATGGTGGGAAAGGACCAGACAATCTGAGAGAAGGAAAAAAAGGGAGAAAAAAAGAACAAAAGAGAAAGAAATCACAAAGAAGGAAGAAAAGGAAACAGCATTATTGCTATTTTCAAAAGCCACGGCTTCTGTAAAATCCAAAGGTAGAATCTATATTACAACTCATTTTTCTACCGAACAGCAAACTGATCCATTACATATCCATAACTGTTAGGTTAATGGTTGTTTTCTTTCAATCTGCTAGCAAAGTATTGAAGTTGATTTCTTTTCCCTTCACATCAAGTATTGCCAATTCACACAATTCTCTCACTGATCTATTATCTTAGCATAGAGGAGTGTTTCTTAACCTCAGCAATTTTAAGATATGTGGATTCCAACTCCCAGAATTTCCCAGGAATTTTTTTTGTTTAGTTCTATAATATCTTATGTAATCTCAAATGATGTTGTCCTTTCTAGTATCACAGAAAACTGTTATCCTTATACTATATTCTACTCTATGCATAGAACAAATTGAAGTGCTTCTTTTCCTTGGCCTCATGCTGAAAAGTTATGGGATAATTTGATTTTTTCCTCCCATACTGCCTCTCCCCAGTGTTGCACTTGAATTGCCCCTTAAATATTCAGGAGTCCCATTTTTTCCCAGAGTGTAGCTTCTGCTTACACAGCACAGTGGCAATAAATAAATAAGTCCCTTTGCAATCATCATTGTTGCCTTGAACACCAGTGTTGCCATGGTACCATGCAACTGCACAACACTTTCACAAAAGCTGATCTGCCATGTTGGATCCATCTCTGCATTCATCTGATAAGGTTCTTTTCTTTTAAAAAAATCCTAAATTAAAATGAACTTAAATATTTTAAATATACTTTGAGAATATTTCTAAATTGATTGTCTTAAATTCACAGAAGGAAGAAACAGAGGGAGGGGAGATAATAGATAGACAGACAGACAGACAGACAGACAGATACTGTAGATAAAAAGAATGTGGCTGTCCATTTGTTATAGAAGAAGAATAGAATAGAATAGAATAGAATAGAATAGAATAGAATAGAATAGAATAGAATAGAATAGAATAGAATAGAATAGAACTGGAAGGGACCTTGGAGGCCTTCTAGTCCAGCCCCCCACTCAAGCAGGAGAACCTATACCATCTCAGACAAATGACTGTCTAGCCTCTTTTTTAAAATCTCTAGTGATGGAGTGCCCACAATTTCTGGGGACAAGCTATTCCACTGGTTAATTATCCTCACTGTCAGGACGTTTCTCCTTAATTCCAGGTTGCTTCTCTCTTTGATCAGTTTCCAACCATTGTTTCTTGTCCTGTCCTCTGGTGCTTTGGTGAATAATGTGACCCCCTCTTCTTTGTGGCAGCCCCTCAAATACTGGAACACTGCTATCATGTCTCCCCTATTTCTTCTTTTCTTTAGACTAGCCAAACCCAAGTCCTGCAGTCGTTCTTTGTATGTTTTAGTATCCAGGCCTTTGATCATCTTAGTTGCTCTTCTCTGAATTTTTTCCAAAGTCTCAACATCTTTTTTGTGATATGGTGACCAAAATTGGCTGCAGTATTCCAGGTGTGGTCTTACTAGGGTTTTATAAAGCACTACTGATACCTCTTGTGATCTTGATTCTATGCCTCTGTTTATACAACCCAGGATTGTATTAGCTTTTTTGGCTGCTGCTGCACACTGCTGGCTCATGGTTAAGTGATTGTCCACTAGGACTCCAAGGACCCTCTCACAGTTACTATTTTTAAGCCAGGTCTCATCCAATCTGTACTCGTACCTTTGATTTTTCCTGCCTAAAAATAAAACTTTGCTTTTATCCACATTAAAATTCATTTTGTTGGATAGGGTCTATTGTTCAAATTTGTCAAGATCTTTTTGGATCCTGAGTTTGTCTTCTGGGGTGTTGGCTACTCCTGCCAGTTTGGTATCATCTGCAAATTTGATGAGTTCCTCTTCAATTCCCTCATCTAAGTCATTGATGAAGATATTGAAGAGTACTGGGCCTAAGACGGAATCTTGTGGTAACCCACTGCTTACTTCTTTCCATGTGGATGTAGTGCCATTGAGGACTACTCGTTGAGTACGGTTTGTCAGCCAGCTACAGATCCATCTGGTGGTGATGTTGTCTATTCCACCTTTTTCTAGCTTACCAAGGAGTAGGTTGTGGTCCACTTTATCAAATGCCTTACTAAGTCTAAGTATACCACGTCCACAGTATTTTGCTGGTTTATTAGTTTAGTTACTTTGTTGAAGAATGAAATAAGATTGGTTTGGTATGATCTATTTTTAACAAACCTGTGCTGGCTACTGGCTATAACTTTGTATGCTTCTCATTGTTCGCAGATCTTTTGATTTTTGATTATCTTTTCTAGGATCTTCCCAGGAATTGATGTTAAACTGATTGGTCTGTAGTTTCCTGGGTCCGTTTTCCCCCTCTTTCTTGAAGATGGGAACCACATCAGCCCTTTTCCAATTCTCAAGTACTTCCCCAGTGCTCTAGGATTTTTGAAAGATGTGGTGCAATGGTTCTGAGATAACATCTGCCAGCTCCTTCAGAACTCTGGGATGTAATCTGTCAGGTCCCGGTGATTTATATTCGTCAAGATCGGATAGGTATTCTCTTACCATTTTCTTCCTTATTTTAATTTTTGTTTCTAGTATGTCTTTTGCGGTGGTTTTTTTTTGGTATGTTGGGCTATAGTTTCTTTTTGTGTGAAGACTGATGCAAAGTATGAGTTAAGCAGTTCTGTTTTCTCCCTGTTGCCTGTTATTTCCTTGCCATCCTCTCTCTTTAGTGGACCTACAGTTTCCTTGACTTTTTTCTTGTTGTTAATATGTTGGAAGTAACTTTTTTTTTATTATCCATGATTTCTGTTGCAAGTCTTTGTTCGTTCTGAGCCTTTGCTTTCCTGACTTCATCTTTGCATGTTCTGGCTGCCTGCTGATAATTGGCCTTAGTTATGTGCCCCTCTTTCCATTTTTTGTATTTGTCTTTTTTGTCTTTCAGTTTGTCAGAGAGATCTTTATGCAGCCATGCTGGTTTCTTCTTGAATTTCTTGTTTTTCTTTCTCAGTGGTATTGTGCTGGACTGGGCTTTTATGATTGCATTTTTCTGAATTTCCCATGCTTCTTGGATTGTTTTCCCCTTTAGGATTTTCATCCATGGGATCTTTCCTAGGTTCTCTCTGAGTTTGTTAAAGTCAGCTCTTTTGAAGTTCAAGACACTGGTTGGATTGTTTTCTGTTGCTAGTGTTTGCGTTATATTAAATTCCAGTATGATGTGGTCACTTTCGCCCAAGGTTCCGGCAACCTCAACTCCCTCTATCACTTCTTCTCTATTAGTTAGAATTAAGTCCAGTATGGCTTTACGTCTAGTTCCCTCCTTCACTTTTTGGATGACAAAGTTGTCAGCTAGGTTGGTCAGGAATCAAGAAAGAAAGAAAGAAAGAAAGAAAGAAAGAAAGAAAGAAAGAAAGAAAGAAAGAAAGAAAGAAAGAAAGAAAGAAAGAAAGAAAGAAAGAAAGAAAGAAAGAAAGAAGCTGTCCATGTGTGAGATACATAGCTAGCTAGCTAGCCAGCCAGATAGATAGATAATGAGACAGACAGACAGACAGACAGACAGACAGACAGACAGAGGCTGCTCATTTATAATAGATGGATAATTAGACAGATAGACAGATAGTATTAAACAGAATGAAAATATTTGGCCAATATGAAAGCCAGTAAATACCCACAGTTTGGATTGGCTTAATAATTGGAAAAGTGTTCTTCCTCTCCAAACATGCAAAAAAACAAAAAGTCCTTGCATGTTTCTTTTGAGGAAAAAAAACCCATACAAATCTAAAATTAAATGATAATTCCACTTTGAAAAAAAATAAAGTTAGAGAAGTGGGGTGGAAAAACTACTAAGTTATTTTTGAGCTGCTTAATAGGAAATAAATATGGGATTTCCCCAACACTCCCTCTCCCTGATGCTGTACCTTAAATATCCAGGAGCCACACATACTCAGAAGAAGCTGGCTGCCAATGTACATTACTAGCTATAATTCCTTTATTAGTGATGACTGTGTTAAGAATAATATGAAATGATGTACTTACTGGATGTCTATTAATTCTTCCTGTCATAGTTATTTGTCGTAATAGGAAGGGGAGTATGATATTCCACAACCTTATCAAAAATATATGAAAGTTTTCAGCTGCAATTACAATCAAGGACAGCCTGAACTTATTTTTCTATTTATGGAAAGCAAACTGTGTTAAAGAGTAAGGGCAACTAATTCTTCTTATTAAAGAGAAAATTCCTTCTACAAAAAGGTTAGATGGTCAGAGAGAAAGATTCAGTTCTAAACTTTTCTTTGATAGGCTATGCATCAGAAAACTTTTAACTCCTAATTCCTCATTAGTCATTTCTTCCTCATAAGACTTCCACACACAATTCTGCAAGTTGGACTGGAAAAAAAAAAAGCAACGGTGCACCAGAAAATGAATAGGGAATCCAATCTGAGAAAGGAAGGGTTAATTTGAATGTTGTACAGGAATTCAAGACTTCCTTAATTCAAAGGGTTGACTGGCAAACTTGATATATACAGAACAGGTGTCAGAGTCTACTTTGGAGCTGGTAGTAGCAGCATGATAATTCTTGTCACTGCCATCATTATCTCTCTACTATTACATTTTCAATGGTCACCTGACTATATGATGATTGGAAGATGACACACTGTTCCATGGCCTGGCAATTTTTGTCAAAAGAAGGGAAAAGATGATGAAGGGATTTAAGGGCTGGCAACTGCTTTGTAGAATTCCAGTTGGAACTGAAAGTCAACTCCTGTGATTGCTAAGTCCAAATTTGACTTAGTGTTTCTTTCTTCTTACTAATATACTTGTAAACAATTTTCTTTTTGCCCATTCATCTTCAGAGCGGATTAAAGGGAGGAAAAAAAACCCCTAACAGAATAAAATATTGAAGGCATGTGTGGAAATGAAGACGGACCACAAACTGAATGTTACAACTATCTTTCTATCAGCCATATATCTGTTACTGAACAGACACAAAGAAACACCTTTTATGATGGCTGGATTCTTACAGTGAACGTGTCCTCCTTCAGTTGCTGCCTTTTATAACATCATCCACCTGAGATTAGACTGGCCCCTTCAGAAAGACCCAATTGGTGTTTTCTGACATGGGTATCAGAAGGTTAGTGGGAGTCTGTGAGTTGCTGTTATTTTATTGTCAATTGACATTATCCTTAGCTGTCATTATAGGATTTTCTTTTAATGTCATTTGATGTTTATTTTTGCATTACATTTTTATATGATGTTAGCCACTCAGAATCTCTACAGAGTGATGGGTGGCCATATAAATGAAATAAATTACCCCCCTCTAATCTGTTTTGCAAAGAAATGGTAAACAAGGAGCTGGATGCAAGGATGAAGTTTGATTTTTTTCATAAATCATAGAATTATAGAGTTGGAGGAGACCACAAGGATCATCTAGTCCCACCCTCCTGAAGATGCACAAAGCCCAATTAATCCATCTTTGAGAGGTGTCGAACACGCCTCTTCTTAAAACCAGAAAACCTACAACTGACATTGGTTTCACTTTTCTACTAATATGTCAGAAAGTTTTTCCTTATATTTAAACAAAATCTAGGTAACTCCAGATTATACATGTTCTTTCTGATCCTAGTTTCTATTATGGAATAGTTTTTAAGTGTCCTTATAGCTTCTGCTTATGTATCTGCATATAGCTTTAATGTCTTCTGCAAGAATTATATTCTTCAGACTGAACATTTGAGGTTCATTTAGCCTCTCACCATAGAATATATCCTCAACTCCTAATATTATCTTTGTCAACTTTTTCTGAATCCTCTCTGTCACTATCTCTCTGGAGAAGTAGTGCCCAGAATCATATACAGTACTGAGCATGCTCCGAATTGTACACAGAACTAGCAGTGCAAAACGGAGAGAGAGAGGAAAAAAATCACTTGTCTTTAATATGGTGTTCTTCTAATGTAGCCCAGAACTGTGTTGGTCCTTCTAGGAACTGTCCCAGGCTGCTGGTTCATATTTACTTGTGGTCAATGACCATACCCAAATTCTCCTCAGATGTAGTGTTTCCAAGCCATGAACCCCCTACCTTGTTTATGTGTCTTACATTTTTCCCCTTTCTAAATGCAATATTTTACATATCTACCTGTTAAAGGACATCTTATTTCTCTCAGACCAGCCTGTCCAGTATAGTGTAGGTTTCAGCCCTACAGGATAGACTAAATCAGGAAACAGACTCCATTGGAAGGCTCAAACTATACTCTATTGAGTATATGCTATACAAGTGGTTCTCAACCTTTCTTCACCATGGACCCTCTTTAAATACCATGGTCCATGGACCATGGCCACGGACCCCCAAGACTTAACTCAAGATCTAAATCATAACATTCCTTCAAGCCTTCAAGGACCCCCTGTGACAATATTGTGGCCCCTGCAGATCACAGGTTGCTATATTAACAAAACCTTGCAAGCTCACATAGTGATTTACCTCCCCTCCCTCTTCTATCCCAAGGAATGAATGAAGAGTCTGCCTGTATCTCTTCTGGATGCTATCCTGTTTAATTGATTGCATGTTAAGAATGTTTCACCCCTCTTAGCTCCTACAATGGTTTCCTGCTTATTTACCTCAAAGTCATTTCCCTCTTTCTCTACAGCTGAGCTACCTTCCCCAAGGATTAATATTGTGATGAATATTTATATTCTTAATATTGTGATTTAAAAAAAAACATTTTCCCCCATGAGTAAATATTAGTTATTTCTGGGACAGTAGAAGCCATGTTAATGTTGTAGTCACAGTAGTGTTTTATGGATTATAATTTCAAGAGAAGCTGTAATTATTCAGGCTCTTTTTCTCTTTATAGAAAGAGTATGAATAAGCTATTTTTGTTATTGGTAATTATAAGTAGGATAAAGCATAAAATTGCAGCTGTAGTGGGGAGTATTAAAGTATTGTGTGTTTCACTACAGAAGTCATATATAAGTCTATCAGAATCAGAATCAGAATAGAGCTGGAAAGAACATTGGAGGTCTTCTAGTCCAGCCTCCTGCTCAAGCAGGAGATCTATACCATTTCAGACAAGTGGCTGTCCAGTCTCTTCTTAAAAACCTCCAATGATGAACCACCCACAACATCTGAAGGCAAGCTGTTCCACTGGTTAATTGTCCTCACTGTTAGGAGGTTTCTCCTTAATTCCAGGTTGCTTTTCTCCTTGATTAGTTCCCATCTATTGTTTCTTGTCCTGCCTTCTGGTCCTTTGGAAAATAAGTTGATCCCCTCCTCCTTGTGGCAGCCTCTCAAATACTTGAATATTGTTATCATGTCCTCCCTAGTCTTTCTTTTCTCTAGACTGAAGGGAAATTGTGGTTGTGAAACTGAAGGCCTCCTAGTGTGTTCTTCAACCCCTCCCCCCCAGCTGCCAACAATGTTGACAATGGAAGAAAATCATTTTAAGGGGAAAAAAGGTGGAGGGATTAGAAAGATATGCTTTTTACTTTGAGATAGCCACTTCCTGCTCTAAACACAGCTCTTTTTCTCCTCGTCTGTGCCATGCATGACACTGCTACATCCCCATATATAGCAACTTTTTGATAGTTTAAGGGGCCCATTGGGTGATGTTGACATTTTTCAGAGAGCTGTAGAAGTGAGGGCAAACCCCTTTTCCTTTATAAAACTGAGTTCACTCATTTGAAACTTTACTTTACAATCCAGTTGTGCATTGCCTGCCTCAAATTGGCTGGAAGCGTGGCCACTGAATTTCTCTGGCATTCGCTGATAGGACGTTGAAGCCATCAGAAAGAGTTTGCTGATGGCCATGGGATGCTAGACTGCCCTGGTTCTATATAGGGAGCTCAGCACCCAGAGGCTCTGCACTTTTGCCATATGCAATGGTTGCTTAACTGAACTGTGTACAACTGTGCTAGTAAGTTTAATAGTCTTTAGCTTGGATAGATAGCAGTATCTTCCCCACACCAGCTGATTCTAAAATAGCTAAATATACTTGGACCTGGTTAAAATCTTAATGGGTAATCACTAGCAAAGCACAGGACTATTGATTAGACCAGGGAATGGATCAATATCTCAGAAAAAGGCGTTGATCAACCATCTCTGTATAGTTGTGAAAAATACAGTTTATCTCATTTAGAATTTCTTCTGTATGTAGTCTCTCTGTAGATAACAAGAGTCAAGTGGATCTTTCCCTTTAGGTTTCAAATCCCCATCCTTATCCCTAGATAGCTGAGGTGAAGATTTTAATCTCATTCTTAATAGAAAATTCAGTCCCCTTGAGAGAACCCTTTGTTCTTCCCTAATGATAGACAGCTTTGGGAGTCAGAACATGCCTTGAGTAAAATCTCAGAACAAAACAAAACTATACACCCTACCAAATGCTTCCGTAGCCTCTCCTGTATGCAGCAGAGCAGAAACGTGACTCTTTGGGCTTAACAGGAGGATAACAATTGTGATGTGAAGGAAGAAAGATGTCATATTTATGTCAGCTTTTTGCTCTACTGGAGGGAAATTAAAGTGTGACATGTTGAAGGGGTGCTGTAACTAAGTGCTTTCAGAATGGTGTGTCTGAAGCAAAGATACAAGGTCTTCTTTCCCAGGATTCAGATTCTGTGGGAATAAGAAGATGCTCAACTCATGGGCTGGAAATATTTCTGCAGTAAACATTTTTTTAAAAAAAATCTGCCCCAGATATTTATTTATTTATTTTTAAAAAAGAGGGGAGGGTGCTGAAATCATTTAGTCCAGTGGTTCTCAACCTGTGGTCTGCAGACCCCTGGGGGGCTGTGATGTTGTCATAGGGGGTCCGCAAAGGCTTGAAGAAATGTTATGATTTAAATCTTGAGTTAAGTCTTGGGGATCCATGGGCAGAAAAGGTACTTAAAGGGGATGTGTGGTGAAGAAAAAATTGAGAACCACTGACATATATATATATATGTCTTGAGTGTTTTTTTTTATACACCTGTCAGCCCAAATATGGGAAGAAGAAATCTTTTGCCATATCTCCTCCCCTGTCTCTTCCCTCCCTGATACAGCTGACAAAGTGAGAAAGAGCCTGTGGCTTAGAGGTCAACACAGCTGCCTAACGTGCAAGCAGCCCAGGTTCGAATCTCAGAAGGATATGGCTGGCTGATGAGAGCTAATTAGCTCGAAATAGCTATCCTAGTCCCCCTTAACTCTTTGTTAGCAATCCAATTTTTTTTAGCATATATATATGTGTGTGTGTGTATTTGTGTGTTGGCTGGAGCACCCGGTCTACCAAGTATAGGATAAATCAGTCTGCATTTCGCTCCAATCTAGGAGCATGTTTTGCAGGCAGACGTCACATACTGTGAACACTGTAAATTCAAAAAAAAAATTGTGGCTGATAAAGAGTTAGTGGGAGACTATTATAGCTATTTCAAGCTCTTTAGCTCTCATCAGCTAGTCATACCCCTCTGGGATTCGAACCTGGGCAGCTTGCACGTTAGGCAGTTGTATATATATGCGCTTTTTATATATCTAGAATAGATGCCACTAACTTCTGTAAGGATCACTCCCAGGTTGGTTAGAGTTGCAGATCAAAATGTCATTTTGCATTTAAAACAATGAATGCATTTCATATGCAAATGTCAACAATTAATCAGCTGATGAACTGATTAAGATTTCTGGCATTATTGTGACAGACTTGTTTATTATTATTAGCAATGGCTGGATTCCCAAATGTCTTTCAGCTCATCTTAAAGGCTTATGCAATTATTATTCTATCCAATATGCACCCAATTAATTATTTAACAAGCTAATCCCTATTGACAAGTTCTAAAATTCTCCTGAAATGCCCCTTCTGTTTCTGGAGTGCCCCTTCTCCTGCTTTCTATTGCTTAAAAAAATAATTTGAAGACTTCTTAGGTTCACAGTTCCACCCTCACACTTCTTTTGATACTTTTTTGGTTATCTTAACTACATTTCCAGCAAGTTTGAACGGGATGAGGGAAAAGCAAATCGGACGTTCTTTGCAATCTTCTTGTCAGTCTATTCATAACTGCAGAGAGCCTAGTATTTTTCTCACCCTCTCATCTTTTTAATTCCTTCTTGTCTTATCTCCATCTGCTCTCAGCTTTTAAAAGAAAAAGCAGCAATTCATTTTTCCCCCTGGGTTTCTTCTTACTTTCTGCCCTGGCTTTGACTTCTCAAATATGCTGGGCAGCAGGAAGAGAGATTTTTTGTTGCTTACACAACACAATCAAGTCAGTTAAAAACCCAATGTGAGACTTTCTTTCTTGCTGACCGTTATGTAAACTGAGCATGGGTGATTTTTGAATGTTGGTAAACACTATTGATTGATTGACTGACTGATTGATTGATTGACTGATTGTGTGCCATTAAGTCATTCTTGCCTCTATTTCAGGGGTCTTCAAACTTGGCCCTTTCATGACTTGTGAACTTCAACTCCCAGAATTCCTCAGCCAGCGTGCCTGGCTGAGGAATTCTGGGAGCTGAAGTCCACAAGTCATAAAAGGGCCAAGTTTGAAGACCCCTGCTCTGTTTGATCACACAGATAGATTTTCTCCACGATAATCTACCCTTAAACTAGTCCAAGTCTTTCAATAGTGCATCCATAGCCACCATGACTGAGTCCATCCCTCTTCCTCTTCTCTTTCCTTCCATCTTTCCCAACATTAGAACCTTCTCCACTCCACACAATGGGTCTGAAGTAGGATAATTTCAGCCTGGTCATTTGTGCCTTGAGTGAAAACTCTGGTTGATTTGTTTGATGACACATTGTTTGTTTTGTTTTCTTGACAATCCACAGAATTCTCAGAAGTCTTCTTCAACAACAAGTTTAAAAGCATGAATGCATTTCCTATCCAGCTTCTTTAAAGCCCAATTTTCACTTCAACGGAGTATCACAGTGAATAACATGGCTTGCACAATTTTGATCTTTGTAAGCATAGAACATGTTTTCCAAGGCCTTCATGGCTGTTCTACCAAATGCTAGTCAACTGCATAGAAAAATTAAACAGAACAATTAATCAGTGGAATGGCTTGTTTCCAGAAATTGTGGGTCCTCCAACACTGGAGGATTTTAAGAAAAAATTGGGAAGCCATTTGTTTGAAATGGCACAGGATTTTTCTGCTTGAGTAGGGAGTTGGACTAAAAGATCTCCAAGATCCCTCCCAACTCTGTTATTCTGTATATTTCTTGACTGCTGGTTTCCTTACTATTGATGGATAAATATTATAAACTCTGGGAATGCAGCCACTGGCTGGATTCAGACATTCTATTAAGCTATATAATAGCTTGTTTGCTCCTGGCTTTCTGTGTGTGTAAACTTAGTCCCTGTGTTTTGTAAAAAAAAACAACATGTTTATATTTTAACACTATGTGAGTCTAGCTAATTCTGACTCATTTAACAAACCATGGTTAAATTAGAATATTGACTTAGTTTAGCACTGAAAATAATTAATGTCAAGTGCTTTCTCTCTTTCTTAGTTCTATTTACAGTTGGAAAGAAACCTCCTAACTGCCTGGAGTCCTAAAAAAAGAGAAAGCCTTAGAACATGGGTCTTCAAACTTGGCCCTTTTATGACTTGTGGACTTCAACTCCCAGAGTTCCTCAGCCAGGCATGCTGGCTGAGGAATTCTGGGAGTTGAAGTCCACAAGTCATAAAAGGGCCAAGTTTGAAGACCCTTGCCTTAGAAGTTAGTAGAAGTGAAATGCTTCATCTTTGTTTTTGGGTGTTTTTTATTTTTATTTTAAAAGGGTGGGTTTTAAATGTTTTTCTTTTTACAACTTACTACGCAAGGTAGTCTTGGATGGGCACTTCTTGGAACTTTTGTTCCAGATGCTTCATTCCAACTAATGTTGTCTTCTGTGTGAACAGCAGTATATGACATTATTACATGCATCCAGTTATTTGTCTATTTTGTTCCTTCTATAAACTAGAAAAATCACAAGCTCTATTTGCTAGACATAACCTTTTCTAGCACATGCATTCCAGATCAGAGCTATGAAACAATATAGATTTGAAGAATTTGGAGTACAACCTTTCATGGACATTGCATCTTCTTTGGGGCTTACTTGCAACCCTAAGATCAGGTGGGATTGCTGCTACTGTATCAGTCTCCCTGCTATGTGGCAGCTTCCCTGACTCTGTGGTCCAACTGGCAGTTCAGTTTCCCAGATTTTTTTGGGTGTGGAATCAGAAACAGTCTGGGAATCCACGGACACCATGGCAATCATGGAATTGACTAAGATGGAGGCCCAGTACAGTTGAAAAGTTTTTAAAAAGACATCCTGGAAGAAAGCAAAGGCAAGCTGCTTCTGTTATTGTCAAGATAACAACATGGATGATGTTTGACTTGAGAGAATTGAGCTTAGGTTGTAGGAGATTTTACCTTGGACCTTGTCACCAAGTCTTTAGAATTCCCTTTCAGTAGATCTTTCTTTTGTTTCCTTTTTGTTACATTTTTTAGTATAAAAGCAAATCTACCTTTTCTAGACATTCATTAGCAACGCCGTGCAAAGCTTTGAAAGAGGTTTTTGATTTGGCAAAGCTTTGATCACACCACCCCGTTGAAACAGATATGCATATCAAAGTGTGGGAATTTGCTTCTAAGAGCAAATCTGAATCAAGAGTTTTCAAAGCACTTTGCAGATCGATGGCTTTTCTACTACTTCTAGATTGTTACACACATTATTAGAATTATGAGATCAGTACACAAATTCAGACCACAAGAGAGCAAAATAGAGCTGTGCTTTTCTACACCTCTTTACTGCCCTCTATCATCATGTAGATCTTTGCAGTGCAGATCTGGCAATTTTAAGCAGTACATAAGTTGCAATTTCAATGTCATATTGAATGAATGTCCCAGTGGAATTGGGGACACTAAGTGGCATGATGGATTCTCTGGCATTGAAATAGATAGCCAGCCACTCAGTTTAAAGCTCATTAACTCTTTAACTTATGCAAGTCTTCAGAGTGATAAGACTACATCAACCTTATGTAATAATACATCTCATTGGAGATAGCCATATGTCTTAACTTTGCTCTCTTACATTACCAAAATGTTCTCTTCTGCTCAGCCAGTCAACACTATTAGGGACTCAACAGAGATCTCAGCAATCTGCATATGGTCTTATGTTTAAAATTGTCAGCCCTTCCCAGATAAACCAGATAGAGAACACGACTAGATGAGCTAATTTTACTTTATAGTAAGGCTGTTATTGACAATGTGTGAAAAGATAACATTGTAGAGAATGCCTAGGAAATCTATAGAATGTGTGACATTTTTAGGGAAAGTATGAAATGTCTGTGTTATTTTAATAAGCTATATACCTTCCCTAGACATTGTATATAATGCCTAGGTGTTATGCAGAATGATAAGAGCTATTTAGGCAAAGTATGAAAAGAGAGTCATGAAAAGGGTTAGGGTTAGGATTAAGTACAGGACTTTCTTATTGAAAAAAAACAAGAGAAAAAGACCAGTATTAACCTACTTGTTGCAATAAAGAAGGCTAGAATAGCATTTTAGTGGGAGTATTTTATACTTTGCTGGCTTGCCTGTTGGCATTGCACAGAATGCCTAGGAAATGTGTGATATATTAAGTGTTTCATACTTTGACGTCCCATTTTTGGCATTCTATAGAATTCCTTGGCATTCTATAAATGCCTAATTTCACATATTGACGGTAACAAGCTACATTAACAGAATCTTGTAAGTCTGAAGATACGCTTCAGATACAAATTGAAGATACAAACTTCGCACTGCTACTTTTAATAACTTGATCCACTACGGGGGTCCTTCCTAAGTTTATTCTTCTTACTGTTAACCCACTGGGGCTCCTGCCTCTCTTGTCTGATTGTATCCTAGGCAACATCTCTTTCCCTCATCCCCCAAGGTCATCTACACATTTCTCTACAAACCTCTGGGACAGATTTAAATCTCCTGACCACAAATGGAAGGGGGCTGGGTTAATACCTCCTGCCTTCAAAGTAGAGGAAAGATAACCACCAAGCCATAGCTTTTATTTCACCAAGTCTTTCCTGAGAGGAAGGGATCAAATTTGCAAAGTAACTGCCAACTCTTTTGATCTCAGAAATCAGTGATCAGAGCCAGTACATTAAGTTCAGCCCATAAAGACATTTGTCATTTGTCACGCTAAACCTTCCAGGCTAGAAAAGCTAGGGATTAACATGAGCTTATTTTTTTTTATTTTTTAAAAAAGCTTTTTGAATGTGTCTGTGTTTATATTGCAATAGGTTACTTTCTGCATTGGTTCAGTCAATTGCTTTCTAAGATAATTGCATGACAGTTTGAAGGCTCTTCTATTGTCCATTCCTCATGCCTCTAAAGAAATACTGGAATTTTTTTTAAAAAAAAATGTTATGGGAAAAACCCTTGAACGTGTTCTAATGGAACTTGCCAGGGATAATTATTAATGCTACTGTACATTCACACGTGTCTCTAGATGGCACTTAGCAATAGGACTTAAGCATTATATACCACTTCATAGTCCTTTACAGCCCTCTCTAAGCAGTTTACAGAGTTAGCATATTGCCACCAGCAATCTGGGTCCTCATTTTACTGACCTCAGAAAGATGGAAGGCTGAGTCAACCTTGAGCCGGTCATGATAATAGTCTATAGATGTTAAACAAATCAAGACACTGGCTACAATTTTGTAATCAAAACTTAATTATTATTTTTTTAAAAAAATATGCTTTAAAGCATGTACCAAAGCAGCTTCAACAGTGAGGTGGGTGGCATGTTAAACAAACAAACAAACAAACAAACAAACAAACAAACAAACAAACAGGCAATCCTTCAATTGTGGGTATCATCTTGACTTTTTGATTCCTTCCCCTGTGGAGGCGCCTATTTACATTCCATTCTTCCAAAAATGAAAAACCTTCAGACATTTCATTATGGGCAAATCTTTGTTTCAAATTGGATCTGGTTGCCCTCAAATCACATATCTGAACTGGATCATTTTTAGATTTTGAATCACCAACTTAAATCAAATCAGTGCCAATTTAAATTTCGTTGTGGGGGAAAATAGGAGGAAGTTGTGTTGGATATGTTCACTGCCTGGAGTTATTTGTTAAAATAATAAAGGGGGGGGGGTCTAAACAAACAAAAAGGAGTCCCTGTGGATTTTACTCCACTAGTTGTTGCCAACTGTAAGGAGTAGTGCTCATCTCTGTTTCAATGCCATTGAACTAGCACTGTCCGAAGACATTTCTATGGTCATGTGGCCAGCATCACATCTCGGAGCATGGTTACCTTCCCACTGGTCCCTATTTATCTACTCACATTTGCATGTTTTTGAACTGCTAGGTTGGCAGGAGTTGGGGCAAGGATGGGAACACCCCATCGCGTGGTGCTCAGGTCTCAAACCTGAGCTGCTGGCTTTCCAGCCAACAAGCCCAGCATCTTAACCACTGAGCCACTGCACCACCCATTAACAAACAAATAAATAAATGACAGTTAAAACAAAATATTCCCCAGGGGCTTTTGGGCTAGTCTTTTCCTTCCCTTCTCGGTGAGGTGTTGCTTGATTAATTAGATTCTGGTTAATTACATTTTGTACTTGGACTCCTAATTGTTGTTTTATAGCATATTTGGGTTTAATTGGTGTTAGCTGCATTGCAGAGATGTGCACTCAAAGGAAGGCTAAGCAAGGATATTGGATTTTTCTATAACACTTTGATATCACACCTAAGTGCACATTTGTTCAATTGCACGGTGGGAGGAAGGGAAAGCCAGGTGTGCTCTTAAGCATCCATCTATGTGCAAGATCTTTTGGCTGTGGGCAGAACATGAACTTGTCTTACTGAATTTACTTGAAGATTCATTGACTTTTTAGGAGCTCTGTGGATTCCATTTAATTTCTCAGTAAACATATAAGAGAAGTGTCATGTTTCACAGGGAGAACAGAAGTTAAAGCAATTCATTTATCTCCCTTCCTGAAGGAGAACGAATTGCTGTTGGGAAAGAAGGTGAAGAGTTAGGGTATGTGTTTGTGTAATCTCCAAATTAAAGAAGAACTTTCCAAGAAGATAATAACACTGCATATGCAAGAGACCTTTCTCTCTGTCTCCGAAGATTAAAAGCATGGTCTTTTGCCAGATTCATTGTTTACCAGTGGGATCAAAAGATGCTGAATTAGTGGAAGCAGAAAAGAATACTGCTGTTCGGACTGTTTTAAACTGACTAATAGTCTGAAAGGGAATTCACGAGGGAGATTTCTTTCCTTCCATTAATTGTGAAACATTGATTTCTCATATTTTTGCACAAAAGAAAAAAGAAAGAAAAGTCTTTAAAAGATATTAAGATTTTATTTTGAAAAAAGCCTAGTTCTTTCTGAAATTCTACATTAGTAGAATTCAGTTAGCAATATAGTTAGTTATTATTTAGCCAGTAGAATTTAGTTAGTAACTGATATAGAAGTTAATGACGAACCATTGCCCCAATGGTACTAGCCTGCCCCACTCACGCCAGCAGGAAAGACCTTCTTTGAATCCTGCCGGCCAAGGAATTTTGAGTACCGTGTTTCCCCAAAAGTAAGACCTACCCCGAAAATAAGCCCTAGCTTGATTTTTGGGGGTGGGCCTAATATAAGTCCTACCCCAAAAATAAGCCCTAGTTTCGGGGTGAGACGCACGTCTAAAAATCAAGCTAGGGCAAGGGTGTGGGGAGCGGGGTGGAGCTGCCCCATGTGCCTCGCACCCGCTTACCCTTGCAGCCAGGCCTCCCATGAATCAACACCTGCCTCACCGGCCCACTTCTTCTGTGGCTGAAGGAAATGTCTCTGCAGCTGAGAATGGAGCTCTGGCCTGCATTTCGCCATCAGAGGCCTTCCGGAAAGGCCTCTGCAGCTGAGAACTGAGCTACAGATTTAATCTGTAGCTTGGTTCTCAGCTGCAGAGAGCTGAAATGCAGGCGGGAGCTCCATTCTCAGCTGCAGAGGCATTTCCTTCAGCCACAGAAGAAGTGGGCCAGCTGGGCGGGGCTGTCAGTGCCGCCATTACGAGGTGAGACTGTGGAAAAGACACCCCCCAAAATAAGACCTGGTGCCTCTTTCGGAGGCAAAAAAAAGGCAGGGTCTTATTTTCGGGAAAACACACGTAGTAGGATGAAGGAGAAGAGCCTTCTCTTCCAAGGCCCCTGCCCTCTGGAATACCTTAGCTCCTGAGGTGAGATCTGCCTGTATCCTTCAGACTTTCCGGAAGAATCCTAAAACCTGCCTCTGGCAGTTGGCTTCGGAGCTCAGTGGGAACACAGAATGCTGTAAGTGGCTGAATGAATGAGAGACAATTATTGATCCCTGCTCTTGTTTTTAACCTTTTAATTGCTGTTAATCTTAATTTTACAGCTTTTTTGTATTTATGCTTTTATATTATTGTAAGCCACCCGAGTCATTTGGGATAGTGGGATTGGTGGCGTATAACTTTAGTAAACAAATAAATAGTTGATATTTCAAATTCCAGGATTATGAGGCATTGGACTTTTTAGCACTTGGGTCCAATTTAGATACTGTACTATAGTTCTCCGCTTATTTGCAAGAATGTAGACCTCGCTGAATTCAATGGGATGCGAGTTATGTTGAACATTACACGTTGTCATCTACATCTTTCCCCCCATCAAATATTATCATGACATACAGATTTGTAAAACTCTTTAAATTCTAAAGAGAGCCCATCCAGTCCAAGGATACATGCTGAAAAATATGTTGGGCCATTTTCACAGCACAGAAGTTGGCTATCCTAAAAGTTATGGGATACTTCGCAACCCAAAAGAGCAGAATAATATACTATCCCTACATAATCAATATAATGCAAATTTTAAACTCCTCCTATTGGCTACATAAAAGGCTTCACTAGAAAGAATACAATATTTTAAAGATATTTTCTGTGATTGCTTTATCTGAAATTTAAGCCACACAGAAATTCTAGCCATCAAAAAAAATCAAACCTGATAAAACATTAATTTTATATGCATATCTAAGTCAAAAGTCAAAGTTATAGACTGGAATATTAATCATTCAGTGATGATTGAGACATTTAACTAGATCATCCAAAAATCTAGTGTCTGCATGTTTATACAACAGGTTAAGCTTGGGTAATGTTAGCTTTTCTGTGATTTAACAGATTGTATGACCCTACCCTGACTAATTAGTTTATTACTCAATTTGCTTTGCAAATTCAGAAAATTCGTTACTCCGGTAACTAAAGACAATGTGTTGTGCAAACCCAACTAATGCACAAAATCAAAGGATGATACTGTCAAGAAATACTGCTTAATCTTGTGTCGGAAAAAGCATTCATTTATTTTTTCCCTTTTGCATTTTAAATGGGAATGCCATTTAAGCAGCTATAGAATAAAAATAGTGGCTTATCAGCATCAAATGTTTGGGTGCATGAATAAGCACTTTCTACACCTTTAATCTCTTTCTAAATGCATCTGGTGGATGTACCTGAACCAGCACTGAGGGGGCACTGCAAGCACAATGAACTTCGGCTAAGAGAAGAAAGGAGACAAATTTTATTTGCTCATAATTGTGAAAGAGATAAATTGCCTGCAAGGCACCTGATTATTACCCACTGTCTTGTTAATCCCAGCCAGTCTCAGTGTGTTCAAACAAGAAATGCATTTCTCAGGGAATTATTATTTATTTAGATGCTCAAATGAGCTGGCTTTCAGTCTACCCTTACTTAACAAATATGCCTAATAATTGCAGGAATAGCTGAAACCATGTTCCACTAAATAGGGTGTCCTACTTTACAGTAAATAGCCCTTCATTTGCAAAACTGTCCAATCAGTGCTTCTAAATGCACGGCAGCTGAAACCAAGCAGCTGAACAAATATTTGTTTGATGTCCTTTTACTGAGCTACCCAATGATTTTTATTTAAAAACAAAAAAATGTATTCAAATGGCAAGTGCAAAACACATGTAGGGAGAAGATCTCTAAATTCATTCCATGGGCTTTCTCCTTAAGAAAAGAATCAGGATGTATTTAGGTGATGGCAGAGATTTGTCCTAGACCTAGGAGCCAGAAAGCTACTACCAGTTACGACTTAGGGCTGCTGACTTTTAGATGAATTGGACCCTAAATCTTATCATTTCCAGACAATAGAACTATTGATCATGCTGGCTAAGGACAATGCAAGTTCTAATTCAACCCATTTAGAGGACAATACATCGGGGAAAATGGATAAATTCCTGTGTAACTCAAATGCACCTTTTTAGATTGAAATTATAACTACTTTTGAACAGGATCGGGAGTAAAGGTTAACTTGTTTGGAATTCGTTTGTATATAGCTAAAATTATATTAATTAAATGCAATTACTATATTACCCATTGATATAACTTTCCCCCCCTTTTGGTAGATTAAAGATGACTTTTTATAGCAAGTATTGGGGTGTTCTTGGAGACATACTGAAGACATTTTTAGGGTTAAATGTGACCGTAGAATCTTAAGTTGTGCTTTCTGCTTTCTACTCTCCTTTGGTTGTTGTTGTTAGTTGCGTCCAACCCATCGCGACCCCACGGACAATGTCCCTCCAGGCCTTCCTGTCCTCTACCATCTTCTGGAGTCCATTTAAGCTCACGCCTACTGCTTCAGTGACTCCATCCAGCCACCTCATTCTCTGTCGTCCCCTTCTTCTATAGCCCTCAATCTCTTCTCCAGTGAGTCCTTCCTTCTCATTAGGTGGCCAAAGTACTTGAGTTTCAACTTCAGTATCTGGCCTTCTAAGGAGCAGTCAGGGTTGATCTCCTCTAGGACTAACCGGTTTGATCGCCTTGCAGTCCAAGGGACTCGCAGGAGTCTTCTCCAGCACCATAGTCCTTTGGTATAATGGTATAATGTTTGGTATAATGTTCTAAAAGAGGTCCCCAACCTGTGGGCCACGGCCCAATACTGGCCCATGGCCTATTGGCCAGTGGGCCATGTGAGTGGCTGGCCAGCACACAACCCCACTTGCACAAGCATTGTTGCAAGCATTGTGGGCATTCACGGCCCAACTCACGCAAGCATCGTCATGGGCGTTCATTGCCCCAGTCGCATGAGCATTGCTGTGAGCATTGTGGGCATTCACGGCCCAACTTGTGCGAGTTTTGCCACGGATGTTCGTGGCCCCACTTGTGTGAGCGTCATCATGGGCATTTGCGTCCCCACTCACTTGAGCATTGCCACGAGTGTCATAGGCGTTTGCGGCCCCAATCGCGTGAGCGACAGGTGTTTGTACCATCCCTTCTTTCCCCCCCCCCTTCCTCCCACTCCAGGCAACCAACTCCAAAAGGTTGGGGAAGTCTGCTCTAAAATGACAAGTGAATCTATCTGATCATGTCATTTCATGGGTTTTGGAAACAGAGAAGAAATAAATATAACTTATTGAAAGATGTTTTCTTCTTCCTGCATTTAGATTTAGTTTTATCAGCATTCCTGGAAAGTTGGTCATCTTTATCTTTTTTCTTCTCATACAAGAAAAATCATTTTCAAAAGCTTAAAATTTAAAATAACAGATGAATGTATCAAAGTTCAATAATATGTACACTTCTATAGGTGCCCAAAGACAATGCACACAACATTACAAAACACATGGAATAGAAGTTGCTATTTAGTGTGAAACTATCTGCCAATCATAGAGTCACTTCTGTCTGACCATCTTTCAAAATTCATTCCAGACCTTGATCACTGTTTGACCAGGAAAATATTATTAGTGTTATAAAAATAAATGTGATCACCCAATTCAAATTAAAAAAAAAATGTTCCTGATCCTTTGGTAGGCCATGACCCAAAGTTTGAGAGCTTTGGTGTAAGTGATTCAGATTCAAACCTAACATTTTTTGGCTTCAGAATGGGCATAATGTAGTTTTGTGGTTTAATGCTCAGCACCCACTGATCTAAAATGTCCTAGAGTTCCCTTCATTTTTCCACTGAATATCATAATTACTATGACATATGGCTCAAGTGAAGAAAATTATTCCAATTCCAAGAACAGAAATCTAGATCTATAAAACAATTCTGCTGCAATATATAGTGTGAAGTTTGTCAAATAAATATTATGATTGTAGTCGGTATAGAACAAGAAGTTGGCAATTTCTTTTTGTACAATAGAATATGAAAACCTTAAAATAAAAACAGAAATGGAAATGAGTGAAAAATATCATGAGATTGCCTAATTTGGGGAAATCTTGTTGATCTAACCCATGGGTCGGCCATCCGAAACTTCGGATGAGCCGCACGGACCCATTTAGCTTAAAAAAAAAAAACGCTGGGAGCCGCGCGTTCGCGCATGCGCGCGCACCCGCGCATGCGCGCGCACCCGCGCACCCGCGCACCCGTGCACCCGCGCGCGCCGTTCACGCATGCGCGTGCCATTCGCGCATGTGCGTGCATCGTTTTGCGTATGCGCGCGCGCTGTTCGCGCATGCGCACCTGCGCACGCGCACCCCCGCACCCGCCCGCGCATGCGCGCGCGCGCCCGCCAAAATGGCGGAGGAGGCTCCGGAGCCGCAGGTAAGGCCTCAAAGAGCCGCATGTGGCTCCGGAGCCGCGGGTTGCCGACCCGTGATCTAACCTCTTTGAAATAATGTGAAGACACTGAAATCTTGCATGATTGCACAATCTCATAAGAATTTGCCCATTTTTACAAATTTATAATTTTGGGAGTGCCTGGGTGCCATTCAGAGCTGTTGTGGGCATTGTGATGTCAACGGATACCAAATGTAAGAGGCAATGGATGGAACGGTATGTATAATTTTAATTAGGATGGAGATTTGAATGCCGTTCTTTCACATAAGAACTAAAAACAATGAATATTGATTCAGATATTTGAAAGAGATGAAACAGTGAAGGAGAGACAGAGTATAGATCTTTAAATGGCAGAAGACAGCATGAGTAATAGGAAGACATTAAAGGAAGTGAAAAATATAAGCTCACAATGAAGAAAATTTTTCCTGTCAGACAGATTTTTCTTTGAGATGATCTCTCTGAAGGAATGATAGAAGGTCTATTTATTCAAGTTTTTAAAACAAGATCAGGCGGAAAAGCTGAAAGGACTATACAATGAAAGAGGTTTCTGTCTTGAGAGATTCTTTAATGAGATAGCCTAATAGCCTTTTCCTTTACTCTCAGTGTCTGCATTCCTTTCTAATGGTTACTATGGAATAATGGAATAATACTAATGGAATAATAGATAATAATAAATAAAACAGAAAGAAACTGTTGACTCTGGTACTAGTGTGATAAATAAAACATTGCTAGTATTTGACTTAATCCTACAAATAACTCCTAGTGGCTACTAGTATCCACTGCTACAAAAACCACCTGAAGATTTATTTGTAAATAAATTTGGACACTTGTGTTTTCCAATCCTAGAATAAATTTTTGTGATCATGGATCAGTTGCATTTAAAATTGTTTTCAAAACACTGTACCAAAATATTCTGATGGAAATCAATACTTCTGTCTATAAAAGCACAATGTATCCATAATAGCTAATGAATTTGTAAATCATCCAATTAGTAATGATTGAAAGCAATGAATAGCCTCTGAAAGTACATAAAAACAGAGCCAGCCCTACCATTAAGCAGAGAGAAGCAATTTATTTATTTATTTAATCAATATATACCCGGGAAGTCCTTAAAATTGCTTACAAAATTAAAAACCTAAAAACTTAGAATATAGGTTAAAAACATAAATCAAAATTACCACTAAAATCAGTTAACAAAAACTTGGTGAATGAAATAGTTTTTCTGACTTGCATAATGCTGGAAAAGTTGAACTAAATATAATTTATGAAGGATTGTGTTGCATAGCTGGGATCAATATGGGAGAAAGATGGACCTCTGAGGAGAATGCATCTTCAAAAGACAGGAGGAAGGCCTGAAGTACTTCCTGAAATTTTATAAGAATTTGCTTTGCTAAAAGATTGTATAGTTTTTTTTCTTTAAAAAAGATTTTTCATTGTTTTTAAATGCATTTATTTGACTCTGAATATGATTTGCACAAGTTCATTAGGATTTGTCTTCTATGAAGATTTATAAATCTAATGGGAACCAAATATCAACTCTAATAATTTAACCTACTTTCATGGAAAAAATTTCTAGTATAGTAATTTGGAATTAAAAATAAATATGATGAATAAGTCCAATTGAATTGGCAGTGCTTGCAAACCTATACATATAGAATGACTCAACAGCCCTCAGAGCTCTTTTCTATTTCATATCAGAAACTAATTTAATTACAATATAGTAAGCCAAATTCTGGAGTATGAAAATATTTTCTAATTATCTGATCTAGTATGTTACATTATACAGATTCTATTCAGCATCTACAAAGTGGCGTGGCTACGTGTATTAGTTTAGACAATTTTCTGCAATTCTAATAGTGAGGGAGGTGATATATTTAATTTTGAACTTTGCATCTGAGATGAAAATAAAAAGGTCTGCCCATCATCAAAAGCTCTGTTTGGGCATTAGGAACTTGATTGAATGTACAGGTTGTGGACCTTCCTTGAACAAGTGAACCAGCTCATGAGTTTTCTAACAGTTAAATCACTGTGCATGCTACTAAGAACTTTCCAATTTACAAAACTTCCCATGTGACCAAATGTGAGCTCCCTGCATTTAAACTTTTAAAAAATCTACCCATATGACCTGATGATGTTTTTTAATATTTATTTTTCAACTGGGTATCTGAATGGAATATACTTAGAGCAGACTTCTTGAAAATCAATGAGAAGTCAGCTAGTCATCAACAAACTAGGGTTTGATTTCTAAGGTTGTCTAAGGTTAGATTCGTTCCATTGATTTTATTTTTTAAATATGCCATAAATTTATTTATAAAAATAGAGAAAGGTGGAAATGGCTAAATGAAGCTCCATGTTAATGTTAAAGTATATGCATTGTGATTCTGTTGAAGTCTATATTCTGTAAAGTCCTAGTAACTTCTTTGTTTAAACTCATGATAATTCACTGTGGTACTTATTATAAGTCCTATTAGCCCCAATTTAATTCAACAGTTAGAATTACTAGAATGACAGCAAGCTTGCTGTTATCCTCATTCCCATCAAAAGCAATGAAATGGAAAGCCAACCCCAGAAACGAATAGTCTACACTACTTTTGTTATCTGTCCACATCTTTTGCAACGATGACCTTCCAGAATTTGAAACTGAAGAAGGGCTAAACATCAGATGGTCCACAAAGTATCATGAGTGACAGCTCGGTCAGCTCATGTGACTTTAATCACTCGGAAGATTAGCATACCCAAGTAGGACTCATATATTTAGCAAAAGCAAATGTACACTGCTTCAGATGTCCAAAATATTTGATGTTGGAAGTAAACAATTTGGGGTGGGTGGGTGTATGTTTGGCACAGAGAACGTGCTGTGTATGTTTCCAGTGATGGCTGCTGCTGGGGATTGCTTGATCAGTGTGTGATGATGGATGTGGTAATCACAAAACACTGATTTACTGGAGAGCAAACTAATGACCTTGCCTCTCCATCATCTGAGGTTATTTTTGCCATCTTTCTGGGCACCTGGGCATGATTCCAAATAAAGCACTGGACTAAAACCACTTGCTATTTATTATTATTATTTAATTCAATAGGGGGCCTAGAGACATTTGTATACACTAGGATGATATTGAAGACTACGTCAGAGATTGTCACATTGCTTTCTATTTAATAATTCTTTTTTTAATTAAAACAATATAAAGTCAAGCAGAACTGCAAGTCTGAAGCATTAGTGCCCAGAAATACTGTGGTGACTTCCCTGATGTACCAATCTTTCACTTCCTCTGTGAGAATCTTCCACAATGTGTTGATGTTCAAAATGCACTTTATATGTTCTTTTGGCAGTGGTTGTCTGATTGTCTAGAAATTGAATTCTGTCTTGTCCATTTCTCCATCCCTTCTTCCTTTTGAAATTATATGTGATAAAAACCTTAGAGAGGCTACAAAGCCAAGATGCCCTTGAGTTGAGCTATGATTACATGGATCATCCATTAATCATGGATCATCCATGATACTTTCTAGGCAACAATATGGAGGATATCTCTTCTTGTATTTGTCTTAAAACAATAAACAATGTTTTCATTCAGAATAAGTTTAGGAGCACAGTGGCTCACATGGTTAGGATGCTGGGTTGGAAGTTAGCAAGCCCACATTTGAAGCCCAAGTGCTACCATGGGGCAGAGTGAGCTTTGCTCTAGCTCCTGCTGGGGACATGAAAGGAGCCCTCAACTAGGCATTCCCCAGGGCAAGGATGATGTCACCAGCTAATCCTTTCAACCTGGAAGTGTCTCGGTGCTTGTGACATGAGTGCAATGCAATTCAGAATAAGTCCATTCATAAGAAAAAAAACAAATGGAACTCCACTTTATGTTACTAAATCATAATAATTTAAGCTAATAATCTGATTTCAGACAAATGGCTGTCCAGTCTCTTCTTAAAAACTTCCAGTGTTGGAGCATTCACAGCTTCTGGAGGCTGGTTGTTCCACTGGTTAATTGTTCTAACTGTCAGGAAATTTCTCCTTAGTTCTAGGTTGCTTCTCTCCTTGATTAGTTTCCATCCGTTGCTTCTTGTCCTGCCTTCAGGCACTTTGGAGAATAGCTTGACTCCCTCTTCTTTGTGGCAACCCCTGAGATATTGGAACACTGCTATCATGTCCCCCCTAGTCCTTCTTTTCATTAAACTAGACATACCCAATTCCAGCAACCATTTTTTAGCCTCCAGTCCCTCATCATCTTTGTTGCTCTTCTCTGTACTCTTTCTAGAGTTTCAGCATCTTTTTTTAATCGTGGTGACCAAAACTGGATGCAGAATTACAAGTGTGGCCTTACCAAGGCATTGTAAAGTGATATTAACACTTCACGTGGTCTTGATTCTATCCCACTGTTAATGCAGCCTAGCACTGTGTTGGCTTTTTTGGCAGCTGTAGCACACTGCTGGCTCATATTTAAGTGATTGTCCACTAGGACAGGGCTTTTCAACCGGTGGTACGCCTACCACTTGTGGTACATTAATGAGTGGCAGGTGGTACGCAGACCTGCCTAGCCAAGTGTAGTGGGGGAGGGAAAGAGCCAGCACAGGCAAGGACTTACAGTGAGAGAGTCCTCTGGAGCTGCAGATTGGCTGGGGCAGGCAAAGGCCCCAGGCTCACTTCTGGATCACCCTCCCCCATGAGAAAGGAGGAGGAGGGGGGCGGAGAGGCCATAAAAGGAGGCAGTTTGGGTGGGAGAGGGAGAGAGAAAAAAAGCAGCAGCCTTGGGAGGAGGTGGAGTCAGCTGCACCAAGGGAAAAAAGAAGAAGGAGGAGGAGGAGGAGGGTGGGGGGAGAGGAGAGGAAATCAAGCAGCCACCTGTGCTGGCAGCAGCAAACAGGCAAGAAATGCAGTGGGGGAGGGGTCGCCCTCCAAGAGGAATGAAAAAACGCAGCAATGGCTGGAGGTGAGGCACGAGGGAGGGAGATGGAGAGTGGAAGGATTCTTATGTGTTTTGTGACTGAAGTTCTGGGATTTGTGCAATGTGGCTTTGTGCTCTTAAGGAGTGTTTGGCAATTTCTATTTGGCTGATGGCTGATGTCTCGTGTTAGCTTCTATTGCTCTGCTATTGTTAGCTGTAAGTTTTGCTGCAAGGGATTTTGAAGTAGCCAGTAGCTAATTCTTAAAGGGGAATGTGCCTTTTTAAGCTAGTTCACTCAGCAGTTTGTCTTTTCTGTCTCTGGAGGCATTTCCTTGTTTGATGAATATATGGAAGAGAAAAAATATGGGTTGTTTTTTTTCAAATTCTTCCTTCAGAAGGAGGTGGGCATGAGAAAGAGGGAGACAGGGAAGGAGGGAGGGAGGGGACTTAGCACTTGGCCACCAGCAGCCCTGCCATTGACTTTACTTGTCAAAAGGTTGCAAAAGGGGATCACATGACCCTGGAACACTGTGACCATCATAAATATGAATCAGTTGCCAAGCATCCAAATATAAATCACATGACCCTGGGCATGCTGCAATGGTCATGAGTGTGAAAAATGGTCATAAGTCATTTCAGTGCAATTGCATCATTGAACAGGGTTTTTTTTGTTTTTTTGGTCATCAAGTTTTTGATACCTTGCTAGGTGGTACTCGAATATTGCCATATCCTAAAAGTGGTACAATCGGTGAAAAGGTTGAAAAGCCCTGATCTAAGCAGCGTGTGGTATCACTCAGTTTCTCCAGACTAGAGCCTACTGCTCATAGTGGTGTATTACAGACATAATTCTCAACTGATTGCACTGGTGAGAATTATAGTCCATCATATCAGGAGAGTATCAAATTACAACAGTTTGCTTTTGTGTTTGCAGCATGCCTAGGAAGAATATATTCGATTAAAAAAAATGGAGATCATTCTATATTATTTTCAACTTCATGCAGAAAAAAGAAATGTTTGGAGCTCTTCCTTTAAACATGCATGAAATGCTCAGAGGTCTCACAGTGTAGAAAAGCCCTTCTAATTTCCAAGCAGCTCAGGACCATGTTCTCTTAGAAAGGCTGCTGGCAAGCAAAATTGACTTTCTATGCATAACCTTGACATCACAGACCCCTGGCAACAAACTCATCCATTTTCCCCTCCTGGAAAAAAAACAACACACAAATCTCTGCTCTTTTGCAATGTTATATATTTTCTTGTTTCCTGAAGCCCCAGGGTTTTGAATTAATTGCACACAGTTTCTCATAAAGCTGGCAAATTATAGGAGAGGTCCTTTGGAAATATCACACAAAGCAGCAGTGCTTAATTTTTATGCATTGTGGTACTCCAGGGAAAGCAATATCATAAATTGTTGTTTTGCTAAATTGCCTTCAAATTAAAGGTTTCCACAGTATAGTAACTTAACTCATGAGAATAGCTTTGGAGATTTATGTCAATATCCTGTTTAACTCAGTATTCTGAGTCCAATGGGGCCATATCTGGATTCCCCCAATGGGGCCATATCTGGATTTTTCAGCACTGAAGCTCCCATACTATTTCCTCTTCCTTAGTCATTGTCTTGAAATGCTCCTGGAGTATATATGTCTCACTGGCTTGTGTAATAAAAATGGAAGTTGGACATAAATACCACTTGAGACTCTCCACTAAGTTTGTGAACAGGGAAATTAGCTGAATGATTTCTCCAATGTTCTCTAGAAGGGTTGGATTTTCCCCTTAGCAAGCCCATAACAAGAAGCAATTCTTCCAGTAATTCCAATAATTTCCCACAACATTTACCATGCAATAAGAGGTCATTATAGTCACAAAAGTTAATCTTTCCCAGGCTGTAGGTTGCAGATGTGTTGGTGTAGGAGATGACCAGGCTGAGCCGGAGAGAGGGGTCAAATGCATCATTAGTCACGCCCTTCACGCCCACAAGAGATCTAAGTCCAGCCTACCTTGAATTTCTTTTATTAACCACCAATTTCCTTTGGCTGTTAGTAGTTCAGATTCTTGTAGAGAGCTTAAGCTTGCAATAAATGTTTATACTCATTTGAACTGCCTGGATCTCCTGATTTCCCTGGTGCTTGACAGTTGGATCACAATTCCGTTCATCCACATTGTCCAAGAGGAAGACTCCACCTTCTCAGTGACAATAGCAATAGCAAAACAAAAACTGTCCTCTGAAAGTTTTCACCGAATATATGGGCAGAGAAATTTTTTCTTTACATTTCTCCAAAGAATTTTTCATCAACTTATCAAAGTCATAATTCACTTTTTAATAAACATATTTAGCATTACTATATGGGAAACAATACTATACTGTTTTTGTTTTTTATTTTGCTGGAACTGAATGGAAGTGTGGGAGACAAGGTCAACCTGGTGAAGTAGTCCAGATAGAAGCACACTCAGAAGTATTAGCTCTGTCTTTATTCTAAGATTACATTCACAGAATCTTTGAAGATTGAAATTACATCCCCCCCCCCTCACCTATACAGTCCAAGAAACTAGGGAGGGTTCCTTATGATACATTTGCCAAATCCCCATTTCTCTTGCCAGCTCAGATGCCTTTTATCTGCCTACTTTGCAGTTCTTTCTCTTATCTCCCAAGGTCATTCTCACATACAGTTACAGTCAGAATCATTGAGACGGAGAAAGAGAGAATGATGCGATGAAAGATAAGAAAGTCACAGATGTCTGACCCTTTCTTGTAACTCAGAATTTCTCCTCTCCTTTGGAATAAATTCTAAAGCAAACCCTCTGACCAAACAGAAGGACAACTGCAGCAAAAGGCAGAAGAATTTCTCTGCCCATTCATAATAGAAATCCGTAAAGTAAAAAAGAAAAAAAGTGCAGAAAACTAAATAGCAGCTGGGCTTTTTTCCCCCCAGTAAGATGTTTTCTCAGGTTTCAACATGCCTTGAAATGTATATTATGAGAAGCAGAGTGTCATTACTGTGACACTAATATAATTACCTGGCTCATAAGAATTCTGTCTACAGACAGTTGCTAATTGGCATGTTTATTTTTAAAATAAATTTCTAACTGCAAACAACTAAAGCATAAATCTCATTTTTAGGTTGCTTGATCAACTGCTTCCCCTTGTGGAGTATCTATCACAATTTATTATATTTATATTCTAATATACAGTCATAGGAAGGTATTTCTCACATACATCTCACACTCAACAATTCTGTATGGTGGGTTGATATTACAGGATTGGGAAAAGGAAGCTGGTATGTCCACGTTTCCTCTTTTCCCTATTTTCCAACTGTAAGTGACCCAGAGTCATGTGACAAAGATGGGCAGCACATATATCTAATAAATAAGTAAATAAAAGTTCTACAGTGAAGAACAATGTTGCTTCCTTAAACAATGTTTTCAGCCTGAGTAAGATACTGAGGATATTCCAACAATTTGCCTCTATTCTGAAAAGAAGCTACAGAACCTACATTTTTCTTCTTTTTATGAACCTTTAATCCCTTGTTTTGGGGTGGAGTCAGGACAACTGAGTGGAGCTGAGCATTTACTGGCCAGATACCATTCCTGATGCCTATGCAGAGTTCACAGTAGATATTTTTTTGTGTGTGCCTGGATAGAGAAACATCTGCCGCTGCCTAGGATTGAACTTTCAACCTTCCGAGTGGGAGGGGAGTATCTTCACCTCTAGGCCATTTTGCCACTCCCACAGAGCCTACATTATCCACCAGATAATCATGCTGAGCACCTGACTGATTATGTGCTATCAGGTTGGTGTTGACTCATAGATAGATTTTCTCTATGATGATATGTCCTTAACTTGGCCCTTCACTTCTTCCAACAATGCACCCTTTTTCACTGTAACTGAGCCCACAACCCTTGCTGCTGATCTTCCCTTTCCTTCCAACTTTCCCAGCATTAGATTCTTTCTGTGGAGATCAAGATCTTCACACAGTGTATTCAAAATATAATAATTTGTTGAGCCCTATCTGCATCTGAGGGACCATCTTTTGCCAGTCACATCCTCCTGACCCATTAGAGCCAGGAGGAAAGGAATGTTGCAGGTCCCATCCCCTAAGGAGGCTTATCTGGCAGGACACAGAAGAAGGGCCTTCTCCATTGTGGCTCCCTCCCTCTGGAATATCCCTTCTGAAATTAGACTTGCCCCCATTTTGATAGTCTTTTGGAAGGCCCTGAAGGCCCAGAAGGTTTTGCCAGCGGGCCTGGGGAATCCAGAGCGTGATGGAGACTATCAAATGGCTCGTTTAATTGTGTGCTGTCACCGGGGGTATGTGTGTTATTTTTTATTTTTATTTTTTTCTTCACTGTGTGAAGAAGCTGCCTAGAGTCATTGTGAGTGAATAGGCAGCTATATAAATTTTCTAAATAAATAAATAAATGACCTGTGTGTGTTTTGCTTAGCTTCATGAGCTTCAACTCTTGAAGGCATTTTCCTCCCCACCTTTGACTTCAAATGAGATCATGTTGGAACTGAATAAGAGTGTCACTTTCATAGTATTTTTTGAGTGGGGAGGAAAATCTCTGTTGCTGCCTTCACCTGATTGTTCTAGCCCCAAATGTATAGTATTCCAATATATGTTATTAAAATGAAGAGTAGTGAATTTTAATTAAAGTTTTCCTCTTCTGCTGATTTCATCATAAATTATCGTAGTACATATTCCCCAAAGGGAAGTAGTATTCATTATCTTAACTTGGAAGTTTATTATTCTTTCTTCCTTCCCCAATCATTTCTTGTACCCTACTACAGTCCTTTGTTTCCTCTCCAGCCACCATCATGTTACTCACCACCAGGGAATAGTAAATCTTGAATCCTGGTTTAGCCACAAAGAAGTCATCTGATTTGAAGGTGATCTTCAGCTGGTTTGTCTTTGATGTAATTTTGGGAGGAACTTCTTTATATCCACACCACCGTCCTCGGATGAGAGTGCTAATTTCGGAAATGTCCTCCACTTCCACAAAATCATATCTGGAGTGAAGGTGATAGATTAGTAGTCTTGCAGAGAAATGTAACTTACACAGTGATGCAAGACAGCAGATGAGAGTGAACATGTGACATTTTAACGATTCATTTAAAAAATTAATGGGAAATCTGTGAGTCTAGAAAGCCAAAATCAGCCTCTAGCAATAGCACTTAGACTTATATACCACTTCATAGTGCTTTACAGCCCTCTCTAAGCGGTTTACAGAATCAGCATATTGCTCCTAACAACCTGGCTTCTCATTTTGCCAACCTCAGAAGGATGGAAGGCTGAGTCAACTTTGAGCGGGCCAGGATCGAACTCCTGGCAATGGGCTGCGATAGCCTGCAATACTGTATTCTAATCACTGCACCACCATGACTTCTGAAGCTTCTAGCATCACCTTTAATGAGACTCATCATCATCATCATCTTTTGTTTTGCAACATCAGTCAGTTCCATGTTGGCACTGGAAATCACAGGGACATTTTTAGAAAATAAAAATAATGACTACAGCCCAACTTCAAAAGTCTGCTCAGTTCTCTGGGAAGTTGGTGGTGGGATTTTCAGACAGTGTCGATAAGATACTTTTAAGATAGTCAAGAATGCCAGCAAGGACTGTGATGTGGATGCTATTGTACATCTTGGCACTAATGATCTGTCCCAAAAAGATGTATTCTCTGTGCAGAATGATTTCCAGTGCTTGGGGCAGGAACTTAGCAGGATAGGCTGTAGACTTACTTTTTCAGAGGTTTTAACCAGTGAAAACAAAATGGAAAAGGCCAGCTTATAGCAGAATTCAATATGTGACTAAAGGAGTGATGTAAAGGGAAACACTTGCTTATATTAGTCACAATGTCTGCAGCTGGTCCAATGAAACAGTGTACAAAAGAAATGGTTTGCATCCATCAAAGAAAGGGACTGAGTTACTTGGCAATAAATTCATAGATTTTCTGGAGAAATATTTAAACTGAACAATGAGGACAGTGAGTTAATTGATACAGAACATTCCTGTCCCCGGCAATCTACAAATTATAGGGTTATCAGTGCATGTAATATAGAGGTGTGTCTGGGCAAGAATATCAACCTTGCTGTCAAGCAAAATCAAGCTTTTAATAGTGAGTGCCACACCATGTGCACCAATCAAACAGGTGGTAAGAAAATAGGGGCAGTCAGGAACCACACAGGTTATGTAGAAAGTAAATGCAGGGTCAGTCATAAAGGACTCAAATGTCTATACACCAACGCACAGAGTATGAGCAATAAACAGGGTGAACTAGAAATTCAGGTAAATGAGGGCAGATATGATATTGTTGCCATTACAGAAACTTGGTGGGAGAAACCCCCAAATGGAACACATAGCTAGAGGGATTTAAATTATTTAAAAGAAATAGGCCAAATAAAAGAGGAGGTAGAGTTGCTCTCTACATAAGAAATAACTACATCTCTACAGAAATAGAGCACAACAATGATGAAAACTGTCTTGAATGCATTTGGGTCAATATAAAAGGGGGGGGGAAATGACATTGCCATAGGTGTATACTATAGGCCACCCAGCCAAACAGAGGAAATAGATGAACTTTTTGCTAGTCAATTAACTAAGGTATGTAGGAAGCACATCACAATAGTAATGGGAGACTTTAATTACCCTGACATCAACTGGGAGACAAACTCTGCACCAAGTGGAAGATCAAACAGATTCCTGACAAACCTAGCAGACAACTTTATCTCCCAAAAAGTAGAGAAGGGAACCAGGGGATCAGCCATATTGGATTTAATTCTCACTAACAGAGATGAAATGATAGAAGGTGTTGAACCCACAGGAACCTTCAGGGGGAGTGATCATGCAATATTGGAATTCAACATTATGCAAGCACAAGCAATAGAACACAGTCAAACTAGAGTCTTGGACTTTAAGAAAGCTAATTTCAGCTAAGAAACGTAGAGAGAGCTTGGGAAGGATTCCATGGATGAGAATCCTCAAGGGGAAAACAACTCAAGAAGCTTGGAAAATTTTGAAAAGTGAGATTATAAAAGCCCAGTCTAACACAATACTAACAAAGAAGAAAAATAACAGCTCTCAAAAGAAACCAGCATGGCTGCATAAAGAACTCTCTGATAAATTGAAAAACAAAAAGGACAAACATAAAATGTGGAAAGAGGGGCACATAACTAAGGCAGAATATCAGCAAATAGCCTGAGCCTGAAAAGATGAAGTGAGGAAAGCTAAGGCTCAAAATGAACTAAGGCTTGCGACAAAAGTAAAAAAATAACAAAAAAAGCTTCTTTCAACATGTAAAAAACAAGAAAAAAATTAAGGAAATGATTGGTCCATTAGTGGGAGAAAGTGGCAAGAAGGTGACAAGCAACAGGGAGAAAGCAGAACTAAACTCGTTTTTTGCATCCGTCTTTATATAAAGGGAAAAAACAGTCCAATCTATCAAAAACAGTACTGTAAAAAACAGATTAGAAACACAAGTTAAGATAGGCAAAAAAATGATAAGTGAGCACCTGTCCAACTTAGACGAGTTCAAATAATAATAATAATAATAAAGTTGGAAGGGACCTTGGATGTCATCTAGTCCAACCCCCTGCTCAGGCAGGAAACCCTATACCATTTCGGACAAATGGCTGTCCAGTCTCTTCTTAAAAACTTCCAGTGTTGGAGCATTCACCGCTTCTGGAGGCAGGTTGTTCCACTGGTTAATTGTTCTAACTGTCAGGAAATTTCTCCTTAGTTCTAGGTTGCTTCTCTCCTTGATTAGTTTCCATCCGTTGCTTCTTGTCCTGCCTTCAGGCACTTTGGAAAATAGCTTGACTCCCTCTTCTTTGTGGCAGCCCCTGAGGTATTGGAACACTGCTATCATGTCCCCTCTCGTCCTTCTCTTCATTAAACTAGACATACCCAATTCCAGCAACCGTTACTTATATACTTTAGCCTCCAGTCCCCTAATCATCTTTGTTGCTCTTCTCTATACTCTTTCTAGAGTCTCAACATCTTTTTTACATCGTGGTGACCAAAACTGGATGCAGTATTCCAAGTGTGGCCTTACCAAGGCATTGTAAAGTGGTATTAATACTTCACGTGATCTTGATTCTATCCCTCTGTTAATGCAGCCTAGCACTGTGTTGGCCTTTTTGGCAGCTGCAGCACACTGCTGGCTCATATTTAAGAGATTGTCCACTAGGACTCCGAGGTCCCTCTCACAGTTACTACTATATATATATAACCGTTACTTATATATATATAACTTATATATAACATATACTTATATGTTCAAGTCTGTCCAGATCCTCCTGTATCTTAAGCCTGTCTTCTGGAGTGTTGGCTATTCCTGCCAGCTTAGTGTCATCTGCAAATTTGATGAGTTCCCCATCTATCCCCAAGGTTCTGAAGGAATTGGCAGATGTGATCTCAGAACCACTGAACTATATTTTTCAAAGATCCTGGAGGGGTGACATGATAGCAGTGTTCCAATATCTCAGGGGTTGCCACAAAGAAGAGGAAGTCAAGCTATTTTTTAAAGCACCTGAAGGCAGGACAAGAAGCAATGGATGGAAACTAACCAAAGAGAGAAGCAACCTGGAACTAAGGAGAAATTTCCTGACAGTTAGAACAATTAATCAGTGGAACAACCTGCCTCCAGAAGCTGTGAATGCTCCAACACTGAAAGTTTTTAAGAAGAGAGACAGCCATTTGTCTGAAATGGTATAGGGTTTCCTGCCTGAGCAGGGTTTTGGACTAGATGACCTCCAAAGTCCTTTCCAACTTTATTATTATTATTATTGTTGTTGTTGTTGTTGTTGTTATTATCTTATTATCTTATTGGCATAGTATTGGATAAAATTCACCCATATACTTTGAATGCAAAAGAGGCATTAAACAGACAGAAAACTTGAAATATAGTTCCTTTGTGTTCTCCAGTCATATTTTTATTCATATAAACATTACAAAGAACAGGTCCTGCATAAAAATAATCGTTGTTCATGCCTTATATCACTTCTCATCCACAGTTTGCTTTCTCATCTACTTCACAGAAATAAAATACATTTGATAATATGTAGTATAAAAGAGCAAAACTGGGACCCCATTTCAAAAAATAGGCTAGTCCAGGATAAAGAAGTGGGTGAGATCCAGAGTCTAAATGAACATTTGATTACATTTAACTTTAATTCAAAAGTACATTTTACCTTGATAATGCAGTTTCTGCCCACCTTTTTAATTAATGGTCTCATTTATAAAAAGAGATATATTTCTACTTCTTTGCAAAGTAGTTTGCAACACTGTAAAACCTGCAGGCATTGATAGACATGAGGAAAGCAAGACTCCAAAAAACAACAACACACGAATACGTGAAAAGACAAGAATTAGTCAGAAATAATGGCTGGGAAATGTCATTAAGCAAATTAAATCTCTCTCCCCTCCCCCTTCTGCTACATTTAAAACCACAACTGTTTAGCTACTGGTAGAGGGAATTTGCAATTCTACCCCATGCTGAGCAGGCATCGGTGGAAATTGTTTGATATACAATTTCTTTCAACTTGGGTGAGCATCCCAAATCTTGCATCAATAAGAAAACAAGTTTGGTCAGACTGCAGTTCTTAATTTTTTAAAACATCTCTATGAAACGTGGCTGATTTACTTTTGCCTGCCTTGAAGTTGTTCTACCAAGTGAGCAATCATGAACCAAACTGGATCTCCTCGGTGCTTTGATTGGCTTACCTGCAGATGTCGTTTTCTGGTTCCTCCAGTCCAAACTGATGATCGAAGACCAGCTGTATTCTAGCATTTCCTGGTGAACGTAGCTTCCACGTCAGCAAGAGATTCCTGGGATAATTGTGTGGGAAACGAGGGCTCTGGATGTAGCCATTTTCCCAAACGTGGATGGTCTCCTCTTTCTTATATAAGGCTGTGAGATGATTAGTCTCTGTTAATAATCACAAAGAGGAGTTATTAATATTCGAAACTGGTTTAAAAATGAAGATAGATAGATAGATAGATAGATAGATAGATAGATAGATAGATAGATAGATAGATAGATAGATAGATAGATAGATAGATAGATAGATAGATAGATAGATAGATAGATAGATACAGAGATAGAGAGTGAGAGAGATAAAGATAGATGATAGATAGACAGACAGACAGACAGACAGACAGACAGATAGAGAGAGAGATACAGAGAGAGAGAGATACAGAGATAGAGAGTGAGAGAGATAAAGATAGGAGATAGATAGATAGATAGATAGATAGATAGATAGATAGATAGATAGATAGATATAGATAAAGAGATAGAGTGAGAGAGATAAAGATAGATACACACACACACACACAGAGAGAGAGAGAGAGAGAGAGAGAGAGAGAGAGAGAGAGAGAGAGAGAGAGAGAGAGAAAGATAGACGATAGAGAGATAGATATAGAATATTTGTACACTATATCAATGAAATCATACTATCTTTTGTGTGTGCATCTTCAAGTCAGTTTTGGATTCCTGGCAACAGCTTGGACTAGTCCCTGCAGTTTTCTGGGCAAGACCTTTCAGAAGTCTCCTTCTTGGGTCTGTGAGAGAGGGACTGGCTCAAGGTCCTTCAGGTGGCTTTGTATGCCTTAAGCACTACACCAAACTGGTTCTCCTATAGTATTTTTTTAGAAATCAGAAAAGGATCTGTCTGTTGCCTGTGTATATGTGTGAGATTCGGATATTCAAGTACTGTTAAAACTGTTAAAAAAATTATTTTTATAATTTAATAATTATTTTACAGTGGATGAGGTACTATGAAGTGAAATAAAACCAGGAATTGTATGGATGTATGTTCTGGAATACATTTTCTACCAATCTTTAACTCTGGCAGTTGCCACTTTTCATCGATTCTGTTTGTATAACACACTTAGCTAGATCAATATTGGGGTAAACACCTTGGGCAGACACTATTGCTCAATCAGCAATGGGGCACCAGAAGGGTTATTTTTAATTGAAAACAGGATATTTAGTTCTCTGTGAGAAGACTAGATATGTAAAATGTGCCACATAATTGGGGTTGCCTATTCCCATGAAATGGCTAAGTGGGCTTAACTCTATTCAAGACTGAATTCTTTCAGGCTAAATTCAACCATCTGGAAATTAAATTGTCAACTTACTCAAGTTCCCACAACATACTATTTCCTTTTTGACCCAGTAAAGCATATTGTGGGAACAGAGATATAAACCAGCTGAAAAAAAGCTCCCCATTTGTAGAACTCAGTGCCTTTCCCCCCCCAGCATTTACCAAAAATATTTCTTACCATTTTTTTCCCTGCTCTCATCAAAACCTCTAACTTCTCAACATTCCTGAAAAATGATTCAAGAAAATGTTGGAGTTGAGGTAGTAATTAAGGGAAAGGATGGAAGCACTTCAGCTCCTATATGCCTCCTCCTTCCATCCTCGCCCTTTCATTCTTAATATAAATATAAGCTGAAAAATGTCAGCCCTGATCCTTCAGAAAAAGGTTTCATATTTCTGGAAGTACCCGAGATCAAGAAACCGAACTCTTGAGTCCTTAATTCCTCAGATGTTAGGCACTACTGACTTTGATCAAGTCAGACCATTTAATCCATCTAAGTTAAGGTTGCTGACACTAACCTATGGAGATATTCTAGAGACTCAGGTTGAAATTTTTCCTATGTCCTGAATATATCCTTTTTAATTGCCAATGCCAATGATAGACCCAGGAGCTTTCTATGTTCTACAACTGATCCAATAATTTCTCTAATCCACCACCCTGGCAGCTTTATCCATGATAAGTTATGATTAGCTGAACGTGTTTCCCAAGTGTTTACAACAGCACTCTTCTCTCCAATGACAGCTAAATGAATACCTTTGGGATGGTCAGAAAAAGATTGGGATACACATCACCTCCTGTCCTTTTCCTTCAGCATTGTTCTTGCATTTTTCCTAAAGACTTTTAAGATGTCATGGAACTTTTTGTTGTTGCTTCTAAAAGTTTCCCATGTCATGAGTCAGTGCCAGTTTGATTCAACTGACATCTGTCTGCTAAGCAACTTCCCACTATTGTTTGCACGGTGACAATAGTTGGAAATTTCCCCTGCCATCTCACAATCCACAAAAGAGATGGTCAATGAATGGGTATTTCAGGTCAGTCCATGCACTCATAAGTGATGTCACAGAACTTCACAATTGGACACAATTCAGTGCACATCTGTATTCTAAATTATCTTCCTCCCAGGTGTAACCACGAGGAAAGATCTTAATACAATTACATTTTAGTGTCTTAAAATTGTTAACTTCAAATGCTACCATTTCCCCCAAAAGTTCTGATTGACCTTACCAAAGATTTTAATGCAGGATATATTTTACAAAATTATCATCTTCATCCTCATGTTGAATTATTATTGTACTTCAGGGATAAATTTTCTTTAAGATAAGAGAACAATCTTACTTTCTCAAAAAGTAAGCTTAAAGTAAACATTTAATTGAATCAAACAATAGTACTTTAAACTTCAGAATTCTAGGATCCTGGAAATCTCTTTGTTATGAAGTAAAAGAGGAATTAATGTGAGTGACCTGTTTTTCATTGTAATTTTTCTCCTAGTGGACTTCACCTTCTTTGTATATCTTCTTCTTCTTAAAATATCTTCAAGCCTTTCCCCATCTTGGGAAAACCGTGTATACCAAGATACACAACTTCATATATTAAGCTTCAATTTTTCATCACTTATGTGTAGCCTGCAAGCATTTGCTCTATTTTCCCTGTCAGATATAACTACAGATAGTCTTCAACTTACAGTAGTTCATTTAGTGACTAAAGTTACAATGGCACTGAAAAAAGTGACTTAATGATCATTTTTCACACTTATAACCAGTGGTGGGATTCAGCTGGTTCGCACCATTTCAGCAGAACCGGTAGCCTAGAATGGACTTCTGGAAGCGGCATCCACACAGAGAACCAGTTGTTCACATATTTGAATCCCACCACTGCTTACAACCACTGCAGCATCCCCAGGGTCATGTGATCAAAATTCAGGCACTGGGCAACTGACTCATATTTATGACAGTTGCAATGTCTTAAGAGTCATGTGATCATCTTTTGCCACCTTCTGGCAAGCAAAGTCAAGGAGAAAGTCAGATTCATTTAACAACCATGTCACTAACTTAACAACTGCAGGGATTCACTTAACAACTGTGGCAAGAAAGATCATAAAATGAGGCCAAACTCACTTCACAGCTGTCTCGCTTATCAACAGTAATTTTGGCCTCAATTGTGGTTGTAAGTGGAGGACTACGTGTACTTTGATCACTCATATATTAATTTTCAGTTCCATACTTTTTGCCTTATACTATCTTGCATTTGGGTTCTTAGCCAGCAACATGACATCATCTGTATGCAAAAGAACAGATGCATTTATGACATCAACTCAAGCACCTTGATGTCACCACAAGTATTCCTTATACATTTAATCATAAATACATTCAATAAGTAAGCGAGATCATGTACTCATTTTCTGTTCAGTGTTGAACCAATGAATTAAGAATTTACTCTCATGCATACTCTTCTTCTAGTATATATTACTGTTACTGCATTTAGTAGCAATAACCAACTTTCAATTACATATCTGCACAAAACATTCTGTATCAACTTTGCTAATTTTCTTCAGATTACAGATTAATATCTGTAATAAAAACCAATTTGATCAAGAGTTATCTGCCTGTGAACTCTTTAGTGCAAATATGATCTATGAGAAGCCTGACACTAATGTCAAATTCCTATTTTTATAGTTACCCAGAGCAAATGTAGTTGACTCCAATTCATACTTTCTGACATTCCTTTTAAACGCTTCATTCATAATTAAGTTCACATCTTTACTTTCCTGCATATCTTCATCAATCCCATCAACAAGATCAGGCTATTGTCATTCAGAGCTATCACATATTTCACCTTTCAGTTAGATTTATGGACACATAACATCTATTTCTTTTCCTGAATATTTTCCCCACAAAGGGAATTTTTATGGAAAATTGGAGATTGGCTTTTGAACAAAATATTATTAGCTCCATATATGGGCAGGGAAATTGGAATGTGGTGTTTGAAGCAGGGATATTTAGTAACAAATAAAGCTAATTTAAAATTAAAATACTTTAATAGATAGATAGATAACCTTTATTGTCATTTTTATATTGTGGGCACAATGGCACACATCAAAAATGAAATTTAGTTGCCCGCTCTCAAAGTGAAACACATACATGACACACACCTAAACATACTATGTACAACATATATATAGACCCACATTCCTACATATACATAGCAAATAAATATTAAATACTGTCCATCTTGAATATATAACGCAAGGAGGAAGTTTGAGAGTTCGCAAGGTTAATGCTGTATGGAATGAAACTATGGCTGAATCTGGATGTTCTGCTACGGATACCACGAAGCCTCCTCCCAGAAGGTAACAAGGAAAACAGGTCGTGAAGAGGATGAGTAGTGTCCCAGATAATCTTACGGACCCTGCTCAAGCAACGCTTCTGTGCTATGTCCTTGATGGGAGGGAGGGAACTGCCAATGATCTTTTCAGCCATTCTCACCACTCTCTGCACCGCCTTCCTGTCTGAAGCAGTGATGCCTCCAAACCAGACTGTGATGCTGTATGACAGGATGCTCTCGATTGTCCCCCTGTAGAAAGTGGTCAGGACAGGGGAAGGAAGATGTGCTTTTCTCATGCGGTGCAGAAAATGCAGGCGCTGCTGTGCCTGCTTCACCAGTTTCTCACTGTTGAGCGACCAAGTCAGCCTACTCGTTAGCTGCACACCCAGGAATTTGATGCTGGTAACAATCTCCACAGGTGAATCATTAATGCACAGAGAAGTGTGGCTGTGCCTGCCTTTTCTGAAATCAACAATGATCTCTTTGGTTTTTCCTGTATTTAAAACTAGGCTGTTTTCCTTACACCAGTTCACCAACCCCTCAACCTCCTTGCGGTAAGCTTCCACCTTGTCATCCTGAATAAGGCCCACTACTGTTGTATCATCTGCGAACTTCACAATATGGTTGGTGGCAAACCTAGCACAGCAGTCATGGGTCAACAGGGTGAACAGCAGCGGACTTAAGACGCATCCCTGAGGAGAACCTGTGCTCAAGAAAATGGTATTAGAGGTATTTGTTCCAACTCGCACATATTGGGGCCTGTTGGTAAGAAAATCCAGAATCCAGTTGCACAAAGGAGTGTTTAAGCCTAAAAGGCCCAGTTTGTCTACTAGATGCTGGGGAATGATTGTGTTAAACGCCAAACTGAAGTCGACAAACAGCAAACGCACATGAGTATTTCTTTCCTCTAAGTGCTTCAGGCTCAGATGGAGAACGGAAGAAATAGCATCCTCCGTAGAGCGATTTGGTCGGTGGGCAAACTGAAGCGGGTCAAATGCTGGCGGGAGGCTAGATACAATAGTGTCCTTTATCAGCTTCTCAAAGCATTTCATGATGGTGGATGTCAGTGCAACTGGACGGTAATCATTGAGGCCTGTAATTGTGGACTTTTTTGGCACTGGCAAGATGATGGCCGTCTTAAAACAGGATGAGACCACTGCCTGCTGCAATGAGAGGTTGAAAATATCTGTGAGAACACAAGCCAGCTCCTCTGCGCATTCCCTGAGGACACGTCCAGGGATGTTATCTGGGCCTGCTGCTTTCCGAATGTTAACTGTCTGCAGTGTTTTCCGGACAGAGGTGACAATTATTTCTTCTTTTCTCTTAAACCATTTCCTGCTAGGTGGGTGGATGTGGAAATCCATATCCATCAAATTCTGCTTTAAAAATGGAAGCACTGAAATTCATTAGTGCAACAACTATCTCTCCAGTTGCTAAATCACTCTGTTTAGACAAAACAACAACACTGAATGGCACAACCAAATAGCTGGTATTGTAGAGGAATATCTCCACGGTGTTTGGGCTAGACTCTCCAAAGTCCAGATAGGAGAGTCCATAGGAGGACATGTAGAATAATAGGGCTAAGATCCTGTGGGACTTTCTGATCCAGATGAACAGGCAAGTCTTGGCCAATCAACCAGACACTGAGGTATTAGACAAGGACCAGAAGACAGCAGTGGTGATAGATGCAACTGTGTCAAGAGAAAGCAACATCAGGAAGAAGGTGTATGAGAAGCTGGGGAAGTTCCTGGGCCTGAAGGAGGAATTAGAGAGGCCAAAATGATCCCAGTGGTGGTGGGAGCACTCAGACCTATGACTCCTAAGCTGGGATAGTGACTCCAACAGACCCCAAGAAAAACATCAGAGCTCCTTCTGAAGAAGAGCACAGTTTTAGGAACAGCTAAGACATTGCTGAGAACCTTCAAATCCCCAGGCCTTTGGTAGAGGACCCAAGACTGAGGAAGATACATACCACCTATAAGGGTGAGAAGACATTTTTTAAAATTATATATTTGTGATTTGGACAGGCTTATAAATAGTCTGAAGTACTTAGATACATACATACTTCTAATCCATCCAGTAGCTAAAGTGTTCTGGAGAAATTATAAAAACTGAAATAAGATAAAATCAGGTTTATAATGTTAAAAACAATAACGTACATTAAATAAATAGTAGAAGATTCTTGTGAAAGTCGTATCTCTTAAAACCAATACTATAAAATTGTAATAATTCCTACCAAAAATATTCAAAGGAACAAAAGAAAAAGAATTTGCACTTAAACCGCAAATAGGCTTATATGTGAACATAAGTGGGATATAATACCTTTTTAAAAAAGTATTATTATATATACTCATGGATATGTCCATCCTTGGATAATCCTAACCCACTTTTTGGGGGGTATATTTTGGTATCTAAAATGTTTGGCTTATCTGCAAGTATACCAATTTCAATATTACATAGGTTTTCACGAATCATGTACAGATCATTATATATAATGAACAAGGGACCCAGGAGAGAAAATCTATAAATATGTGCAATTATATACCTTATGAGGAACTGATTGAGTCCTTTTAATTGAAAGACACATATTCTTCTACAGAATTTCACTTTCTGTATACATTGAGATTCCATCACTTCCTCCAACATATGCAAAAAATATGCTCTCATTGTCAGGAAATGACCTAATTCACTCTCATACTACTTCAAATGTAATGTCTAAATTTGTAATAATTATAAACTTCTATAATATTAGAATTTTAAGAGTGGGGGAGGGGCATTTATTGTTCATGCCGAACTCCTTGCTCATTTCAAGAGACCAAATTAAAGAACTCAACATAGATGGCTGCCCCAGATCACTCCCAAAAACATAAGCTAATCATACCTCCCACTTATTAACATGACCAAATGGAGAAGGCAAACTTTGTCATCTTGTCCCATGACACCCCACACAATTGGGCTACATTATTATATTTGTGATTGATAATCCCAAAATCAGATAAGGTTATACAGATATGCAGTTTTTCATAAGAAGGGATAAGTAGAAATGGTCTAAGAAACAAGTAGGATATTACTTTAGATCTTAGAACAGTGATGGCGAACCTTTTAGAGACCGAGTGCCCAAACTGCAACTCAAAACCCACTTATTTATCGCCAGGTGCCAGGTGGGACGTGGCCCACTGGGTGGGCATGGCTGTGGTCATGGCAAATTGGGCGGGTGTGGCCAAAGTGGGCGTGGTCACCTCGATGTTGCTCGTGGGGAGGGATGCCTGTGGGGGCCGGACAGGGTTGGGGGAGATCCAGGGGGTCTCTGGCAGGTGGGGCGGTGGGCAAGAGGCTCGTCCTGCGAGGTTAGTTGAGGCAAGGCAGGGTGGGGGTACCATTGCCACGGGGCAAGGCAAGGCAGGGGCCAGGGCAGCTGCTGCCTGACACCATCGGCCCCCCCACATAGAAGCCAGTGAGTGCATGGGGGCCGATGGTGTCCGTCAGCAGCTACAGCCTACCGGCTCCTTGACCAGTGTTCTCTGGGGCTCCACAGCCCACTGCCAGCAGTTCAGAGAAGCCGCCTCTGAGCTGGACAGCTGGCCGACAGCTGAGGAGGCGATGCAATGGGTCGTGCCCGGGAAAAGGAGAGCATGCGAAGCCAGGAGGGATGGGACGGGGGAGGGAAACCAGCGGTGCCGGGATGCATCCGGCCCCGTGGGACCTCAGGCGGCTGGCTGAAGAGGGATGGTTGCCATCTCCGGGGCATAGCACGCGTGCCCGCAAAGAGGGCTCTGAGTGCCGCCTCTGGCACGCATGCCATAGGTTCGCCACCACTGTCTTAGAAGGTTAGATCAAATTGGAACCTTAGAGGAAGAATAGGTGGGGAAAAAAGTTCGAATGTACTAGTCATAAGAGTTTGCTGGCTAAATTTTAATTAAAGCCCTTGATTAATGGTCAACAATTATTATTGTTGTCAACATTCAATAGAGATTTCCTTTCATATAATTAGAGGCCATTATTCCACATACTCTGGGAAGATCAGAAAATAAATCATGGGCCTTTAGTGAATTGGGGAAGTGCTATCATATTCATTCTCAGTCTTCTCTTGTTAATATTAAACTCAGTTTCCTTAATTGCTCCATTTTCAGTTCACTGATCAACCACAAAGCATCTCTTCTGATTTGCCTCATTCTTCTGATGTAGTGGTATCCAAATTTGGATTCAACACTTAAACTGGAGAAGTAGAGTGGACTGATTATTTTCTACAATTTGGAATCTGAAAGTTAATTTCTATTGAAACTGCCTAAATGTACAAGACTATTTATCAGCCATGCCACTCTGCTGATTCATACCTCACTCTCCTATCTCATGTTAATTTTACAGACTCCAACTGGCAAGCTGTCTCTGCTTTTTGAGCTGAAATGTTCCCTTCATCAACTGATTCTTCAGGCACATTTACACATGAGGATTAGCCTGCTGTGAAAAGACTTCCAGAGGCAATGTGATTTTAATTGTCTCTCATAAAGCTTTGGAAAGAAAGACATGAGTTAATCCACTGATAAAGGAAGACATAGTAGCAGTGACTCACCACCAATGTTGCCTCTAATTTCTGAATGCCATGTGCAGGGGAAAAAAAATTGTTCAGCTTTTCCCAAACCAAGTACAAATTTCTTTATACCTATATAACTATTCAAGTAAATTGCAAATTTGTATAGAAGTGACATATTATCATGTTTACATGCTCCTTAGTTAAAGTATAGAAACTAGATAGTATATTAGTAGGTCACACAGTTAAAATTTCTTCTTTGAAGATACTATTGATATCTGGCAATTCTCTTGGCAGCATTTTTCACTGTCTTCTTCTTCCTAGGACTGAGAGAAGTGACTAGTCCAAGGTCACGCAGCTGGTGTCATGATCAAGGTGGGACTAGAAGTCACAGTCTCCCAGTTTCTAGCCCTGGTACCTTAACCACTACAACAATGTGGCTCTGTATGTACATGCTCAGATATTATCACATAAACTCATAATGGCACAGCCACACACCCCTGTGTATTAATAATTCACCTGTGGAGGTGGTTAGCAGCATCAAGTTTCTGGGTGTGCAGCTAATGAGTAGACTAGCTTGGTCGCTCAACAGTAACACACTGATAAAGTGGGCACAGCAGCGCCTGTATTTTCTACGTCACATGAGAAAAGTATATCTTCCTTCCCCTGTCCTTACCACTTACTACGCAGGGATGATGGAGAACATCCTATCATATGGCATTACTTTCTGATTTGGAAGCATCACTGCTTCAGACAGGAAGGTGGTGCAGAGAGTGGTGTGGATGGCATAAAAGATTATTGGTAGTTCACTTCCTTCTATCCAGGACATAGCACAGAAGCGTTGCTTGAGCAGAGTCCGCAGGATTATCTGGGCCGCTACACATCCTCTTCGAGACCTGTTTTCCTTGTTACCTTCTGGGAGGAGGCTTCGTGGTATCCGAAGCAGAACATCCAGATTCAGCCACAGTTTTGTTCCATATAGCATCAACCTTGTGAACTCTCAAGTTTCCTCTTTCCACTATGTATTCAAAATGGACAGGGATTAATATGTATATGTATGCATATACGTATGCGTTTGTGTATGTATAGCATGTGTATATATGTGTTATGTATGTATATGAGTAGATATATACTTTTCTTTTGAGAGCAGGCGCACTGATTTTCATTTTTAATGTGGGCCAGTGTGCCCACAGTAAAAAATGACAATAAATCTTATTATTAACATTAATACATTAAATCTTACCTTACCTTACTTTACTTTATCTTTCAATAATATAATCATACTGATAACTTATAATTGCAGTGAATATGTTGCAAGCAGTTTTATTTGTTTTTTTCTTATTTGGGGGGATTTCATAAAGAATTTGATCAGGATTTTTTTTTAAAGTATCACAGGTAATTCCACAGTCATTAAGCAAAGCATTCAGTTGTTAAGTGACCCCAGCTTCCCGCACTGACTTTGCTTGTTGAAAGCCTCCCAGGAAGATCACATATGGCAATTATGTGACCTGGCATGTATTGCCAGACTTTGATGGATGAGAGGGACCATTTCATGGGGAGCTGCCAAGTGAATTTTGGGTTTTGCATCACTCCTGATCTCAGGAGGTGGGATGGGAACTGTAAAGTCAGGATGTTGTAAAGAGTGCTGGGTCTGCAACTAGCCAGAAGTGAGGCCCTGTTTGTGAAGCGGGAAACGTTGCTATTGCACTGACCTCCCAGCTCCATGTCAACATCTCTTGCCAACTTTTTTTATCTCGTTGCTGGGATGGCTGTGGTTTTGTCTAGAGTCTATTAGGCAGATGAAGAAATGCTTCCATGGAGCTGCGAGGCCAATTAGGAACAGATCACTTCCTCAAAAGTATAAGATTACCTAGAGCCAACAAGTTCTGCAGGGAGGAAGAACCTATTAAGATGGTCTGCCCCAAATTTCTGATGGATCCAGTAGATTATTTGGTAGCACCTGGGGAATCATCCAGCCATTTGAAAGGCATTTCTATTGGGTACTTCGTTGGGAGGCTTTCAACAAGCAAAGTCAATGCGGGAAGCTGGGGTCACTTAACAACTGAATGCTTTGCTTAATGACTGTGGAATTACCTGTGATACTTTAAAAAAAAATCCTGATCAAATTCTTTATGAAATCCCCCCAAATAAGAAAAAAACAAATAAAACTGCTTGCAACATATTCACTGCAATACAAAGGTGGAATACTGGAATACAAAGGTGCTTGACAGGATCCTTTTGAAACAGCCCGTCCCCACTTCCTGATCCCATAAATCTCCAGGAAATAAAATAGGCAAAGAGATGCCTAGAGCAATAGTAGGGGAAAAGAAGAAGCAAATATAATCAAAAGGTTGGGAAGAATAATTATTTCTCTGTTCTTATTGCATCTAGAATAACAGAGTTGGGAGGGACCTTTGAGGTAGTCCAACCCCCTGCTCAAGCAGGAGACCCTATACCATTCCAGGCAAGTGGTTGTCCAATCCCCTCTTAAAAACCTCCAAAGATGGAGCACCCACAACTTCTGAAGGGAAGCTGTTTCACTAATAAATTGTTCTCATTGACAGGAAATTTCTCCTTATTTCTAGGTTGGTTCTCTGCCCAACTCAAAAATAACTCTAGGTGGCTCACAATAATCAAACCCAGAAATTACAATTCTGTTTGTTTTAATTTTGTTAGACAACTTAGAGCAGGGGTGTCAAACTGCCAGCCCTCGGGCCGGATGCATCATGCCGAAACCGCGCCCACCTCATTGCCAGCAATGGGAAAAAAGCCGCGATACCTCGCGACACGTCACGTGATGTTGCGAGTTTGACACCCCTGACTTAGAGCTTGGCTAATTTCAGATGGTCTGATAAATTTCACAAATACATTGAAAGTTGCAGTGAGAAGACTAGGTCACCTAGCTGAAAGTAAAAAGAAATGATAATAATCACAATGACTATTTCAGAATGAATCATAATGAGATGAATTACAAAATAAATGGAATTAAAAATAATTGGGAAAAAACTGAATGAAAGAATGAAATGATGTCTTCTATATGTCAGTTCACAAATTATACAGGCTTATACTGGATCAGACAGAGGATGTTATATCTGGAAAACGTGATATAAAATTAAGTAACTGGTTTAGGGGGAAGCAGAGATAAATATATATTTAAAATAGAGATAAAATAAAAATAAATGCAAATGAACTTTCATTAATGCATTGTCTCTCGTGAATAACAGAAAGAAATGCTAGACAAGAATACATTAAAAAAGTTCTGACTATTAGCAACAGCCATAGCAGAAATGATTGGAAGATTACGAATCAAAAGGTAAAAAAAGGTAAAAGATTTCCTGTGGATTTTACTCTGCAGCATGACACTGCAGACCGCTGTTACCTTTCCATTGAGGTGGTACCTATTTATCTAATCGCATTTGCATGCTTTTGAACTGCTAGGCTGCCAAGTGCTAGGTCAGGATGGGAGGTCACCCCATCGCTTGGACCTTGAGTTTTGAACCTGGGCTGTGGGCTTTTCAGCCAACAAGCCTAGTGTCTTAACCACTGAGTCATTACGCTGCCTATGAATCAAATGCCAACCAAATAATATGCTAGTGTTGGTAATAAAAATATTATTTTAGGGAATTGGTTGGCATAGAAAATCAAGATGCCAAGCACTCTACTCAATAGTTCACCTTATTAAAAGAAACCTTTTTTCAAAAAATGTGGCCTTCATAAAAACATGTCTAGGCAATGAAAGTGAATTAACATGGAGATTAAATTTTAAATTTTAAAAGGCCCCATGAGGCCAAAGAATCCAGAGCTGCACTAGGAATGTTACTTAGTTCAGCTCTTTTTGCTTTGAGAAATGAAGATGACCCTCCCCAAACGGATACAGCAAGAAAGCCAATATGACAGAGTAATTCACTGTTGATTTTGTTTCAGAGATGCTTAATCAATCTCAGTACACGAATAGTGAAAGTTTTATATTAACTGGCACTTTGTTTTCAAAATCTGTTTTATTTCAGAAAAGAGCACCATGCCTGAAGTCTTCCCAGGAATGTAACAAAGACCAGGAGCTATTTTTTTTTTTATTTCTGTCCACCAGGATTAAATTTAAATGTAGCTCCCTCCAGTTAGAGCCACTACCCCATCCAGATAAACAATAATAGTATTTTCAAAATGGCCAGTTCTCAAGCTTTGCATTCTTAAAAATGTGCGGGTCTGCAAACAACTGTGAATCATAAATATTGTATGCACTATAATTGTTAGCATATAAATCATAGCTACTTTTTTTAAAAAAGGAATAGTTAGCATTACAATATCAAAGCATAATCTCCCATGAAAGTGCAGGAGAAGGCTGACTAACCAATAATGTTGATTTCAATAAAAGAGAACATATGTAGCTCAGGATTGAATTGGGAATCCTTGGGCGTCCTTTGAGACAATCAAAAACTATGAAGGAAACAAGAACATATCCTTTCCAGCAGCCAATACCCAGATAAACAGGGATTAACACCAGACAAACAATCAAGCAGAAAACAATACCTTAATTGAAACAACTAAGGAGGAAAACAGTCTGCAGTCATGTCTGCAGTCACGACATAAGCATAAGACTGAAAATCAGGCTTGTCAGATGCTATATTTTTTCTATCCTGCTCTATGGAGTAGAGAGTTGGTCTCTGACAGAAGGCCACCTGAAGAGACTAGAAGCATTTGAAATGTGGATTTACAGGCGGCTGTTACGTATAAGCTGGGTGGACAAGATCAGAAATGAGGAGGTGATAAGCCGCCTGGGAAAGCCAAGGGAAATCATCAAAACAATTAAAAAACGAAAGTTAGAATATTTCGGACATGTGGTGCGACACCCAGAAAAATACAGCATACTCCATTTAATCCTCCAAGGAAAGATTGAAGGCAAACGAGGTCCAGGCAGAAGAAGAACATCATGGCTTCAAAATCTAAGGGACTGGTTTGGACAAAACTCAGCAGCACTTTTTCGTGCGGCTGCTGATAAAAACAGGATCGCCAACATGATCGCCAACGTCCGATAACGGATATGGCAGAAGAAGAAGAAGGAGGAGGAAAACATTCCCCCTTAGAAGGGCAAGCTACTATATACTATAATAGGAAGTAAACTTCATACTCACTAATCCTGATGATGTTATTTACTTGGGTAATGAAATGTCTGCAAGCAAATAACCAAACTCAGAGAGCACCAAGGATTCCACAATGTTGATTTCAGTTTAGAAATATTTGCATACATTTGCAAGTCTCTTCCCAGTTTGTAAGATATTCCTAGAAATCTGATCTGTTGACATTGTTGGTCTGGCATGCAAAGTAGCGAATGGAATATTTCCGTTTTTAGGGGAGAAAAGGCTATACTCTATTTGCTTGGTTTCTGGAAGAATCAAACTCCAAATCAATATGCCTACAATTAATATACAATCTGGATTTGTACTTGCAGTACACTTAAGATTACACATTTATTAATATTCCATTTTCTGTATGGCTATATCAGAACTGAGATCTCCAATGTGATGGTTTAGTGTGACCATGTCTGCCACTTTCACTCTATTGTTTCATCTATTTCTAGGCAAAACTGATTCTTAGTTGTTCATCCATGTTGCTTTTTGAAACAATATTATGCTTATACAAAATCTTGGAACAATAGTCACAGATTTTTATTCTCCACTCCCTTGTTTGATTCTGTGATCATAAGATAGAGACACTGAGCTATAGTTTTTAGCTGCTGGATAAATAGTTAAGTAACTTTTAAGCTACCTGGAAAATCTTAAAACGGATTCTCCAATGACAGGTTTCTCTGGTTCTGGATAGTAATGGCTAATCACTACTTGATGAAGTGTGTTCCATGGGGGGAGATAGGCTAGGACCTCTCTCTTCTTCCTGAAAACTGTGTAATTCTTCTCAATGCCAAAATTTGCAGACTTACATCCAGTGAGCAGGATCATATGATCACGTTTCCCTCCACTTTTGATAGGTATCACCACCCAAGAGATCCAGTTATTTCTTTCCATGAAGTTGGAAAGTTATAGGTTGGTAGCCTGCCTTGAACTAAACATTGAATGAAGCCACGGCTGGTAGCGTAGCCTGCAATTATCACTGTAGCGTTAGAAAAAAGTTCAATTTCAAGGAGGCACAGTAACATCCCAGTTCACACCAAGTCTCCTGCTTTCCACATTACATCTAGACCACTACATGAATTGGAGGATACAGATTTTAGCTAGTCTGATCTTCCCATATGTCAGAGCAGGGAATAAATGCCTACTTGAAAGTTTCACTGTGGGATAATTCATATTATTATTATTTTCTTCTACATAGAAGGTAAGAGTTAAGTCAACTCAAGTCTTTATTATGGCCATAGATCAGCAAATTAAGAGTTCTTCCTTTGTCTTTTTTCAGGTGATTCCTACTTAACTTTCAGTCTTCTTAACAATTGTTTCATTCAATCAATACATTCATACCTACCAATGTATGAACTTTCTACACTCCATATGAATGCTTTTTTTTTTAAAAAGAGAAGCACTTTTTTATTTTCCTTGGCTTGATAGCTGGTAAAATCAAGGCAGCTGAATTCACAAATTCCAAGTAATAGAGGGAAGAAAGCATATTTGACTTCAAGCCACAGAACAGTTCACCTTCAGGTCAAGATATGTAAAATAAACTGAATTTGTACAGCTAGTTTTGTTCCCAGTATTCTCTGCTCTCTTCCCCTGCTTCCATTTTTTCCCCATTGTAAGCAGGATTATTATTATTATTATTTGTTATACTTAGAATGAGCTACAAAGCAGAAACAAAAATACTAAGTTGCATAATATGGGGTGGGCATGAGAAGAGAATATGGTCAAAAGGTTTAATTGCATCTTTGGAGATGATTTTTTAGAACTGGGAAATTACTTGGAACCACTACATTGTTTTCCTTGGTGAACTGTGTTTATGTTGGTATATGACAGAGACTCAAAACAATTAACATGAAAATTATTGTACCATTATACCGTTATGAAGGAAAGGATGCTCTCTGTTGACCCTCAATGAGTGGGGTCAGTTTTGTTCTTCCTTTTAGACTAAACAGCTCTCACCTTGACTCCTATATAGTATGCTGTCACAAAATGGTAGCATACTACTGCCACATTTTACACACCATTCTCATTTAATTCAAGGAAAAAGTTGTGTTTATGAGAAATATTGGAGAAATTCCCATGGATGGTGTCTTTTCATTTATGTAATGATAAACTAGTCCAACTATATATGAATATCCTTTCTTCCCTGTTGTACTTATCTCCACAATAGTATGTAGCCTTCTTGGCTTCCAATTCTTCAACTAATTCCCAAAGCAACTTTCCCACTGTGCCTCTTCAGACTGAGCAGTCAAGGAGGTTTCAGAACGATGGAAAGATATTTAACAGAAAGCAACAATGCCAGCAGTCAGGGGAGTCTATGGAGTGGGGAGAAATGAGGGCTAGTCACATCACATGTCTATAGAAATCTTTATACAAATGACCAAAATGAATTATTGTATCTTATTTGTATCATGACGCCAAAATGTGACTGGTACAACTTACATACAGTAATTCATGTCATAACTCACAGGATGTGGTTGTGGCTTCTTGCAGACAACTGGACCAGCAGTAGCATCCTTCACCTACCTTCAGTAGGTTGAAAAATCCAAGCAAAAGACTTGGAATGACATTATCAAGTTCAAGGAGGAGAAGGTAAAATAAGGGAAAGAAATATTTTGTAAAATTGCACAGCAGCTAGAATATATAGTAGGGTGCCTTTGACTAATTTCCACTGGCGCACAACTGCACCTGTATATCGACTGAGAAGCCATGATTACAAGAACCTATGACATGATAGCTCAGGACTGGTTATTGCCATGCACTCCATGCAGGCTGCTTTTAGAGATGGTCTGTGATGGAATGTAGTCTGGATTCCCAGGAGAAAGGAAGTGCATTCCAGAGGAGTAAGTGGCAACTCAGTTCAGATAGATGGTGTGAGAGAAAAAGAGTGAAGATGGCCCCTCTCTAATAGTTCCAAGAGTATAGACTTCGTGTAGGTAGTTGTTTGCTTCAGTTTGGCAAGATTCTGTCTCTAGCTATGGAACATAACGAAATCTGCTTAGAAGTATAACTCTGTGTCCTTATTGGTTTTTGGGATCTGACAATGTTCTGGAAGCTGCATTTGGTACAAAACTTCACATTGTTAAGAGAGCAGCCTTGCCAATGCAGAATGCCATTTTTTTAAAGGTGCTGTGTTGGTTACTAGTGGTTTTCTAGTCCCAACTCAAAGTGTTTTAAGGACCTACATATCCCAGCAATAGGATACCAAATTGAATCTGCCCACCCACTCTATTCATTAGTAAAAAGTAGAAGAGAGGTTATGAGACTGAGAAAGGAAGAGAAATTTCTTCAACTAGCAGATAGGAGTTATCAAATAAATGCTGCACTTGTGTTAGAAGGTGCTTCCAGGTGAAAGGATTAGCTGGTGACATCACCATTGCCCTGAAGACAGGCAGTTGGGGGCTCCTTTCATGTCCCCAGCATGAGCTGGAGTGAAAGACAGGAGCTCAACCCTGCCCCACATAAGCTCTTGGGTCTTGAATGCGGGCTTGTTAACCTTCTACACAGCATCCTAACCGCTCAAGCCACCATGCTCCTATCAAATAACTAAATGCTTGTTTTGTCACAGAGACATTCTAGGAAAAAATAAATTCAAGGAGACTCATATTTAATGAGCTCATTAAGAAATGGGGGTTTAAGGTCCTTATATCAAAAAACTATAAGCGTGAATCTTGCTTCCATGATTATGCTGTGCAGTTCAAAAGTTCTTCCATCTCTGCAAGGTACACAGAGGACAGACAACAAGGCAGGATTTCTCCGTAACAGCCCGTACTTTATGAAAATCTTTCCTCTTGAAGGCACAAGTTGTCCCCACTGCCCTTGCTTGGAGGGCAGTGGGGACCACACTGAGACAGTATTATTCCCTCTTGCCTTTGACCTGAGCTGATTGTGGACCATCTAAGTATTAACTAAGAATATGATTACATTCATTATATACTTTGGTTATCTACTTAATTGTGTTGCATGATGCACTGATTCAAATAGGACTGGGATGGGATAGAAATGATGTTAAATAAATAAGTAATATGCTGACTATAAACCTGCCTTGGGGCAAACTTTACACTGTGAGCCACCAGGCTACTTTACATTCATAGAAATGTTAGGGTTTCTTCTCCCTTCTCTTTTTCCTTCTCTGGTCTCACAGTGAATTATTACCACACTTTCTCACTTCCTAGCTGAAATGGCTTACTTTGAATTTTCTGTTTAATATACTTAAAGTTGCACTTTCATTTGCTACTAACTTCCAGCATTTCTGGGATGCTCTGGGAGGGGAAAATAAAACATAACAATAATAATGATTTTTTTGATGTGCAAAAGCCCTCTTTTCTATGCTTGGAGATGCAACATTCATCAATTTGGGAGACCAACTCTATCAATACATGCACTTTGAAAAATATCTGGCACAGACTCAGAGCATCAATGGCAGCAGTTTGTTAAAACACATATAATCTTACGTTATGCAACTGGTTTAAATTTCAAGGCTGAATGAAAGTCAAAGGTCTGTTTATTACTCTTAAATGTACTCTGCATTTCCACAGGGTACTATATAGGTCAATATTGTTGCTGTGAATTCTCCTTGAACTCTTAATAAAATGGGTTTTTTATTTTTATTTTTTAACTGAGGTTAAGGCAATTATCATTGAACACTGCTCCGTAAATCAACCTGTGACCTCTGGATATAGTTTTAGCTCTTATATGACCTTTCCAAGAATTTGAGTTTGAATTTAATGCTGATGGGCATTGTCAAAGATCTATGGGAACCCAGGAAATCAGATCATTCATCTATCTGGCCAATGTTGTCATTAAACTAGGGATCATCTGCATGCAAAACAAACACTCTGACCTATAACAGAACCTTTCTTCATATTATAAAGATTGTTGGTTCAGGCCTCTTCCCAATAACCTTCACTCAGTCAATAGTATGTTGAGGAATTCCAACTGTGGAAACTTCTTAAAAGTGATTCTGAAACTTTGGTAGGGACTCTTGACCAGAGTCCTTAATCCCTGTTCTTGCTTTATGTCAATTAAACTACTGAGCTTGCCCACTACTAAAAAAAAATCGAATAGTGACCAAGCTAGATGAAGGAACCTATTTCACAAAACTGATTTTCTCATGTAAGCTAATGTTTCTAGGAAATCTTAAAACACAAAAGTTACTTGGCACATGGAATATTTAAACCCGGAAGTAACTGATTAGACTGGTCAAGAAGCAAGATGAATTCTGCAGTACAGATAGGCAATATGGAACCTTCTACAGTACGTGTATTTCTTATAACTTAATCCAGCTAGTATAGGGCGCAGGATTATAGAATTTGTAATCCAAAACATACAGAGAACACAAGGTTTCTCCCTGTGGCTGGGCTAATACAAACTTTCAGGATAAGCCAAAGTTGAGGAAACCTTGAGAAAAACGACACTCTGATGAGTCTTCTTTTCTATTGTAAGCCCTCATGGGCTTATCCAAAACTTAGAGAGACCAAGCAGATGGATTTTATGGCAACTTAAAACTTAAACGTTTGTTTTCAATAAGATACTATTTCTTGTAACTCTTACTAGAAAGGGAGCAATATTTTAATAAAGAAAAAATATATTTTTTCCTACAGAGACACTAGACTACATGGACTATAGCATGCTGAAAATGAATTATTTCATTTCCTGCTGACCAGTCAAATCTTGCATGAAGAATGAATTATCTACAACATCAAGCAGAGAAATGTGTGAGCAGATGCTACTAATTAGAGAATAAAATCCATCATATTCCTACCTCAGATAAAATATTTTCATACATCATATCAGCAGAAAGAGAGTTTTCTTGCATTTGGAATGAGCAAATTTGACACCTAGGGTCTTGCCAGCTTAATCATATTTTTCTGGAAAATAACATCTTTAAAATGTTTTATATCAAGGGGGAAAAAAGTAAAACTAACAGCTCCATAGAGAATGAATTATATCTGAATATCTAATGGTGTATAATCTCTTTCCAACAATGCTTATTTTACCGAGCAACTTTTGAAAAGAAAAAGCTTTGCCTCTCAGACTAGATAGAAGTAGAGGGTTTCTTTTAGTTGCAAATGAGAATTTGGAATATTTTGTTTTGGACATGTTGTGAACATAAGCAGTATTACCTTGCAAAGAGACAAAAAGAACAATCCTGCCATCTTCCTAAAAATGGAAGTGGAATCTTCAACCAATTACCCTGGGCAACCAAGGTGATCTTCTTTTATTAAAGACTGGTTGATATGCTTGATTCATATCAAACTAAACAGTGTTGAAGAAAACAATTTATGGGGTGGATGGCTTTGGGATTGTTCAGTATTTTGAAAATTATTTCCTTTCAATGGAACCAATATAGTTTAAAGTGAAATTAAAGGACTGATATTTTTCCCCAAGGGATTCTTTTCAGAACTGAAATACAACTTTTACCATGGGGTGCTTAGAATTGTTCAATATGCTTAAACTGCATCAAGGAATATCAGCATATTTGCTGGTGCTAATAAAACCAAACTAGCCACAGACTTGGCTTATTGGCTCTGCTTTCAATCGATGCCTTCAACACACCTGCATGAGAGATACTGTGGGGTACAAATTGTGAAACATCTCTGTGTTTGCCTAAGGTTGAAAACCAAATTCATTAAGTGCTAACGTGTAAGTTCTCTAAGGCTGAGAGAGCCCAATATATTGATTGACTGCTCTGTTGGCACACCTTGTACTCCTGTAGTGAAATAATATTGTTTTTTGTTGATCACAAGGTAACCCAGCAAGTAGCAAGATATGCAGAGCCAGCAAGGAAGATCAGAGCTGGAGCAATTAACTGTAATGGGGATGAAATGTTGAAACAACATATTTATTGTTGTTTGTATTTAGACAGGAAAGCCTGGGGTTCCTCTGGCTGAAAGCTTTACAAATTTTAGATTTTGGAGTCTCAGGGAACACAATACAGGACACTTTTGTACATGCAGTCCTCGACTTATGACCACAGTTGAGCCCCAAATTTCTGTTGATAAGTGAAACATTTGTTATGTGAATTTTGCTCTGTTTTATGACCTTTCTTGCCACAGTTGTTAAGTAATCACTGCAGTTGTTAAGTTAGTAACACGGTTGTTAAATGATTCTGACTTCCCAATTGACTTTGCTTGTCAGGAGGCCACAAAAGGGGATCACGTGACCCCGGGACATTGCGACCGTCATAAATATGAACCAGTGGTCAAGCATCCGAATGTAAATCATGTGACCATGGGGATTGAGCAATGGTTATGTGTGAAAAACGGTCATAAGTCACTTCTTTGAATGCTGTTTTAACTTCAAACGGTCACTAAACAAACTATTGTAAATCGAGGACTACCTGTAACACCTTGACCATCTTGTAAGTAAATTGCCAGTAAGTAAAGCAGTTGCTACAACCCACCTCTTCCACATGAACATTTCACTAAAATATTATGGTTCTTTGCAAAACAAAAACCAAAATATTTTTTTCTGTCAAATTAAATGAGAAGTAAGGCATTTTCAGCACAGTGGAAGTGCTGGACTACAACCTCTATAAATCCAAGAAAACAGTCATTGGGCTGGCTGGTGCTGCTGGGATCTGTAGTCTGAACATCTGAGTTTGGAAAATGTTGACCTACAGCATTCACTGAATAGAATTAAGCGGTAATATATGTTCCTTAACATTTGTGAAATACTATCTATTTTTATATGTAACCTGCAATTACAAAAACAACTGGGATAATGACCCTGAGTATCCTTGGCCAAAAACTGTAATTAAAGCAACTGACATTTATGCTAAATAACAGCTCTGTGGTATGAACGTTGTGCCTGTTTACATATCTCTGCATTAATTTGCTGCCCATTGATCTATCTGATTAAAAGAGGTTCCTCTTAAAATATTTACATGCCTCTCTTTCACAGTGTGTCTTTGACCTTCTTTAAACCTTAATTTGTAGCTCACCATAGTCTCATTTCCTCTTAATCCAACTAAAGGATATTTTTGAATGTTCCATTAGGTTCAGAAGAAATGTCTGCAAGTGAAAAAAAAATCAGTGGTTTCACATTGTTTTCTCACATGTTCTTTTCTGTGAAATTTGGAATGATCCCGCAAAACCTGGCCCATACATACTGATGTCCATCCAGGCAGGTGAATATGTGTCTACAAAAATATGTGCATAGGTGTTCATATGTGGATAAATTTAAGTAACAAAGTAGGCTCCATCACATTCATGCATCATTTGTAATTAAACACACACACAATTTTATAAAAATTATTAGTTAACCCTAAAATACTATTTGACACACAAATATATTATAAATAGAGGCATTTGTTTATTTGGAAAGATAGGCAGTTTGTCTTAATTTACTTGTCTTTGTACTGTACAGTACCTGAGCTAAAGTCTATATCTGCAGAGTTGGAGAAGCCACAAAAATTGATGGTTTCGTCCAAGGGATAATTATATCCTAAACCATAGGTTAAGCAAGGAAACAAATTATTTGGCAAAAAGCACTGCAAAAGTTTGGGATTTGGATCCAAATGGGAAAGTTTATTTTAGAAAGCAGTTCACAAGAGGACACTTATCAAGAATAATCTGCAAAATTGAGTGAATATCCACTCAGTAGCTACAATAAACAGTAGATTTCTTTCCACTTATGACATTGAGAATACTGATCTGAGTTGCCAATGCTGCATTAAAATTTATTACTATTTATTTGCAGTTACAACTTCATACCTGTTCAGTACTTGATGTATCTATAACGGAGTCTCTTGTGATCTATTCAATACATGCAAATGGATTGTTTGATGTCGTAGGGATAAACTATGCACGTAGCTTGTGATTGATAATATTGAAACAGGCTACAAGAATGAGCTGAATATTTAGTAAATCAGAAGTAAACAATGAAGGAAGGTCCAATTTTCTTTGAAGACCTTTGAGCCTTTTTGTGATACACCCTCAAAGAAGATCTGACTTCATATTTCAGAGGCCTGAGATTGGATGCTAGCTGCTGTAATGAAGCAATCTGTTGCTTTACAATTAGCAGCTGTGACATCAACTTTGCTTCCTTTCCAATTTTTTGAATTGCAAGCTTGTAAGCCTACTGCAAACATTTCCAAAATCTGACAAATAAATATTTTAAGAACAAATACTTATTTCCTTCCTAGAATTTCTTTTGCACATGGACCTTTTGGCTTCAGGGTCAATGTTGCTAGCCTCTTGAAACTCTAATGCTCATGACTGAAAATCTCCATAGACATTTAGCTATGCACTTTGGGGTGAACACCCTTCGAATGGTGAGGAAATATGAACAGATTTCCAGAAAATTGCAGACTACAGGAACCATTTGGGCTTCAGTTTGAGAGGCAGATAACACAGACTCATCCCCAACAGACTGCACCTGTCTTCAACAGTGAAGGGACACAGGACAGAAAACATCCTGCAGCCAAGAAGGCTCCACACACACTCAGATGACACAGGTAAACCTCCAAATGACTTCAAGGACTCTCTGAAAGAATGCAAATGACCACCTGTCTGCAAGGAATATAAATCCTTCCATTCCCCACCATCTAGTCAGAGCTGAAGAAGCTTCTTGGATGAGAAGCGAAACATCTTCAAAGAAAGTTGCCTCCTGAAAAAGCACCTTTGGGACAACCATGACCGTGACTGAGAATCTCCATAGATATTAACCCTAGTGCACATTAACAACGGAGAAAGTTTTGGCAGCTAGTGAATCCATAATTGGAAAGCCATTTACATTGTCCACTCTTGTCCTATTTGAACGGTTCTATATTCCAAGACTGATATAAAACATGAATAGCTCGAAGCAGAAATAGGAACCAATCTAAGTTTGCACATGGACATTTCTATGCCAATGTTTCTATGACTCCCCCCCCCTTTTTTTTTTCTATGAGGCATTCTTTTTGGGATGAGTTATACATATATGTCCATTCTAGTAACTTCTGACTTTAGGTCTTCTTTACTAATGACATATTGTCCTGCTCCATATAATAATCTATCCTTCCCAAACCTAGTACTTTCCAGATGTATTGCAATTACAACTCCCAAGATGGTGCTGCAATCATTGTTCATGTTAGGTGATTATTATTAGAACCAAAGTCCCCAAAAGTCTAGAGGTACCCACTGGAGAAGCCTGTGACGCACTTTTTCCTAAGACAGAAGAAACATGTGACATGAAAACCAAAATTCTATGGTCACAGAGTCACAGTTTGTTGCATGGGACTATTTTTCTCTTTTGTGCATTGCAGATGCATACAATGCGAGTGTAAGTGGTGATGCCTGACTCTATAGGGAGAGAAAGATACCTTTAGCTGGATTTAAACAATATGTAAAATTCAAAAGCCAGGTTAAAGAAACATAATGGCTATGCCCAAATAAATGACCCATTGTATGGCTTACAATGGCAACCTGGTTCACACAGATGATAAGACAGTAAAACATTGAACCATAAACTATCCACCCCAGTCTAATTTGTTGTATGAAAATATCTACTGATATGCAAGAGTAGGCAATAAAAGGAGACATGATAGCTGCACACAATCTACATTTTTAACAAGCATATACTTTTAATTGTAATACAGTAAGTCCTCTACTTACAATCTTTCATTTAGCAAAAGTTCAAAGTTACAACAGCACTGAAAAAAGGGACCTATAACTGATCCTACAACTTACAACCATGTGCACATGCCCACGATCACATGTCCAAAATTCGGACACATGGCAACTGGCAGTTATTTATGATGGTTGCAGTATCCTGCAGTCACCATTTGCAACTTTCCCAGCCAGTTTCCCACAAGCAAAATAGAAGTCAACATTTTCTCTACAATCAGCAAACAAGGGAAGACTGGACATAATTGTACTGACTGATTGATATAATTAATATAGGTGCACGCACAAATGTCTCTGGGTGGCTTACAAATGTAGAAACAACCTCATCCTAACATAACCCTATCATCATCTCTATAATCACATCATTACCACTAAAATATTTATCATTATTGAGAAATGAAAGATGTAGCAAATGTTCTAGCATTGAATGTCCCTGTATGGATTTCCAACCAGAGTTTTTTTTTAGGATATTCTATAGTATTCATTGTCTCCCTATAGCTGGGAATCTACTTTTGCTGAAATACAGTAGCCTGCATCTATTTGTTTATTAAATTTACATAGCTGTCCATCTCACAAAAGGTGAGCAATAGCAATAGCACTTAAACTTATATACCGCTTCATAGGGCTTTACAGCCCTCTCTAAGTGGTTTACAGAGTCAGCACATTACCCCCAACAATCTGGGTCCTTAGTTTACTGACTCGGAAGGATGGAAGGCTGAGTCAACCTTGAGCCGGTGAAATCAAACAGCCAAACTGCTGGCAGCGGGCAGTCAGCAGAAGTAGCTTGCAGTACTGCATTCTAACCACTGCCCTTGATCACTGCCCCTCCATTCTTTTCTCTATCTCATCCGCAAATACAGAGGAGAAGATGTAAAAGGAAATGAGAAATAGCTCCTGTGCCCTCATGTTTTTAGCTTGACACCCAACATTTTGTGTACAGAATATAAAAGAGAAGCCTAGGAGTTTAAATCTTGGGCTAGACAAACACACACACCCCTCCATCATTGAGAACAGGCAGCTTTAGATCCAGTTGGTGGCTTTTCACTTTCTCTCTCTATATTTTATATTTTTACAGTATATAGGTCTGGGATGCAGTATTTTTCCATACTTAGAGTTTGTACTGTCTACCAGGAGCAAAAAATGTACACAAAAGCAGGTCCCAGAGGAAAAAAATGATTTACATACAACTAAAATTAAATATAGTTCATACAATTGGTCTCCAGTCATATTATTGCTATTGTCATTGTATTATTGTTATAAAAGAGAACCATTTGTCTCTTTTAACACAGTGGATTTAAATTTGGTAGAACTGTGGAGATTTATTACTTTATTTATTTCAAGTTATGCAGTAGTCCATCTCAAATTGGGTGGCTAACAGCAGTTAAAAACACGACAACACAATAATACAGACATAGTTGGCAACTGAAGTAAAAACGAAAACAACTAGCAAACAAATCAACCCAACAACTGCAGATCTATCACACATTTAGATCTCCACACTCAGTGACATAACCAGTTTTTTTTTAAATCAAACAGGATCAGAGCTAACTTAACCTCAAGAGAGGGGAGGAGGTTGATACTCCAAGGGGTGGGCATCATAGCCGAAAACACTCTCTTCCTGGGTCCCACTCGATGGCACTCTTTAATGGGGAGGACCTGAACCATGCCTTTCCTGCCAGACCTAATGGGACAGATAGACACAAGGGTAGAAGAAACAGTCCCTCAAATAATCTGGCCCCATGCCATGAAGCATATTAAAAGGTAACTTTCAGAACCTTAACTTGAACTTTGAAGCATACCCGCAACAAAAGTTTTTTGTCTTACTGTTTTTGTGGTTCTTTTTTGTATTGTTTTTTTTTTTTAATTTGAAAGTCATCCAGACTATCATATATGACAGTGATGGCGAACCTTTTAGAGACTGAGTGCCCAAATTGCAACCCAAAACCCACTTATGCATCATCGAGTGCCGGGTAGGTGTGGCCCATTGGCTGGGTGTGGCCCATTGGCTGGGCGTGGCCCATTGGGTGGGCGTGGCTGCGGTGGTAACGGCAGATGGGTGGGACTAAAAAGTTCAATCAATGAATTTCAACTTTGCAAGGTCTTTTTTTTCCCCGCGAGAAGTTGAAATTGACTGATTGAACCTTTTTTTTCTTTTTTTGCACACGGCAGCGGAGGCCTAAAGTGAAAAGGTTTTATAAAACCCAGCTGAAGGCCTAGGACTGGGGTAACGGCATGCGTGCCCACAGAGAGGGCTCTGAGTGCCGCCTCTGGCACCTGTGCCATAGGTTCGCCACCACTGATATATGAGATGGGCAACTATATAAATTGATTGATTGATTGATTGATTGGTTGGTTGGTTGACTGAAAAAAGAAGGAAGGAAGGAAGGAAGGAAGGAAGGAAGGAAGGAAGGAAGGAAGGAAGGAAGAAAAAGAAAGAAAGAAAGAAAGAAAGAAAGAAAGAAAGAAAGAAAGAAAGAAAGAAAGAAAGAAAGAAAGAAAGAAAGAAAGAAAGAAAGAAAGAAAGAAAGAAAGAAAGAAAGAAAGGAGACATGGAGTAGACATCCTGGGGCTGCAACTTTTAGAAAGCCAATTGAAAATCTGGAATTTCTAATGTGGACTGAAGAATTCCATTTATGATATGAGATTAAATAATTCCACTTATTCAAGACTACATTTAAAAAAAAAGAATTGGGAAGAATGAAGTAGAAAACAAATATAAATGCATGGTTATTTCTACAGCACTGTTTAACAGTCCTGCAATGACATAATCAGTTGGCATTCTTCCTTTCCTTTTAATCCTGCCTTATGTTTTATAGCTACTTATTGTAAGCTTAAAGATAAGTGAGCACATTAAAACTGGAGCATTCTACAGTATTTGCATTTTTTGCTTTCTCTTTCTTTTGATATCTGACTGAATCTGACAGTAATTGCTTCTTTCTTTTCCCCTTATTCTACTTACATCCCTACTTTCTTCATCAATGTAAGAGCTCTCAGATGTGAAATTGTGTGTTTAGAAGCAAATATATATTGGTGTTGAATCAAATTATATAGAGATTTGGTCTCTTGCACAGCTGATTTGCTTGGCATTCTATAATCTTCGGACTGAATCATAGATCATCATAGAGAGCTTTTTCTTCTGACAGCAGAGGCTGATCAAAAGAGTATTTGTGAATAACTTTTAAAACTCTGTTTAGAGTAGAACTGCATGATTTATAAATAGGGATCTCTCCCACTTTCTACCATTTTCACAGGTCATCAAATTGTGGACTTGGAAGGGGTCAGGGTGATGATTTAGTCCAACCCTGGATAAGTATAAGCATGTTCCTTGCTCTTTCCTACAAGTAAGATGTCTGTCAGGTCAGGTCAAAAATAGGTACACATTTTCATATGTATTTCTCATACTCTGAGTCTCATTTTCCTGCAAGCCCTATCCTCTAATATGGATTTAGATTGCCATGTTGGCAAATGTAGGTGTTTTCTATGTTCTTTTCCTTCATGAAAATTTTTGTATTCATTTTACTGAGAGAACTATATTGCAAAATTCAGAGAAATGCAAAATTAAAGGTTATTGATTAGTCCAATTTGTATGTTGGTTAATTCAGCTCTAATTAAAATAGAAACTGAACAAATTTCCCACTCAGTCTTAGTTATTTGTCACTAAGTTACATGGAGCAAAGGGCCCTATAATACACTTAGTATCGAATGTATAAATCACATAAAACCTCCTACAGAAACTCAAAAGAAACCTTTCAGGCCTGGCTGGTAGTATAGTCCTAAATATGTATGCTCATAAATATGTCTGACTATGCAATGTGATTTACTTCCAGGTAAATAGATATGGAATTTTAGCTTAATTGTAAAGATATGCTAAAGAAACCACATTCAAGAGCAAAGTTCAGAACTTCCAGAAACAGAGACCTAGAACTGTCTCTGATGGCCTCCAGATGTGTTTGACTACAATGCCAAGAATTCTCAGCCATGCTGGCTATGCAGTCTAGCGCTATCAGGCTTTGCAATTCATTGAGCGTCATCACCCAATCATCACTCACAAAAACATTAACAATGGAGATCTGCATATGCCACATTTTGTCTTTTGTGTCCAGCTGTTTATGTTACAAATTCTAAGGGCAACAAGAATTTTTGTTATAACTTCTAAACTACACTACTAGAATCCGTTCGAAGTTACAACAGCACTGAAAAAAGTGACTTATGACCATTTTTCACACTTATGACCATTGCAGCATCCCCATGGTCACGTGATTTAAATTTGGATGCTTGACAACTGGTTCATATTTATGACAGTTGCAGCACCCCAGGGTCATGTGACTCTCTTTTGTGACCTTCTGACAAGCAACGTCAATGGGGAAGCCAGATTCACTTAACAACCACGTTATTAATTTAAAACTGCAGTGATTCACTTAACAAATGTGGCAAGAAAAGTTGCAGAACGGGACAAAACTGACTTAACAAATGTTTCACTTAGCAACATGCATTCTGGATTCAATTGTGGTTGTAAGTCAAGAACTACCTGTATGTGTGTAAGTGTGTGTATGCATTTATAATTTATATAATATATATATGTTTACAAAGCATATGTGTGTTTGTGTTTATATTAGTTATGGAAGTATAGTTTTCCTTTTTTAAGCATCAATGTGAAACAGGCATAGATAATGATAACAAAATAATTTCCTGGGATAGACACATAACTGCAGTTAAGACTTATCTTAGAGAAACAAAGGCAGAGAACTGTAGAACATACTGTAGGTGTCCAGTATAGACCATAATGACAGTATACATATTATGACATCGTTGCATGATATGATGGCAGGACACATATGATGTCATGTGCTCCTGTTGGATCCCCATACATCAATATTAAACTCGATGTCCCTGTTCCTAGCTTTTATTAAAAATTTGAAGACCTGCATAGAATCTGAACATTGATATATTGACCATGATCTGTTTGCACTGGGCTGCCTCAAAGTTTCTGAAAGGCAGAGTAACATGTCATTCCTGAATAGCCGAATTGGAAGTTTAAAATTTAATTTATTTAATCTTTAAAAAACATAACAATTATATTTAATAGTTTGTGGAATTATGTATAAACTAAAGAGCAATATTGTACTATGATGCCATTACTATTCTATAAAAGGCTACATAATTTAAAGAAAAATCCAAAGCTAGAGAAAAAGGAAATAAAAATTCATAAAATCCGATACTCAACTACCTTAAGAAAAGGAAAAAAAAAACAAGAGAAAAAAGGTAACAGAGCCACACAGAGCCACTATAGTTTTATCATATGGTTAATGATGTCATGATGCATGCCAGAGTTGGTAATCTTTGCTTACTGACTGGTGTATTGGACCCCCTCCCCAAAAGCTATCTATGGCCCAGTTCTAGAGTTCTTCAGCCCTCCCCCCCAGTCAAATAACCACATTTCAGTACTTGACAACCAGCTCACCTTTAAGACCAGTTGCAATGTTCTACAGTCATGTGACGATGATTTTGCCAGTCTTTTCAGCCAGTTTGTGGCAAAAAAAAAAAAAAGGAAGCACCGATAGAAATACATGGGTTCAATTCATGACTGTGGTGTTGGATTAATGATTGCCACAAAAGTAGTAAAATCGGGTGGGCCTCTACCTCCGACCATCATGAATTATAGCAATAGCACTTAGACTTATATACCGCTTCACAGTGCTTTATAGCCCTCTCTAAGCGCTTTACAGAATCAGCATATTGCCCCCAACAATCTGGACCCTCATTTTACTGACTTCAGGAGGATAGAAGGCTGAGTCAACCTCGAGCCGGTCAGAATCGAACTGCTGGCAGTTGGCAGAATTAGCCTGCAATACTGCATTCTAACCACTGCGCCACCACGGCTCTTTTTCCATTATCATGGAAATTCCATGCTCCATTGTAGTAATTAATCGAGGACTACCTATATGTGATTCCAATGTGCAAAGGATGTTACAAAGGGCAAGATCACATGGTTGGCGTCACCATCTTGATTTTCCTGACTCACCTACGGATAACCGTGATGGCACTTGACTTCCCATGCAGAAGCTCGTGTAACCATCACTCGTATTAAATTGCTACCTCCTATGCCCTTTTGTTCTTTAACTTGTCCTTTGTTTCAGGAAATACCAATTTAGGATTTGCTTTTCGTTTAAAGGATTTATGCATAATCTCTCTTTAATTCCCCCCCCCCTCCTTGCCCAAATCGGCTGGTGCATGGTGGGTATATGTCATTGCTGCAGTGACGGCAATGTACTGTAATTATGTTAGATTTACGGCATTGCATAGTTATGAGCGATACCCAGAGACAGAAAATAAATGCCAAAGATCCCAAAAGATTTCTATCTAAAAAAAAAAGGCCCATTTCATTGAGCTGGATTACCAAGCCTCATTGTGCAGTAAACAACTGTCGAAACATACAATGCAAAGGCAGGTAATTGGCAATTGAGAAATGTTTTCTTGTTTATAAGAACATGCAGTACGATGGCTAGGCAAGTCACAAACAAAATGCAAGGCACCACATTAAATCATTTTACTGGCACTGAATACACACAAAGTGAAAACTTTCCCCAAGAGGATGTCGTTGCAAACAACAACTCTGGCAGGAGAGGGCACAACCTTCAGTTTGCACACAGATTGAATTGCTCTTAAAAGTGCAAAAGCCAAGTGTAAAAATATTCTCAAAAGCATTGGTAAAGAGAAGGGCCAAGCTAGAAACTTTACATTAAGAACAATGTTACAAAGAGGACAATCTGTGACTGTGAAATACTTGAATGTGGGCAGCTTTTTATTTTTATTTGTTATTTTTTAAAAAAAATCCTTTACTTAACAAAAATTAGCCATTTATCTTTCTATTATCCCTGGGAAAAGCAGAATTCTGTGCTGGTTTAAAACCACAAACTATTCATCCTGTTTACTCCTTGTAAATGTAAGCTTAAAATGAGTCACAAGAGGTTTTTTTTACTTTTAATTCTGAAGCCTCAATATAAATGACTTTCTTACACCATCCAGTCAAACACCGTACCCTCCTGAGCAGAGTTGGGTTAATAGATGATTAAATGCACGTAAAAATTGGGTTGGAGACCAGTCATTCAAATGAATCTTTCCCATAAACTTTGGAGGAGCATCTACAAGGAAGGAAGGAAGGAAGGAAGGAAGGAAGGAAGGAAGGAAGGAAGGAAGGAAGGAAGGAAGGAAGGAAGGAAGGAAGGAAGGAAGGAAGGAAGGAAGGAAGGAAGGAAGGAAGGAAGGAAATATGAAACTATTTCTGGATAAATAATGTCACCCATTGGATATTCCCATTCCACAGGGCATTGTTACAGTACTAGCCAAGACTAGTCCTGCTTTAAGGCAGGAATTAATAATTTTTGGATGGTTGATTTGGGGGAAAAAGCCTTTCATGTTTTGGAGAAAAGTGCTGGATCCCCATCTTTCTGACTGAGCCACTGTCTCGGGTATTTAGAAAGGTTGGTTTGTTTTCGGCTGGAGAAGATGAAATGGAAATATTAGCTCTGCATTTTGTTTTTGTTACCTGTTCGTGTTTTGCCATCTTCACTAAGGAGCTAGCATACTTGAACTTTTCTCTCAAACCCGTGGAAATGAGCCTGTTTGTTATTCTTAATATCCTTAGTATCGTTAATTCAACTTATTCTGAACTTTCACTTTCCTGCCCAAAGGTTCAAAGAAGGTCATGTCTATATTCTACTTTTGTGATTTCCATTTCATGCATGTGACTATGTGAGGAGTTCCTGGGGCTCTCCGAGCTTGGTTGTTTTCTTGCATCTTGCATCATCAGTGCTAGTAGCACTGATCAGCACTGATGTTCTTACCTAATTTGGTAATGAAATGTCTGCAAGAGAAAACAACCAAGCTCAGAGAGCACCAGCCACACCTTATTTCAACTCTGAGCTACAAATATTCTCCTTTATTGATGTATCTATTTTCATGCCTTCACTGAGTTTTCTTTCATTGGTTTCTTCAGACCAGGGACTGTAACCACCTGTTCAAAGCCATCCCTGCCCGTGTTTAATGTGCCTAATGAAAAAAGAGCCAGAGCTTCAATCTCAGTCAAAAACAACATCTTGCCTTTTTTTGACCATCCCCTATCACCCTGGATGCCTCTGACCTAATATGTTGGGCAAATCAGTCTGTCTGGTTCATTTATGGTTCAGTGTGTGGTGGGAACTCAGAGATATTTCTCAACCAGATTGAGCATGTTGTGGAAAACAAGACATCGTGTTTACATGAAACAGAGATCAGTAACCATAATTATTTCCAATTGGACTCTTTCACAGTTGATAGGAAGCTCTTCAGGATGTATATAACAGAATAACAGAGTTGGAAGGGACCTTGGAGGTTAATATATAAGTGTCTGGATGCTCTTAAACTGAGAAGGAATACACAATGGAGCCATACATGTTTTCACAATTTTTTTACAAGAAATCCTCAGATCTAAAAGAACAGTACATTTTGTTTAAAGAAGCCTGAGTATTTTCATGCTTCCCTGCAAGTCTCAAAACAGGTGCTGTTACTAATGCTTTAAGAGCCTTATTAACTTTAATAAGCCCACTTTTAAAAAAAAACAATAACATCATTTTTCTCAAGCTTGAATGGAAGCATGATGCCCCAAGTCATGTGATGGTAATGCTACCAGAAAAAAAAATATCATTAAAACGTCATTAGGCATAAGGCAAACAAATGCAAACTGAGCTGAGTTGAACAGCATTTTCTATTGCGAAGCCCAAACACAACTGTATGCATCAGGAGCAACTTAATAGAATAACAGAGTTGGACGGGATCTTGAAAGTCTTCTAGTCCAACCCCTGCTCACGCAAGAGACACTACACCATTTCTGACAAGTGGCTGCCCAGTCTCTTCTTAAAAGCCTCTAATAATGGGGCACCCACAACTTCTGAAGGCAAGCTATTTCACTGGTTGATTGTTTTCCTTCAGGAAAATTCTCTTTAGTTCTAGGGTGAATCTCTCTTTGATTAGTTTCCATTGTTTCCTGTCTTGCCTTCAGGTGCTTTGGAAAATAGGTTGACTCCCTCAGTTACTATTGGAATACTACTATTGTGTCACTCCTGGTCCCTCTTTTCACTAGGACCAGGGGTGACAGAATGGCAGTGCTCCAAATTTGGAAGGAACACTAGGACTTTCACAAAAATCTTTACAAGCTTAGGAAGTACAGGTTCTTTATCTGATCTAGGTAAACCTGTATGCTCCAGATGTCATTGGATTATAAGCCCATTGTCCCTGTTCCACAATTGGGAAGATGGGAGCTGGAGTCTGGAGGAATCCTGATCTATCATCTCTGCACAAGCTAACATTCTGTTTCTGGCGTTCAGTCATGCAGTTGTTTTGGATAGCACATCTGCATGGCATGAAGAAATAGCTTTCCTGATCACTTATTCTTAGCACTGGTGGACCAAAAATTACCAGCTTTCAACAGAAAGACCTCAACTGAGAATCATGGCTTAAAAACTTTGACAGGTATTTCTGTAATTCAATTGCCAGCCACGTAGCTGTTAGGAACAGAGTGGCATTGGTGAGAGCACATGGTTTACATTCAGTTAGGCATAAACAAAAGGTTCTGTGATTATCAGCATGGAGAAGCTGTCAAGCCTGCTCCAGTTCTTAAACTAACAGGACTGTCAAAAATGTTACAAGCTGCCTCCTCTCTGTAGGTAATGACAACACAACATATGTGCCGCAGATGTTGCTCAGGAATACCAAAAAAAAAAAAAAAAAAGGCACCTATGATTTTGCAAAAGAATGCATGGGATTCTATCAAAATGGGTAAAGAGGGAGAGGAAAAAAAGCTGTCACTGGGATTCCTAAGTGTTTTGTTGCCCTTGATTATGATACGAGGATAATGTACAAGATTCCAAGGGGAATGGGAAAATCTCTATACCACAGCATTTGAGTTTCCTACAAACAATAGTATTCTTTGACAAAAGAATGTAGAAAGCTATTGAGAAGGCACATTTCCATAATGCTAATAAGCTATGAAAGGGGAATTACTTAAAACCCTGGAGTGCAGAATATCAGATTGCTTTTGCTCTTTGGAGAGCATCAACAAGATCTGCGCATTACCCAGAATGACTAACAGTCTGGCAGCCTGATTAAGCAATTCAGTTCTTGTTATATTTGTGAATCCAGAAAGATGCACTAGGTAAGACTGCAAATAACCCCTTTGTTTTGGTCTTCAGGGTTTTTTGGTGTGAAGACTATACACCCACAATCATGGATAATAGTCAGAAAATGGTCAAATGTTCATGTTTATAAAAACTCAATGCAGGTTTATAAAGAAAAGAAATAGTGAAATTCAGTTTGCAGACAGGAAGACAATACTCTGATTTTTTTTTTAAATTTCTTCCGCCTGTATCTTGCCTTTCAACCCAAAATAGTAGTGAAGGCAGCTAGCAATAAATAAAAATAAAGTAACAAAGCTAAAAATAAAGGCTAAAACACATCAGTTAAAAAGCACCCTGCTGCAAAGTAAATAATAGTCCGGACCAGATTGAAATCTGCTTTCATGATGAACTACTTGCCCTCTTGTCCTCAAAACATTTTTGAAGTGTTTATATAATAGGTCAATTCTAATTTGAGAATGTGCACTTCAGCTGAACCAGTGCTTCTAAATGGAGACTGGAAATCTAGAAAACTCTTGGAAATGTGCACATCTATTTGTATGAACAAATAAATGTGCACATCTATTTGTATGAACAGGCGTTTCTAGGCCTTAAAGATGGTTTACATACATGCGTATGTACGTACATACATACATACGAACTTTGTTTTACACTATACATTAGAAGGCAAAAGTACTTAAAAAACCCAGCCCTTTCCACCACAATTATTAACTAATTCCCTTTCCAGCCTATAAAATATCATCACTTTCTATTCTAAAACAGGAGAAAAATGCTGAAGCCAACTTTCTTTCTTTCTTTCTTTCTTTCTTTCTTTCTTTCTTTCTTTCTTTCTTTCTTTCTTTCTTTCTTTCTTTCTTTCTTTCTTTCTTTCTTTCTTTCTTTCTCTCTCTCTCTCTTTCCTTTCTTTCTTTCTTTCTTTCTTTCTTTCTTTCTCTCTCTCTCTTTCCTTTCTTTCTTTCTTTCTTTCTTTCTCTCTCTCTCTCTCTTTCTTTCTTTCTTTCTTTCTTTCTTTCTTTCTTTCTTTCTTTCTTTCTTTCTTTCTTTCTTTCTTTCTTTCTTTCTTTCTTTCTTTCTTTCTTTCTTTCTTTCTTTGGGCCCTTTTAAAGGTACCCTTCAATGCTCCCCCATGATCTGCTATCTTAAGCCAAAGGTTTGGCAAACCTATTGACTTCACGGCTGGCTCATCTACCATTCTGACTCATCCTTTGGTGAGACCTTGGCTGAGAGCATCACCTTTGCTGCACAAGTAGCTTTGCCTTGCAAGGTGCCAGCAGAGAAAGATAAGCTCACTATCCGGCTTTTCCACATAACATTGATAGCATTATCTGCCGAGTCATCACCTTCCGCTCCTCATCTGTGCTTCTAGCCAACAAAGGAGCTTGTGCTGCTGCATAGTTGTCATTGCAGCTGGCAATATGGTAGGTCAGCTCTCTTCAATATCCTGCATCTTTTCCAACAGGAAAAAAAGCAGACAGCCTCACCCATTCTGAAATCCTTGTCTTAGCCAGTAAAATAGTTTCTCGTTATTCTGGCTTTTCTCTAGGGAAATACACTAAATACCAGAGTGGCTACTTCAACCCCCACCTTTCCTGCTTGCAGCCTAACCTATCATCAACCCCACATATATCCACCTTTCCTTCCTCTTCACAGATTTAATACAGTCCTTATTTTTGCCGAAGAGTTCACCTTGATGAGGAGCAATGTGACCTGCTGGTACTTTTTTTGTTAGGAATAATGCTAGTTCCATTCTCCACAGTACTTCCTGTCCATTGTAGAGCTGGTTGTATCATTTAATTCAGGGGTCCCCAACCCCCGGTCCATGGACCAGTACTGGGCCGTGGCATGCCAGCAACCAGTCCACACAAACAAGCAAAGCCCCATCTGCGAGATGAAGGCAGCACACCAAACCACGCACCCTCCAGTCCACCAGAAAAACCTCTCTCCATGGAACCAGTGCCTGGTGCCTCTGATTTATATATATTAAAGGAGAAACACACTTGAAGAGAATAAATGCATCTTGGTCTTTCTTCTCATTCTCTTTATGATTTTCATTCTCTTTCTCTATCTCTCTCTGTCTCCACACCATCCCTACTCCCCTCCCGAGTTTGGTGCTTTCTGGCACTTGAGAGCAATAAATAGGGGTGTAGAATCCATTTACAACTTGTGTGTTGTTATTTATTTATTTAGTGTATGGCAATGTTACATTAGCCAGGAGACTAATGCAGTTTAGCTGCCTGCTAGCCCTGTTTGGTTGATGTTCGCACTTTCCCAGAGTGTCACAGAGGGCGAGCTAACTCTGTGTCAGAAAGAAAGCTGAGCAGCTTTCCTACAGCAACATCCAGGGCCCTCTCCCTCTTCCCAAGCTGCCTTGTAAACGGGTATCACAACCAGGAAGAATCAGTGGCAGCAGGCTTCTAACCGTCCACATGAAACACCAGCCTGTCTTCCCATCAAAGTGGTACCTATTTATCTACTTGCATGTAACATGCTCTCAAACTGCTAGGTAGGCAAAAGCTGAGGAGGCGGATGGGAGCTCACCCTGCCAAACACTGCTAGGACTCAAACCACTGAAGCAAAGACCATCTCCAGAGTTATTAAGCCACTGAGTCACTACACCACTTCAATTGTGTGCTGTTACTGAAGTTCTCTTTAACCAGGCTAAGAAATTCATTTTTAGGAGGTGAATTTTTCAAGTTCTCAAATTCATCCCTTGTTTGGATGTGATCAATAGAGAACTCCTTATCATTTTCCTACAATCCTCAAATCTTTTCTGCTTTTCTTTCCTTCAACCAGCATTATGGCAAAGGAGACAAGTGACAGAAAAGAAAGAAAATGTGGCCTATCCCCATGGTGTAGTCTTGAAGCACATCAATCTTTCAAAGAGCAGATTTTCGCAACCTCGGCATCCTCATAATGGGTTGACTTCAGCTTCCAAAATTCTGGAAACCATTTACCTGCTTTATTAAACATAACTGAAAATGGAAGTGTTGCAGTTTGCAGCATATTCACTCTTTCAAATATTCGGAACTTCATAATATACTTTTATTTGAATTTCCTTACAGGTAGATGAGCTAGATCCAGTTAGATGGAAGGACAAAGCTTCAAGTAATTTGATTTGTCGTTGCTTATATGTTTGCATTACAAATTTATCATAGCTCTTTAGGATGAATCTTCTCTCTCTCTTACTTATCTGCTAGCTGCTTCACTAATTGATGAATATTTTTTCCCCAGAAATGACTACTCCCAAATCTATTCATACAGGAATCTTACTAGTCCAGATTTGTGCCATAAGAAAGGAAACAATGGACTAACATACTCCCTCCTTCACAGAGTTGGGGTAGAAGTAAAGAACTAAGCATAAAAAATGATGACTTTAGATCAATGCAAATATATCTTTTTTTAAGCATGCATTTTGCTCTATAGAAAAAGTTCCAAAGAAAAAAAAAGAGAGAGAAATATGGGAACAATGTGGGCCAATTCTCACCTTTACTCAGGTGTAATCCAGGAGAGCTGGAGATTGCCTTGTGCTCCAAGTTCAACTCAATTATTTCAACTTAATGAGGGTACAACACGCACAAACAAAACCCTTTGTTATGAATTCGCTCTCTAAGAAATACAATCCCTAAACTGAGATGAGTAATGTTTCAGAAGACCAAGTGAGTTGATTATATTTTGAGACGATTGCTCTAAAATAGCCCATGGAGACCTTGTCCAACCAGCCATTAGTGCAATTAATCCAAGAAACTGAGGGAGACAAGTTGTGGTCATTTAAATATCAGGGGAAAAAACCTCCTGACAGTGGGATCTGTACAATAAAGGAACATCTACCTATAAAGGCTGTAAATTCTTGACCTCTGAAGGTTTTTAAGAAGAGACTGGTCAAGCGTCTTTCATAGGTGGCTCAATTGTTGGCAAAATGGATGGGCTTATTTTGAAATACACAGATTGTGTACAATGAACAGTGAAAATGCTATATTGTACTGTTAATTAAACATGAATTAGTAATGCCACAAAATAAAATTCACATCTAATTAGAAGTTTCTCTTTGATCATGCACCCCATTACACAGTACTGTATGCATACAAATAACAGGGAAGGCATGCATATAAAATCAACGACTTAATGGTTGTGAGGCTGCAAATATAACCATATGCAATCTATATGGAGAGAGAAAGAGAGATTATATGCCATTAATCACTGTTGACTCTTAGCAACCACAATGATAGATTTTCTCCACAATAATGTGTCATAACCTAGACTTTCAAGTCTTCCAATGGTATATTTGTCACCACCATAATTGCATATAGATGGTCCTAACTTAATTACCACTCACTCAGCAACTGTTTAAACTTATGATGTCACTGAACATTGTAAATTCTGGATAAATGGACCATATATTTTGTCCATACCCTTTTCATAACATGATATAATTGTTTCTGCCCACATTTACCCAGAAAGAGGACTGCTCTTGAAGGGATTTCCTATGGAGTATTTGGGAGTACATTCTATGGTGTGTGATGAGTTCAAGATCATGAATAATGTGGAAGAAGCCCACAGGAGATCTTCAATATGGGCACAGCATTCTGAGAACATCCTGAGTTACACAATACAAAGTTGAGCCTCTGGTCAGCACTAATAACATTCTGAAGACTTCAGCAGGTCAAGCATGCAGTTAAAGACTGAAAATTGTTATCTCTGTATCTACCACAACATGCCACATGGATCTATAGGGGAACCCTAGGGCAGCAGTAATCCAGTGAATCAACAAACAATCCCACTCAGTTATTGAGAAGCCAAAGGTGTCTTTCTTCAAGTGCATTCTAAAATGTCATTTTTTAGAATTGAACTGGACACCTCTGAAGACAAGGTCAACTCCATGAAGAAATTTTAGTCATTTGGATAGGTGCTGTAGTAGAAAGAGAAAACAAATTTCATATAGGAGTCACAGACTCGTGAGGCCGGCGCGTTGTGCAATTAGCTCACATGGTGTAATAAGTTGGTGGGTTTGTTGTCACTGTGAGTTATGGTGGGGGATACGGAGGGAGGCTCAGCCAATCTCATTGTATACATGTTGTACTTTGATAATAAAAGGTTCATTCATTCAAAAGCTCTGCTCTTTCTGGTATACACTCAAACCTATCCGGGAAAGCAACACATTGTTTATATATTGTTATATATAACAATATAGATTGTTAATACCAACAATTCTACTTCATAAGGTAGATTAAGATAAGAGTAGGCCCAAACTTAACTCAGTGAGCTTCATGGTCAGGTGAGGATTTGGAATTTTTCTAGTTCAAGTTCAAGCATCTCACTGGCTTTCACATATGGACATAAGCCTTAGTTATTTATACTATTTATTAATTTATTTAATTTGTATAGTCCAACTCAGACCAGTGTCTCTCTAATACACTCTATATTTGATATATATGGCTGTTCATATTATATACCTTAATTCTGGGCAATTCACTAAAAAAAACACATCAAAAAACATTTAAAAGCCCATATTATTATTATTAGCATATGACATTGTTACAGTAGCCAGGAGACCACAATGCTGTTGCAGAATAGTAATTTGGCTTCCCAAGGTACCAGCCCTGTTATAGGACATGCTTGCTCACTTCCCAAAGTGTGCCACAGGAGGGTGAGCTGGCTTTGCACCAGAGAAAAAGATGAGTGGCTCTTCTTGCAATGTCACCAAGGCCCCCTTCCTTCCCAGAGCTGCTTTGCAAATGAGTGCCGCAACCAGGAAGGTTCACAGCTGTCAGGAATCTGCCTGCCTGCACAGAGCACTAAGCTCATCTTCCCACCAAAGTGATACCTATCTATCTACTTGCATAGAACATGCTTTTGAATTGTTAGGTGGACAGAAGCTGAGGCAAGTGACAGGAGCTCACCCTGCTATGCAAAGCTGGGACTCGAACCGCTGGAGCTGAAACCATCTCCAGCATTATTAAGCTACTAAGCCACTCACTGTGCCTTTTATTCAAAAGCCCATAAAACATAGCAAAAACTCCCAGTGGCCCCAAAATAAATATCCCTCAGTATATCCACATTCTGTTTTCTTAGACTCTAACTTTCCTCCCCCACTAGGCTTCTGTAAACGTTTTTGTCCATCTAGTTGTGTCCATCTGCTACCCTCACAGTAGCAGTTCTCTATAATCCTAGTCTTTCTCTTCACATATGTATTTATGCATTATGCTTCAAATAATACTATCACACATTTAGAAACTTGTAATATATAAAGCCTATAAACATTTCCCCCAGTTTCTCATGTTTATGAATTTCTCACCTTTTATTCATTCAACTTGCACCCTTTTCTATTGTGTTTGCAATTTTGCTTAATATATGGCGGAAGGATGGCAGACATTTTTCGAATTTAATGCATATTTGTACATTATTTTCATGAATATATGCAGTTTTATAGAGACTTTTTCTATTATATATTTTTAAATGTAAGAAACTACATTTTAAAAATAAAAAAAACAGATAACTACATTTTGATTGTATATATTGGTTCACAATTGTGAAATTAGTTTGGTTCATATTTAAATGCATCAGAAATTACCGAGTGATAGGGAAGCTAAAAATATTTAAATCATTCAAATATATGTCTATATGCCCGAAGTACAATATTCGTGTTGCCCAAGCAAAGCACATGCACATGCTTACATTTTCTAGCAGATCAAAATTATCTTGCATCACTGAAATGGCTTAGATAATCAACAATTTTGCCTTTAAGGAGAATACAATCTAACAAAAGCATAGAAAAAAGCTATTCAGAAAGCCCTTGATGAAATGTTCACTAAAACCCCTAAAATCAATAAACTCTTGAATTGGTACTTTGAAGTACAACCAATCTCCTTTTTTTCTTCTTGCTTGCAAAAAAATTGATTTTGAAGCAATGTTTCCTGGAAAGGAAATCGGAAAAGCTACCCCTATTAGTGAAGGAGACCATCAAATGTTGGGTTTGAGCATCCTGTGATGGCTGAATCCATAAATGTTGATCTCTCAACATTTATTTCAATCTTCTCTTTACAGTTGCACATCAGTTGGGTAAATATCTATCTCATGGTATAATTTTTAAAAATTCAATTGTTATATAAATCATATATTTTAAACAGCTGCATATGAGAACATGCCATATTACATGGTCCCATATCTGAGAATCATTTTGTTAATCTGTAAGCAGTGTAAATTTGATCCCTTTCTATATATAATACACACACACAATTATTATAAGAGAGGCTTGATGTTACATCTAAGCCCTCAAGTTTATTATTATTGTGATTTTTTTTTATTTCATGGGTTTAAAAACAGTTCTCTTGTATTGAAATCTCAGACTTATATTAATCAGGATACACCACACTGGCTTTCAAGTCATCCCTTCAAGTTATACAGGTAGTCCTCGACTTACAATTGAGCCCAAACTTTCTGTTGTTAAGTAAGACATTTGTTGTGAGTTTAGCCCCATTTTACGACCTTTCTTGCCACAATTGTTAAGTGAATCACTGCAGCTGATAAGTTAATAACCCGGTGAATCTGGCTTCCCCATTGACCTTCCTTGTCAGGTCACAAAAGGGGGTCACATGACCTGAGGAAACAGCAACAGTTATAAATATGAACCAGTTGCCAAGCATCTTAATTTAGATCACATGACCATGGGGACAGTGGAAAGGTCGTAACTGTGAAAAACAGTCATAAGTCACTTTTTTCAGTGCTGTTGTAACTTTCAACAGTCACTAAACAAATTGTTGTAAGTTGAGGAATACCTGTAGTTATCAATGGAGATACTGTATCTGCATTTCTGAACCACCTATGAAATAAATACAAAATCATCTTCTTGACAAATTCTCCCACAGTAACTGCAGCAGCTTTTTGAATGAAAGTACCACGGCATCAGCAATAGAAAGCTGATACACACTTCTAGACATGTCCATGCAGTCTAGGGTTATTTTACACCAATTGCATCACTGTAAACAACAGGCAGTGTTGTTGTGTACATTTTCCATCAAACAAAACAATAGGCGTTCCATCCTTTTGTCATATGTACAACATTGCTGGTTGCAATCATTTAAAAAAAAAGCTCCGGTATAGTCATAGTCCACTCAGTATCAAGGATGCAGCTATAGAGGTAGTCAACAGTATTAAATATCTGGGGGTGCAGATAACTAACAATCTGCAAACCAGCGTATGCATTTCCTGCATCGGATGAGGAGAACACATCTCTCTCCTTCTGTCCTGGCCACTTTTTACAGAGGCACAATTGAGAGCATTTTAACAAATTGCATCACTGTCTGGTTTGGTTGCAGCAGAACCTCAGATAGAAAGTCCATACAGAGATTGGTAAGGACAGCCGAGAAGATCATAGGAAGCTCACTTTCCATTATTCAGGATGCTGTTTATAAGCGCTATGTGCTTAGAGCTCAAAGCATTGTTAGAGACCTCACACACCCACTTTACAGTCTGTTTCTGTTGCTCCTCTCTGGCAGGAGGTTTCAAAGTATTTCTAGCAGGACTACCCAATTCTGTAATAGTTTTGTTCCCTATGCCATCCATCTGGTAAACTCACAAGATTTGTTTTTCTCGCCATGCACATGAACTAGACTGTGTTGTTTCTCTGTGTCATATAATATATGTGGGTATATGCATAATTCTGTATTTATTTATTTATTTTTGTCATGTATATGTAGTGTATATTGGAGGTGGTGACCTTTGAGAGCTGTATGCAATGAAATTTCATTTTAATGTATGCTATTTAGTGTACATTCAAAGTGACAATAAAGTTATTATTCTTGTCATCTCTACAAATGAGTGTGGCTGCAGCCATTTTTCTTCTCATTCTAGGTTGGCACTTAGAACGGAGGGAGTGGGGTACCTCATTAGTCAAAATCATCTTTTGTCCCATGGGAACCAAGGTCATTGGATGCACCTGAGACTGCAGGCTGGGCCTTGTGTAAAAAGCCTGCCAAATAATCATATTGGGGAACATAGTTGCTTGCATAGCTTTTATGGGTGGGACTTTTAACTTTGTATTGGGGAATTATTACGTGTGTATCCAGACTTGGTTTCACTCTTGACCGAGCCGATACTTTGTAACTAATAAACATGTTCTTTGAGGAATTTGCAAGCCTCGGAGTTCTGCTTTATTCGTCTCTGTCTGTCGGAACCATGACAATTCTATTCTATTCTATTCTGCACTGCAAGTGCCCTCTCTTCTTTTAAATCATGCTCTGCAATTTTCCTTATTGACACTGAATCATATTTTGAGGAAGCCTGTGTCTATATATCTAATGTGTGATTAAACCTAGGTAGATATAATTGCAGAACAGGGAGGGGAGAAGCAGATGGCAGACAGTAAAAACACAAGCAAAAATATTCATTGTTGAAGATTGATGCTAGTGCCAACTGCTGTCGTTCAGTCTCCAAACTCCATTCTTGAGAGAGATGGCTCATTGATATTCTGTCAGATATAAAACCTTATACAGCCATATGCCAACATATTCGTTATCATTTCAGTGACATGCAGAGAGTCAGCATTTAACTTCTCTTGGTACCTTCATTAACATCAAGTTTGTTAAATCATACACTTTTATTTTGGCTACTCTTGCAGTTCATGTCCTAGAATGACTGTACACATCAGCCTTTGCTGACCTAGTAGCCTTCAGATCTCATCGTCTCTACTCATACTACCATGGGATTTGATGAGACTTTGGTTTAAAACATATGGAAACCTCCAGATAAGGAATGGCCAAGGTCAAAGCTAGAAAAGCAAATGAACAAGCTGAGATGTCTTCCTAGCACCAACTGGGTTATCCTGGGCAACAGCTTTACCCAGTTATTTCTTTCCAAGCTCCAAACCTTTGGAGACACAAGCAAAGGGAGATTATTGGATTCTTCCTCTAGACCTGAGCTTGTTGAAGTTGGTGTTAGTCCTACAGTAATCAATGAGGAAAGTGAAAATTTTTAAAGGCTCAGTTGTGCCTATCACAATGCCCTTTCAGATTCCAGGTCAAACAGGAAGTAGAGATATATCTCAGTGTGCATGATTGTCACTAACACAGGGGACTTTGGTTCCTATTAGCTTTTCTTTCCTCTGAGGTCTATTCATATATGCAGAATTTCTGGGTCACTTTTGTCAAGAGACGGAGTCTTGTGCATGGGAATATGACAACTATGGTGCAGCTGTGCATGAGTGTAGCTGACAGGGAACAGAAGCTAAGATGTAGGTCTATATAACTCTAGCAACTTTCTGAATGGTTGGCTATCTGGCTGAAGAAGCTTCAGAGGTAATGGAGGGCATCTCTTAAGCCCAGGTGCTCATGTAGTGTTGCAAGAAGCAAGTAGAACAGATCAGTCAAAAACCAGGCTGCTTTATAGTCCATGTGAACAGATTACCATCTCATCTATATAAAACAGGGTAAAACCTATGTATGGTTTTCCTGTGCTCCTTAGAGAAGTTAGCAGATTATTTCTTAATTGAATTTCTCAGGTCATCAGTGCATAATGTGAAATACATTCCAGAATGTTGAGCAAATTGATTAATGAACTTACTGAACCAGAGACAATTATTTTCAAAATATTACATGGAATTGGACTGATGTGTCACAGGAAAACAAAAATATTGTGTGTATATGTACAGAAACAGAGAAAGGTTAAGAGAAAGGTTATGTTGCATCTACCATTTAAAATAGAGCTAAACAACTTGCAATCCAGAGCACAGGTACCCTTCAGCCCCACTTTGGTAACATAATTTTGGAAGCAAGAGTTTTTTTTTCCTGTTTGTGTGGTGTGTCTGTTGGGAGAACTAAAAAAAAACACACGAGAACAGAGTCTAGTAAACTCAGAGTAGTGATAAGTAGGATTCTATGAAAGGAGAAATTAATGAGAAAAAGAGCCCAAGATGGATGGGAGCTCATAAAAAGGAGGTACTAAAACATAATCACAAACAATTCCAATGATGAATGTCACTTTTACAAGTTTCCCTGGTTTTATTCCATTATTGTTCCACTGAATTTACTTTTTGCTATATTAACATTGCTCCTGAATTCTTGTTCAGCTGGGAGAGATTCTAAAATTAATTCTGGAATAAAACTATAAACAGTTTGTCATGGCTTTTAGCTTGCTCAGTTCATGACAGTTCCCTCTTCTACATTATTATTTATGCACATCCATGCATTGATAAACCCTAAGGGGAGGGGAACTAGGACAATCTTAATATGATTATGCCACTGAATCAACGTCTTATTGATGTGCTTCTATGCTCCTGTGGATTGATAAGACAAATGAGCCAAAAGGATCAAATGTTGTGGCAAAGTGCACAAATATGCACACACCGCTGGACTACTACCAAAAAACAAAAACAAAAAGCCACCTTAGTGTCTCCAGACTGAATCACAAGCTGATGCAGAGTCTAAAAAGATACAGGCATTTACGGGCTACATTAAAAGAAACTTCATGTCCAACTTATGATCAGCAACATTCCACTTGTATTAATCATATTGCACTTGGAGTACAGTATTCAGAAATGGATGCCAGATTTTATGAACCATCTAGACCAGGGGTAGGCAACCTTGGCTCTTTTATGACTCGTGGACTTCAACTCCCAGAATTCCTGAGCCAGCATAGCTCGCTCAGGAATTCTGGGAGTTGAAGTCCACGAGTCATAAAAGAGCCAAGGTTGCCTACCCCTGATTAGACAAAGTGGAGTATAAACAGAATAAGAAAACCAAGAATACTGAAACCAGATCATAAAAACCAGTCAGAAGACCAGGAGATATTTAGATGGAGAAGAGAAGATTCTAGGGAAACAGTAGCAATCCGTATAGATTTGGTAGGCTGCATTTCTGGAGGGTTGTACTTTGCCGTTTCAGATAGAACTAGAACCAAAGAGAGAAATTTAAGGGAAGCAGTTTTCTGCTGTAAGTTTATACAAATGTCGTAATATTAGAAGCTATTCGGAAGTCACTGTCTCAAAAAATAAAAATAAAAAAAAGCATTACAGGTACTAAACTGTGAGTGGCCTACAGTCTGAGTTTAACCCCCAACTTTCTAGATTGCTATATTGTTTCCTAAGTTTAGCCAAAAAGTTGCAAACATTAATTTTTAAAATATTCATTTGCACTTCTTTTTTCAGGTTTTGTATGGATAGCATGGATACAGAAGGAAAACACAACAGACTCAAAACTGGCCAGCAAATTCTGGACCATTGTAGACAGTGACATACTCCAATTTAATATAATAACTTTCAAAGGTTCTTTGCAAAGTAAAATGTTGCTAAAGAGTTCACCCTCGGGCCACTTCCTTTGGTGGCCATAACCTTTTGGGAAGTCTATGTCTTCTGGGAATTATCCGTTAACTGTTGTTTATGAAACAACCATAAAAAAGAGTGCAACATAACATAAAAGTGTGTGTTATCGCAACTCCATTTCTAATATGCTACTATGCACTTTAAATAAATAGCCCATTTAATATACACAATATTCTCAAAGCATGTGTACTTTTCAGACCTGCTCAGGCAATTAAAAGAATCTGAGTGTCTCTTTCTGTTTAATTGTCTTCTACAGAGACAATTTAGGGGCACCAGATTTGATTCAACACCTCTAATGATTCAAAGGGAGATAAAGGTCCAAAGCGCCTGAAGGCAGGACAAGAAGCAATGGATGGAAACTAATCAAGGAGAAGACCAACCTAGAACTTAGGAGAAATTTCCTGACTGTTAGAACAATTAATCAGTGGAATGACTGGCCTCCAGAAGTTGTGAATGCTCCAACACTGGAGGTTTTTAAGAAGAGACTGGACAACTATTTGTCTGAAATGGTATAGGGTTTTTTGCTTAAGCTATGAGTTGGATTAGAAGACCTCCAAGGTCCCTTCCAACTCTGTTATTCTGTTACTCTGTTAAAGGGATAATTAACAAATTTGCTTTGAATGATATTGTCCATTTGAAATCCCTGCTAGGTACACCATACAAATATTAACTAGATTTAAATGATGTTTATTGGAGAATATTGTCCTACCTGCAATCTTCTCTTCTCCTTAGAAGCTAATTTCTTTTCCCCCCCTTTTTCCAACTTGCATACCCAAGTAGTCATTTCTTAGCTCTGTCTCTCTTAATTTCTATACCACAAAGGACTGAATGAATAAGATTCATCCCAAATATTCAGTATTCTATATTTTGATTACTGAAAGCATGTATCTAATGGAAACTTCAGATCTATTTCTTACAAATCTATGAAAGGATGTATGCTATTTTTGCCAAGACTTTTTTTTTTGTAATCTGACAGCAATGTCTTTTGAGTTATAATGAGAACAATTTTTCTGTAAGAGAATCAAGCCATGCATTGCAGGGGAGATGCTGTCTTTGAAAGAATAAAACTAACACAATTGCAAGGAAATATTCACAGGATTGGGTGGTCAGGATTGCTATTCTTAGATGTTCCCTGTCAGCCCATAAGCAGAGCAGCATATTTCTGTCTTTTGGTCCAAGGAATTTCTCCTTCCCCCTCGATGTGGAAATGTCATTTTTATCCCTTGCCAAATGTCAGAGCACTCTTCTACCCATCCTGCACTATTTGAAACATCAAAAACCTTTTTTGAATTTTTATAATGTCTATTTATGGCAGACAGTGCCTGGCAAACAGATGTAGGGACAGGAATGTAGGGGAAAGTTCACCAGAACAATTCTTTTTCTAATATGGGATATGCTATTTTGTTTTAACATGAAGTGAATCTTCCAAAGCTTGCAAATTTAGCATATGTATCTACTTAGGGAGGGAGGGAGATTATCTAACATTAACCATATTGTTTAAACAATTGGCAAAAGATTAGACGAATCAGATATTAACAAGATACCATCTTCTCCAGACTTTCCAGGATGAGTTTTGTTCTCTCTCTCTCTCTCTCTCTCTCTCTCTCTCTCTCTCTCTCTCTCTCTCTCTCTTTCTCTCTGTATGTGTGTGTGTGTGTGTGTTTGTGTTTGTGTTTGTGTGTGAAACATCCTAGTAATAGGCTTTTACTCATCCAAGAACTAACTAGATTTGACTTTATTCATCTTTTGGATTGGGGCTAGTGCTAAAGTTGGATTGGTGTTTCCACCTGCTCATAGTAAAATGAAGGCTTCATTAAATTGAGTCTCTCTGTCTTCCTGCCTCTATCCATGTAATTCTGTTTGCAATTATGTAGAAAGGGTTTCCTGCTGCTTTCTCCAAAGATTATTTTCACCTTCTCTGTCTAGTCTAATCATCCTAAGTGTTCTCTGAAGGTTTCCCACCCAACTACTTACCAAATCCTGTTCAGCCTCTTGAGAACAGCCAAGGTTTGCTAGGTGCAGCCTGCTAGCTGAGAAAATAATTCCACTATTATGATGTGGAGAGAGCAAGCTTATCTTTACAAAGTCATGGGATGGGGAAGAACATCTATGGATTTTGTACTCTGTAACATTCCTGGCAGGGAAGACCCGGCAATGCTGTGAGAAATCACATAAAGACTATGTTTGAATAACATAAACTAGTTGATGCTTAGTTCTGAATACTCTTCATTGTAGCAACTGGTTTCTTCTCTCTACTTCATGCGCCACTTAAGTCACTATCATTGGCTAAGTTAAGACTTATTGTGCGACTAATCTTTGGTGCCTTAGATTAATTAAAAACAAGCATTGGTGAATCTATTCCCTCTTTCCTGGTTGGCAATAATGCCTTAACCAAGTTAGTTAGGATCATTGGAGAGCACATGGACTAGAAGGATTGACCTAGCTGGTCAAATGTGTCTGTGATTAAGCATGAGTTATATTTGTTTTTCTCCTGATTGTTCAAGGAGAATGATGAATTATGAATGAAAATGTGGGGTCAAACTGCAAAACATAAATGAATTGATAAATATTGGTAATTTTCTAGCAACCCCTTAATTTTGCTTCCAAATAAGCCAAAGGATGGATAGGACTGTCTAATTCTGCTTCATTAACATTTCTGCACTACTGATTTATAGCATTACCTTGCCATTGCTGCCGAGATATAAAACCGGTCTTCATTAGTGATATATTGCAAAGCAGATGGCTGGATGATGCTGTAAGTTACAAATGTGGAAATATTCTGTGTTGGTTTTGCATGTGTTTTTTCATCATCCCATCCTTCTTTTCCTTCATGCATTAAACTGATTTTTTCTTTAAAAAAAACCCCACATCAATACATAAAAAATCTGTACATTTTTTTTAGATTACCACAACTTTCAAAAATATTCTTCGTTTCTTTCAAAATACTTTTGTCATGGCCCCATCAGATCCCAGTTCAGAGGAGGAGGAGGAGGAGGAGTTGGAACTGGGACCGTCCGATGCGGATGGCACTTCTCCCCTGGAATGTCTGGAGGCTCCAGGGGCTGAGAACGATGCTGTCCCAGACCCCTCAGGCATTGGGGGAGGTGGCCGACCAGATGGAGAGCTGCCTACCCTGATAGACATGATAGACATGATAGACAGATCAGCTGCAGACAGACAGTGGTGTTGAGAGGCAGCAGATCCCCTCTGATGAGGAACAGCTGCCTCCCCCACTCGATCTGAGAGCACGGAGAGTTGAGCAGAGGCAAGCTCAAAGGAGGTCTGTGAGGCTACTTGGGAAAAGGAAGCCCCGCCCCTCCTCACAAGGAACACCCAGTTTGGTTTGATTTAAGCAGAAGCTGGGAGAAGATTGTCGGGAACAATTGCTTGCTTTGGCATGCACTTGGCTTTGGAAAAAACTCAGCCTTAACTCATGTTTCTGCCTGTGCCTTGCCTTCTGCCTTTGCTTTATGGACTTGCCTTGCCTTGTGGACTCTGACTCTGGGCCTTATCCCATGAGCTTGCACCTTGTCTTTAAACTTCCTCTCTGCCTTTGCGAATTGGATTTGTTGCTTATTGGCTTTTGTTTGTGAGACTGTGGGTGGCTGCCTTCAGGGAAGTGTGGGGTGGAGCCTTACCAGTCACTGTAAGGCAATTTGTTGTGAAATTTAACATAGCAATAAAGGACTCTATAAAAGCTTGCCTCTGTCTAGGTGACCTGGGTCATAACAACTTTATTTTTTAAAATGTTGATTCTTTCCTTCCATCCCCATCCTTCCGGCTGAAGATTACACTGCAAGATTCTCAGAGGTAAGAAATCTAATGCAGGAGTCAATTCTGATCTGCACAGACAGCAACTTCTTGCTTCTGGCCTTATGTGTCTTGAAAGAGTAGCTGTTGTTAAAAAATCACAGGAAACCTAGTGCAGGCAGATGAGTTCAGGGCATAGCCTACAAGCCTTACATTATATCAGCTGGCAGCACCAGAAGGAAAGGCTAAGTCCAAAACCCATTTGTCACTAGTAGTGCTGGCACTCGAGCATCCAAACTGCCAGCATCAGATGGAGGAGTCAATGCAGTCCCTATAAATTACCCATCAACAATAATTCCCCATATGACAGTTCTTACATCTGGAATAATTATCCATTGCTTTATGGCAACTGTTTGGTCCAGGGCAACTATTAGCTCCTACTGGCATTCCATGAAAGTGGGCTATAAATCCAGTATCTACCTACCTGGGGGTATAGGAAGGCAGAGTTCTGCAAGAAACTGTATATTCGATATACACGCAAGAGACCCTGTATTTTGAGCTGAAGGACTCTGTATGTATCACTGAAGGACAGAAAGCAGGGAGTGAAAGAGACTCTGCCATTTGAATTAGGTCAGAGCTAGACTAGCTACTTTGGTGTAGTGATTAAGGCAGCAGGCTAGAGACTAGGAGACCATGAATTCTAGTCCCATCTTAGGCATAAAGCCAGCTGGGTGTTTTTTGGAGCAGTCCCTCTCTCTTAGCCCTAGGAAGCAGGCAATGGCAAGCCACCTCTGCAATTTTGCCAGGAAAACTGCAGGGACTTGTCACCAGGAGTGAACAATGACTCAAAGACACCCAAATAAATAAATAAATAAATATAAATCCAACACCAACACCACCCTTATCTGCTACTATCTTATTTATCTTGGCTGAAGAAAAGCAAAGCAAGATTGGATCAATTATTCATGTAATGGGAGATTATAAAAAAACCAGGGATATAAGCTAGAATGACATTTTTTTAAAAAAAAAAATTAAATTAGAAGTAGTAGCAGAACTCTTCTGCACTGTTGCCAAAAAAACCCTGCCTATTCCTGTCCATAAAATCACCAAGGGTTGAACTTTGCCCAAGTGAACTTTTTATTTATATATCTATAATTATATATCTACATCTACATCTACATCTATACAGTTCTAGTCCTGCCTTAGCCATGAAAGTCAGTTGAGTGACTTTGAACCAGCAATTCTTTCTCAGCCCAACTCACCTGACTGGGTTGTGATGGGGAAAATAGGAGAGGGAAGGTGTGTTGGAAATATTTGCGATCTTAATTTAAAAAATAATAATAAAAACAGGATACAAATAAAATAAATAATAATAAACAAAATGGGTGGATGTGGAAGGGAATAAAACACTGTAAAGACATAAGAGACTGAGTAAACCTAAGGTACCATAAATACAACAGACAATCTCCGCTTGTTCTTAAGGTTAACACTTCCTTACTTTCTGCTTGTTTTTAAACAAACAGACAAGCAAGCAAAGACAAAAAATGTTTTGTAGGATATGTCCTGCCATAATAGCTTCATTTTATGCTGGAGTGCTCATCATCTGTCTGGAAAAGTACCTAGAGGCAGAGACAGACACTGAGAAGAGCTGGTGATTTTTCCCAATTCCCAATCCCTTTTTTCCAGAATAGTTGCCTACTTACTTACTGGTACAAAGTGTACAAACAATTAAAAGGTACAGCTCAGCACAGGAAGTTGCATTCTTCTTCTGCTGACTCAAGGTGAGCCTTCTTGGTGTGACTTAGGCAACGAGAATGATTATTACAAAAAGGCTTGTTGCTTATTCCTGAGGTATGATGAGAACAGGTTTGTCAGTAGTAACAAAGAAATGCTTCTAGTAGCTTGTCTGTCTGTCTGTCTGACCCCTTCCTTCTCATTTTTCCTTTCTTTTTTAAATTCAGCATCACTCTCTCTCAGACATATTCAAGCTGCCATCATCTTAGGTCTCCAGTCTCCCAGTAGCCCTTTCAAAAAGAAGTACTGTAAGATGAAACTGTTGGCATAATTTTGGCCCACACAAAAACCTCTGTTTTTCTTACAAGGTATGGAGAATGTTGAAACCCCTTCTCCACCATTGAAACTGATTTTATCTCAAAATGGATATAGGGGTCTAGACTGTGGTGTATGTTTTTCTGGCAAAATGGATTAACTGAATACACAATCCAAGCAAACAGGCCCTTTTGCAGCCTGCTTTAAGAGATGTGTCATGAGTGGAACTCCCAATAATAAACTAGACAAATGATCGTACATGTTTTACCACCTAATTACATAACTGAGGTTACGAATGGAGAACCTCTGACCGAAAGGCCTTGAGACGGCATTGAATCTCTTTGCATGGCATAGGACTCTCTTCTGACTATTATAGGAGGAAAAATGTTGGCATGGTTTTACACCGTTTTTAAGAAACCTAATAAAACTGTTGTATACACAAGTGATGCATGGTTTAAATGCTCTCTTTCAAACATTTTCCATCTTAATGAAGCTTGTAATCCCCAAATTGACTTAAAATGTTCCTACAGTTCAAAACAAAGGACTTCCCGAAATATCTCATCCCACAGACAAACCACAATAACTCAACAGGGAACATCTCAATAACAATAACAATAACAATAACAATGTTGGAAGGGACCTTGGAGGTCATCTAGTCCAGTGGTTCTTAACCTGGGCGATATTGCCCCCCAGGGGGCGATTTCATTTTTCAGGGGGGCGATGGAACGAAAAGGGGCGATGCGGGGGCAAAGGAACGAAAAGGGGGCGATATGGGGGCGATGGAGCGAGATGTTTTGGGGACACTTTTGAGACTTTTTCGTACAGTGAATCGCTGTATATCTGTCGTACAAAAACATCAGATCGCTCGCTATTAGTGGATTGAATTGTGTTTTCAAATGTTCCTCCAGCTAGCTTCAGTACAGAACGCCGTACATATGTGAATACGCATCGCTTATCTTCATGCGCGTTGCGCAGCAGCCTCTACCCGTACAGTGGCGCGCCATTGGCCAGAATGGGCAGTGATGGAGGGGGGAGCGCTTCTTTCGAAACATTGCATGCTGAGTGGCTGTGACGTCAGCTGTAATGTCAACGTAACTGTTGAAACTAGGTTTATCGACGTCCACGTGTGTTTTTCTAGTGTTCCAGTGGAGTCAAAAATTTAATTTGAAGGTAGTGCCTTTCATTTCGAAGACCTCTCAACATGGCCGAGAAGAGGAAGTGTCACCAATATTTGACAGAATACCTAAAATTGGGATTCATTCCATCTCCTTCCAACGTACAGCTTCCGTTTTGTCTTCTTTGTGAGAAAACAAAGTTTTCACGAGTCTCTACATTACGTCATTAATGCTGTGAATAAAATTAAGTCGAATGCCTTGAACAACCGACTTTTTCACAAGCTTTGTGAAGAAAATGTTCTTTTTTTTGTTTTTTGTGTACATACATTTTTTTCGTTAATAATTGTCTGAGCTTTTATTGTTGTATTTGCTTGCATTGGATTTCACGTTCCAGTTTGAGTTTTCAGCTTTGTTTTTCTTTTCGGGCATTTCACTTTCTTGCTATTGAATTTTGTTTTCAGTGGTCATTACATTTAAGTGTCTTGAATAAATAAGATAATAATGAAATACATGTATCATGAAGTTTGGGAATAAAGTGACGAGTGGCACCAAATTTTTTCACACAGTTGAGATATGGGGAAAAGACTGGAAATAAATGATTTGCATTGATATGTCCTGATGACAATTTTAAAGAAAACAAAAAAAGTGTTTGCATAAATTGAAGAATTATTTCCTATGTTGTGATTGAGAGGTTATGTTGGGGGAGGGGGGCGATGACAACTTCCTCATTGGCTCAAGGGGGCGATTTGTTCAAAAAGGTTAAGAACCACTGATCTAGTCCAACCTCCTGCTCAGGCAGGAAACCCTATACCATTTCAGACAAATGGCTGTCCAGTCTCTTCTTAAAAACTTCCAGTGTTGGAGCATTCACAGCTTCTGGAGGCAGGTTGTTCCACTGATTAATTGTTCTAACTGTCAGGAAATTTCTCCTTAGTTCTAGGTTGCTTCTCTCTTTGGTTAGTTTCCATCCGTTGCTTCTTGTCCTGCCTTCATGTGACACAGGCTTGCCCATTTCATATTGCCACTCTGCTTCTCCTTCTCAATGCAGCCCCTTGCTCTTCCTAAAAAGTTGTCCTCTAAGCTCCCAAGTATCTATATTTGCCAATCCTTATTTAACATCACCAACAATAAAACTATATCCTTGATCGGATGTTCTTTGCCATGATAGGACCTCATCTCATCTGTCCCTTTCATAAGGCTCAGCCCTGCTAAGAAACCTCTCTAAACACAGCATATTTAATCCTAGATTTCCCACACATTTCTCTGAACCTGGTTAGAACTAGGCCAACATCTATGCGTCTTGCTTGGCAGGAGAACAGAATTTTGCACTTGTGTTGAACCTCAATAGTAATGCACTAAGGCCAATTAGAGTTCAGAACTAAAGGCTTGCAAAATACTGGAGTTTAAACACATATGCACAATGTAAAATCCTTGAATTCAGTGAGGCATACATCCTACTGTCTATACAATTGCAGCTTAATATTTTCTTGATTCAGAACATGACTTCTACTGCATGATGACAACGCAATACAGATTGGTGGGGATGGGATTTCCAAGGAGATTTAGTGAGTAGAATTCTTTTAACACTCTGAAGGAAACTTAAAATCTAAACAAGAAATGGAAAATCAGGGTATCAACTTAACATGGAGGACACATTTACAAATGCAAACTAGATATGACAGAGATGTTAAAATGTATGGATTTTATAAGGAACAAACTGCATTTGAGAAGACATTGTTGGCTTCAGATGAAAAATTAAGAAAATGTACAATTTTTTATTAACTTTAGAAATGGAAAGTGAACAAGTCAAAGAAACAATAAGATGGGCGAAAAATTTTGGTTATAATATAGAATTAGAAAAATGGCAAAATTTATGGGAAAGAAACTATAAACTGACAATGTCAACTTCCTATAAAGAAAACTTATAGAAAATGTTTTATAGATGGCACTTGCCACCAGCAAGATTAGCAAAAATGTTTAAAAATATGTCAGATAGATGTTGGAAATGTAAACATAAGTCAGGCACGTATTATCATGTTTGGTGGACATGTGATAAAGTAAAGAAGTATTGGAAAAAGATACATACTTGGCTAGAACAGATGTTAGGAGAACATGTTGATTTTAAACTTGAACTTTTTTATTAGGTATAATGCCAGAAAAGACTAATAAACAAAGCTTATACTTGACTTTGCATGTCACAACAGCAGCAAGAATTATATTTGCGCAACACTGGAAAAATGAAGGAATACCATCAGATGAAGAAATAATTAAAAAAAATACTAGAATGCGCAGAGATGGACAGATTGACTATGAGACTGAAAGAAAAAGAAGAAACGGACTATTATCAAACCTGGAATTTATTTTACCATTGGCTGGAGGAAAGAAGAAAGGATTAGGAATTAAATATGTATTAGCATGTAAACTCAGACAGCACATTGGTTGAAAAATTACTATTGTATTATGGAAAAAATGAATAAAAAAACTTATATATATATATAAAAAGAATTCTTTTAAGATGTGTTATATTTTTTCAATGATTTACACCTGGGGCTCAGCTCGCTGAGGAATTCTGGGAGCTGAAGTCCACAAGTCTCAAAGTTGTCCAGGTTGCAGACCCCTGATTTACACACCTACTGTGACATGTCATATGCCAAAATCAACATTTTTCTCTCCGTCTGCTTTTTTAAAGAGATTTGATTCTGAATTTTGGCAGTGTGATATCAGAGGACCCTTAGGAATTATTAAAATAATTTTGAGGCCAAAGTAACATGTAATAAAAGGGTTCCTTGTTGATTCTATCAATGGAACTAAAGAAAGACGAACATATTTCATGTTCAAGAGAGCTTATCATTTTGCAAACTGGGGTTAGGCTCCATATTTTAATACACAAATTAGAGCCAAGCTTATGACTACTGCATCTTGTAGTCAGAGTCATCAGAGATTGGTGTATTACAAATCACAGCCCCTGAAAAAAAAGATATTTTGCTTGAGGTGAGTTATAATTTAATGCAGGGGTCCCCAACCTCCAGTCCATGAACCGGCACTGGGCCACATCATGCCAGCAACCGGTCCACATAAACAAGTGAAGCCCCATCTGTGGGATGCAGGCAGCATGCAAAACCATGTCCCCTCCGGTCCATGGAAAAATCTTTCTCTCGGAACCAGTCCCTGGTGCCCCAAAGTTTGGGGACCAGTGGTTTAATGATTAAAACACTGGTTTTATGTATAAAAAGCTGTAAGTTCAAGCCCTCACCATCTCCATTTATGGCTGAAAAAAAAAGAGATCATATTCTGTTTTTCCTAGTTAGCATCAGTCAAGGCATAAGGACGCAAAAGGAGGGACAAAATGAAATGTGAATGACAAAAATTAAAATATTTTTAAATTATTTTAAATAATTATATAACATGATTGAATTGTCCTGCAGCAAGTTGTCCCATGGCAAGTTGGCCATGGCAAGCTGGCCACGGTGAGTTGGCCATGGTGAATTGGCAGCGGTGAGTTGGCCATAGCAAGTTGTCCCATTCCACCCTATGGATATCACATGGGCCAGAAGAAGAAGTATTTTGGTGACAGGTGACCAGCATTAATGGTCTAGTGGGAGGTCAAGGGCCACAGTGGGTTGTGTGAAGAAGCAAAGTGGAGGGAATCACATGGTTTGTTTGTTTCCCTTGTTTTGAAAACAAGGAGTGGGAGTGATCTCTGCTTGTTTTACTAAGTTTTGTATTTATGTATTTGTATTTATATATTTATGTTTCCCACCTCAAAGGAGAGTTTGAAATACCATGGATCAATAAAATCATTGACATCCATAAGCAGTCACAAGGTTATCAAACTAACAATATGTACCTCATGACATAACCATGTGATTCCATAATTACATCAAGACACCAATGCCAAGACAGAAGTCATGACATTTGTGATGACACATGTCACCATTTGTCTCCTCCCTTTCCTTTCCCTGTAGATAGCCATGGTAGACATAGCTCCTGAGGTTCTCAAACGCTATGAAGGCTGCATGCAGCTTTGAGATTACAAATTGCCCATCCTCGTTTGGACAACAGAAATGTGTAAAATGTTACAAACATGAACTTTTTTTGAGCTCAAACACCCTATTTTTGAACTGTCGTATTTCATTTCAATTTCAAAACAACTGTTCCAGTTTTACCCAGTGTCAAGGTATGTAGATTCTACATTTTTATAGCATTCACAGACTGCAGGAATTAGATTGTTTAGTAAAGAAACATATGCCGACTCTTTAACATTCATCTCCTGCCCTGAAATCAGAAAAGATGATTTAAAGTACACAATTCATTTCAATACTTTCTACTTAAAAGTAAACTCTTCCATATATTTTGTTTCAGGGTTTCTCAAACTTGGCAGCTTTAAGCTGTGTGGATTCAAGCATGCTGGCTGGGGAATTGTGGGAGTTGCATTATGTATGGAAAATCAGGGGATGGTGGGAGAGATTCACAGTTATAAAATAGTTCATAGTACATGCCACATAAATGGAATGCAGGCATTTTATTTGCTTCTGCCTGATCGTTACTAAGTATGCCTGGTAATTTTAAATGCAGATTAGCATCTGTCTTATTGCTTTGCTGTCTCAGTTTCATCAAACAATTTGCCCTGCAGCTGCGAATGACCAGACCCATCTCCAACTCAACTGGGTTTGTTAAATCCTGCATGTCTATTAAAGGAACCAGTAAACATCTGCAGAACAAACAATCCCTATTCTCCAAACAATACAAATTAGTTACAAGGAAGAACTCAAGAAAATAAATCCTGTGCCTCTCATTAAAAAAAGAAAAGAAAGAAAGAAAAAACCCTAGCTAATGTTATAGATTGGCTTGCTTCCCACAAACTAGTTAATGAAGAATGGGGGATTTAAAAACAGAAGATCCCAACTTCTCAAGATTAAGCCAAGGATTCAGCTAATCCAGCGTAATGTTCCCCCCACCCACCCACCCACCTTAACAGTGCTTAGCCAGATGTTTCTGAAAACTCCCAAGCAGAGAATGAGGTTTGGGGTCCTTAAAGTCAGAGATGTGCAGAGGGCAGAATGCTCATTTGAATCTCTCCTGGTTCCTTTGTCTACGTTAAGCTTCCTTTGTCCATTTTTTTTTTCTGGGGGGAAGAAATGGTCTGTTGAAATTGTTAGTAAATCATATTTTATGAGCAAAACCATAATTGAAGTCTGGGAAACAGTCCACTTGTCAGTCAATAGGAGTGCTGATTTACCACCAGCTGGCCAGGTACTTAGGAGCCAAGGGTGGGGCAACACAAGGAAACAACAATCAACAACTTAATAGTTGGCCATTAGCACCCTAACCAACAACCAAAAGTCACACACAACCAGGCACCACATAAATATTTTGCATAGAACAGCCCAGTGCACACATCCTGGAGACTGAGAAGTTCTCTGAGGGTGGGATCCACCATGCGTTCAAAAGCTTGGAAGAACAATAAACCTATGACCGACTCAGATTGGATCCTAAAACCAATATATCCACCACCACATCCCAATAATAAAATTTTCCCATTCTGTTGGGAATCTATTTCAAATGCTTTCTTTTACTGCCTTGAATCAAACTGGAGTGTCTTCACTGATGGTCCGTTGCTTCAAAATGGTAGGCACCATCAAGCAATCAAAGCTTGAATTATTTCTAATTCCAAATCCAAATCCAAATATTGGATAGGACAGGACCCTCTCCATATCAGGGAATCTGAAAACATGTTACTCAGTCTCAAGACCCTGCAATAAGTCAATAGTTTTTCTCCCAATGGTGACTATTTGGAAATAAGACTCTTATGTCTATTTTAATTGGCTGTCAGAAATGCCAGTTCACGCCTGCCATTCGGCACCAGTCTGCCATATACCCTGGGGGGAGGGGGAGTGCTAGGGGGGAAAGTGAAAGTTACAGAAGTGAAGGTGCCTCTTCCAGACAGCATTTCAAGGTTACCTCGCTATAATGCAGCCTACAAGCAGAGTGGCCATTTCAAAAGCATCTTCTTCAAGATTGATTGGATGATGGGAGGGGCAACAATGGGAAGTGCCTAAGTGGGGAAAAGTTTTCACTTGGAGAATTGGCACGTGAATTTCAATTTTGACTTTGCACTACTGTATTTCACTTGGCTTCTAGTAAACCATACCTTTCTCAACCCGTTGGTGTTAAGGATCATTTTTAAGTTAAAAGCTCAAGCTGAGGCAGGTCTGACATTGGGGTTCCTACACAGAGCTAGGTAGCAATAGATCCACAGTCCCTTCTACATTCTAAGATGCTGTGAATGGCCAGCCAACTCTGCCTCCTCCTGACGCTGTTAGTTTTTTGCTTATTCTGGAATCAGGAAAGTATTTTTTGACAATGGACACCAATGTCTGTGGTCAAAAATGGCTGTGTTTTCCTACTGGCAGCCTCATGTGGGCTGCCCACTTTCCATCTTCAGTTCTCCAGTATCAACAGGGGACTGTAATACTGCAAAGGGAATGCAGCTTCTAAAGTTCAAAAGAGTGCAGGGAACATCTCCCTTTCCCCCTGCATTGTGTTCCCTACCTTCCTTTTCCCACCAGGTCAGTTTTCAGACAGGCAAAGATTGCTTCCATCTGTTGGGTGACAGCCTTCCAACTTCCTGCACTCTGCCTTTGGGGCCACATAGTCCAGTGCAGCCAGGCTGAGAGCTCAAAAACTCTGCCAAGGTGGAGAGGTCAGAACTTTGCTGAGCTGTTCAGCCTGGGCAATTAGCATCCTTATGGCTAAGCAAACTCGACAGGAATGCTCTGGCAGCTATTTTGCATTTTGGAAGAGAAGGCTCCCTCCCTGCCAGATGGACAAAATACAGAGACCAGCTTAATGGTACTGACCAAAAGAGAAAGAATGCAGAACCTTCCAAAGCAATTGCCCAAAATTTGTTGCATTTTAGAGGAATATCCATATTCCCAGATGAGGGGAGGGGGAAGCGCTTAAGCAATTTGTCACTCATTTTCCTCACATTCATCTGTCATTTTCTCCTTTTTCTTGACTTTCTTTATTGTATTTGCATCTATCCAAATTTACATTTGCAAACTGAGAACTGCAGGGAAGTTTTTTTTTTTTCAGTTCTCGTATCTTAAATCCCAAGATCTGCCATTTCTGCAATGATAAGTTCTAATTTTGCTACAACTTCCAATTTTTCACACATGGATTGGGTTCTCTAAGGTTAATGACATAATGAGTTATCCAAACTAAAATGGAACCCAAACAATGGGCATTTTTGGATATTTTGGGGGGAAATCTACATCATTACCTGATCTTGTGTTATTTGACTTATCATCTGGCAAAAAATACAGTTTTGAAATGATAGATTGAAAACAGAAAACAACACATAGCACACAGTACACAGGTTGCAAAGCATCATGTCATCATGTAGAATCTGGATGATTAATGATGTGGTATATCATACGAAGAATCAACAAGAAGAATCAAGAGATCTCCTGGTTAAAACCTAGTCATTCTAGGGAAATGCCCACAGCACAGTGATAGAGCCCATATTTTCTATGCAGACTATCTCATTTCTGGCATATCCTATTAGAAGAATGAAGTAATTTGATGGAAAAGCCAATTTCACATTCATTGTTAATTCATATATTATCTACAATAGAAAATCCTGTTTAAAATACGAAGACCTATTTGGTGGCTATTCTTGTATTCATGAGACTTTTCTGTGATGACACTCTTTGCTGTGGAATGCTCCCACCAAAATTTGGGGCCATCTACTGCACCTTCTTGAGGGGCCTGTTGAAAACTTATCTCTTCACCTGGTATTAATATTGGAGAGGAAACAGGCAGTTCCTTTTCCCCCAAACCTTCTTTGTTTGTTTATTGGTTTATAGTATCCCACAGACTCTGGGTGGCCAACAACAATTCCAATTGTGCAATAAATTAAATAAAATGAAAACAAAATGCTAGCACTAACGATTGTCAGGTTAAAAGGATTAGAACACAAGGAAACGGTCCTGCTTGACTTTGCTTTTAAAAAAGGGAGGGCTGAGCCTTCATACTTTCAGGAGAAAATTCTTTCACAGAGTGGATATGTTACTGTTGGGTATTGTTTAAATATATTGTTCAGTATATAATTTACCGCTGTTTTTATTATAAAACACTTTGAGATGCTTCAGCATAAGACACTGATGGGAGGGAGAGAAGAGATGCTGTTTTCAAGGTTGTTATATGTGCATTAGTCTGACCTGATTTAAGGCAATTTCCTACAATTCTGTTAACAGCTAAGTAGAGACATCAGCAGGAATGAAGAAGTCAAGATGGTGACATAATCACAGCCGTTATTTTGACCCTACAAAGACACCCCTGCAGCTAAACAATATTCGGGGGGGGGGAGTAATAAACATAGTTTAAAAGGGGGGAATTTTGAGAAAGTGTCATGACTGTTCTCACAAAAAGGCTAACATGGAGCTTGTCCATCAACAGCCTGGCTGCTGGGGTAGCCATACTCAATCAAAATATATCCAGATATTGAAAAGAGGGGGATTTGTCATGTCATGACTGTTGCAGGATCCAATCTGGGCCACTCACCAGGACCAGAGGTGTAGTCTTCCGAGCTTTTGGGCTTGTGCTGGAGTCCATCCTCAGGGAACTTTTCTCTACATTCTGGCAGAGAGGAGTTCCCTGAGAATGGGCTCCAGCACAAGTCTGAAAGCTTGGAAGACTACACCTCTGGTCCCGGTGACTGACCAGATTGGATCCTGCAACATTATCCTGGGACATGTATATTTGCTTTCATTCATGTCATGACTGTCCTCACAGGGAAAAAACAACAACAACAACCTAACACGGAGCTTTTCCATTAACAGACTGATTGTTGGAGTAGCCATATTCAATCAAAACACGCATTGAATTGCAAAATAGTGTCTCCGTTAATCACCTGCCCCAAACTCCCTCAGCTTTCCCTTAGCTGGGCAGGGGTACCTACAGAGGGAAAATCAAAACAGGCGTGTCTCTTTTTATGTGCATCACATATGATGCATGTGGTAAAGAGTCAGGACTGCAGGTGCGTGGCCGTACCTGCCATTGGGACATTTTTGACCCATCATCCCCTCTTAGGTGCCTCTGGTTCAGGGCACAATTTAAAAAATAGGAAAGAGGGGTTGAAATCGTTCACCATTTTTCACTTTCTTGGGTTTTTATTGGGTCAGAAGCATTCATGTACATAAAAATGATGCTGCAAGCCGATGCTTTGCTTTGCAGTATATTAGTTGTCATTCATTTGTAAGGGGGAAAAAAGTCAGGGAAGGCAGGGAAGGTGCTAGCTAAGTGGTATTTAAAACAGGTAGTCCTCGACTTACAACAGTTTGTTTAGTGACTGCTCAAAGTAACAATGGCACTGAAAAATGTGACTGATGACCGTTTTTCAGAGTTACACTTGCAGCATCCCCAGGGTCATGAGATCCACATTCAGAGGGTTGACAACTGGTTGGTATTTATGACTGTTGCTGCTCCCCAAGGTCACGGGATCCCCTTTTGCGACCTTCTCACAAACAAAGTCAATGAGTAAACCAGGTTCATTTAATAACCTGGTTACTAACTTATCAACTGCAGTGATTCACTTAACAACTGTGGCAAGAAAAGTCATAAAATGGGGTAAAACTCACTTACCAAATGTCTCACTTAACAACAGAAATTTTGAGCTCAGTTCTGGTTGTAAGTGGAGGACTACCAGAAAAATCCAACAATGCTTTCACTTAATAAATTATAGACATTTTTTTTTAAAAAAAAAATAAAACTTTCTTGCCCTTCTCCAAAGTCAAAAATTAGCACCTCTCTTAAGAGGTAAAAGGAACAACTTTTAAGAGCCAATACAGGTCCTCAACTTACAAACATTCATTTAGCAGCCATTCAAAGTTACTTGAAAAAAGTGACTTACAGATGGTCCTCATTCTTATGACCATCGCAGCATCCCCACAGTGATGAAAATCCATGCACTTGGCAACTGTCATGTATTTCCAATGGTTGCAGCATCTCGGGGGTGACGTGATTGCCATTTGTGACCTTCCCAGCTGGCTTCTGACAAGCAAAGTCAACGGGGGAGCTGGATTTGCTTAATGGCTGCATGATTCATTTAATAGCTACAGTCATTCACTTAACAAGTGTGGCAAAAAAAGGTCATTAAAGTAAGGCGCAACTCACTTATAGTCATTTAAGAAGGAAGACTGCATATATATATATATATATATATTTAGCTAGTTGACCAGATATTGCTTTATATAACAGAGGGATGCGGTTCAATTTTTTCCCTCCGGGGATGAGTTTCTTTCTTTGTTTCTTTTCCCTCATTCTTTTTCAAAATTTATGTTTTACTGTGTTCCTGCACAAGGCAGATAAAGTACCATCAGGAAAGTTTGCAGTGTTGTGGTGTAGCAAAGAGCCACAGGGTATCTATTCTGGAAATGATCCCACATTTCATTCACTTGTCCAATGTGCCTTTGAAATACTCCCCTCTGCATTGGAGATACAGAGCAGATGCAAGGACTTTAGCCAGTGTTCAGAGGCATCAAAGGCTGAAGGTGAAAGATAATTATGGGATGTGTCTTCAGCTGAATTATGCAGAATACTAATGCCTTGATGCATTAATCCATTCTACTGATGTTAGCCAAGCCATTTAACTACTGTAAAAATAACGCCCAATTAAATTATTGTAAAAAAAAATGCTCAATTAAACTCCAGGAATTGTCAGTTACTTTCAACTGAAGCTGGGGGGAAATGTGTGTTTGCGTAGGTGTGGTAGAGTAAGACAGAAAGGATGCACCAAAGCAGATGTTTCAAGACATCAATCATACTTTGGCTAAATAATCGTATTGCATTGATTGTTGTATTCACAGGCAAGGCCTACTCAGCTTTTGGACTAGGGTGCACAAATGGACTTTAGAGAATACGTTGCAGGCTGATGGGGCTTCTGCCCATTCATAAAGCAGAAGTCACAACTGGTGAACCAATCTCATATCACCCATTTACCAGAAGGCAAATGGGAGAGGATAGTTTTATTACCGTGATTCATTTCACCTTTCTCTTCTTTTGAAGCAGCTGGAGACATCGTCCTCTGAATTGCAGCTGGCAGCTATTTTGTTTTCTAGGAATATCTGTGGGATCCTTAGGAATTGTGCTGTACTTAGAAATACAGATAAAATGGGGAACTGGAATTTTGTTTTACAGCACAACTAATTTTCATTTCCATACTATTCACATCCAGATTGAAATCATTTTAAGGGAGATGGAATAAGGAATGGGTACATTGATAACTATGGCATCAAATTATAAACCCAGTCTTCTGTGGTCATTGAGAAAGGAAGATATTTTTTTCCAGATTTCTTTCTCATTTATTTGTAACATTTTATTAGATTATAGAGTAAAATACAAAATACAAAGCAAATGGGGTGGGGAAAGGGAAAGAAAAGTGAGGGGGAGAAGGGAAAAAGAAAAAAGAAAAAGCAATGACTTCCGAAAACCCAAAATCAAAGTTTCATTTTTTCCCACCTCAAGCGCAAAATCCAGAAGCGGTTTCCATGTAGAAACAAAAGTATTTATATTCTTTACTTGAATCAAAACCAGTCAATTTAGCCATCTCTGCCAACTCCATCAGCTTCTGTAGCCATTCGTCCATAGTGGTAATTGAAATGTCCTTCCATATTGGCATATTGAAGGAAACTTAAGATTGGAAGAAATGTGTCATCATGTACAACTAACAAAAGAACAGTGCTTCTATTGTTTTCATTGTTATTGTTTCATTATTGGCACCATTATGGTTAGAAACAGATTCTATGAAAGTTCATCCACTGCCTTCCACATACTGTTCCATCTTTCTTTACAATCAGTTTTTCTCATTTCAGCCACATGATTAGCTACTAAAAGGTAAAGGTTTCCCTGTCAATCGTGTCTGACTCTAGGGCATCTCCGTTTCTTAGCCGAGGGAGCCAGCTTTGTCTGAAGACAATTTCCATGGTCATGTAGCCAGCATGGCTATATGCTAACGGTACACAGAATGCTATTACCTTCCCACCAAAGTGGCACCTATTTATCTGCTCGCATTTGCATGTTTTTGAACTGCTGGGGAAAGTAACAGGAGCTCACCCTATTGCACGGAGCTCGGGTCTTGAACCCGGCCTGTCAGCTCTCCAGCTAACAAGCTCAATGTCTTTAACCAATGAGCCATCTTGCCCTGATTAGCTACTATTTCAAAGCAAATGGACTTCTGAAATTCTTGCTGACTTACTGAGAATCAGTAGATTCAAGATGTCTTCTTCCTACCTCGGCATTACATCAAACATTGCCATTTCATGTAGCCAATTTTCATTGCATAAAAAATCCTTTATATAAATGAAACCCAATGTTGGTAGGCACTCATAATTTATCAGAATGAGACAGAAAATAATCAACTAGCTCCAAAACTCATTTACTACTCCGAATTCCTAGCTGCTAAGCACAGTGGAATGCTCTAAATAACAAGGAGAGCATAATTTATGGCAATTACTCACATCAGATATTTTAATTATAATTTACAATTATGTAAGCATATATAATCATTTTATACCAGCATTAAGCAATTAGCCTTGCCTAGCCCCACCAAGGTTTTAGCCAGTGATTATTTTTTTAACATTTCCATTTAATTCTTTCTATTAAGGAGATCTACATGGAGGACAACAGAACCACAGGGGTTATTTTGCTTTATTTTAAATAATCTTCAACATTGTACTATTGGTATTATTCACTAACCATAATTCCATCAGAATACAGTAATTAAGCCTTGGACCATATGATCTCCATCTAGATGGAACGGATGGAAACTAATCAAGGAGAGAAGCAACCTAGAACTAAGGAGAAACTTCCTGACAGTTAGAACAATTAACCAGTGGAACAACCTGCCTCCAGGACGGTGAGTGCTCCAACACTGGAAGTTTTTAAGAAGAAACTGGACAGCCATTTGTCCGAAATGTTATAGGGTTTCCTGCCTGAGCAGGGCGTTGGACTTGATGACCTCCAAGGTCCCTTCCAACTTTATTATTATTATTATTATTATTATTATTATTATTATTATTATTATTATTATTATTATTATTATTATTATTATTATTATTATTATTATTATTATTATTATTATTATTATTATTATTATATAAAAATGTGAGACAAAAGGAGAAGCAGAAAGAAAGGAGGACACATACATTTTCAATGTTCAATAGCCACAATCTGACTCCTCACTTTGGAGATCTTTTAGTCTAACCCCCTGCTCAAGCAGGAAACTCCTACACCATTTCAGACAAATGGTTGTCCAGTCTCTTTTTAAAAACATCCAGTGTTGAAGCACCGACAACTTCTGGAGGCAAGTCATTCCACTGATTAATTGTTCTAACTGTCAGGAAATTTCTCCTCAGTTCTAGGTTGCTTCTCCCCTTGATTAGTTTCCATTCCTTTCTTCAGATACTTTGGAGAATATATTGACCCCCCCCCCTCTTCTTTGTAGCAGTCCCTTAGATATTGGAAGGACAGCATTAGGGAGAAAATGAGTTATACTCCAAGGCATTTTTCTTGTTTGACTTAGGATTGTTTTCCAATATAAGAGCCTAGCAATAATAGAGACGAAGAATAGAGACCAGGGAACCGGTTTATGGATTCATAGAATCAGTAGAAATTATAGGATCTATTTAGGCCATCAAATTTGACTCTTCAGTGCAGTATATAGCCTCAAAAGATGGCTGTCTAACCTACATTTCAATACATCCTATGAAGAAAGTCTACAACTTGAAGGTTGTGCCAAATAAAGGACCACTGCAGAATTAGATTTTCCTTCTTCCAAGACCTTTGCACCTAGATGACATACAACAGCTTTGAAAGCTAGCTGCAAGAAGGAACCATCTGGAGTATATTCCTGTGTGAATTCCTAGAGAAGTATCAAAAATTTTATGCACCTTTTTTTTCTTGAGGAAAAGGGGCAGAGGAAGGTTTCCAAGGATAAAGAAAATTTTATCTCTGTTGAGACAAGTTGTTGACTCAGAGCTATCCATGGTGCTGCAAAAGTTGACCTGTCTTTCTGCTGCCCCATAGCTTCTTAGGGACCAAAGAGAGCAACTCATTCATTGACCCTGTTATCAATCTGTTACAGAATTTGTTATGATGAGAATTCCAGCCATTTTGTAAAATAAATTTATAGAGTTTGTGAAAGAACAAGACCACATATCTACAATTTAAGGTGGAGTAGATCTTACATGTAATCTACAAATAGATACAAGTTGTAAAAATTCAGTAAAGTGCAATTCATACATTCCATTTATTATCCTTTGTGTTTATTTTTTATTTAGCATCCATGGATTGTGTATTGTTTGAAGAAGAAAAAATCTCATCAATTTCTGTGTTGGGTTACTGCACATACTGTGAGGATATATCTTATATTTACCAACCTCTCAGGTTTTGAACTGGAAAAAAACAATAAGGAAAATGTTGATCTGAATATGAGCCTATTATCTGATGTACCTGGAAAAGGATGCTAATATAATCTTAAATTACAGAAATTGTTATTAGAAGAAGAAAATTCTGTCAATTCCGCACTGGCGAAACTATTCTTTCAGTATCATGTCTATTCCTTAATGACATACTTTTAGATGGTGGCAACAAAAACATATGGAGAACAGATGATCTAGATCAGTGTCCTCCATCCTTTTGGGCACCAGGGACCAGTTGTGTGGAGAGAGGTTTTTCTGCAGACAGGGGATTGTGCTGCCTGCATCCCACATGTGCGCAGATGAGGCTTTGCTCATTTGTGCAGCCTGGTTTCTGGCACACCATGGACCACTGCCGGTCTTTGGCCCAGGAATTGGGGACCCATGATCTAGATCAGAGGTGGGGAACTACGGCCCCTTTATGACTTGTGCACTTCAATTCCCAGAATTCCTGAGTCAGCCAGGAACTCCACAGGTCATAAAAGAGCCGTAATTCCCCACCCCTGATCTAGATGGTAAAGTTCTGAGGACTAAGTCCTATGAAGTATCAAAAGACCTGGGTATGAAAATTAAGGGGGAACTTTGAAAGCAATCTTCAAGTGTCTGAAGAATTACAGTGGATAAAGCATAATGGTTTCTTCTGTTCCCATGACAAAAATAATGATCATTTCACTGAAACGTTAGGAAAAATCTCCTAATGGTAAAGCTCTTTAATATACTACCTTAGAAGTTAGTGAATCCCACTTTGGCTGGAGATAGTGTATTGGTCATTGAATGGCTGTAATCAGCCTGATGGCACATAATTACAATAAATAAAAAATAGTGTCCTTCATCTAGCATTGAATTAGAAGTTGTTGCATAACATTTTGTAGTCCTAATCACTCTGTGATTTTAGTCCTAAGAGTAAATCACAGATTACCTCTATCTATCTATCTATCTATCTATCTATCTATCTATCTATCTATCTATCTATCTATCTATCTATCTATCTATCTATCTATCTATCTATCTATCTATCTATCTATCTATCTATCTATCTATCTATCTATCTATCTATCTATCTATCTATCTATCTATCTATCTATCTATCTATCTATCTATCTATCTACTGTATCTATCTACTGTATCTATCTATCTATCCATGCATACATAGTATACAAACACACATACATACTTATTTTTAAATTGTATAAATTGTATGGTGATAAGCCACCTGGGAAAGCCAAGGAAAATCATCAAAACAATTAAAAAACAAAAGTTAGAATATTTCAGACATGTGATGCGACACCCAGAAAAATACGGCATACTCCATTTAATCCTCCAGGGAAAGATTGAAGGCAAACGAGGTCCAGGCAGAAGAAGAACAGCGTGGCTTCAAAATCTAAGGGACTGGTTTGAACAAAACTCAGCAGCACTTTTTTGTGCGGCTGCTGATAAAAACAGGATCGCCAACATGATCACCAACATCCGATAATGGATATGGCACAAGAAGAAGATAAATTGTATATAATTTTAATAAAATAAATACTTTCAAATAATGCCTGGATACATGAGGAAATAGTGACAGATTTTATCTTCCTGGGCTCTAAGATCACCACAGATGGGGACTGCAGCCAAGAAATTAAAAGACGCTTGCTCCTGGGGAGGAAAGCTATGGCAAATTTAGACAGCATACTAAAAAGCAGAGACATCACCCTGCCAACAAAAGTACGTATAGTCAAGGCCATGGTTTTCCCAGTTGCAATGTATGGCTGTGAAAGTTGGACCACAAGAAAGGCTGAACGCAAAAGAATTGAGGCCTTTGAACTATGGTGCTGGAGAAGACTCCTGTGAGTCCCTTGGACTGCAAGGCGATCAAACCGGTCAGTCCTAGAGGAGATCAACCCTGACTGCTCCTTAGAAGGCCAGATACTGAAGTTGAAACTCAAGTACTTTGGCCACCTAATGAGAAGGAAGGACTGAGGGCAATAGAAGAGAATGAGGTGGCTGGATGGAGTCACTGAAGCAGTAGGTGTGAGCTTAAATGGACTCCAGAAGATGGTAGAGGACAGGAAGGCCTGGAGGAACATTGTCCATGGGGTTGCGATGGGTCGGACATGACTTTGCAACTAACAACAACAACAACATGAGGAAAAGTTTGTCTGCAATTAATTTTGTGAAGTTACAATGAAGAATTATAAAACCAAGTAAGCTCTCTGAGGTGCATGACAAGATATTATATAAGGCTTCTTACAAGTTTACAGCTAAATGGGTTAGAAGGGAACATATTCCATGCACAAACTTTCAAGAATTTGGCATGACAAGGGCTACATATTTAGAACTTGAAAATAATGCTTTAAGCAAAATATATCAGCCTAACCACTTTAGTAACTGTTTTATTCAGTGTAGTCATCAAATTTGATATATCATCTTGGCAATACCAACATTCTCCATAATGTTTCCAGATGGAATATTCCACCAAAACTTGGAATGTCCTCAGAGAAAACTCGCAAGATTGGTACATCTGCAGTTTTTCAGCCTAGATGTTGTGGTTCAAAACAGTTTGTTTAGTGAGGGACAACTTTTGATCTCTTTTTATTATACATTCCCCTGTGGGAAACAGGGGAGGGGGTGAGAGAATTTTAAATTGTCATACATTTTTGAGGGGAAAAGCATTGACATTTTTATATTGAAAAATCCATAAAGTTATCAAAACAATTATATTTCAGCTTTCTGATTTAGGCTGCTTTTGCTTGATTATTTACCGACTTCTTAACAAATTAAAATAAAGTAATTCTACAGACCATTAAAATCTTAATTGTGAGAATATTTATTTCCAGAAGAAATAGCCAGATCTAAGATAATGTTACATAATAAACCCCTTTCAATCGAAGACCACCAATGAAAAATTCTCCCATCAATGAGCCTTTATGATTACTCAACCTATGCTACAGTGAGTGGATTTGCTGATTAAAATCACTAATATGAGCAAACTGTTACCAAATAGCCTTCAGACCTGTTCACATGTACCATGAGAAAGTCTATAGTTTTTCTGCATGTGAGAAGAAGAAGAAGAAGAAGAAGAAGAAGAAGAAGAAGAAGAAGAAGAAGAAGAAGAAGAAGAAGAAGAAGAAGAAGAAGAAGAAGAAGAAGAAGAAGAAGAAGAAGAAGAAGAAGAAAGAGAAGGAGGAGGAGGAGGAGGAGGAGGAGGAGGAGGAGGAGGAGGTTCTCCAATTAAACAGTCTAGTGAGGTTCTTTTGCTGGAATCAGTGATAATTTACTAAAATGAAAGCTTTTGTATTAATATGTAGAATTGAGGAAGGGTTTCCCCCCCCCAATGTTCTAGATCGTTTCCAGAATGCCAACCTTACTGTAATCAGTCCCAGGGATAACCAACCTGAGATCTAAGAGCTGCATGCATCCCCTTTAAAGCTTTGATTAAGTCTTCTCTAGGGTTAAAAGAAAAATTGCCTGCACATGTAAGTTCTGAATGTGACCAAAAGCAAAACTGAATAAATAGTTAATAAATAGCTTCATGTATAACATGAAATAGTTATACAGAAGCTGGAAGTTAATTAAATTGAAATCAAATTTAAATGCAGTTTTTTGTGTTGCCCTACCCACCTTTTGAAATAGGCCCCAGCCTACTTACATTTTGGCAAAATAACAGAAAAGGGCCTTAGCATGTGATGATATTCACATCATCTAATAATTAGCTTGTAAATTGTTGCCTGTTGAAATGTCTTTTATATGCACAAGAATTATGGAAGCTCACTTCTTTTTATTAATCCCTAAGCAGACTTTGGCTAAGAATCAAAAATTCTGATTGAGGGCCATCTGCCAGGAACTACCCATTGAAAGAACTATTTAGCCAAAATAAATAAGACCAGCTGAAATACATAACATCAAAATACTTTTCTTCCCTACTTTACTACAGTTCCTACTTTCATACCATCTGCTGGAGTACATTTTAAAGCCTAATTTTGTAAAATAGAAAAGGATAATCTGTAGCCATGATGTTGTAAAAGTATTTATTTCCATTTATGAGTGGTTAAACAATGCCACCATGTAAAGACTTATTCAGTTCTACTACTTCAGTTTGTATGAGAAAGATTTATATTTCATTTTTTTCTTTGCAAAAAAATAATAATCTGCAGCTGAAAATGTACTATCCAAGGAAGACAGCATCATTGTTTTTTCCTCTTATCTACTTGAATTGTTTTCTAAATGTAGTCTGGGTTCATATATCATATAGCTGAAGAATTTTTTTAATGATACTTTGTGCAACTAGCTATAATGATCTGGTTCATGCATAATGGTAAGCCACAAATCTTAGTTAGAAAACATGAACTTGGTTTGAAAGCTAAGTAGGACTGGGAGTCTTTCAGGAAGTATCAGAATTATAGACTAGACTAAAAAATCAAAAACCACACTGAAATAAGGTACTATTCTGCACTAGAACCAAGAAAATTCATGTTGTCCATGAAATTGCCATGAATCAAAATTGACTTGAAGAAGATTTTTGTTAAGGTCATCTCATTCTCTAGTGGGTCTCCAACGTGTTCATTCAGAATGTCCTTTTCTAAGTATTCCATGAAATGCACTAGAGGAATTTCAAAAGATGAAGCGAAAAATAAAATTAATAAAAAGGTGAATGAGAAATCTCATTCATAAGCACTCTATTCTGACACATCTTATAGGTTATTCTCAATAGCATAAGTGCTAATATAAATATTCTAGAAAATTTGAATTTGCTACAAGCATGCATATCACCAAACTGGCATATTTCAATTGCAAAAAATACCCTATTTCATTTCAGAAATAAATTAAAGAAGAGACAGTGTAGCAATATTCCAGTATTTGAGGGACTGGTACAAAGAAGAGGGGATCAACTTATTCTGCAAAGCACCAGAGGGCAGGACAACAAACAATGCATGGAAACTAACCTTTTAGAGATGAAGTAAAGTCAACAGCACAGATAATACCACAAACTTTCAACAGCACAAATTTGTTAGACTAAGCTCTTCAGAGCAGTATTGCATCAGATCTAAGGGGTATTGAACATTTGAACCTAAATAATTTCTGTCCTGGAGGCTACCCTAACACACTTTAACACATCAAAATATATGAAGCAATAGACCATAAACTTTATAATTCCCTGGACCTGGATAAAAAGTTGCCAATCTCATATATAGTGTGTATGTAGATTTCTTCCAGTTTTCAAGTTGATTCATGGGAGATTTCAACATTGGCAGGAAGGAAAAGTTGTTAAATGCATTCCTGGCTTCAAGAGGGAAAAATAACACTCAGAAACATGTAAAAATTCCGTGGACAGACTGGCAATGAATGATGTGCTTAATAGCTTAATAGCCCAGCTCTTGCATTGGCCCAATATGCTGAGTTCATTTAGCTTTTAGTTTTAGTTTTCATTTAGTTGTTTTTTTCAGCATATTGTGTGAACCCTGCCCATTTGGATAACTTATGATTCAAATATTGTGCAAATCCAGTAAATAATATAATGCAATAATAGGAACTGTGTTCTCTAAACCCAGCCATAGTATATATACATGTGGTAGGCAGATGTTAATCAGTTCCATAGATGAAGTGCAACCACAGTTTTAGAGCCAGACATTGGCAACCCAGCTATTGTACTATGCTGGCATTCAGCGTGGATATGCGATAACTAAAAGAGAATAGGAAGATGATATCTTTACCATCCTTGCTTCTGGCCTTGATTCATTATGAGCAAGGTCTAGAGGGAAATCCTGCTGAAGTTCCGTTGAATGTACAAACCCTAAGGGATCCTTTTTGAATGGGAAGGTCCCCTATACATATAGTCCTCAGCTTACAACCATTCGCTTAGTGACTGTACCAAGTTAAAATGACACTGCAAAAAGTGATTTATGACCCTTTTTCACACTTACAACCATTGCAGCATCCCCATGGTCCCATGATAGGGCAACTGGTTCATATTTATGACGGTTGCAGTGTCCTGGGGTCATGTGATTACCTTTTGCAACCTTCTGGCAAGCAAAGTCAATTGGGAAACCAGATTCACTTAACAACCATGTTACAGTGATTCAGTTAGCCACTGTAGCAAGAAAGGCCGTAAAATGGGGCAAAACTCACCTATCAAATGTCTCACTTAGCAACAGAAATTTGGGGCTCAATTGAAGTCGTAAGTCGAGGCCTACCAGTATCAGGCTTCCAGAAAACACAAATCTCTATGAATTTTCAAGTGCATACATGCTGAAGATGAGTCAGCTCAAAGAGTGGGATTGGGACAGTGGATAATGGATGTTGAAAGTGTTTCTGACCTGTCCTGACTCTTTTGTGCTTGCGTGGATAGGCAACTTTAAAGGCATGCCATTTTTTTTCGTATTTTGAGTTCTGCATGCATGTGCACATAAATTTGAATTTTCATGTAATGATTGGCATCCAACTGAATATTTGAAAATGATCCCAGATAAGCTGATCTCATACTCCAGTAATTCTTGCAATATTTAGGTTTTATTATGCTTCAGCTATAAATAATACATTTTCTGTGTTTCCTGCCTTCTGGCATCCCACAAAAGTAGAACAAATAGCTTTCTAGCTTCAAATCAATAACACATGTTAACATTTTCCAGATTTTTCAAGGACTAATGTTATAAATGGCATCAAAGACTGCAGCAAATATGTACTGTATGTTAAGTGAAACATATGTCCATATCGCGATGTATGTGTCTCTGTGGGTGGTGTGAATATGTGTATATATGTATGCGTGCGTGTGTGTGTACATACACCCACACCCACCCATCCATACACACACACACACATATATACACACATATATATAGGCATATATAGATAGTCCTTGACTTAACAATTCTTTTAGTGACTATTTGAAGTTACAATGGCACTGGGAAAAGTGACTTATGACCATTTTTCACACTTATGCTCATTTCGGCATCCCCATTGGTCATGTGATCAAAATTCGGATGCTTGGCAATTGACTCGTATTTATGACGGTTGCAGTGTCCTGGGATCACATGATCCCCTTTTGCAACCTTCTGATCAGCAAAATCAATGGGGAAGCCAGATTCACTTAACAACCGTGTTACCATCTTAACAACTGCAGTGAACAACTGTGGCAAGAAAGGTTGCAAAATGGGGCAAAACTCACTTAACAAATGTCTCACTTAACAACAGAAATGTTGGGCTCAATTGTGGTCATAAGTCAAGGACTACCTGCACACACACCCCCCCACAAAAATCCTAGTATTGATAACAGAGAAGTGGTAGAATGTATGGTTGTTTTAAGTTATGGTGGCTGGTAGTGCAGAGTCACATGATTTTTTTTAATTTAGGTAATAAACAGAAGCAAGAGAATGAGAGAAACAAGTGAAAGATGTTTATCTTATTTTGAGAAAACGCACATAAAGGTTGTCCTCGACTTACAACAGTTCATTTGGTGACTATTCAAATTTACACTAAAAAAAGTGACTTATGACCATTTTTCATACTTACAATTGTCGCAGCATCCCCACGGTCACGTGATCAAAATTTGGATGCTTGGCAACTGGTTCATATTGATGATGGTTGCAGTGTCCTGGGGTCATGTGATCCCCTTTTGCGACCTTCTGACAAGCAAAGTCAATGGGGAAGGCAGATTCACTTAACAACCGTGTTAGTAGCTTAATAACTGCAGTGATTCACTTAACAACTGTAGCAAGAAAGCTCGTAAAATGGGGCAAAACTCACTTAACAAATGTTAGCAACAGAAATGTTGGGTTCAGTTCAGTTCAGTGGTCGTAAGTCGAGATTTACCAGTATATGCTTAAGCTTCATTTCTGGTGCGTGCAGATTTCCTGCAAAAATTGTATGAATTTGGTGAGTTGGATTTTGTTTTTTTTAACCTCACTGGAAATGCACATTTGCTTCTGGAAAGATCATTACTTCATGATCTTTATTTGCAGTCCACAGAAATGGGTAGAAAGTCCTTAGCAAGGTCAGCTAGTAAAACTATAAATAAGTATGGATATTAGAGAGAATACGAGATAGTCTTACATTTGAGAAGATGAGGCTGATTGGCCAATTAAGGATAAAATGGGAAACTCTTTGAGGATGAAAAAAAAAAAGTGGATTAGCAAGAGTGTTATTTCTATCAAACTTTTCTTTCCTCTGCTGCAGAAACTCAATTCAGAAGGAAACATCAACAGCAGAACTATTTGTCAAATGCTCTTAGTTCAGATTACATCAAATGAAGAGTTTTCTGTTCTGAGAAAATTCATTTTGTTTAGAGTTAAAGAAAAATAGGCCTGCTTTTTTTCCCCTGATGCATATCCAATTACCTTCCTCACATGGTGGCAATAAGGGTTTTGGAACATGTTTTTATACAGACTTGCCTATAAATATGTGTGCATTTGTATAGTCCTTGGTGTTGTTTTCCTGCAGACGCGTCATTACTCAACTAGGTAATGTGATGTTACCTAGTTGGATAATGAAACATCTTCAAGCAAACAACCAAGCTCAGAGAGAACAAAAGACGCCACAGTTCAACCCTAAGTTACATACAATTTCTCCCATATGTGCATTTGCTTGTGTACACATATCAGATGCCATTTAAATCTGGGATTTGTTTTATTGGGCTATGACACATACAAGAGATTTATGCTTTGTAATTTGTGAAATAGTGGAACTTCTATTTTTTTTAAAAAAAAAAATGGGGACTAATCTGTTCAAATTGTTTTAAACTGATAACGAATTAGAGAATAGTTAATGATTAAACTAGCATCTGAATTCACAAACAGCACCAGATTTTAGCACACAGAAATATAAGCATGCATTTTACATTTACAAAAAGAAAGGAAAGCAGCTCTGTATACCTAACCAATAGCAAATGGATTAATTGTAGCTTAAGAATTTGATGCAACAAGCATTTGCCAGAGAAGGGAAAAAAAGAAAGAAAAGGATATCTTCAGAAAATAGCAATGCAAAAGCTGTTATATGCCAAACAGAGATCAATATTAATGAAAATGGCCGATTATAACAAGATGACTAGCTTTATGAAAGAAAGAATACCAAAAAGGCTAAAGAATTAGAAAAGCACTTTCCCTAGGATATTTTCTAGGCTCACAGTTTTCATTATGTATTTAAACCAAGTAAACATTCTCAAACTTGCTAGAGAACAATTGTGTCAGAACCAGCAACTTCGGCTTAACGCTTTGCTGGTGTTCTGTCATCAATGGGGAAGGGAGGGGGGAACAAACGGGCAATTTGCTGCATACCTTTATGATGGAAAATTGGGAGGGGGGAATTGACAGTTGAGGAAGAACAGAACAGCTTGGAATCTAGTTCATACTGGCACACTGGCATCTTCAAGACCATTTGCCTTGAGTGTGGAATTTCACCAGCCCAAACACCTCAGAGCTTCTCGTTACATCACGGCAGTGCTGGATTGGCTATGCTTGGATAGACCATGTGGGGGGGGGAGGGCTAGGGGAAACCAGGGGTTTTAGTTCTGTATTGGCACATGGGAATTTTAGATTCTGCTTGGGTCTACTGCAGTTAGCATCTCTTAGTAAAAGTGCCTTTTCACTTCAAATGGAGTCGAGAGTTTTACTTCCCTAAGGGATCAGACTAGGGCAGGTCTGACAAATTAAAAACTATGCTGTATTGTAGATGTTAAATGAGAAATTTGAAACCCTAAAGTAAAAAAGGTCTAAAGTTGCAATTCAGCCACGTCTCAAGGGCACTTGGTTTCCTACCAATGCTCTAGGCTGAAACAGAGACACATTACAATATATTTAGCATAGTAAAAACCACAATGATGGGAAAATAATGAGATGTCAAACAAAAGTAGCTACGTAATGTCGGTTGCATCTTGATGTCTGTACACAGTTTTTATTATTGCCTCCCCTCCTCCATGAGTGTCCACAACAATTAGTAGTGACAAAGGACTAGGAGGCCAAATGAAAATGAGCTGTCATTACTTTGTTAAAACCTTCAATCTGGTAATAATTTCCCAAGAATCCTTGGGAAATTTATTACACTGCTTATAGACCTTAAGTAAATCCATTGTATGGTCATACAGTCTAGGCATGTTCACGTAACGCATTTCACCAAGTCAGGGAGAAATTTAGTGGAACTCTCTACCCAGTACAGTGCATTTTTATTCATTTTTATAGCTTAGTATGCTGTGAAAATCCAGGCCATTTTCTTATCCTATGGTTTAAAATGTTGTGGAAACACAGAAAATGGGATAATTCAGTAATTTGGTAAAATGTGCTATATGAATGCAGCCAGTGTGAAAGAGAGGAACTTTATTTTTATTCGCATAGGGAAGAGGAAAGAGTGATTTATCAATATGTACTTCTCAGCCTGTTCCCAGAAACCTGAAAAGGCATATATGACTGAACCTTGAAAAATTCAAGCCATAACAGAGGGAATTTTCATGAAAATGAACTTGTCCTTTAGTGAAAACTAGAGGTGGGAACTTGTCCTTAGTGAAAACCCAACTTAGCATAGATCTACCGTTTACTAAAACTTGGACTCTGAAAAAGGCAGAGAGGAGAAGGGTGGACGCCTTTGAATTATGTTGCTGGAGATGATTATTACACATCCCATGGACTGCAAAAATCACAAAAAAATCCTAGACTGAATCTCACCAAAAAATATCACTCAAAGTCCAGATCACCAAGCAAAGGCTATCCTACTTTGGCCATGTCATATGAGCGGACTCTCTTAAAATGTCAGTCATGCTGGGAGTGATCAGTGGAAAAAGGAGAAGGGGCCACCTTAGCATCTGTTGGCTGGACACTATAAAGGGCGACACCAGGATGAGCATGTGGATTTGAAGAAGGCGGTGCAAGACACAGGCGCATGAAGAGTCCTGATCCATAGAGTAGCCGAGGGTCAGACATGACTGAATGGCTGACTGACTACTACTACTACTGTTTAGTATACTTAGACCAGGGCAGGCAACTTGAGTCCTTCCTACTCTTTTGGACTACAATTCCCATTAATCATTAGATACCTTGACAGGTTCTGATACAAGTTGTAATGTGAAAACTCCAGCAAGTATTACATTGCTAATCCTGCTTTAAGCTATAGGAAGTTACAATAATAATAACAACTCATACCACCTTATTTCTGCCTATAACAGAGGTGTCAAACTCGCAATATCATGTGACGTGTAGCCATTGCCGGCAATGGGGTGGGCGCGGTTTTGCTATGATGCATCCAGCCCTCAGGCCGGCAGTTTGACACCCCTGGCCTATAAGAAAAAGAACCTAAAAATGTAAAGGTTATTTTATGAGTAAGCGATGATATTAGAATGAGAAATAGAATATGATTGTGAAATAAACGAAGAACTTATTTGAATAAATAATAAGTGTATTTTAGACATGATAATTATTTTGTAATGAACTAAGGGAACCGTGGGTTATCCGAAACTTAAATACTATGGACATTAAGCCAACTGGAATAATGTAATTGAAATCAGATAAAAGTTAAAAACAGGATTTGGAGACATATAAGTTAAAAGTTGTTGATAAATGTTTTAAATGTTTGAGCTATAACTAGCAATCTATCAATTTGAATTTGGTATAATAACTAAGGGAAACAGAGAGGAAGTTTTTGATGATGTAAAATGATATATGTATGGATAAGCATATTATTAGACTATGTATTACCCAACCACCATGTTGCTTCCTTAACACCCGAAGCTTCGTAAAAATGGAAAATTAATAAAACTTTTTTTAAAAAAAGAAAAGAAAAGAAAAAGAACCTGTCTATTAGCCAACATGTATATTAGATGCCTGATTTTTGAACTATGGCTCTTCAAACTGAAGGGGGTGTTGTTAATATTTCCTCATGCTAAAGCATCAGCACCTTCATTAAAGCACATTATAAAAATATATTCAACATCCTTGTTTCCTGGATAAGCTAATTTGCTGCAGATTTGTCTAATTAGAAAATTTACAGTCTGTTCCTCAGGCATTAGTGTGTCCAAGTGGCTAAAGGCAGAGATATATATTTCCTGAAAGAGAGATGGAGAAGAACAAAATCCCACCTCAAATAATGGTACCATCTGAAGCAATATAATTATCTCCACCCCGCAAAGATGTTTTTATTAATAGTCATCCATTCAGCCTATTGTGCAAATTGGACACTCATTAAAACCATACAAATACCTGAAACCTTTGCAACACAAAGCTGTAAAGTAAATTAACATTTTATTTACTGGTGGTTAACATGAGGTGAAGAGCAGCTGATATCACACTAATTTATAATGAGGTCACAAAGGCAGTAAATTATTTCTAAACAAATTGGACACTTTCACCCATAGGAGAAGCATTCTGGAGTGCCATAAAGACAAGTAGGCTATGGCTAACTGTCATTTTCTATCTCACTTAGTATTTCTAATAGAGTCCAGACAGATGACTTCTGATTCTGGAAATCGCATCATCTCAGAGTTAACTTTCCCCTCAATATGCAGAGTCACAGTTGTTATACTGATGTTGTTTATCCTCATTTCATGACTGCTAGATTAACTTAATGGCTTTACTGACCAATTTTGTCACCTCTTTTTTTGTCCCCCTTAAATCTATTTTGCTGAGATTATCCAAAATTCAAAAAAAAAATGCATGGCAAGGATGAGTCAGCTTTTTTTCTTATTGCTTTAAAGAGGGGAATATGTACTTATTCTTCTGATCAAACTAGAGTGAGATATTGAACTGGGATGACACAAGGTTTCCACTGTTCAATATTATGTGGACGTGAAGGCGGTGCTTTTCATATATGCAGGTTATCTAGAATTCAGTGGGATAACCATTACCACGGAGAATAAAAATGAAATTCAAAACTGTATTGATTGGTTGAAGAAATGGGCTGAAAATACCAAAATGAAATTTCACAGAGACAAATGCAAAATTTTGCTTGGCTTTAAGAAGTGGTTAATATAGGTAGTTCTTGATTTACAACCACAATTGAGTCCAAAATTTCTGTTGCTAAACAGGACAGTTGTTAAGTGAGTTTTGCTCCGTTTTACTACCTTTCTTGCCACAGTTAAATGAATCCCTGCAGTTAAGTTAGTATCATGGTTGTTAAGTAAATCTGGCTTCCCAACTGACTTTGCTTGTCAGAAGGTTGCAAAAGAGGATCAATGACCCTGGAATACTGCAACCAACATAAATGTGACCAGCTGCCAAGCATCTGAATTGTGATTCATGTCCATGGGGATGCTGCAAGAGTTATAAGTATGAAAAACAGCCAGTGCCATTGTAACTTCAAACAGTCACTAAACAAATGGTTGTAAGTCAAGGATTACCTGTAGTTGATTAGGAACGGTATACGAATATCAAGCTCCCCCATAATCAAGGAAAAATAAGTGGAGTTACTTTATTGTTCCTCATCTATAAACAAAAATCTTATGAAACTAATGCAATTACTTGCATCACTGTAGATATACTCTGGGAATTGGTAGGAAGGAGCCGTTTTAATCCTCTTCCTGCTGACCAAACTTTCCAAGCATTGCTGCCTCTTTAAACGGAAAATATTTGTATTTGTCTTCATATTCTTTAAAGTCAGCTAGAAGAGACCTCCTAGAAACACAGCTCATGTTTTCTAGGACATACCCTGTGAGGTAGAACTGCTGAAATTGCTTCCTTTTCACGTATGATAAAGAGCAACAGCCCTGGGGTCTTTAGCTATTGATAAAGCTGTTAAGACAACAACAACAACAACAACAACAACAACAACAACAACAACAACAACAACAACAACAACAATAATAATAATAATAATAATAATAATAATAATAATAATAATAATAATAATAATAATAATAATAATAATAAAGTTGGAAGAGACCTTGGAAGTCATCTAGTCCAACCCCCTGCTCAGGCAGGAAACCCTATACCATTTCAGACAAATGGCTGTCCAGTCTCTTCTTAAAAACTTCCAGTGTTGGAGCATTCACAGCTTCTGGAGGCAGGTTGTTCCACTGGTTAATTGTTCTAACTGTCAGGAAGTTTCTCCTTAGTTCTAAGTTGCTTCTCTCTTTGATCAGTTTCCACCCGTTGTTTCTTGTTCTGCCTTCAGGTGCTTTGGAGAATAACTTGATTCCCTCTTCTTGTGGCAACCCCTGAGATATTGGAACACTGCTATCATGTTACCCCAGGTTCATGAAGTATCCAGACTGGTTAAAGAATAGGCTTGAGCAGTGTTTTGCATTTCAAAAGAAAAAAAGTGCTTTGTGTCTCTAGTGGGTGGTCGGGAGCACTTGTACAGTATTTTGTCAGCTCCTTTTAAAGCAGCTGGGATTGTAAAACTGGCCTCTGCAACATGAGCCAGAGAGAAAAAAATGCCCTTGCTTTAAGGAGTTGCAGATGTGTATGCACGCTTGTCTGTCAAAGCATCATTTTCTCCTCTTTCACTCTAGAATCGTATCAAAGAATGAAGATGGCCCAAAAGGACCTATATTTTAGCAAGGCAGAGCACCAAAAGTACATTAGAAAGGCATTTCTTTTTATGGAAAGCCATAAATTAGAGGTGTACAAAAGAGGTTGAAACTGTTCTGACCCCAAAGTGTTCCAATGGTTCACTGGAAGAAATCTGACATTGCATTGACCCATGTCAGCCTTACCAGAAATGGCCTGATGTCAAAAAGAAACACTGTGAACTCAGTCTGCTATTCTAACCATCCATTTGGAAATGTCTACGGAGATTCTCAGTCATCCAGGTCATGGTTATCCCAAAGGTGCTTTTTCAAGAGGCAACTGGACTTTCTTCTTTTTCTTTGAAGACGGTTTGCTTCTCATGAAAAGATTTATATTCCTTGCAGACAGCTGGTCATTTGCATTCTTTTAGAGCAAGGGTGTCAAACTGCCGGCCCACAGGCCAGATGCGTCATGCCGAAACCGTGTCCACCCCATTGCCAGCAATGGAAAAAAAGTTGCAATATGTCGCGACACATCACGTGACATTGCGAGTTTGACACCCTTGTTTTAGAGAGAATAGTGGCCTCAATGACTCGCTAAAAATATGGAAATGACCAGCTGTCTGCAAGGAATATAAATCCTTCCATTCCCCAGCATCCAGTCAGAGCTGAAGAAGCTTCTTGGATGAGAAGCGAAATGTCTTTAAAGAAAAACAAGAAAGTCCAGTGGCCTCTTGATAAAGCACCTTTGGGACATCCATTTGGAAGTTGGATTACTTACAGCAAGGTTAAAATGGCTTATTCCAACATCAGAACACTTTTGGTGCAGCAGGATGGGGACTCTTGTGGCTTTGGGACAATTCAAACTTAAAATACGTTACACAGGTAGTCCTTGGCTTATGACCACAATTGAGCCCAAAATTTCTGTTGCTAAGAGAGACAGTTGTGCATTTTGCCCCATTTTATCACCTTTCTTGCCACAGTTGTTAAGTGAATCACTGCAGTTATTAAGCTAGTAACACGGTTGTTAAGTGAGTCTGTCTTCCCCAGTGACTTTTCTTGTCAGAAGGTCACAAAAGGGGATCACATGACCCTGGGACACTGCAACCATCATAAATATGAACCACTTGCCAAGCATCTGAATTTTGACCGTGGGGATGCTGCAATGGTCGGAAGTGTGAAAAACGGTCATAAGTCACTTTTTTCAGTGCCCTTGTAACTTTAAATGGTCACTAAATGAATGGTTGTGAGTCAAGAACTACTTGAACATATCTACAATAAACCAGTCACCTCAGCTAATGGATATGATTTCTTTCCCTTTTCTGTTTCTTGCAGTTTCATAATGTATGAAGCATAAGAAATGAGTTGGAATCTGTTCCCTGAAAACAAAGGTAGAAGATAATAATACAAATAATCACAAACAGCACCTACTCCTTTGTGTATGTGACACTGTGGATCTTTAACTTCTTGTGATGTTGGAGAGGGAACTAAGTCCTGAATTCTATCAGCACAAGCTATTGAATCTTTAATGTGATATTGCCAGAAAGCAACAATACAGATTAACTAGAAACAGGACTTTTTCAAGGACTCCTACGCATAGAAACATATCCTTTATAAATGGATATAAATGGATAGGAGTGTATAAGCCACAGACTTCACATGACCATTTATGATTTGTAAGAAGTAGGAAAATATCATTGTATAGAATTGGAATCATGGTTGATTAGAAAGTTAAGTAGAACGCTTAAGAAATTTATCCAGGATAAGTTTGAAAAACACAATGTGTACAAAAGAAATGTGAACAGAATAAAGTCTGCTTTGATCATTGTGCAGAGCATGATTTTGAAGTAGCTTTTAGAACTTTTTTGAGAAAGATCCAAAATTATGTTCTCCATACCACAGATATTTAATTTATTTACTCTGCTGACAAAAAACTTCACTTCTATTTCCTTTTTTTCAAAAAAAGTTTTCTTTACATTTTCTACTTAAAGTTATATTCATTTTTTTTTAAACTGTAACTTGCTTAACATCAAATCAGTCATTTGATAAGACCAGATACATTTTTGCCGCTCTCTGACCCATCTCATTTCAATGTGGGCATTTAGAAGCAATCAATGCTACATTTTATTGCTAGTCCCTTTTAACCCCGCATGCTATAATTGTTCTAAGATGCAGTTATTAGAACTTAAAAAAAAAAAGATCTATTGTCTGGTTTTTTTTTTTAGAGACTGTGCTTGAAAGAAAACACAGTCCGACTGCAGATGGGCACCAGGTTTATCCTTGAAAGTCTGTTCCAAAGAATGTATTATGATAGTAAGATTTTCAGTTTTGTGCAATTTTTATTATATGATAAATTAATACTTTTGGATTAGGATTACAGTTTTGATTGGGATAGAGTTTAGACACCTAAGATTTTATGAACTGCTGGAATTATGCTATAAATTATTATTCTGAGCAATAAGGTCATCCTACCATTAGCTTGGGTGAGATAGTTTCTGCATATGGTAGATCCTCAAAAAAGTCCTGGAGGAAAAAATAATGTGCGATAAAGCTTTCTTTGAACTCCATAGGTTAAAACAATGTCTTCAATACAAAAAGTGCATTCAAATAAGATGGATAACTAGATCATTTAAAGGCCATACTTGCATAATATGCTCAACTTGATTAGTATTAACTTTGATTCATTGAGACAAGCTTAATGTATTGCACAAATCCAGCTTATTTGATTAGTTAATGGATTAACATCTTCAGTAAACCCAGATTAATTCATTACTAGGTTAAAATATCAACATCAATTGAACCATTACATAAATTGGGCTGAGGGCATACAAAACTAACCAATGTAGTATGGACGTAACACTAGGTACAATGCAAATATAACTCTCTCCCTTTCCTGATTCCAACCCCAATATTAACTGCAACCCCTGAAATACTGTATATCCTTAAGAAAAGACAGAAATTCCCAATGAAAGTGCATGAAGCCGACAAAACATTTCTCATTAAATCATCTGTGAATTTCAGCATGGATTGGTCCAAATAAAAGTGGCTATATTTCCTAATTGATAAGAAACTATTGAGCTGATGAAGGGCTGTCACAGATTGGTCTATTTGAAGGGGTTAGGGATGTGTTGCTGAACCTTGAGAACTTGAAGATGCATGGACTTCAACCTGCTGGTTGGAGGGTTGTGGAAGTTGCAGTCCATACATCTTCATTGCCAAAGTTGAGGAAAAGGGTATATGAGAGGTCCAGTTCTCCTCTTTATAATAATATGAGAAAGAGTATGTATAGCATAATACAGGGGTCTTCAAATGTGGTCCTTTTATGACTTGTGGACTTCAACTCAGCATGCTGGCTGAGGAATTCTGGGAGTTGAAGTCTACAAGTCATAAAAGGGCCAAGTTTGAAGAACCCTGGCATAATAGTTAGGGCATCAAATTAAGACCAGGGAGACTTGAACCTAAGTCTTTCTTGATGATGTAAACTCACTGGGTGACTTAGCTAGTTTAGATTGCTCTGTCTCATTTTGTTGTTGTTGGTTAAAAAAAAACAAACAGAAATAGGTGTCTAAGAACCATGAGATCCTGAAGGGCAGACAGGATATAACTATAGCAAATAAATAAATAAATTTCCATTTAATTTATAATTACACTTTTTAAATATTGACCTTTACAGCAATTAGCATTTGCAAATTTCATTTATGCTTTTCAGGGGTAAGGTGTCAAAGCAATAATCTTCCTTTGGAACCATAACATAAGGTATGTACTTTGGAAGCTGAAACACTGAATGCTGAAACGATTGCCCAGTCATTTAACAATTCAAGGTTAAATGTCTTCTCTTATGCCCAAAAATGTTTACTAAGAAAACAGGGATAATGCATCCTACCGTATCTAAATCAGAGAAGCAGCCAATTGTTTTCTAAGCATATAATTGTTATGACTGCAACTGATTCTATGTGGTTTCCAGTCAGCCACGAAGTCTCTCAAAGCTTCTTCATGGCACTTTCATATGAACCTTCCTTGACCTCCAATGTAGCCATGTGGGAAAAATAAATACTGCTTCCTGTCACATCACTGTTGTCGCCACCAGGCAATCCGGAAATAACTTGGGTCAAATATGTCCCACTGACTTCAATGAAAACAATACATGGGGAAGCACTGTGGCGTTTCTCATATATTGTCACCAGACTAACATTCCAGCAAGATAATATCAGTCCCTAGTGTTCAATGGCTGACTCTTCCTTCCATAACTTTCTGTGACATCATCGTTGCTGCAACTCTACTGGGGGGGGGGGGAGTCAAGAAGTTTGACAATGTCATACAAAGAGGCAAAAGGTACCAGGGGGTTGAACTACAAGATCTCAAAGGTCCCTTCCAACTCTATTATTGTTATTGTTATAAGTTGCTTGGGAATATTATCCTTTTCTATGTCTGTGGGAAGGGCTAAGCTCAAGCTTAATTTTTTTATGTAGCTTTATGCTTTCATAAAGTTCAGTTTCATATAGTCCATGAAGACTGAGTAACATGATAGCAATGATCCAATAGCTAAGGGACTCTACAAAGAAGGGGAGGGGCAGAACAAGAACTAATGGATGAAAACTAATCAGAGAACGAACCAACTTAGAAATAAGGATAACTTGCCTGACAGTTAAAACAATTAATCAGTAGAAAGGCTTGCCTCCAGAAATTGTGGTTGCTCCATCACTGGAGGTTTTTAAGAAGAGATTGGACAGCCATTTGCCTGAAATGGCATAGAGTCTCCTGCCTACGCAGGGGGTTAGGCTAGAAGACCTCCAAGGTCCCTTCCAACTCTGTTATTCTGTTAAGATGCAGGATAGAAGTATTTGGAAGCAAGCAGGAAGTTGATTCAGCAGGTCAGGTAGTTCCTTTCTCAGCATCCCCAATTGGGAGCTCAAGCTGCTAAAGCACAAATGTAGGAAATTGCCTTTTAAAACGTGAGATGGAGATCAGTGCCAAGGAATGAAACTACTCGGATAGAATAGGAAACTTGATGTCATAGACAATTTATTATTTACAAGAACCTCAGGAAATGTCATGCTTCATGGTAAGAGAAATATCTGTACATGTTTATTTGGGCTTCTATTCTTATAATAAAAAAAAAACACTGCAGAAAAATCTTCATAGTATAATTAGTGTCTCCAATCTCATGCCTTTCCAGATGATTTAAGTGAAACTTCAAAATGTATGCAGCGTATGTCTGGAGGGTATCAAATTAGGGAAATCTGAAGTCAGATTTTAGATAAGAAGAACTGCAGTGACCCACGGTGAATTCACTCAGTCCATATTATCCATTCAGTCATTCATCAAAATTAATGTTACGTTGCCTTACTGCCACACAGAGGCATTTAATGTGACTCACAAGAAGATATATAAAACCCTTCAGAGTAAAATGTAGCAACAGTTCAAGTACAGTTACAAAAAGTAAAACAGTGTCACTTCCACATCCTTGGCAGCAATGTTGTGCATCACATAGCCATCCCCACTGCTGCATTCCATCCTTGGCAAAGGATAAAACCCAATTATCTAGGACAAAAAACAAGGCAGGTTTTCTCACAACACTGTATTTGTCCAACTTGCAGCTCCAAAGAAAATACTGTAAAACTATCTACACTCTTTTATCTTGGGGGCAGCAGTTGAATTAGACCTTCATTGCCTCAGTTTCCCACGTCCCACGGTGTCATGGAATACAGCCCCTCCTTGTTTAAATCCAAATCTACAAATAGCAGTGAAAATGAATCAAAACAAGTGTGACAGCCTCGGAAGAGCCAGAAAGCAGAACATATCCATGGTCAACATACCAGTGTCTGGAGGCCAAGTTTAAGATTTTGGGGAAGGTGAAATTTGGAATGACCCAGAGGTTTTGTGCAGGGAGAAAAAAAAAAGACCAATACCAGGCAAATTATACCTTCTGTTTTCAGAAAGCATAGCTATGCTAGTAGAAGAAAGTAAGGGAACAGCAGTCCAACACATCTGTGGCATGTCAGTCTGAGAAAAGCTAATTTAAAATAAAACTGAACAGATGCATTTTGCATTTGTCCAACCTACTCTCATTCCATTTCATCAAAGAAAATGTACTTCATAAATATTTCAATGGAGAAGAGATTGTTGGAAGATTTCATATGTATAAAATCTGCTGTTCTTGCAGTTATTTAATGCGAAGCAAGGACAGGATGAATGGCCTAGTTTTCTTTGTACTGTCATCTTTTTCATAAACTACAGCTTCCCTGGCTTCCTACTTTTCTGTTAATTCCAAGGGGAAATAACATGCTAGCTTCATCATAATATCTTATAGCACTTAGACTTATATACCGCTTCATAGTGCTTTATAGCCCTCTCTATGTGGTTTACAGAGTCAGCATATTGCCCCCAACAATCTGCGTCCTCATTTTACTAACCTTGGAAAGATGGAAGGCTGAATCAACCTTGAGCCAATCAGGATCGAACTCCAGGCTGTGAGCAGAATTAGCCTGCAGTACTGCATTCTAACCACTGTACCACCACAGCTCCTTTTGATATCTTGATGATACCTTTATCATGAAGGAGTCTTTTCACTTGGACTGTTTTGGTACAACTGTCTCTACTAAAGGGAGAAGTCTGCCTTGAAAGAATCTGCTACCTGTAGACTTCTAAGGAAGAAATGGCGAACTGAAGACAGATCTCCTAAAAGTAGAGCTGATAACTGAGTAAGAATACGGAGCCAGTGAATAGATTGGTTCTTTATGCTTCCTCTCAGGAGAGACTCAAGATCTTCCACAAGTGTTCCAGACAATTTCTCCTCATGAAGAGACTGAAAGACAATGGTCTCTGTCAGATTTAGACCTCTGAGAAATAAAGGAATATCATCCTGCTCAAACTACAGTTAGCACCTTCAAAAGGGACATTGGATTCACGTGTTTCCTTTTTGAATTACTTTTGGAAATTGCTAATTAACTACTTTTTAGCTACAATCCTTAGCAAAAAAAAGAGACTCTAAATACAAGTTTAAGAATTAAACTTAAGAATTTAGTTTAAGAACACAAGTTTAAGAATTAAACTTAAGAATTTAGTAACAAAAACTAATAAACAGCAGAAAAGTGATCAGAACTTTGATTTTGGAAAGTTACAAATGAAATAAAAGTACAGATGGATTTGAAATAAGATTTTGGGATTAATTATAAAATTCCTCCCCATGGGAAAATACTTTTGTTTTGAATTGTTTTAAAAAAAAACATGATAGGATGAAACTTTGAAGGTTGGATACTAGAGAGAATTAGAAGGAACTGAAGATTACAATTAAAGGACAACACTTAAAGTTGACTTACAAGTACAGAATGAAGCAAAATATTTTAATACTGGACCTATGGAAGGATATTTTTGAACAATGGACCCAAAAGTTAATTTTAAGAGTGTTTGTCTCTATAGATAGACTGTGTTTAAAAAATGTGAGGGAGACGAACAAATTTTACTGGACAAGACTGAGATGGATCTGAAATTTGAAGATGGATTTAACAATGACCGGTTACAAGAATGATAAGGGGGGAAAATACTACATTGGACATAGAAAAGAAACTGGCTAATGTTGTAATAGAGTAAAAAAGATTATTGTGAGATGAACACCAAGATAATTGATAATTTTCCTATATTGGATTTACAAAATAGGGTTGTTAAGCTTTGAAAACTTTTGTGAGAAAGGATAAAGGGACAAGGAAAACTCAAGTTCTTGGACATTATTTGAAAGGACTAAATATCAAGATTGTTAAAAGTTAAAGGAAGGAATATAAAGTAGGTTTATTTGATCAAAGTTAAGATAGATACAGATAGTCCTTGACTTGTGACCATTCATTTAGCAACCTCTTCTGACCAGTCTTCACACTTATGACTATTGCAATGTCCCCAAGGTCATGTGATCAGAATTCAGGTGTTTGTCAACTGGCATCTATTTACAATAGTTTCAGTCTTCCGGTATCACGTGATTGTTTATATTTGCTGTGTTGAAGGGGAAAATCATTTCTTTTTATTTCTTTTTCTTTACAATATTCTTTTTTCTTTTCTACACTTTCTAGCTTATTTGTTCTTTTATTTTTAAGTACTAGATGATAGATAGATAGATAGATAGATAGATAGATAGATAGATAGATAGATAGATAGATAGATAGATAGATAGATAGATAGATAGATAGATAGATAGATAGATAGATAGATATGATGGATTGATGGATGGATAGATAGATAAGAGACAGACAGATGATAAGCTAATTTAAAGAAGAACAAGTTTGATCTAGTTAAAAATTTCAATTGCACACACACACGTGTGTGTGTGTGTGTGTGTGTGTGTGTGTAATTGCAGTTGAAATTTTGAATAAAATGTTTCTCTTTCTATACATGCATACCATCACACACACACAAACAAACAAATAAATAAGAAAGAATCTGCTGTATGATTACATTAATGTGCAGCTGACCATTTCACTGTTGTCTTTGGCTGCCATCATGCCATCCTTTCAGAACTAGAAATCTATTTATCAATTTTATTCTTTCCAACTATAAAAATGTTCTGATGAGAGAGAATCACTTTAAAAGGTTCTTAAAGAACCTACAAGTACTGAAAAGACTATTCAATTGTTTTCTGTAAGTCTGAGACTAACTGCAAGTTTATAATTGAAATATCTGCTTTGGCATGATATACATCTATCTGATAAAACAGGGCAGACACTGATTGCCAAGTGCTTTGTGGAACTCCAGCATATTGATTACAGACGAACCACATTTGTACTTTCCTTTGTTATTCTAGAGCTCAAAGGCAGGTATTTAGGTAAGCGCTGATCCGGTGAAATTGTTATGGGCATATGCTCTAAGCAACTCTCACCACAACCCTGTGCACCTGCTGAGCTGAATTTCAAAAGCTACTATGAAATGAGTGGGCAAACCTTTTTGAATCTCTGCGATGTGATCATTAAGGTGTGGATTAAGACTGGGAGGAACTCTCATTGAAATTCAGTATTGACCATGAAATTTCACCCGAGGCTTTCAGCCAGCCATTATCTTTCAACCTAACCTATGTCGCAGGGTTATTTTTGTGGGGGGGAGGAAAAAACACATGGACAAGGGATTACAATGAGTGCAGCTTTGAGCTCCTGGAGGGAAGACAGGATTTAGATTTCTATCTAACCAATTAATATGACATTTTGGAAGCACAGAATCACAGTGTTGGAAAAGGCCATCCTAGCTTCATTGCGTATTGTGAAATTCTCACAAAATGGCCGCCATGACTAATGCAGCAGAAGGCAAGTTTGGTAGTTGCTCTTTGTCCTAAAGATGTTCCACTACTTTTTTTGGACCATTTTTTTCTGGGTAGCGAGACAATCGAAGCTACTGTGCAGCCTGACGGTCACTAAGGATGGAGTTTCAATTACGGCGGTTCCATCATGATGCCTATTTTTGCGCTAAAGGACTTTTACCCTTGTAAATACAAATAATGATTTCCACAGCCGAATGTCACAATTGTTTATGGTACATGCAGTGGGTTTGGGAACTTCAGACCAACATTTTTAATGGACCCCAAGATAAGGAAAGACAAATTTTACATTATGTGAACCATGCAGCTTTCCCCTAGTATAGGTAGTCCTTGACATACAACAGTTCATTTAGTGGCTGTTTGAAGTTACAACGGCTCTGAAAAAAGTGACCATTTTCACACTTATGACTGTTGCAGCATCCCCATGGTCACAATATCAAGATTCAGACGCTTGGCAACTGGGATGTATTTACGACTGTTGCAGTGTCCCTTTTGTGACCTTCTGACAAGCAAAGTCAATGGGGAAGCCACATTCACTTAACAGCTGTGCTACTAACTTAACAACTGCAGTGATTCACTTAGCAACGGTGGCAAAAAAGATCTTAAAATGGAACAAAACTCACTTAACAACTGTCTCACTTAGCAACAGAAATTTTGGGCTTGTAAGTCGAGGACTACCTGTATGTCCTCCAATTCCATCCACAGTTTTACCAAACAAAGAAGGGACTTATGACACAGTCAAGACAAGATAAGTTTTATACTGATGCAATCATTCATAGACTACAGTCCATTTCATCACACGTTTAAAATATTATCCACAGAGTAAAAACCAGTGAACTGCAAAGTAAAGCAATTTATGAGGTATGGACCTTTGGATTTGAGCAAGAATAAATAATCTGTTTAGAAACTATCAAATTAATTATGTAACCTCTGCAAGGATGGCTGTATCATGGTTCAATAGACGTTTTGTGAATGGCCACTGAGAGGTATTCATCACTGTCTCTGCTTTCAGCATTTTGTTTGGTTTTGACCTCATTGTTTGCACTTAACCCCCATTAAATCATAAATGTCTGTGTGTAAGTATACATACTGAAGGCACTTTGTGCATCTGATGAAATAAGATGTAATTCACAAAAACCTCTGACATATTCCATCTGTTTCTCTATGAAGCGGCAGAAAAGTGGTTGCTGCTTTTGCTTTAAGACAAGCAGAACTATCTCTGCGTACACGTTTTAGGAACCAAAAAATATTGTCCACAGAGTAAAACCTTTTGCATCCCTAAAACCAGGATGTCTGCAAAGTGTCTGTGCACTGAGAATGCTAAGATTCACTTAATTACCAGATCTTTATAGCCACCAGCAAAGACAAAACAGAATACGAATAACAAAGTTGGAAGAGACCTTGGAGGTCTTCTAGAGCAACCCACTGCTCAAGCAGGAGACCCTATACCAGGCATGTCAAACACGCAGCCCGTGGGCCAAATGTGGCCCACCCAGCCCACCCTGGCCACGCAAAGGCAAAACAAATCCCAATACGTCACGATACGGCCCGCGATGCGATCGGGGTTCGACTCCCCTGCCCTATACCATTCTGGATGGCTGTCCAAGCTCTTCTTAAAAAACCTCCAGGGATGGAGCACTCACAGCTTCAACGAGTTGAAACCATGAGGCAAGTGACATCTCCTCACGCTCATCCTGACATAATAATGCAAATCATGTAATTTGCATGAGTTGCATGCCACAAGTGATGCAAATGATAAATTCATGTGATGATGTCATGAATCACAGAACAGAATTGTGGTTTGTTCTAGACCTCTCTGTATACGAAGGACATTGAAGAACTAATTATTTCATTTGCATAGTGTACAAAGTGTGGTTAGTTTTAATGTTGGTCTTTCTGTATTTCACTGTATTTTGTGAAACAGCCTGTATAGTCATAGTCAATAGTATTTATTTCTTTATTGTGCCTTCAAGTCATTGTGGAACCATGGCAATTGCCTGGATAAGTCTCTGCAGTTTTCTTGGCAAGATTTCAGAAGTGGTTAATCATTATTTGCTTCTTAGGGCTGAGAGAAAGGAGTGGCCCAAGGACACCCAGCTGGTTTTGTGCCCAAAAGGACTAGAATTCACAGTCTAGCCTGGCTTCTAGCCAGGTGCGTTAATTACTACACCAAGCTGATGCTCTGTATCAGGGGTAGGCAACCTTGGCTCTTTTATGACTCGTGTACTTCAACTCCCAGAATTCCTGAGCCAGCATGGCTCAGGTTGGAAACCTCTCCCTTTCCCCTCAGCATGGCTGGCTCAGGAATTCTGGGAGTTGAAGTCTATGAGTCATAAAAGAGCCAAGGTTGCTTACCCCTGCTCTATATGGTCTCTCTGTATGGTCAATACATTGTACAAATATTGAAAACGGGCTACTTCAGTACTGACTATAAGAAGTATCCCATGGTCACATGACTGTGCTTTACAATGGTTTTGCCGAAAATGGATACTTCTGGTTTTCGACAAAGCCACTCCTGTAGCAAGCCATGTTCATTTAACAAACCATTGTTAAGTGAATGCGGCAATCATAAAATAAATATAACGGTCATTAAGTAAACCAGTGGTTTGCTATGGGAACGGTTTTGCTGAGAACCAGAAGTACGTGTCAGTATTTGGCCAATCTGTTGTAAAACACAGTCATGTGTCTGGGGGAATTTGCAACTGGCGGTAAATGTAAACATGTTCCTGAGTGCCTGAAGTTCAATCATGTGACTATAGAGGGCGCTTGACCATCAGAACTTTGAACCTGGATCATGTACAGATAGATAGTCGTCTTATGACTGGTTGTTTATTGATCGTTCAAAGTTATGACCAACCCCCTAAATGGGACTTACGGCCCTGATTGCTTCCTAGCAATGATGGCTGTAATACTCAGGCCATTTCCATAACTGCCCACAGAAAGGGATCACTGATGGAGCGAAATCTTCCTAGGAATCTTCCGATTCAAGGATTTGTAGAATAGTAAGTACACTGAAAGAAGTGGAAGAAAACATAGCTTAGCTAGCATGATTTTGTTATGCAAGATCGAAATATAAGAGTAGACTGCATTAGTGGCTGATTAAATTATAATGGGATATCTATTATTTTCTTCATTTTTTTTACTTGCTCCACATTCTGGTGCTCCTGGCTAATTTTTGGCTTTGGAGACTTAACCTATCAAAATTTAGTTTGATTCTAGGGTACTAAAATATTTGGCTCTGTCATACTTGACCTTGGAAAGCAAAGGAGCCTTCTTAAATTCTGTTTTAACTACTAAAACAAGTATCTTTTATCTAAAAGTTTCTAGGAAAAGTAATCCAAATGGTTATTTTCCATTGTAGGAAAAGGTCTTACTGCCTTAGAGTTTCCAGCAGTTAAGCTGGTGCTTTGTACCAGTGGGTCATGAATTGCTCAATGTTTTTTTTTCAATATTATTGTTATTATTTTCTTCAAAACAGCAAAAGTTCTTGAAATCTGGACAAGAGCCTGGAATATTTTACTGAATATTGCCCTAGCTCTGTAATTTGAGGAGTAATGTTAGAACATGCAAACTTTATAAAACAAAATCTAAATTTGGGGCAGATTTTTCTTTTTAAAAGAGGGAGAGGGGAACCCATCATCTGTTATTGTATGCCAGCAATTCCTGGTTGATCGTTTAGGAGAAAGAAACTATGTCCCAAAAGCTATAGTAGAAAAGGCTGGAAGATTCAATTCTCCTCTGTCTGCTGCCACAAGCATGCTCTCTCCCTGGATGAAAGATGAGCATGTGAAATTGGCAGGTCCCAAGCAAGACTAGCTCCTGTTGGCCTGGGGAGATTACCCCAAATAAGACTAAGCACCCTCCACCCAGAAACTAGGGAGCATCATTAAATGCCTGGAGGTTGAAATACTGGGAATTAGGAACAGAGGAGAAATACAGTCAGCCCTACCCTTGAAGAATATGCCATCAGAGAAAGAGACCAGGAGCTGATTGACTGAAGGAAAGATAATATACTTTCTGCAGCTCTTGAAGACTTCCTTAAGTTCTACTATTATTTCTTCAAGCACTTCCCTTTGTAAACATCTGCTATGGAGAAGTGTTAAGGGTCCAGCTGTTTGCAGCTGTAAATCTTTGAAAAAATATTTACACAACGGAGGGCAAAATTCCCCTCTGTGTTCATTTTCCTACTTAAACTGCCTGCCTCCCTAACCAAAAGAAATTCTGTGGGGTTTTTTTTCTCTTTCATTTGAATCACCAGAAATCACAAAACTGCAGCTGCAGAGATCTCAGTGAAGATATGCAAAGAAAGAAAACAATATTGTGAGGTTAGTTTATTCCAAGTCTTGGCATTTGAATATTCAGAAATCCAGCAGGGAGGGCCAATCTAGCAGTGGGAGGGGGATCCTGAATGCTGAGCTGCTTTCTCTTACTCCCTCAGTTTAAGCAAATTAAAAAACAAAGGAGGGGGAAGAATTCCTCTAGCACAAATTTAATCTGTTCTTGACTCTGAATTTTTGCTTTCTGCCTACTTAGCTATTAAATAAGATAGTTGAATGCCATCTAGAAGTGAAATATAATTGCCCACAGATGAAACCTCTGGGCACCTAGTCATAGGCTTAGTTTTCTGCATCAGGATTCTATTTTTGAGCATAGAGAGGAGTCTAAACTCCTGTAGACTAAAATTCACATTTCTTGGCAAGTGGGCAACGCGGATGATGAAGGACATTTGGCAAAGAAACATACATAGCATCCAGCCTCCTGCTGGATCAGACCAAAGGCCTGTCTAGTCCAGTCCAACAGTGAATTAGTTGTCCACAATTTCTTCCAGCAGGTAAGGATCAAGAAATATCTATCACTTCTAATATTATCCTGACGTTTGAAATAATAGCCACTGATTCATTCATTTTCCAATAATTTCCGTAGTCCTTTATTAAAAAAACTACAAATAGCTCTTGATTTAAAAACATTCATTTAGTAACCATTCAAATATATAACACTGCTGAAAAAAGTGACTTATGACCTGATGGCATCCCCATGGCCCCATAATTACCATTTTGGTGCTTGACAAGCGGCATGTATTTATGATGGCTGCAACATCCTGGAGTTATGTGATCAGCCTCTGATGCCTTCCCAGGTGACTTCTAATAAACAAAGTCAATGGAGGAAGCCAGATTTGCTTGACAATTGCCTGATTCACTTAATGACTGTTGTTGTTGTTAGTTGCGAAGTCGTGTCCGACCCATCGTGACCCCATGGACAACGTTCCTCCAGGCCTTCCTGTCCTCTACCATCTTCTGGAGTCCATTTAAGCTCATGCCTACTGCTTCAGTGACTCCATCCAGCCACCTCATTCTCTGTCGTCCCCTTCTATTGCCCTCAATCTTTCCCAGCATTAGGCTCTTCTCCAGTGAGTCCTTCCTTCTCATTAGGTGGCCAAAGTACTTGAGTTTCAACTTCAGTATCTGGCCTTCTAAGGAGCAGTCAGGGTTGATCTCCTCTAGGACTGACCGGTTTGATCGCCTTGCAGTCCAAGGGACTCGCAGGAGTCTTCTCCAGCACCATAGTTCAAAGGCCTCAATTCTTTTGCGTTCAGCCTTTCTTATGGTCCAACTTTCACAGCCATACATTGCAACTGGGAAGACCATGGCCTTGACTATATGTACTTTTGTTGGCAGGGTGATGTCTCTGCTTTTTAGTATGCTGTCTAAATTTGCCATAGCTTTCATCCCCAGGAGCATTAAACCATTAATGACTGTAATGGTTACTTAACAATCACCACAAAAAAAGGTTGTAAAATTGGATGCAACTAACTTAAGAACCGCATCATTAGCAACAGATGTTCTGGCCCCAATTTTGGTTGAAAGTCAAGGAGTACCTGTACATTGGCAGCTCTCATCCTGGCCATACTTGGTTTAGAAGGCCATCAGAGTTTACTAACTTAAGTCCTAAATTGTAGAAAAAATAGAGAAACTATCATGCTGCAGATGAATGTTTCAGTTTTGATGATGAATTTCAGCAGTGCAATTCTAGAGACCACAAAAGTAAAAGATGCAGCCTGAGAGGTGCCAATAGCTTCAGTCTATGTATGTTTTGATGCCATATGTATAACTTACAACTCTATTAATAGCTTTGATAGGTAAAAGTCTCTCTGAAAAGGAATCATGCAACATTTTGTCATAACCAGGAAATATTACTTCTTTTGCTCCTGAATAATTACTATCCCATCCAGAAGATAGTTTGAGGGCACACTTCTAAAATCCAGGACTTCTGATCTTAGAAATTAGTCACGCTCAATAGCTGAAACATCTAAACATCTCCAGAACCTTTGTTGTTTGTTTTTAATAGTATCTTGTCTGTTGAAGTGTTTTGAGAAGCTTGAAAACTATAAGGCTTTTTATACCTTATGGTCAGTAGTACAGATAGTATCCTACTGTGCATAGTAGGAGTTATCTACAAGTAGAATTATATTTCTTGGAACTGTGGATGCCTCTTGAGCTACTTTGAAAAGACTCCTGAGAATACCAGGAACAGCCATGAAAACAAGTCAGTGGATCATTGAACAAATCAACCCAGAATTTTCACTTGAGGCACAAATGACCAGTCTCAAATTATTCTACTTCAGATACATTTTGCAAAGACTGAGCTTTCTAGAGAAGGCTCCAATGCTAGGAAAGTTAAAAGGAAAGAGAAGAAGAGGATGACTAGCAACAAGGAGGATGGACTCAGTTTCTGTGTTGGAAGACTTGAAGTACCAAGAATAGAACATCAAATCTACTTGATAATTAGGAATTGAAAACTACTTAATGGCACATAATCAATCAATCATTGGTCTTCCTAACTCATTTCAACTACGAAATGAAATAAACTCTTGAAACTTTCAAAAACACTAAGTAATAAGTAACTGCAAGCAGCTAAAACTAAAATGTTGCACATTAAATAACCACAGGCTATGACTGCTTCTCCCTTTTTTGTGTTGTGGGAAGTCTTGAACACCCACATGCCCCCTACCCACGTTAATCCCTTGATCACACTTTTCATTGCCTTTTCTGATTAAAGAACAGAAAGCCTGCTTCTCATAATCATGGAACGTGTAAAGGACTTCTATATGGTATAAACTCATTTCAGAGTGTATCCCATGATGTGGAAGTATTCTCCAGGAAGATTTTTTGCTGGGTGTGTCTTGCCTAAGCATGTATATGCTGCCAGCATGTTTTTAAAAGGTTAATTAATTGCCACACACAATTTTTGCCTTGATTTCATTCTGGTTTTTTTTCTACAAAAGCAATAATTCCATGCAAAAGCCTAATGAAAGAAATGATCCTGCCAAAAGATTTTGAGAAAGCTGGATGCAGTTATCCAATTATCCTGAAATTCTAAGCCTGATGCATTCTTTTGGATGTCTCCCTAACAGGCAGGAATTACTAGGCATTATTCCTCTGGATTGCTAATTGTGCCTACAACTTTTGCTGCAGCATGTCCAAGAACAAACACATGGGTGAAAAGATACACCTTTATAGGAACACATCTGTGAAAAGATACACCTTTATAGGAATCCTTACTTGAGCATCTAACAGAAGATTACCATCTTTTTCTTGAAAGTAACATTTTATTTTATGGGACCCAGACCTCTTTTCAAGCTATTCTTTGCGTTACCCGGTATGTATTTGCTTTTCACAATCTGAGTGTAATTTTTCACTGTACTGTACTGTACTGTATATTAGTTTCAATCCGTCATCTCAGGTCCGGAGACCATGCATTACTTCTGTGACCACTTACACTGGATGTAGGAAATGTCTGGCTGTAAGGCAATCCGAAAAGTAAAGAAAGAGTTGAAGAAAAGTTGCTTGCACAGCCCTCCAACCTAACCTTCCCCCCCTCTTTTGTCTCTCCGTTCAAGTGCACCTCTCAGGAGAACGTGTAGGGGGCGCGCTTCCACAACCTTTAGCTTTTGGCGGCCGCCTGGCCAATTTCACCCATCAGTGAGGAATAGGTGAAGAAAGGAGACACTCACCATCTCGCCGCCGGTTCGAGGCGCGCAAGGCTCTGATCGACCCGCTCTGGCTGCCGGCGGCGGATCCCTGCTGCCGGGGGCAAAAAGTGGCCCAAGCTACCACGTAAAGGAAGAACGGCGCCAGCATTTGCATCGGGATTCTTTGGCGCAGAGACGAAAGTCTTTAAAAATAATAATAATAATAAAAAAAGAATCAAGGCGACCACCAATCTTCTGGCAAATGTAGTAGGGTCTTCTGATCCACGGTCCCTTTCAAGCCAGCAAAGCACCCGCTTTCTTCCTTTGCCCCGTTCGCCTCTTAAGTCTCTGTGAGTTCACGCCCGAAGTCGAGAAAACTTTTTTTTGGGGGGAAAAAAAAGATTCTAGCGGAATGGCTGCAGGGCTAAAGCGGTGGGAGATTGCCCCTTGCCGACTTAGGGACAAAAGCGAGACCCGGAGAGCTTTCCCCCTCTCTACCTCTCGCGTCTCCCCTTCCGCCACCGGCCGATCAGGCAAGAAAAGGGATCCTGAAAGAGGGGAGTTGCCTTCACACGCGCACTGCGGTGTGTTTATGTGTGGGGCGGGAGGGGGGGGGGAGAAGAGAAGGTTGGCGAGCGAGCCGAAGGCTACAACGCCCCCCTCGCCCTCTACCGTTGCCGGGCTGCGCTGCCCCTTTCTGGGCTGGCCGAGCGGGGAATGTTTTTCCAGGTCTCTCGCGAAGTTGGCCGGAGAGCGATCAGTTTCTCAATTCCGGGGTGCCCGGGCCAGAGCTGGGTCGGCTAAATGGCTCGGGAGCTCTGGCAGCCTTTTTCTCTTCTCTCTTTTGCTTTCGGAAGGAAAACGCACCGGTGATTTTTGACTCCAAAGGAGGCGCGGCGGACCGGGATTGGTGCTGCGCGGGCTGGGGGGGGGAGGAAGGGGGCCGAAAGAGAAGGAAAGAGAGGATCTCCTTTTGAGAGCAACCTGCGCCAGCAGATCCCCCCCTCCTGCAGGTCCCAGAGGCCAGCGAGAAAGTTAGGGACGCGACAAAAACGGAGCAGTTAAGGTGTCTCCAGGAGCGAGCGATGGAGCTCGGGGGGGGCAAGTTGGAGGGATCGGGACAAGCTCAGACACCTGGCCGAAGTCCCACGTCCCAAACTTAGTTCGGCCTTCTTCGCCCCTCCCCGTTGCTCCGAAGCAAAGTTGGAGTTGGGGGAGCATCTTTTGCTCTCCAAGGCTGGGGTCTTGGCTTTGATCCACTGGGCCCTGAATTCTAGTGGTAGCCCAGATTTGAGTTGCTTGGGATCCTCCTGATTCTGTAAGTAGGATAGGCCACCACAGAGGAGATCATCAGGCTCAAGATTTAGGAGTGGAAGAGAAATTTAAGCCCCTTTTTTCTAGCTGGTTCCTAGGTTGGGCGCTTCCATTTCCCCTTCCTGCCTGAAGCATATGAATTGGTGGCACTTACAAGAACAAGTGACTAATGCTTGCTTGCCTTCCTCCCTCTGGATGCATAGCAGACAGCTTGATGCCCTCTAAACACTCTGGACTTTGGTTCCCATGGACCTTAGCCAGCATGGACAGTGGCAAGGGATTGTGGAGGCTGGATGTTGTGGGCTCACGTCATTCTCTCAGGAGAACAGCCTTTTGGAGAAGGAGAAGCTACCATCTCTGCTCACATGTTCCCAGCTTGGAGGATTTGACATAGATCTCTTCTGAATTCTGGAGAATTCAGAATAGATTAGAAACTAAAAGCTGCTCCATTGGGGTTAGCAAGTAGGACACAGGTACACAAAGCAGACACTGCTTCTCTTTGCACAATTATTCTGAGATTCAGGCCAGGCCCGATGGTCATACAGGGGCCACTTCTTAAACAGCAGTGGGCATGAACTGGCTTGTGCCAACTCTCATATAGCATTTGCAGACGGTACTCTTGGGTGTGGCCTTGGACTTGTGCCTCCAATCCTGCCCTGTCTGGTAAGAGGACTGTCAGACAAGGCTGACCTGACCATGAGGTGAACTGAGGCAGCGGCCTCTTGTACAGGATGAGGGAGTGGCAACACTAAGGCCAGACTGTTTCCTGCTGGTGCATACATGCACTTTTTGCCTCGGAGGCACAGAGATGTGAGAAGAAGAACATAGGAGACATAACAGGCATGGAAGAGAGCATAGGAGAATAACAGAAAGCAGCAAGAGTTGCAAGGCGAGCAAAGAGAAGGAAGAACCCAATGATAATTATTTATCATCCTTTGAATATGGACTAGAGATGGGGAGCATGCAAATCTGAAGGATGCTTCAAATCCTCTGTTAGCATCTATGCTCTACCTGTTAGGGGTCATTCTGCATCCAAAGCAACTTTGCTTCCCTCAGATATAAATATTACACATAATAAGGGCTGTGAACACCCTCTTGAGGGACTTCTTGCTTTCTGCTGTTTCTCTGAATCCACTTAGGGAGAATAGACAGTGATTCTTAAGAATTTAATGATTTCCCTTATTCAGGTCTTGGTTATTTGTCTCCCCAGTTTAGTATTCAGAGCCATTGTACAGAATACCAGTCATCTAAGAGTACAGGAAGGAAATGCCCATTTGGGCCAGTGTTTAGAAAAAAGAAAGGAAGGAAGGAATTTTTTTTTCCTTCCTAAACAGGAAGGAGCTCCCTTGAGATACATGGACACAAACAGGCACAATGAGCCTTCCATCCCCAGTGAGGAAATGAATGGTGAGGAGACATGTAATGTTCCAGGTAATTTGGCAGCTTCTGCAGCACCCATAACTCAAATAGATTTATATCTATATCTTATTATATACACATCCTTGAAGAAAATTGAAGATCACAGAAGAGTGTTGTAGAAATGCATGAAACAACAATTTTTGTTTCTTAAGCCTAGATGATTCAAGATCTTGTAGGATATTTTTCAGCTGTATTGGCCACACAAAGTGAAAATGTTCATGTTCTCCAAAGGCAATGAAAATAGAACTTCTTTATCCAACATCATGGATAAAAACGATGATAACTCATACTAACTCATAACTCAAACCCTCCCAAACCAGAATGTTGCATGCAGGTTTTGTTGCAAACTCTTCCAGTCTAATGTTCCAGCCACATGGAGCTCCACAGGGACAAAGGATTAGAAAACTCTGGCAAGCTGTGAGAAAGCAGCAAATCTCAGAAAACATTCCATAACGTAGAATAATATAGAATAATATAGAATAATAGAGTTTAAAGCGACCTCGGAGGTCTTCTAGTCCAACCCCCTGCTTGAGCAGGAGACCATATATCAGTGATGGCGAACCTTTTAGAGACCGAGTGCCCAAACTGCAACCCAAAACCCACTTATGTATCGTCGGGTGCTGGGTGGGCATGGCCCATTGGGTGGGTGTGGCCAAATTGTGTGGGCGTGGCCTATTGGGTGGGCGTGGCTGCAGTGGTAATGGCAGACTGGGTGGGACTAAAAAGTTCAATCAATTCCAACTTTGCGAGATCTTTCTTTTCCCCGTGAGAAATTGATTGATTGATTGAACCTTTTTTTTTTGCACACGGCGGCGGAGGCCTAAAGCAAAAAGGTTTTATAAAACCCAGCTGAAGGCCTAGGACTGGGGCGATGGCGCACGTGCCCACAGAGAGGGTCCTGCGTGCCACCTGTGGCACGCGTGCCATAGGTTTGCCACCATGGCCATATATCATTTCAGGCAACTGGTTGTCTAGTCCAGTGATGGCGAACCTTTTAGAGACTGAGTGCCCAAACTGCAACCCAAAACCCACTTATGCATCATCGAGTGCCGGGTGGGTGTGGCCCATTGGGTGGGTGTGGCCAATTGGGTGGGCATGGCCAATTGGGTGGGCGTGGCTGCGGTGGTAATGGCAGACAGGGTAGGACTAAAAAGTTCAATCAATCAATTCCAACTTTGCAAGATCTTTTTTTTTTTTCGCAAGAAGTTGAAATTAACTGATTGAACCTTCTTTTTTTTTTTGCACATGGCGGCGGAGGCCTAAAGCGAAAAGGTTTTATAAAACCCAGCTGAAGGCCTAGGACTGGGGCGACAGCACGCGTGCCCACAGAGAGGGCTCTGAGTGCCGCCTCTGGCACCCGTGCCATAGGTTCGCCACCACTGGTCTAGTCTCTTTTTGAAAGCCTTCAGTGATGGAGTACCTACAATTTCTGAAGGCAAGATATTCCAGTCTCTCACCATGAAGAAATTTCTCCTTACTTCTAAGTTGCTTCTTTTCTTGCTTCTTTCCATTTTTTTTTGTCTTGCCTTTTGGTGCTTTGGAAAATACACATGTGAAAGAAGGTTGACTTGATCTCGGTATTAAAGAGAGATGTTCTGAAAAGACTTACTGCCACTGTAAAAAAAATGCTTGCCACTAAAACCAGCCCTTCATGACACTAAAGTTCAACTGTATTTACTGAGCAATGGAAACATCCTTAAGTTTTTGAGGTGAAGCTGACCTTGATGATGAACTCGGGCATCTAAGAAAAGCCACTGACCAAGAAGCCTGCATACTTGAATTGGAAAAACAATTCAACATGGAATCATGCAGTTCCTGGCAATAACAGTCAAACAGATTATGATGGTAGATCTGAGCTCAGCAAAATATCCTTCTGTTATTTTGAACTGCAAACCTGACCGCAGCCATGTAGAACAAAGAATGTTAATGGTTTATTTTTCAATTGAAAAAGAATACGTTCACCATCCCTGCAACAGTGACTGTCAAAAAGTGCTTTTTAAAGGATGTCATGACACTGATGATATTGCAAGAACTGGTATGACAAATATGCTCCTTAAAAACTCTCGAGATCTTAATAGAGTCGGGAATTGCACGTGATGGTTACAATAATATTGCCAACAAAAAAAAAGAAAGAGAAAGAACAGAGGAATGCAGGTCCAGATCAAAGAGTTAAAACCTTGAGAATTAAACTCTCAACCTTTTGTCCTATACTGTTCTCAGGAAGAAATTATTCATTTTAAGTCAGGGAAGCCAGTCAATAGCTCTGCTCTCCTGGAAAGAACCATGAGAGTCCCTGAAGAAAAGCCAAGAAAACTTGATGACAGCCAGCACCATAAACCAGACACTTGGAAGGAGAAGTGCTGAAAGAAGCAAGAGATTCTAGGGAGAAGGAAATGGGGAAGGGTATAATAAATTTTAAGAGTACACTAATGCTGTAAAGCAGTAAAGTAATAAAGGATAAATAAAAGAGGAGACGTGCAATATAGGTAGTAGAATTTCCAGTATTTGGGTAAAGAAAGAAACGAACAGGCATAGAGAGTAAAGATCAAGAAATTAGGAAACTAAAGGCTAATTATGGAAATAAAACTAGAATTAATACTAAGGAGGTGGAAATAATGTAAAGAATAGTAGTGTGGGAATAGTGCCTAGCATGATAAATTGGGGTGAGAATGAAAATAGATGGAATACAATAGTTTTAGAAGAAAGGCATACATGGAAACTGAAGCTAAAATATATACATAGAAAGAGAGTAGGTTCCTAAAAGTACAAACAGGTACTAAAAATATAACAAAGATGCACAGCCTTGATTATGTAAAAGGCAAGCTCTGTTTGTATAATAAAACACTTCTTCCAAAAAGAGCCAAATGTTTCTTACAAAATCTGTGCCATCCCTCAAAGAAATGGCTCATAAGAGGGGCACTTTTAAAGTTTCAGTCCTCAACTGAAACCAAGAGAAAGAAGAGCTCATGCTGGTTTCTGCAATTCTCCTTCTCCGGGGATGTTGCTTGATAGGCTGAAACTCCTTGTTACATGTGAAGAAGACCTGCACCAATATGGATATCACTAGAGATAATGTTAGCACATTGTGATATGTGCAATATTAATAGTGTGAGATGTAAAAACCCCAAATTTTGATACTCACAATACGAAGACAAGTCTGGTTAACAAAAACAAAGTTTAATTAGAGAAAAACATGAAAATAAAAATAAGAAAAGGAAAGGAAAGGAAAGAGAGGCGTTTGCAAACGCGGCCTCCTGGACCCTTCCCAAAATGGATTGAGTTCCAAGAGCGCAATGAGCAAGTTTCAAGTTTTGCATTTTATACTTTTTACAATGCACGTCACATCTAAGAAGCTCTTTCAACTCCCCTTATTCTTTGAAGTTGTTTTTACACTTAAAAGGTCATCCTGACAGTTCCGTCCATCTGCTGTTATCCTGTTTATTTGCAATTTTCACCTTGGGTTAAAATTCCCCTCTTTGATAGTGATTTCTACTCAAGGTGTAAATTCCTGTCTCCGGAGGAATTTTTAGGCAGGAAACAGTAAACATTTGGTCATAATTAATTATCTTTGCTGATTACCATTTGCTGATTACCACTTTACATAGGCAGAAAACAGTAAACAGACTTTCTCATACATTGGCATTGCATTGGTAACAGTAAACATTCCTTCTCATACATTGGCATTGCATTGGTACATTTACACTCCTTCTCATACATTGGCATTGCATTGGTACATTTACACTACATACTACATTAATACATTTGTGCTAAACATACAGTCTCATACATTGTTACATTGGGGCTTTATTGTTATATTTTATAAAAGAATAACTTTTATTTCCTTCAATAGTGAATTCTATTAACCAACTGAAGCCCTCTTCAAGATAAATTTCATTAGGACTAATGTTTTGGCCCAAGGAAGAGGACATGGAGACTTCATTTGAGCAATCTATCAGAGGTGCCAAAATGTAGTGAGCCATGGCTATTATCTGAAGATATCAGGTCTAGATCACAAATTTCTGGCATTAGAAAAAGCTTTTGCTTACCACCAAATAATTGCTACCAACCTTGACAAAGGAGAGCCAGAAAGAGAGATGATGATGGTTTCTCCTTGCATTGCTCAGTCTATAGTGTTGCCTTGGGAAGTAAGAGCCATTACTTCCAGCAGCAATAGATTTGGGCTTACACAGTTGAATGGATCTTCCTGCTTTCCTCTTCTCTTGTCTCACATAGCTGAGAAAGGAAGCCAGAGTTTCTTGAGTAGGTAAGCAAACGAAGTTGGACAGGCACACTCCCTCTTTCCTACATGATCTCATTCCAGTTATAGTGGTAGATCCATTGTCATTTCTGAAGACAAAGTGGCAGCAGGAAGACTTGGACATAGTAGTAAGAGGTTCTACAGTGAAATAAACATGTCAGCACCATCATAACTTGGAATGATCATTAAATGATTGATCATAAGTCAAGAACTATCTGTATGATAAAATGGATGCAATATGCTGATCGAACAGTGAGAAAATGTAGTTGAAAGAATTGACATTATGTTATGTCAGGCATGAACAATCAGATCCATATGCCAAGAGTTCAATTAGCTAATTTATTGCTCAAGCCTATACACAAGAATCTTCTCAGACTGATGGTTTGCCCCTGGGTAGGACTAGATAAGGTTCAATGGCATTGAAAGGGGACTGGACTTCGCCCTCTTGTTGTTGTGATTCCTCGCCAGCCAGTGGATCCGGCAGCTGAGTCTGAGGAATCAGATGAGGAGGAGGGGCCTGGAGTGACATTAGAGTCAGAGGAAGGCTCTGAGGAGCTCCAAGACTTACAGTCGGACAAGGAGCCTGGCCCCTCTACTCGCGCTCAGGCTGAGACACAGCTGTGCTGGGAGCCTGAGTTGGACAGTGATGAAGAACAGTTGGGACAAATCCAGGATGCATGAAAACACAGGCAAGAGAAGCGAATAGGATAGAGGAATGCAATGGGGCAGCTCCAAAGGCAAAGGAGAAGGCATTAGGAAGCCACATCTTGGCTGAATTATAAAATGGAAGGTGTGGGAGGTGCTGGTTGCCAAAGGCAACCATTCGTGTTGAGGATCGAGTTTCTATGGGCTGTGTTTGTTTGCCTTGGACATTGACTCAGGTCTGTGAGAATAAAAGGGGTTGGTTTTTTCTTGCGGTTCCTGCCTGTTTCTTGGAAGAGGGGTTTCTCCTTGTGAGCATAACAAGGACTCACGTAGGCTGGGACAGAACACTTGTACCAGGTAGGGACTCAAGACTAATTCCCCACTTGACTCCTCCCCTGGCTTCACCAGACTCTGTCCAACATGTTATAATTTAGAAAATTTAGAAAATTATGTACCATTGGTGTATGACTCCAGAAAAAATCTCTCTGACTCTGTGTTTGTGTGTGTATGCATATGGGAAACGTGGACAATATAAAGAATAATTTTATCTTGCCTGGTGGACTTGTAAAAAAGCCAGAAACCTCTGGGTTCAGGTACTTAAAATCATACAAAAAAATTGTAAATACCAGTGTTCAACTAAAACCGAAACTTTTCTTGCTGGGTTTAAAGGAAAATCAATTAGAAAAGAGCTATAGAAGGTTATTTTTATACATGATTACTGCTGTGAGATTATTATATGTGCATAAGTAGAATGATTCTGAAATACTCACAATGGAGGAATGGTTAATGAAGATGATAGAACTAGCAGAGAAGGTAAAATTAATTTGCTTGATTAGAGAAAACAACTCAGTGATTGGAAAACCCTTATGGACTTTTTGCTGGAAAAAAAAGAGAAAAATGAACTTGTGATATATGAGTTTGAAGATTAGTAAGGATAGCTTATCAAAAGAAGGAAATTATGATTTAACTTTAGAGAGGGTAAAATGAATGCATTTATAACCACTATCAAAAAAGTTTGGAACCTCCTTCCCTTCCCTTCCCTTATTCCCTTCCCTCCCCTCCCCTCTCCTCTCCTCTCCTCTCCCTCCCCTGCCTTCAATTTTAATTCTCTTATTCATAATTCTTCTTTGTTTTTTGTTTCTTTTCAATATTTGTATTACTTTTGACTTGTCAAAATATCCTCAATAAAAATTATATGTGTATATGTATATGCATATGCATATATGTATATGAATGTATATTTTTAAAAGATTCAAGCGCTTACTAAAAGGCAGACCAGAGGACATCAGCAAATGTGATCGGTGGGTATTTGCATACTAGACAATGCTTGCTTTCTACTCATAGTCAATAATGGTTCTAAGTTTGTGAGATGAAAGCACAGCCTTCAAAGACAAGGAATGCCAGATATCAAAGGAGCAAAGGGATAAAGTGAACTCCAAAGGCAATGGCTGTTGGAAGAAAGCCAGTCACATAAAAACACCAGCCCCAAATACCAGAAGCAACTGGCATACTTCCCAAATCAATTAAAGAAGATTACGGCAACATAAGCAATATAGCCGTTTCCTGCAGCAGAAAACGGAGCTAACAAAACTAAGGAGGAAATTAAGAGACATGTTAACTAATGAAAAGAGGAAAAAGAGCCTATAGGAATTTGAGCTGCAAAATTAAGCAATTTTCTTTTGTCCCATCTCTGGAGGTAAATGAAAATCTTAGGTCAACATTATCTGACCCCTAAGAATGTCAAATATGGAATATAGAGATATATTAAAGATATTTTGATTCACAAACCAAATAGTTTTGAAGTACAGTAATAGCTCCATAATGTTATCTACTGAAAGAGAGTAAATATGTGGACATGCTCTTTCATTGACTAGATACTGTGCTAGAAAAAAGTCTATGGAGATTCTCAGTTGTTCAGGTCATGTTTGTTCCATGGTTGTCCCATAGACCTTTAGCAATGCACTTTGGGCTATGGTCTACAACAACTCGCCGCAGCCAACTCACTGTCGCCAATTCACCACAGTGAACTAATCACAGCCAAAGGACAACTTGCTGTGGGATAAGAGTTACACTAAAATCGAAGAAATGGTGGAATTTGAGAACGGATGCCAAAGGAGGGACAAAATGAAATGTGAATGACAAAAATTAAAATATTTTTAAAATTATTTTAAATTGAATTGTCCCACAGTGAGTTGTCCTTCGGCAAGTTGGCCGTGGCAAGCTGACTCGCCATGAGTTGGCCGCAGCGAATTAGTCGTGGCTGTGGTGAGTTGTCCCATTCCATTGGGATGAACACCCTTTGAATAGTGCAGAAGTATGAAAAGATTTCCAGGAAAAAATGGCAGAGTACAGAATTCAGGTGACCCTGAGGGCACAGAGCCTCAATGACTCTTAGAAAGAGGGCTAAGGACCAGATGACTGCAAGGAATATACAGTAAATCCTTCTATTCTCCACCATTCAGCCAGAACTGAAGAAGCTTCTTGGATGAGAAGCGAAATGTTTTCTAGCAAAACAAGAAAGTCCAGTTGCCTTTTGAAAGAAAACACCTTTGGGACATGCTAGAAAAAAGATTATTGAACTGAAAAAGAGAAAGGAGTTTTCAGAAGGAACTGAAATGGAGTAAATTGGATCATTCCAGGAAACATGGAATTCCTAGAGGGAAGTACAGCTTTGGATCTGCCATCTGCTTTCAAGAGGTTTCTCTGCATTTCAATTCAGTGTTAGACTGCCTCATTTCAATTTACCATTTTGAAGTGTTTTAATAAAGGATGTTACATTATACTTCTATTAATGTCACCTTTGTAATTATTTTCAAACTTGAATTAATCTTAAATTCTACTTTTGCCTGTTCCTTTGCTGCCTTTAATTACTTCATCAGGAAAGTGAAATATATATATTCGATATATCTGCGCCACCTTATGGATAACATCCATTGTAAAGTTGTGCTCTCTGAGCTTGGTTGTTTTCTTGCAGATATTTCATTACTCAACTAGGTAATTGATGATAATACCTAGCTGGATAATGAAACTATGGAAGAAAACAACAACTAAGCTCAGAGAGTAACAAGGGAACCACAGACATGAATTAAGCTGAACCAATGCTATTTTTTTCTGAGTTTAAAAGAGAGTAGAGCAGACCGTAATGACCTGACTGCTAAGAGATGGAATCATATCTACAAGGTAATTCAATTGTTCTGCATCTGATTCCTTAAGTTTGTCTATCATCAATGTTTTCCCCCCTAATCTCATTATAGATAAGGCAGTAGAAGACATAGTGAGTAATGGTGTCCACTTGACCAGCATCACAGGGGCAAAGGTGCTGTTCCATTAGGCATTTATTAGATCTTTCTTCAAAGAATGCTAAAGGCATAGTTTCTAGGCAAAAAATGTGAATACCGTCCTCTTTGGAGCTCTGATATTGTTACCAGATACTGGGAGAAAGCTTCTATGTTTCTTACAATGATAAATCAGAAGGAATATTTTGATAACTGCACCATAATGGCATCTGCCATTACATAATCAAACAACGAATCAGCGAATACCTAGAGGCAAACAAAGTCATTACTAAAAGCCAACATGGGTTTGTCAAAAACAGATCACGCCAGACAAATCTTATTGCATTCTTTGACCAAGTGACAAAATTAGTGGACCAGAGGAATGCTGTGGATATAATTTACTTGGACTTCAGTAAGGCATTTGATAAAGTAGATCACAACCTACTACTTGATAAGATAGAAAAATGTGGGTTAGACAGCATCACCACCAGATGCATTCGTAGCTGGCTGACCGGCTGTACTCAGCGTGTGGTCCTCAATGGAACTGCATCTACATGGAGGGAAGTGTGTAGTGGGGTGCCCCAGGGCTCTGTTCTAGGCCCAGTGCTCTTCAACATCTTCATCAACAATTTGGATGAGGGGATAGATGGGAAACTCATCAAATTTGCAGACGACACCAAGCTGGCAGGAATAGCCAACACTCCAGAAGATAGGCTTAAGATACAGGAGGATCTGGACAGACTTGAACACTGGGCGCTATCTAACAAAATGAAATTCAATGGTGAAAAAAGTAAGGTTCTACATTTAGGCAAGAAAAACCAAATGCACAGGTATAGTATATGGGGTATCTTGCTCAATAGTAGTAACTGTGAAAGGAATCTTAGAGTCCTTGTGGACAATCACTTAAATATGAGCCAGCAGTGTGCTGCAGCTGCCAAAAAAGCCAACAAAGTGCTAGGCTGCATTAACAGAGGGATAGAATCAAGATCACGTGAAGTATTAATACCACTTTACAATGCCTTGGTAAGGCCACACTTGGAATACTGCATCCAGTTTTGGTTACCACGATGTAAAAAGATGTTGAGACTCTAGAAAGAGTACAGAGAAGAGTAACAAAGATGATTAGGGGATTGGAGGAAAAAACATATAACTAACGGTTGCGGGAATTGGGTATGTCTAGTTCAATGAAGAGAAAGACCGGGGACATGATAGCAGTGTTCCAATATCTCAGGGGTTGCCATAAAGAAGAGGGAGTCAAGCTATTCTCCAAAGCGCCTGAAGGCAGGACAAGAAGCAACGGATGGAAACTAATCAAGGAGAGAAGCAACCTAGAACTAAGGAGAAACTTCCTGACAGTTAGAACAATTAACCAGTGGAACAACCTGCCTCAAGAAGTGGTGAATGCTCCAACACTGGAAGTTTTTAAGAAGAGACTGGACAGCCATTTGTCTGTAATGGTATAGGGTTTCCTGCCTGAGCAGGGTGTTGGACTAGATGACCTCCAAGGTCCCTTCCAACTTTATTATTATTATTATTATTATTATTATTATTATTATTATTATTATTATTATTATTATTATTATTATTATTATTATTATTATTATTATTATTATTATTATTATTATTATTAATCATCGCACAGCCAGATGTTCAGACTGGATTTGGCATTTATTGTTATTGTTGTTGTTGTTGTTGTTGTTGTTGTTGTTGTTGTTATTATTATTATTATTATTATTATTATTATTATTATTATTATTATTATTATTATTATTATTATTATTATTATTATTATTATTATTATTATTATTATTATTATTATTATTATTATTATTATTCCATTCAGGGAACTTCTCTCAAATATTTTTTTTCTGTTCCAAAACTAAGTTATCCAATGGAGGAGTGGGCTGCGGGAAGCATAGTTGTAGGATATGGAACAGAAGTTGATTCCGTTATATAATTCAGTTTACAAAACTTAACCAGGTGGGATTCTTGAAGATTTTCTAATTTTTTAAGGTACCTTAATAAAGCAAGATAGACTCTAACAAAGATTGAGGGTAGCTTTATTTCCATTTCTTCAATATGCCCTGAAGAAAATGTGTGTATTTTGTCACTTTGTCACATTTTGTAGCAATGAGTAACTTGAGCTCCATAATTTTGGTCTATTTTTGCAGATATAGACAACAAAGATGATGGCAATCAATCAGACAAGGAGGTATAAGAGCCGTGGTGGTGAAGTAGTTAGAATGCAGTATTGCAGGCTAACTCTGCCCACTGCCAGCAGTTTGTTTCTCACTGGCTCAAGGTTGACTCAGCCTTCCATCCTTCTGAGGTCGGTAAAATGAGGAACCAGATTGTTCGGGGCAATATGCTGACTCTATAAACCACTTAGAAAGGGCTGTAAAGCACTGTGAAGTGGTATATAAGACAAAGTGCAATTGCTATTGTGATGCATTATTTTCATTTGGACAGGACAGAAAGCAAATGTGATGCATTTTGATGTTGTACATATATATATGTTAGTTTAACAATGGTAATAGCAAGGAGCTTTATCTTCACAACATTTTATTTATAACTTGGTGAACTAAGTAAGAATTTATGATACATAATGATAATACTGTTGAAAATTGCAATTTTAACCCATCTTCAGGGTTCAAGTTGGGATAGGCTGAATTAAAAACCGAATCAATGATTTAGATTGGCAGATATGAACAAGCTGAGGGTACCTAATAAAATGGGCCTATTGCACATAACCAGAGCTAACACAGAAGTAACAGGAAATTAATTCTTTTAACTTAGCGTAACAGAAATATTTCTCTAGAATTGTGTGGAAAAACAGACTTTTGAAATTCCCCACTAATGATGGATATTTATGTAAGGATTATGCACTAAGCTCTGTTCCAGTAAATTATATTTTAGGAAAGGGTGATCACAGCTGGAATCTTTTTTTAAAAAAAAACTCAGAAATACAGAAATCCATAATTGCTTTCAATGTTATACTATTTCCCCATATATTTATATTTTTAATTTTCAACATTTTTCTAATTCCATAATCCACACAGAAATTATCAATTATAGGGCAGGATAGAAGTAATAATAATTAGAACAAATAAAGATTTAAAAATGAAATAAATAGTTATTCTTTATATAAAAGACATAAAAAGATATAAAAGAAAAAAGTGCACTTTCTTTTCTTCCTATCATTTGTCCCACTTGGTTCCTGAGTCTGCTGTGTCCGTGGTGCGCTTGCTTAGTTGAGGTGACCAAACTATCAATATGACGGTTTTTTCAGCCTACATATCATAGAATGTGATGGTCTTTGGGGGATGAGAGCGAGTGATTGGCCCAAGGACACCCGATTAGCTTCTGGGCCTTACTCCTAGCCCAGCATCTTAACCATTACATCACAGAATATAGTTATATACTCTCTCTCTCTCTCTCTCTCTCTCTCTCTCTCTCTGTGTGTGTGTGTGTGTGTGTGTGTGTGTGTATGCAGTGTATATATATGCAGTGGACCAGCGAAAGCTAAGTTGTTTTAATATTGTAAATAGTTGTTTTTATTGTTTTAAACTTTTTTAACAATAAACAGCTGGTTTATATTTCTCCCGGAGATCGAGGACTGTGTTATTGAACAGATATGCCCGGGATTCGTATTTTTGCAGTCAATAATAATAATAATAATAATAATAATAATAATAATAATAATAATAATAATAATAATAATAATAATAATAATAATAATAATAATAATAATAATAATAATAATAATAATAATAATAATAATGGACCTTGGAGGTCATCGAGTCCAACCCCCTGCTCAGGCAGGAAACCCTACACCAGTGATGGCGAACCTTTTAGAGACTGAGTGCCCAAACTGCAACCCAAAACCCACTTATGCATCGTCGAGTGCCGGGTGGGTGTGGCCCATTGGCTGGGCGTGGCCCATTGGCTGGGCGTGGCCCATTGTGTGGGCATGGCTGTGGAGGTAACGGCAGACTGGGTGGGACTAAAAAGTTCAATCAATCAATTCCAACTTTGCAAGATCTTTTTTTTCCCCATGAGAAGTTGAAATTGACTGATTGAACCTTTTTTTTTTTTGCACATGGCGGTGGAGGCCTAAAGTGAAAAGGTTTTATAAAACCCAGCTGAAGGCCTAGGACTGGGGCGTGCCCACAGAGAGGGCTCTGAGTGCCGCCTCTGGCACCCGTGCCATAGGTTCGCCATCACTGCCCTACACCATTTCAGACAAATGGCTGTCCAGTCTCTTCTTAAAAACTTCCAAAACTTAAAGACATATATATGCCTGCAAAAGATGCTCCTAGACTGGAGTGAAGCGCAGAACAGATTGCTTTACATTTGCCGGGTGTTTCACCCAACACATAGATATAGTTATATATAGTTATATAGTTATATATGTATATATAGTTATATATATATAGTATAACTATATAACTATAGTTATACTGAACAAACTATAGTGCACAAACCTGAAAAAAAAGAGTGTCTTATAGTAGACACCAAGAAGTCATTCCCTGTGTGATCATGCAACTGAAAAGTTCTCTCCTCTCTCTCTCTCTCTCTCTCTCTCTCTGTCACACACACACAGAGAGAGAGAGAGAGAGAGAGAATGAGAGAGAGAGATCCCTAATACTTTATTATTTTTAAGCCTAGATTCTTTTCCTCCAGTGAATCCTCCAAAATGCAAATCCAAGAAATGAAACATATTCAACCTTTCCCTATCTTTAATTATCTAGTCTCCTTTTATAAATTTAATCTTTTGATCTTGAGAAAGAAGCTTCAAACTGTTGCTACCTTCCCAGCCCTATTTCCATTAACAATGATTCTGACCAAAATAAATTTTTATTTAAATAGAATCAATGTAATGTTAAGTCCATAGGAAGTTATTTTTAAGACCAATAAAAATGTTTAGTTTTGTTTTATCACAGATTCCAAATCAGTTTTGCAAATGCTGGCATTTTGTTGCTCTTCGATTTCCACTTCCAGCCTAATCTTTTTCTGAATTGAATCAACAGATTAATAAAGAAATGTTAAATTTATCAAGAGAAGAAGTTTAGTAGATAATAAATGGATGGAACATTCCTTTTATAGTGCTGCTCCCAAAATGGGTGAGTTTTTCCTCTTGGACGATTATTATAATGAAGAAATGTAAAGGAACATGTCTGAATTACAAGGCTGAATAGTAACACATAGAGTAACCAATCAAAAAAGCTGGTAGTGAGCAAATACTGGAAGAAGATAAATGATTTTCTTTTAAAGAGATTAAATATATAATAAAAATTTCATTTGGCTGATCAAAGTATAGAAGAAATATTTGAGAAATAACAGTATTATGGATTGACACTGAGGGCTGGTTTGTAATTATGAAATATAATTAACAGGAGACTAAACAAAGAGTTCAGGTTGTGAAGCATTCATTTCTGAAAAATGAATGTCAGCATGGAATCATTGAAATTTTAAAAAAATATAATAACATTAACTATTCATAACTGTAAGCAAGAGCCATAGCTATCTTTCCCTGAATGGGCACCTTGAAATGGAAGAATTTTTTTTGCTGATCTCATTTTCCTCTTGCATATTGCATCATTTCCTTTCACAAGCCTGCAGATGTTCGAAAGGATATTTGGAAAACACCTTGTTCTTCCTCTGTCTTGAAGGACGTGTCTCCTAAGCAGAGTTCAACTCACAGGAACATCTGTCTCTGTCTTGCTTCTCCCATACATTAAAGAGAGCAAATGTTGGAACTGAGAATATAAATTAGAACTGAGCAAATGTTAAGTGTGCAATTCCCATTCTGACAGTCATGTGAAATGAGTCACATCCTGTCACTTCAGGAATATTCTGAGGAGAAATATACTTTACTTTTCTTTTGATAAGAAATTTCTGTGGTAATACTGCATTTTTGTCATAAGTGGAATATAATTGAGGCTTCTGTAAGAGAGTTACATTACTTGCATGCACTTCCCCACTATTAGTTTCCAATGAATTTGAAATATACAGGCTAGATCCTGGTATATGCATTCTCTCCTTTATTTTTATCTCAAAACTGATACCTGATTTTTTTCCCCCAAAGTCTTTCTCCCTGCCTTTTTCATCAAGATGTGATTAGTATTTCATTCAATTTATTGAAAGAGTCACTCAGCTACCAAGATGCCTCTTTCTGTTAACTCCCATTGATAAATTATAAAAAAAGCACCATCCATTGCTTATTTATGAAATGTATATATTAGACCTCTGTTCCAAAACATTTTAGGATGATGATATCTACAGTGGATGTCATAATAAAGCAAGGTGAAAAGTTAAATAATCCTTGCAATTGAAATATGATACAAAGCTTAAAACATTAAAATTAAATTGAAAAAAAATACTTTAAAATACCCGTGTAATTCATATTTTAAACTGATGCCTACAGTGTACAGTAATTGTCCCAGCCATACCTATGTTGTGGAGAAATGGAAAAGCAAGAGGCTTTTAAAATAAAAAAGACTCTCTCAAAAGTAGCTCATCCATGAATTGTTTTGACAAAAAGAAAGACTTTGGTTGATTAGATTAACAGGTAGATGGATGGACATGAGTGAGGGCATTCTTTAATATATCTGAGTAGGGATTTATAAGCAAATACTAGGAATTTGAATTGTCTTCAGTAATGACAAGCTGTGTCAAATTTGATGTAGTATCTCCTATTAGACAGGAAGATGGTAAAAGCTACCACAGGAAGATGGTAAAAGCTACCACGGATTTAAATGTGGCCTCCAACATTTTCCCAGATTCTAATGTATATAACCTTTTCTTTGCTAACATACTTTATAATTAATTTTAATCCAGAGAATCAATTGAGATATGAAGAAATGGGAATGAAATAAATGTGCATCTCTATGGTAAAACTTTACAGTTAATTTGTTTCAGTGATTAATATTAATATTTAATTGTGATTCCCTTACCCCTTGCTGATCTGCCAATCAAAAACTGGTGCAACACTTGGCCTGAGGAAATGGGTGGCCTACACCATAAATTCTGTATAAATCAATTGTCTAGATACAGTAAGCCAACCAAAGAATAGAGGTTAAAAAAACAAAACAAAACAAAACAGGTTACATTAACCCAGACTGGAATTTACTAAGTCATGAATCGGAACATTCTTTTGCTATAAGACTGCAAGAAAATCTGGTAAAAGAGGATCTAGATCACAGAGACATGTTGGATCCATAAAGCACTCTCAGTATGCACTTCCCCTCGATGGTACCAGTCCACTCAGGAAAACTAGACAGGAAACACAACTAGATTGTCAAGCATCATGGATATCAGGCAGCTCAAATGAGTATAAAGGTATATTGCAAATTTAAGTTCTCTACAAGAATCTGAGCTACTAACGGTCAAAGCAAATTGGCAATATCTAAGAGTCAACAGAATTCAAGTGGGCTGGACTTAGATCTCTTTGTAGGCGCACAAGACTCATGACTGATTACACACTTGATCCCTCCCTCGGGCTCAGCCTGGTCATCCCCTACTAAATCTACTACATTGTAAGATTACATTAACAGACAGGATCTTGCAAGTCCAAACATGCAAATATTCTGCTGCCACTTTTAATTGTTTGATCAGTTAGAGTGGATCCTTCCTAAATTTCTTTCTCTGACAATTAAGCCAATGAGGAGCTCCTCTCTCTCTTGTCTAGCTGTTTCCTAAATAGTATGCCTTCCATTTGTCCCCTAAGATCATCCACATATTTCATTACATCGGTAAATGCAACAGATCCAGAACTGTATATCAGTTTTCAATGTCCAGGAATCCCCCAATCCACAAATGTTTCCATTGTTGCTACTACATGGAATCAATTACCCTAAAAGATGTATACTCTTTCCACTGGGTATGTTGAACGGATATTAAACAGCCCTTCTTTCTGAGATTTTTAATAGAGATTCCTATAAGGATCAAGAACTTGATGATCCAACTGGCCTCTTCTAATGCCTCTATGATTCTATCAGCAATTTTTGGTCTTCATCTATCCCTCTACGGAATCAAATAACAGCTCATCACATCTATAACTAGAAATGTTGTGACAAGAGAAATAAAGCTGGATGCTCTTTAATTGTAATACTTGCCTACAAATGTATGGGTGATTTTGCCTGGGATTTCCAATCTAATTTCCCGTACGAAGCTCTGGCAAGTGCTGGATTTCACACCAATATTCTGGATTAGTTCAGCTAAGTTGGTGAAATGCCCAGAAGACATGAAATTGTGCTGTGGGCTCAGTCATGGAATCTCTCTGACAAATTTTGCTGATGTACTGTCTTGGATCATTTGGAAAAGTATTGCATCATGTCTGTATTTTTAACACACCCTTCATCAACAGGAAACCAGAAGGGATGTTCTTTTTAAAAAAGAAGTTACAATTAATTGCAGTGAAAATTTACTATACACTCATTTCTTTATATAAAAATAAAGGAGAAAAGGTGATGCTCACAGAAAGCTTTAAAGAAAGAATTTCATGTTGAAAATGATTAGAAAAATGCATTCAGCATTGGAAATTATAAATTGATACATTGTGGTATTGCATCTTTGCACATTTTAAAGTGATTGGCATATGCCGGTGGTGTTAGACTTATAAAGATATTTTTGCATAGTGTGCCACAAAAGCTAAGAAACAAAAACCAAATCAGTGCAATTCTTCTAATTACTCATTTAAAATACATCTCTGCCTTAGAAACCTTCATAGCTCGGGATCTCAGATTCAGGCTTCATGTTCCTGAAATACTAAGTTTATTTAGTTGTAAAATTTATTTTTACAAATAAATCAAGGCAGTGAACATATCCAACACATCTTCCTCCTTGTGTTTTCCCCACAACAACCCTGTGAGGTGGGCTGGGCTGAGAGAAAGTCACTGGCCCCAAAACTGGCTTTCATAGCTAAGGATTATAGATAAGGGTTGCATTTCGGTCACTGGATAAGCAAACCAGGCTGGCCAATTTCCTTTAGCCTCATTGCCATGCCCTGGGTACATCAATTTCCTCTGGATGGTTGAGGGACCTGCATGGCAAATATGGAACATATGCAATGGCCCACTAATGAAAAGGAGTAATATTTGCATTGCATGAACAAAACCCTATTTCCATTATCGTGACTATAGTCCAAGAAATGGAATTTTATATTCAGTTTACTAAGCACTACAAAGTTACTTATGGGGAGAAATAACCTAGCTCATTCATTCAACCTTGGTTTAATTTTGAAACTGGCATGTATTCTTCAATATATGGAATGCTGCAGGCCTAAGAGAAACTACCACTCACTCAAAATGCAGTTTTTCAGAATGTTCTTATCTCTCCCAAATGGAAACTGTTAAAGCTGACCATTCAAGCTTCTTCTTTTAATTAACAATATAGAAACTGAGGCAAAGAGGCTATAATAAAACTATTTTATTTCTAATATTTCTAATCATACCAGGACAGCTTAGCTGGTGGCTTGCCAATTTTAGCATTAAAAAAGTTAGTGCAATCACACTCAGTAATGGAAGACTGATTAAGTCCTTGTTCCCATGTTTATCTGCACAATGAAGTTATTCCAAAACTACAAATCCTGCCAAGCCATCCCAAATTATGTCTAATGTTTGATAGCAGAAGGTGGGCGTAATGAAACTATTTTTTAGCAGTAACCTTTTTCTAGTCAAGGACTCCAAAGCAGAGATTGCTTTTTTTAAAAAAAAACAACACCATAACATTATTATTTTTTAAATAAAACCTAAGGAAAAAAACCAACAAAAGCAAATGGCCAAAGAGAGGAAGAGATAGAAAAGAGAGATGGAGAAGGGGATAAGAAATAGAAGTGCAAAATTAAATAGCCTCTAGTTCGGAGCAACTGTTCCTTAAGACAAGCCACCTTAAAGGAAATTGCATACCTGAGTGGGTAATAGGCTATCTTGCAGCTTACAGTGTCTACAGTTTCATTCCATACAGCATTAACCTGGTGAACTCTCAAGCTTCCTCCTTCCGTTATATATTCAAGATGGACAGTATTTAATATTTATTTGTTATCTATATGTAGGGGTGTGGGTATGTATGTTGTATATAGTATATTTAGGTGTGTGTCATGTATGTGTTTCACTTTGAGAGCGGGCAACTAAATTTCATTTTTGATGTGTGCCATTGTGCCCACAGTAAAAAAATGACAATAAAGGTTATCTTATCTTATCTTATCTTATCTTATCTTATCTTATCTTATCTTATCTTATCTTATCTTACCTTACCTTACCTTACCTTACCTTACCTTACCTTAAGGCAGGGATCGTGATCAAGAAGATTTAAGCACTTGAATGTGGGTCACTACTGCCAAACTATTCTCAACTTTGATTTCAACTCAATTCTGTTCCTATAAAATGAATGATGACCCCATGGTCTGGCCTGTATTTTGGCAATTTATTTGCCCAACTCATTTGCTGCTAATTGCTGCTAATGCCCTAAGTCATTAGGTATTATTCTAAGAAGTGTAGTTTCTCCTTAGACATGTTACACTACTAATTACAATCAATGTGAGAGAGTCAACTGGAAATATGACTATTTGACAGAAATAGAATGCTTGTTTTCAGAAAGATTTAAAGATTGCAGTTGGCACATTTTAGAATAGAATAGAATAGAGCTGGAAGGGACCTTGGGGGTCTTCTAGTCCAGCCGGCTGCTCAAGCAGGAGAACATACACTGTCTCAGACAGGTGAATGTCTAGTCTCTTCTTAAAAATCTCCAGTGATGGAGCGCCCATGATTTCTGGGGGTAAGCTATTCCACTGGTTAATTGTCCTCACTGTCAGGAAGTTTCTCCTTAATTCCAGGTTGCTTCTCTCTTTGATCAGTTTCCAACCATTGTTTCTCGTCCTTCCTTCTGGTGCTTTGGTGAACAACCTGGCCCCCTCTGCCGTGTGGCAGTGCCTTTACAAAGATCAAACAGTATTTGTACAGAGTGCATCAGCCATACTCACAAGGATGTCCAAAAATGAAAGTATACTTGGAAGAAATATGCTAGGAGAAATGTAATTTCAAATTAATGGAGAGAGGAATAAATCTCTATGCCTTAGCTTCAAGTGTGCAACTAGATAGAGTGAGTGGATCTCTGAAGTCAGAACAGTTCACAAAAGGAAATGGTCTGGATCTGCCCAATCCACTACTTATGGCAGGGGCAATTTTTGCAGATTTGTACAGGTGTTTTCTATTATTTATGTTAGGTGATAGCTACACTGAAGATATATAGTACCTGCTTCATTTTACTCTGCTTTAGCTCTATAGGAAAGTTGACTTCACAACACTTACGTCCTATGGGATTTCTTCTTCTCTGCATTGCTTGAACCATTATGCTTCCTTAATCTTCCTCTAAGAGATTTACCATGTATTCAAATCTCTGATTAAGCCATACAGGTAATCCTTGTCTTACAACAGTTCATTTAGTGACCATTTGAATTTACAAGCACTGAAAAAATGACTTATGACCATTTTTCACACTTAAGACCATTGCAGCATCCCCATGGTCAGGTGATCAAAATTCAGACCTTGGCAACTGACTGCTATTTATGATGGGTCATGTGATCATTTTTGTGACCTGACAAGCAAAATCAATGGGGAAGCTAGATTCATTTAACCGTGTTACTAACTTAACAACTGCAGTGATTGACTTAACAACTGTGGCAAGAAAGATCATAAAATGGGACAAAATTCACTTCACTTCACTTAGCAACAACAATTTTGGCTCAATTGTGGTTGAAAGTGAAGGACTACCTGTACTCACCTGTTATAATTGATATTTGCTGTTGAATGATAGAGTTTGTAAATAACAGGGCAAATACTTTATCAAGTTTCTCTTGTTCATGGCAATATATTGCCAATTAAAACTGATGGGATTAGCAAAACTGAGCATTTATGTTCACATTGAAAAATCAAAATCAAAAAGCAATTGGTTTCACTACAAGGCAGGACAAAGACATTCAAGCAGAGACATATGAAGATAGATTTTGCAAGTATCTGAATTAACTATGAATTTCAGCCATTTGTTTTTGCAGTTTCTACAATGTAATATGCTAAGCCATTTCTCTTACTGTCAGACCATACAAATAGAGGAACAGCAAATAGCATCAAATAACAGCTGGCTTTTGAAATAAACCAGCTAGAAATTCAGCAAATGAGGCAACCAAGTAGAGAAGAAGAAGAAGAAGAAGAAGAAGAAGAAGAAGAAGAAGAAGAAGAAGAAGAAGAAGAAGAAGAAGAAGAAGAAGAAGAAGAAGGAGGAGGAGGAGGAGGGAGGGGAGGAGGAGGAGGAGGAGGAGGAGGAGGAGGAGGAGGAGGAGGAGGAGGAGGAGGAGGAGGAGGAGGAGGAGGGAGGAGGAGGAGGAGGAGGAGGAGGAGGAGGAGGTGGTTCTCCAATTAAACAGTCTAGTGAGGTCCTTTTGCTGGAATCAGTGATAATTTGCTAAAATGAAAGCTTTTGTATTAATATGTAGAATTGAGGAAGGGTTTTCCCCCCCAATGTTCTAGATTGTTTCCAGAATGCCAACCTTTCTGTAATCAGTCCCAGGGATAACCAACCTGAGATCTAAGAGCTGCATGCATCCCCTTTAAAGCTTTGATTACGTCTTCTCTAGGGTTAAAAGAAAAATTGCCTGCACATGTAAGTTCTGAATGTGACCAAAAGCAAAACTGAATAAATAGTTAATAAATAGCTTCACTATCCAAATTCCCTCTTTCCTTAATATCTTGTAGTAGTTTATATCTAATTCTTGGGTTTTTTTCCCTTGCCATATAAATTTAGAAATATCCATCTGCCATTGTTTAAATGGAGTATCAGTTGCGTAAAAGAACATGTTTGAACCAAGCTGTAGTGAATTTGTTTTTAAATTGATAAGGGAAATCAAAACTGCCCACCCAATGGATTACAGATAAAAGGTATTATCTGATCAACAGCTGTTTGTGTCTTTATGTTCTCTGTTTCTCTCTTTCTCTCTTCCTCCCTCCCTCCCTTTCTCCCCCCTCTCCTTTTCCAATAATCTCACTGGCAGATTCATCTGATTTAATAAAGACATTTGATACAAAAACTCAGGACCTGAACATAAAAGTGTGAGAGCTGGAATAGTTAATAGCCTGATCTGGGATATACTGAGATAGCTAATGAATGTAGCTATTAGGATAGCAATCTTTAGCAAACCACTTTTTCCAGCTGGTGTTGCTGAGGGAGTTTTCACTCATCTTTCCTCTGGTGAAATCTAACTAATGTTTCTGTTTAATCACGCTCTTTCTTTTGTTTCTTTCATATACCATTACAATAGTATATGAATTAAGAAGGTTACGGAAATCAATTGAACTTGCCTAAAGATATAATTATTGTTTGCTTATATTAAGATAATAAATAATGATGACAGAAGGAGGAGGAGGAGGAGGAGGAGAAATCAGAAGCTGCACTGGAATTATTATAAAATACTCCTTAGATACTTAATAATGATATTGCAATGTCATTTGGATTTGATAAATGTGATATAATTGAAATAAAGGGAAAAATCACTAATCATAATAACAGGAGGGACCTTGGAAATCTTCTAGTCCAACCCCTTGCTTTAGACATAACATAATAACATTGATCTAGTTATTAAAAAGTAATGGGGCCAAAAGGTACCCTTGTTCAGCTGTTTTGCTAGTTGGCATTATATATGAGACATATTTGACTATAAGACATCTCACTCCCAAACTAGTAACAGAATAACTGAATAACAGAGTTGGAAGGTTTTGGAGGTCTTCTGGTCCAACCTGCTGAACCAGGAAACCCTATACCATTTAGATAAATTGTTGTCCAATCTCTTCTGGAGGCAAGTCATTTCACTGATGAATTCTTCTAACTGTCAGGAAATTTCTCCTTAGTTCTAGGTTGGTTTTCTCCTTGATTAGTTTCCATCCATTGCTTCTTGTCCTGCCTTCAGGTGCTTTAGAAAATAGGTTGATCTCCTTTTCTTTATGTCAGCCCCTTAGTTGGAACATTGCTAATGTCCAATGCTAGGGAAGCCCTTAGTCCTTCTTTCATTAAACTAGACATACCCAATTCCTGTAACCATTCTTCATATGTTTTAGCCTCCAATCCCCTAATCATCTTTGTTGCTCTTCTCTGCACTCTTTTTTATATCATGGCGACCAATATTCCAAAGTATTCAGCTCATAAATGAATAAGCAAGTTTATAAACATTTGGGAAATCTGAAAAGTCAGATATTTTGCACAATCAAATAAAGAGAAAAACAAGCTCAAAATGCTGCTAGCAATTAAGGAAAATCCTAGTCTACCCTAATTGATGGAAATACATTCAGGGCCATGAACTTACATTCAACATTAGTAATTCAATATACTGCAGAATAGTCATCTGGCCTCAGACCTTATAAACGTAACCAGCAGATTTATATTTTACAGTAGAATATGGGGTGAAGGCTTTTACAAGTAAAACAAATTATATAGGAGGAAAAATATATCAATACAAGAAAAGAAACTTTATTGAAAAAAATCTCAGCAAGAAGGTTATTTGCAGAAATGGAATCTAAACATGACTGTATAAAGCAACTTGAAATGAGATTAGAAAATTGGAAAACCACAGCACTCCATGGGCATTTAAGATTCTGAAGGAAAATTGCATGACAGCAAAACATAGCAGTGGCTAAAGGATAGTACATTAAAAAAGAAAAAAGAAGAAATGCTTTTGCTGCTCAAGAACAAGCACTATATATCACTATCATCAAGATAAAAATAGTTTAATAGTAAATGCCGATTATATTGAGGTAAGAATGCAATAATTGAACACATAATAACTGAATGCAGCAAAATTGCATAGATCAATTACAAAAAAAAAGCACAATTGATTTGGGGAGATACTATGCTACCATAGTATGAATAATGTTCATGAAAAGGACCATATTTGGTTTATTAATATGATGGTCGAAGACATAGGAATGTTGAAGAACTGGAATTCAAAAAAATTACAACATATCAGGATTTACTGCAAAAATTTGGAAAAAGAATTCAAAATCATAATGACTAGAATGGGAAATTAGATGAAATACACAAGGACTTAGAATTTGGATGATCTAAGTTTGGAGCAACTTATGACAAGACAGAAAACCAGAGCTTCTGAATAACTCATGCATAAATAGACACTACCTTATAATTCCCCAGCTCCTGAGTTGAATTAAGGCTGCCATGTTGACTTTGATTCTGATCCACCCTACGGATACCCCTATAATCAGGCAAGACTCAATATACACATGTTCCTCAATGAAAAGGTTCCGTTATAATTGAAATATAAAAATAAACTTGATTCAGTAAAAGCTTCAACCATGAACTATAATGAGAAAGCATTAGGGGCTGGTAAATTCTTTAGATGATAGTAATGCTGCAAAGTTTCAACTGGATAATTTTAACGATTCCGCTCTAATACATTTTGAATATTCCTCTATCTCTCTTTTTAATAAATGATCACATTGTGAACATTATTGAACTCTTTCAGCTACATAGTATGAACTTATGATTCACCAATGTAACAATTTTATCTGAATCATTCTTTGCCTTTGAAATATCTCTGTCAATTTGAATCAAGCCCGAAGCATTACAGCCTCAGCCTCTTTGTTCTCTTAAATTAAGGGCACTGAAAAACCATTCCATTATAAAGGAACATATTTTCTAGCTTGTATGGTACAATGACTAAGAGAATGACCTACAAATGAAAATGTTCCCCATAAACATTTCACCTTTGCTTGTGACAAGCTCAGTGGGACAAAGCCTGAGGCACATTGATATTTTTTGACCCTCCACTACCTGCCCTGTGTGATATGATAAGACACTGTCAGGAGCTGTAGGATGTTGAATTGTTGAATTTCAAGTGTGGGCTTTGCAGCTAAATACCTTTGAGCCCTGGCCTTCATTCAGGCCTTGGATTATCTTAGTCAGGATATATTCTAAGGAATGGTAATTAACTGTTGGGATAGTGGACATATTTGGAATTTAAGAGCACTAAAAGATGACATTCCCTTGTTGTGGTTCACTCGCTAAGTTGTGTCCGACTCTTCACAACCCCAATGGACCATAGCATGGCACACACATCCTTATCTTCCACTGTCCTCCTGAGTTTGCCCAAAATCATGTTCATTGCATTGATGACACTATCTAACCACCTCATCCTCTGCTGTCTCCTTCTCCTTTTGCCTTCTATCTTTCCCAACATCAGGATCTTTTCCAGTTAGTCCTCTCTTCTCATTTGGTGGCCAAAGTATTTGAGCTTTAGCTTCAGTATCTGGCTTTCCAATGAACAGTCAGGGTTGATTTCTTTTAGGTTTGACTGATTTGATCTCCTTGCAATCCAAGGGACTCTCAAGAGTCTTCTCCAGCACTGCAATTCAAAAACTTCAATCCAAAACAACCAAATATTAATAAGGTAGTTGTAAACTAAACATATAAGTAAGAAGCAAAATAGTGAAATGCTTTATTTATTCATTCTGAAGAGGCTCTATAAAAATTGTGTCTTATTTTTACAGCCTTATCTTTTGCTTAAGAAACTCAAATATCTAACATGGTACTGGCAACATTCAGTAAGCATCCATAATGTCTGCTTCAGTTTATGTGTCCAAGTTGTAGACTTGTGTTCAAAGGCAAGCTGTATAATGCATTTCAATAGTCTATTCTGGATGTCACTAAGATGTGACTGTCACAGTCAAATAATCCTTGCTGAGCAGAAAGCAGAATGACACACCAACAATGTGATGGGTCTGACTGAATGCAGTAGAAAAGCTATAGTGGAAGAAAAAGGTAAAAAAAATCATTTCTCTGCTAGTCATTAGGTTGGATAGATTAACACCTTATTGCCTGACCTTTGTGCCACAGCAGAATTGATTTATAAGCTTTTCCTGTCTGTGTGACAACTTTTATTCGTCAAACCTGTCATCAGCCTGGTTGGTGTCTGATTAATTTATCATGGCATCATTCAATAAAGCACCAATTTGGTAAGGAATTGATTATCACCTTTGATAAGCTGGCACATCTCTTTTCCTCTCTCCTCTTCCCCAGAGGCAGTGCTTCATTTTTCTCTGTCAGTAAAACATCTGTAATGGAATTAGAAATGTGTGCTAAATACAATTAGTATCAACAAATGGTGTGAATTTCTTTGTCACTTTGCAGACACCTTTTTCCAGACACAAGTGCAACTAATGTTATAAGTTTTTATACAACCCAGCAAGAGTCATCAAAATGGGTGGTATACTGTATATGTTTATGAATAAATAAAATATATACATGAGAGTCTATAGAGATTCTCAGTCATCCAGGTCACATTTGTCACAAAGGCAACTGGACTTCCTTTGTTTCGCTTCTCATCCAAGAAGATGTTTGAAGATGTTTTGCTTCTCAACCAAGAAGCTTCTTCAGTTCTTCAGTTTCATATACATGAAAGTCAGTGGTGGGATTCAGCTGGTTTGCACTGCTTCGGCAGAACTGGTAGCTAAATTTTGCTGAGTTTGGAGAACCAGCTGAATGCACACTGCTTCTGGAAGTCCAGTCTAGGCCTGGGAAGCCTGGAGGAGGCCTCCCAGGCCTAGAACAGCCCACCGGAAGTGCATGGATGCCACTTCCAGAAGTCCATTCTAGGCCTCGGAGGCCCAGGCCTGCGTCCAATAAGAGAACCGGTTGTTCAGGTATTTGAATCCCACCACTGATGAAAGTATTTTGGAAAAATGTAATGGCTTTTTTGTGATTGTGGTTCAAGTGAGAGGTAACATACCATGGAATTACTGACAATGTCACTGGTGATGTGATGTCATAGCTAAAGAATATTATGAAATGACTCGCATTACTTTCAAGAGAAATAGCCTGGTGTAGTGGTGAACAGGTTGGATTAGAAAGCATGTAAATTGGGTTTTAATCCTTCTTTAAGTATAGAAGCCAGCTGGGTGACTTTGGAACAATCACTCCCTCTGTTCTTAATCAATATCATGCTTTATGACAAACTGGCTGAAAAAACAGCTCCCTCATTTCATCCTGTGTTGATACTGTACCTTCACCAGATCAACTAGTTGAACCCAATGGAAGCAAAGTGGATTCTACAATTAAGTGGGAGACACATAGGAAGAAAAAAAAGACTTATTACTGATGTCTAAATGTTTCATTTTTTTTTTGGTTCTTAAATATTCTAATTGGGCTTATTATTATTACTTCTATTCTGCCCTACAACTGAAATTCTCTGCGCAGATTGCAAAATTATTATGCAAAGACCATGCACTCTGGAAAAAGCTTTAGTGCTGGGAAAGGTAGAAGGAAAGAGAAGAAGAGGTGGATGGATTCAGTTACAGTGGTGCACTGTTGGAAGGCCTGAAAGATCAGGTTAGGTGTAGATTGTCACAGAGAAAATCTACTTATGTGGTCGCCAAGAGTCAACAATGACTCATACTGATGATGTTACTAGTTGGGTAATAAAACAGCTGCAAGCAAGCAAGCAAGCAACCAACCAAAGTCAGAAAGCACTAAGAACTCCACAGTGAGCAGTAACTTGATGGCACATAATCAATCAATCAAAACACTGAAAATTATGAAAAAAATGGAAAAACCCTGCTGATAAAAAAATCCTCTTGTCACATCATGTGTTGATAACTCTGAATAAGAATAGATGAATGCAGTTAAAAAAAAGCAGACTCTGCAAATATGCAGGGCAAATACTAAGAAGAATAACTTTTAATAACTTGAAAAATGACAATTTTAACAATTCATCAACAAGGAGCTGCTTAGATAGCACACGGCTGACGCTAGAAAGCTGCCGCTTTTACATGGGGAGTGGGCATAACATGCCATCTTATCTTCAAAGTTCCCCACCTTATCTGTAGACAATACAGTGATGGTATAATTACAGCACATTTTTTTTCAGAGCAAAATTTCTTTTTCCAGCAGTTTATTGATTTATTATTATGGTTTGTTGCACAGTCAGTCAGATGTTTAGACTGGATTTGGCATTTTTGTCCACCCGTCGAGTCCTGATTTTATTTTTATGTATTATTTCAATCTCTAGAGCCTTTCAGTTGCCGTGGAACTTTAATGAGGGGAAGGATATTGTTAGGTATGTCAAGAATAGAAATTTCTTCTTATCTGCGCTCTTCTGGGTGGTGGGAAAAAAAAAATCAGTTGTTGTGCTAGACCAGGAGTCTTCAAACTTGGCCAGGCATGCTGGCTGAGGAATTCTGAGAGTTGAAATCCACAAGTCATAAAAGGGCCAAGTTTGAAGACCCCTGTGCTAGACACTACTTTGCAGATTCCATAATAACTTAGAGGCAATATTCAAGGAAACCAGTACAGCATAGTAGGAACAAAGCGATGTAGATTAAATCATACAGCCTTAACCATACAATCTTTCTAAGTGATTTTGCACCAGTCTCTTTAGCCCTACCAGTCTCTTATTCTCAAATAATATTAAGAAGGAAATATTATGGAGGATATCTTGATCTCCAGGCAATGGATTGGAACATAAATACAAAAGTAGTGATTCTATTGTTCTGAGTATTGTGAGGAGGCAGTGGTAAGAAAAACATCCTTTTTGGAAAACTGTCCTTTTTTTTGTGTGTATTTGTATTTGATTCCATCTTCAAAGTCTTTAGAGAAGTTGTTGTAATACAGTTCCTTGTCTCTTTTAACAGATCTCTTTTTAGTTCCCACCTGTATTGGAACATCTGGATAATGGATAGAGTGAGCAGTTTTATTTTTTTATCAAAGCTCTTCTGTAAATATAAACAACATCTGATCATCTGGATTGAAATGGCTCTCATGAGGATACCTGTGCCAGCTGCCTGAATCTTGGCAGAATCAATGCAGCCGCACCTAACAAATAACAATCAACTGTCCATTTAAAAGATGACGCTAATGCTAGGACCTAAAGAAGCTCCCATTTGCCATAATATCAATTTTAGGCTTCAAAACATTGGCTTCTCTCAGACAGTCATTTTCCTCTCTTGTGTAGCAAGGATTTGGATTCAGAATGATTTTTTTTTCTTTTAATGACCCTGTAATCCCTTGCATCAGGCTGGAGTTAGGGCGACAGAACGGAGCTTGAACATTTGCTGGCCGGATGCCCTTCCTGACACCTCGGCAGAGTTCGCAGCAGACAATTACTCATTTTGCCCAGAGAGAGAGAGAAGTATCTGCCACTACCTGGGATCAAAGTCACAGCCTCCTGATTGTGAGATGAGAGCTTCCACCACTAGGCCACTGCACCGCTCTGGATTCAGGATGAATAAACCTTCACAATTCAAAATCAGAGCTAGACTTTTTATGTCCTTGCATTTCACCTCACATTTTTTTCCTACTGACCCAGTTCAAACATTGAGTGACATGTCATTGAATAATTAGCAAAAGCAGCTTGCTATCCCCCCCCCCGCCCCATTTTTCCATTAACTCTTGCTGTTTCACTGCAGCCAGAAGGAATGAACAAGGAATTAAATATATCAAAATAGACCTAGCTTGCCCTTCTGGTTCTAATATTCTACTTTTCCAATAATTGTATATTTTTAAAATTCAATCAACATTTTAAACCCCTTTATTTTTCTGCCTGGCATATATATCCGTACACATAAGCTCACAGTACCATGGAATTATCTCCCTGTGAAGCACTTCCCTATTACAATAACAGAATCGTGAATAATGTGGCTGTAAGTAGCTGGTGATACAAAAGGGTCCTTGGCCTGAGTTCAGTACTGATACGTCATCATGATCCTGTTACAACACATACCATATGAGCTTTTCTCTGTAAGGTATCCTCTCTATGTGTCGGGAGTAAGACTCCCAGAATTGTGAGGGATGAGTGTGTATAGAATCACATCTAAAGAACCCTAATTCTGAGCCAAAATCTGCCTTACAGATTTTTATATACATACATACGTACATACATACATACAAACATACATACATACATTGAAGAGAAGATAAAAACTAACAGAGATGAATGCCAAACAAAGAAAACAAGCAAAGAAAAGGATAGATAAGAGAAACAAAAACAGTATGGACAGAATCTCTTGGGAGTGTTAGGCTTCTAGGTTTAGTGACCATCATCAACAGAGCTGATTTCTTGATATGTTTTGCTGACAACTGTGGTTAATCTGTTTTCCATATCAAGGTCACTAAACCCCAAAGTCCCATACTATCCAATAGGCAAAAATTCCTTAGAACATAATTTAATTTGTACTGAAGCCTACATTTTAAACAAGTCAGGATGGTGATTTTAGAAGAATGTTTAGTATACTATATGCTAAAGAACAAGATGGAAAAATATGGACTGTAGTGTGAGAGATTGTAGGGGTTGGGTTGGGTGTTTTGTTGTTGTTGTTTTTGGTAAAGTATGACACAGTTGGCAATGAGATGGATAATCACAAAAAATGTACCGTTTGGATTCAATTTTAAGCCATGTGCTTTTGTCTGTAATATAGTTCATGATGACTTCAAAAGCCATAGAATTTTTCGTAAGCAACTCTCTTTCTGCATTTAATGAGGAGGAACTATTCTACTCTACTGCCATCTATCTACAATGGAAACCTCAGAGATGTTTCTTTTCTGATTGTATGCTCTGATTTCTCACTCCTTATCTCAGGACTGGCATTATTGCTTTCTTTTGGATTTGTTTTTAATTTAATATTTATATTTCATTGATTTCCAGGTTTTTGTTTTTTTAATGAAAGTCAATACATTCTATACTGATAGATCTGTCTTATGACTGTCACCTCCAGCATACATTTACTTGTTTGATTATCACTGCATATTTTCTATATATGTAAGGGGGAAGTTAAAGAAGACTCTGGTGCCGGCACCTAACACTAGATCATCCATCACCAGGATTCACAATGTCTTCCCTTGATGCCTGCTAGGCTCCTTATCCCATTTTATTTGTTTTAAGATTATTTTAAATTTGAAGAAAAGGAAAGCAGAATACTGGAAAGCAAACTGTCCCCTTCAAAAATAGATTCCAAGGATGCTTCTCTGTTTAGCATATCTGAAGAAGCAGTTTTATAAAGTAAGAATGTTAAAGGTTGCAGCCTGCTTAGAAACAGGAGAAAAGGGGAAACAAGAAAAAAGAGGGGGGGAGGAAGTGAGATAGAGGTCAGATAGAATAACGAGTATCCTCAGCATATTGCCCTCAATAATCTGGGTCCTCATTTTACCAAACTCGGAAGGATGGAAGGCTGAGTCAACTTTGAGCTGGTCAGGATCGAACTCCTGGCAGTGAGCAGAGTCAGCCTGCAATACTGCATTCTAATCACTGTGCCACCTTGGCTCAGTACCTATAACATGCTCTCAAAATTCCAATTGTGCCCCAAATTTTGAGGAACACTAAAGTAGCATATTAGAAATGTTGTTGTTGTTGTTAGTTGCGAAGTCGTGTCCGACCCATCGCGACCCCATGGACAACGTTCCTCCAGGCCTTCCTGTCCTCTACCATCTTCTGGAGTCCATTTAAGCTCACGCCTACTGCTTCAGTGACTCCATCCAGCCACCTCATTCTCTGTCGTCCCCTTCTTCTATTGCCCTCAATCTTTCCCAGCATTAGAAATACTTTACTTTATTTAATTTTACTTTATTTTATTATTTATTTCTGACTTCCAGTCATTTGATTTGGGGGGACTGCCTGGACTAGTTCTTGCAGTTTTCTTTTGCAAGATTTTCAGGAAAAAAATTGCTGTTGCCTGCTTCCTAGAGATGAGAGAGACGCAATAACACCAGGTCATCCAGCTGGCTTTGTGCCCAAGGCAGGACTAGAACTCACAGTCTCCCAGTTTCTAGTCTGCGGTGTTTAACCATTTTTACCAACATGCCTCTTAATTGACATCTATTATCTAATATATTAAGTTGTACAAGATAGATATAGTAATTAAAGTCCCCAAGCTAAGAAATGGGAGACTATGAGTTGTAGTCTTGGCTAAGGCACAAAGTCAGCTTTTATGACCTTGGTGCAGCTAATTTCTATCTACCCTAAGAAACAGGCAATAGCAAATGCCTTCTTGCCAAGAAAACTGCAGGGGCTTGTCCGTGCAGTTGCCAGGAATCCAGAATGACTTGAAGATACTTAATATCAAAAACAATAATAACAACAACAACCCAGGAGAATAGAAGGACATCCTTTTTAAGACTTACACGTTTACATAAGAGTAACTCTGTTGATTCAGCAAGTTTGTCCCAAAACATGTTTATTCTAACAGAAAAGCATACTAACTTGCCTAAGAAGATGTAGTCTGTGGTTTGGCATGAACAACCATAATCCTGTATTAGCCAAGCCAGCTTCCCTAGAGAGTTTTTCTTCAGCTTTAAAATGTTTCTGATGTGCACATTTCTCTTTGAATGATTTAAAATGGAAATAAATAGTCTTTAAAAGAGATAGAAATAACAATATTAATACCCCATTTTTAAAGGATGGATAGGTAATAGATAGATAGATAGATAGATAGATAGATAGATAGATAGATAGATAGATAGATAGATAGATAGATAGATAGATAGATAGATAGATAGATAGATGATAGATAGATAGATAGATAGATAGATAGATAGATAGATAGATAGATAGATAGATAGATAGATAGATAGATAGATAGATAGATAGATAGATAGACAGATTAAGATTCTATACCTCTTCATCTTTTGAGTTAGGAAAATACCCATTAACGTATTGAACAATGCCTGGATTTGTTAGCAAACTAGATGACTGCCAATCAATTCACTGAGAATTCCAGCAAGATGTTGATCTTGTGAGCTGATAATTAACTTGCTTAAGATTTTGTTGTCAGCCTATCTTAAATAGGATCTGCCATTCTGAAAGGCCCATTAATTACACTCAAAGAGTAGTCTAAACCCAGGCTGACTAAACACAGTTGCTGTTATCACTTAACATGCTACGCCCAAACAAATAGACCCATTATTGCTTATCTTGCTAAACTAGTATATTATATATATAGCCAACAGAAGTGAGAGCACTACTGGATCTGCATCTGAATTACCAGAATTTGACAACAATTTTAATACAGGTAAATGTATTAATTTCTGAACTGGAGGAGCTGGATAAAGACTGGAAAATCACTATAGCCATTCTCAGCCTTTGAAACCCTAACCCTTGAAACATCTTGGACCGAAATATCATCATCTTTACCTAGCAGGAGTTAACATATCCCAAGGAGAAGGGTAATAAATGATTTATTCTGGATTTCTAACATATTGAGCATTCTTTTTGAGACAGATTATTTAGCACAAAAGACACTGAAACTACTGGCTATTCCCAAGGTGATTGTGAGGCTTAGAATGATGATGAACTGTAAACGTTTGAATTGCAGAAATTGCTGTTTTCTACATATTACAAGAATGGACGTCAAGTTTTAGCATTTTTGAATTCATGAGTAGAGCGACAATACTGCATTAACACTACACGCTTAACAAGATCAATTACAAACCTATTAGCTGCATTTAAGCAAGACCCTAAGCTTGAATGTTAACTTTGGTTTTGTTTCGTTTCATTTTTCACAACCTAGCATATTGTGGGAACCTAAGTATTTAGTTAATCATAATCATAGTTAATGATTCTATGAATTATGCTAACTCAGAAAATGGGAAAATCAATTACCAAAGTACGTGAATATAGCCTATGGTTTTAACTGTTACTTAAGGTAAAAAAACTCCCAACCTTGAAACATTCATACTGAACCTAGAAGAGCTGAAAATTAATGTGGACTATGGGAGACCATTGTGGATATGTCTATAGCAGGGGTGTCAAACTCGCAACGTCACGTGATGTGTCACAACGTATCACGACTTTTTTGCCATTGCCGGCAATGGGGTGGGCGTGGTTTCGCTATGATGCATCCGGTCTGCGGGCCGGCAGTTTGACACCCCTGGTCTATAGGGTCAAAGCCTTTGTCACCAGTGACAAAAGCTGGGTTGCCCTGTTGTGATGCAATCTCTGCCCCTTTCATACATGCATTATCATCACAGCACATATATTGTATATTTCGTCAGTTGCCACACAGATCTTTGCCACTTCTAAGCCATTGTGTTGAGAAAACTAGCTTGTTGTGCTAGCAGTATTCTCTCATATTTCACTTATAAGATCCACGATAGAAGATCAAACAAAGGAAAAAGAAGTCCACCCATCATAGAAATTCATCCTCCAGCAACAGTTATCTGACTATATAGACCAGGGGTAGGCAACCTTGGCTCTTTTATGACTCGTGGACTTCAACTCCCAGAATTCCTGAGCCAGCATGGCTCAGCTTGGAAACCTCTCCCTTTTCCCTCAGCGTGGCTGGCTCAGGAATTCTGGGAGTTGAAGTCCACGAGTCATAAAAGAGCCAAGGTTGCCTACCCCTGATATAGACCCTACTCAGTCAGGGACTTATTTGGCCATTCTTCCTAATCAGCATTTTGTTCTTAAGGGGAAAGTCATTTTCCTCTATGCTTTATGGAGTGGTTGCATGGTGTCCTTATATAGTCCAAGACCCCAAATAGCTCCAAAGAGTGGAACAGTGGTCCAACTTTTTTTTTTTTTTTTTTTAGCTTTACACAATTGTAGTCAAATGTCTGCAACAATATAAGCAAACCTTTTCCTGGATAAAACAAAATGTAAAATCTGTATCTATGATCAAATGAGTGGCTAAGAATATACGTGTCCCAGGATAATGTTGCAGGATCCAATCCGGGCCGGTCACTGGGACCAGAGGTTTAGTCTTCTGAGCTTTCAGACTTGTGCCGGAGCCCCCATCCTCAGGGAACTCCTCTCTGGCAAAGTGGGCCCTTTGGGCTATTCAGTGTGTGAATTCTGAATTCACACTGAATTCTCTCTTCAATTGTATGCAGGTAGTCCTTGATTTACAACAGGTTGCTTAATGATTGTTCAAAGTTACGACAGATTCCCCCCCCCCCCCGCAAAGTACTTATGACTTGATTTCAAAGTTACGATAACCACACACAAACCCCATGATTTCATTTTGGGTGCTTGGCAACTGACTCACCTTTATGGCCATTTTCAGGATCCTACAGTCACATGACCACAATTTTTGACTTTTTTTTTTTTTTGCTGATTTCTGGCAAAAAAATACACATAGGATATAATGGATTTGTTTAATGACAGCAGCATTTGCTTAACAACCAAGGTGTTGCTTAGTGACTGCAGCATTCACTTAATTACTGTTATAAAAAAAATCATAAATTTGGGTCTGGTCATGTGGTGACCAACTTAATGACCACAATGACATATACCATAATTCCAGGCTCAATTATGATTGTAAATTAAGGATTACCTGTAATCATGTAGGGCAAAAACATTGTGTGTGGAGTTTTTTTTTTGTAACAGGTTTTATTAATTTTTTCATTTTTTAGAACAGAGTGCTTAGGAAACAACGTGGAGATGGGGTAATCAATTATCCAAAATCAAAATCATACATATATAGCTCAAGTTAACTCCTTAAAAGATCCCTCTCTATTTCCCTCAATTAATATAACATATTCAAATTAATACATTTCTAAATAAAATTCAATCAATCCATAAAATTTTATCAATAACATTTTACCTATACAAGTCCAAATCCTGTTTTTAAGCTTTACTAAATTCCACTTACCATATACTAATTTAGCCTTAATTAAGCATATTATTTACACTTCGGGTATCCCTAATTTCCCTCATTACATAACATAATAATTATAATGTCTAAAATAAGCATCTTATTTCAACAGTTACCTTCTTACATTTCCAAAGTTTTCATTCCATTACAAAATGGTTATCATACCTAAAATAAACATTATCCCAAAAAATACCTTCTTACCCTATTTCAAACATATATTTTATTTCTTGTCTTAATAGCTCCTCATTTAAAACTTTTTTCATTTCACCATTCCAAACTATAATCTAACCAATAATTTCATCTCAGTTATAAATCTAAATCCTAAACATTAAAAACCTTTTACTTTTCATCTCAGTTAGTGTTAATTTAGTCCATATCTCTAAAAGAACTTTTTTTACCCATCAAGTAAAGATTTAAATCCATTTTTAAATCTAACTCTGGCTTTCTTTTTGTGCCAGGCAGGCTTCCATAAGAGGACCTCTATATCAACAAATCTCAATGTTTTATTAGACATGTTTATCATCATTTCAATCTGGTCGTACTTCTGTTCTCCTTCTTCCGCTATCATCTGAATAGTGTAGTCAATTTTGTCCAGTATTATAGTTGTTAGTTGGTTGTCCAAGTTATCATAGTTCTGATACTCAGTAGATTGTACATAGGATTGAGTAAAATCCTCTATCTAGTGATAGATTCTCTTCTGTTGTTTTTTGACTTGTAAAATAATCAATTGAAGTCTGGAAATCAGTTTGAAATTTTGGGGCAGAGGCTTTTTCATAGTTAAGTTGTGAATAAGATTCCTCCATGTCATCATGTTGTACGTAATGTTGAACACACGCCTCTTTGCTGTTGATCTGTTCCTCAGTTTGTAGTTCTGGGAAATCATCTTTAGTTTTCATCCTGAAGTTCATTTGCTCAGTAAGTTCCAAGATTTTTTCCAATATAAGATTGTAGTCAAGCTGTGGGTAAGATTCCTCCATTTCCATGATGAAATAACCTTTTAGTCTTTTATTGGAGGCTCAAAGCAGTATTTAATAACAATCAGCCCATATCCACCTCCACACAGCTGTTTCAAATTCTTTATCTTTTCCCTTTTATGATAATTTGAAGGTCAAACCCAACCTCAATATCAAAGAGAAAGTACAATTGTAATGTAAACCTTCACCGCAAGATGTCCTCAGTAGACTATAAGATCATTTTCCAGATATCTAAGGTTTTATCCAGTTAAAAGAGTAAAAGCAGTAAAAAAAAAAACAATATTGCCCAGTTTAATAGGTAAATAGAATAATAAAATTCAGTAGAAGAAATTTTTCGGGACCCCAGAGTATCCAAAAAAAATAAAAATAGTCAATAAAAATTAATTTATAGTTTCTATTATCCAAAGCTTGTTTCCCAAGTAAGCAAACGCTGCTCTGTCAAATTGGGGAAATAATTCCAAAGGCTTTTCACAGGGAGATAGTTAGGGTAAAGAGAGGAAAGGAAAGGTCTCACCCGGATCTTCCACGGTGGTTCTTTAACGCTTAGATGTTATTTTGACTTCGGCTGGTGCAGCTAAGTGATGGCCGATCTTTTCCCCGTTGGCCCAAAGGAGCTGCCTCGGACCGCGGAAGGTGCTGCCGCACCCTCTGCAGTCGACGAGAGTCCTCCTCAGCAGTGGTCGCCCCTCCAGGGTGACTTTCGACCCTGTCCAGGGTCTACCGGCGGAGGGAAACCGGCCGGCAAAGAGAGAAAACTCTCCGCACGACCACCAGCGCCGCAAACCGGAACCGGAAGCCACTGTGTGTGGACTTTTTGTTCCATGCATCTGGAGAGAGTCCAAATTGTCTGTTGAGATAAAGGGAGCAGTAACAGTATTCCAGTATTCCAGAATAGCCTACCTAGATCAATGTCAACTGTCTTCTAACATTTTCAAACTTTTGGAAGCGGGGGTTCACTCTATCCTGGTTTTCTCTCTGTATATTGGAGTAAAAAAGTCTGCACATTTTTTGTGCCAATTATTGTGCTCTAGAATTCTTAAAAATTATGGAAGCCATCCATTTTCAAAATGGTACAGGTGCTGCTGTAGCCAGAGCACAAAAGAATTATACTGAGGGGACTATGATCTGATTTTATTCAAGGGGACATTTATTTTAACAGGAGGAGTAATTCATTACTCTTATGGTCTTTTTAATCTTTTTCTAACCCTCTTGTATTTCCAGGCCATCTGTTTTCAACTTTTTTCTCATCATTTAACCCAGGGGTGTCAAACTCAATTTCATTGAGGGCCGCATCAGCATTGCGGTTGTCCTTGGGGGGCCGGGTGGGTGTGGCCAGGGTGGGTGCAGCCTACTGGGTGGGCGTGGATGGAGTGGGTGTGGCCTACTGGGTGGGCATGGCCAGCTCTACATTGTTCACATCAAGGGTGCCTGTGGGGGGCCTGGGCAGGAGTGGGACAGATCTGAGGGTCTCTGGCAGAAGGGGGTGGGACCAGGGCAAGCGCCAAGGCATGGTCCACTGGAGGAGCCTACTGAAACCCCTCCCCCGGAGCCCATCAAGCCAGATATGTGAAGTAGGCGAGGGCCATTTGCTGGCCACTTCCAGGCGATGGTGCATTTCTTCATTCCTCACAAAGGGTGACACCTCCCCAGCACGCACCCAGGAGGCAGGGCCAACGTGGCAGGGGCCGGTTCCTTGCTGCTTCCAGATGGCCTTGTGGAGCTAAGACTGAATGCCTTTCCGCATAGATGGCCACCACAAAATTGTACATTGGCTCCCGGCCGGCCTGGACCAGGGCCAAGGCAGCGGGGGCCATTCCCTCACTGTTTCCAGGATGGCTTCGCAGGCCACATGAAACCACGTCACGGGCCGCATCCGGCCCCCAGGCCTTGTGTTTGACATGTCTGATTTAACCAGTAGAAGATTAGGAGGAAGTGATGAGGTTATATGTGGCCCACATGGAACAATGCTGGGACTCCTTTGTTAGGTCCAGATTCACAATTTGAGAAATTGTGTTATAGACATGCATAGAGATTTTGGAATGCAATTTCCCCCAAATCATAGATATGTTTTAAATTGAGAGCTGAATTATTATGAGAAGTGAAATGTAGCAACCATCTTATATATGCTTTAGTTCAGTAAAATGCATATTCAATCAAGTTAAATTCTCTCCCCTTCTTTATCTGGATCCATCACTTTTCTTTTATACAATTTCTGGAACAGACCTAGAAATAACTACAATAGAGGAACATGATATAAATAAATTGTATTTTCAAAAAACCACTTTTTCTTTTTTCCTGGACCTTTCTGGTTGTGGCTCTCCTTCACTGTTTTATTTATATCACTTCTAAGAATTTATATTCCATATTCCATTTCTATTCCATATTTCCATTTTTGTTTAACCAGCTCCAAACCAACCAAATTCTGTATGATATTAAAAACATGTTTTTGTTTCTAAGTACAGAGTTTAAAAAATTAATGGTCAGTGGAATTCTGCCAACACTTCCAGAGATACATTACAAAGGACTGTATTCTAGACAATAAGGGGGTCTGATCCTTGCTGAAGTCCCAGCAGAGAAAAGCAAATTGTTGTTTCATTTACACAGAAATGCTTTCAAAGGGAGCAAAAAATTAATTACAGAGGCAAGGCAAAGAGTTGAATTCTACACACAAAAATACACACACATTTTCTTTTCTAAAAATAGAAGTATGGCAGAGCTTCAACAGCACAGATAATCTAACTCTAACCCTAAGTCAGTAATAGTTTATCCACTATTACAATTAAAATGAAAGTTTGGTTTCATTGGTACATTGTACATTTGTACATTGGTACAAATTTCTTAATTTCTAACTAGAGAGAAAGTGTGGAAGTTGTTCCATTTGTTTATATCCATAGCAATCCTCTCTTTTCTTCTCCACCTTCACTTCCATCTCCATCTAACACAGGGGTCTTCAAACTTGGCCCTTTTATGACTTGTGGACTTCAACTCCCAGAATTCCTCAGCCAGCATGCCTGGCTGAGGAATTCTGGGAGTTGAAGTCCACAAGTCATAAAAGGGCCAAGTTTGAAGACCCCTGATCTAACAGTATAGTGTAAGAGAGCATAGACTAAAGGAGGACTTGGGAACTAGAGCTAGGTTTGCTTTAAAAATGATTTGGAAGAAATGTAGTACTCTAATTGTGACAACACTGAAAGGAGCAGGGCTAAAAATTTTGGCCTATATTCTCCATCCCATCATTGGGAAATGGGGTAGTTAAGAAATACCTGGAATTCAACTGGGTTGAGACCAGGTTGAATCTCTCTTCATACCGACAGACATACTGAGCACAAGGTGTACTTTGTACAAGGATATGGCCAAGTGTGTCTCCCACAACCCAATTTGCAAACATTCAAGATTCTCCCATTGAAATTTCATGACAAAATGGCTAAATTCAACTTTAACCACCACACTTTATCAGCTAGTAGCATTGATTACTGTTAATCATAGGTCAATGGAGCATCTTGCCATTGGAATGTCATCTTCTATGACAATTTTAATGACCTAGTTTCTGCAGATGAAAAACCAGCTGGGACTGTTTCTTGCACTCCATTGTTTATATGAGATTATAAGACTGCATTAACTGAGGGATAGAATCAAGATCACATGAAGTGTTAGTACCCCTTTATAATGCCTTGGTAAGACCACACTTGGAATACTATATTCAGTTTTGATTGCCAGTTTCAGCTGGTTCTTCAACTGCAAAAACCAGGTCATTAAAATTGCCATACAAAATAACATTCCAATGGCAAGAAGATCCATTGATCTATGATCAACAATGATCAATGCTACTAGCCGATGAAGTGTGGTGGTTAAAGTTGAATTAGGATGCCCAGGTTCAAGATTCCCCTTAACCCAGACATGTCAAACACAAGGTCCGGGGGCCGGATGCGGCCCGTGAAGTGGTTTCATGTGGCCCGCGAAGCCATCCTGGAAACAGTGAGGGAATGGCCCCCACTGCCTTGGCCCTGGCCCAGGCCGGCCGGAAGCCAATGTACAATTTTGTGGTGGCCATCTATGCTGAAACGCATTCAGTCTTAGCTCCACAAGGCCGTCTGGAAACAGCGAGGAACCAGCCCCTGCCGCATCGGCCCCGCCCCCTGGGTGCATGCTGGGGAGGCTCCTCCAGTGGACCATGCCTTGGCACTTGCCCTGGTCCCACCCCCTTCTGCCAGAGACCCTCAGATCTGTCCCACTCCTGCCCAGGCCCCCTTGACACGAATGATGTAGAGCTGGCCATGCCCACCCAGTAGGCCACACCCACTCCATCCACGCCCACCCAGTAGGCCACACCCACCCTGGCCACACCCATCCGCCCCCCCCGAGGGCAACCGCAATGCTGATGCGGCCCTCAATGAAATTGAGTTTGACACCCCTGCCTTAACCAGAGCTAGTCACTTTCTCTCAATCCAACCCTACCTCATAGAATTCTTGTAGCTGAAGGATGAAATGATGAAATATCCTGCCTTTTTTCTTGAGTCAAATGCAGTAATAAATCAATATAATGTTTATATGTTTTTTTTAAAAAAGAAATGTTCTGTGTAAAGCCCGCATCCAAAATAACCCTCTCCTTAATATACTCCTGCATCCCTTACAATTTAATTCCACTATTTTATGCTCTGAAATTCTACAAAATATCAGGCCCAAACAACTTCTTATATAAAAGTTACGATTATTCCTTCATGCCTAGGCAATGCTGTTTTTCCCCTAAGAGTGAGTCAAACTGAATTCTGCTCTGTTTAAAAAAAAAACATACTTGGTTTATTACCTCATTTATGTGTTGTTGTTGTTTTTAACACTTCTTTCTAATGTCAGAAAACACAGCCAGTGCTTTGCTGTTCTCTTGGGAATTCACCCGTTTTCTCTGCACAATTCTTGTGTGAGACCAGGAGGAAAACAGAGACAGGCTTCCTGAGTTTTTAAGATATTCGGTAACAACTCTCATTGTTGATCACTGTATGGTATTGTTTCTGGGGGATTTTTTTTTAATGAAACAGGATACATTTTAGGAAATGTTGGTATGTTCAATTAGTTGCTCATCTAATTCATTTTTCAAGTTTTCCAGTTTCAGTGATCCATTTTATTATTTCTTCTGCACAGCTGTTATGAACAGATGCACACACTGGGTATGTTGCAGAGGATTCTGGAAAATACTCAAAATGAGCATTAGCATTGCTTTCCTTTTGTTGTGAAGGAATCCTAGAACATGCCAATATCCCAACAAGGTTGTATGATTGGTCAAACTAGTTGCCAATGAACTCTTTAGATTCTCCCAATGACAATACAGGCAAATCTATTGGCAAGATGTTTTCTTAAAATTCTGCTAGCAAGAAATGATCGATAATTTGGAGTTGGTTTTATTTATTTCTTTCTTTCAGTTTTGGGGGGAGAGTAGTTTTCTATTTTTAATAAAATGTATATATCTCAATTCATTATGAATCCTATTGCAAAAAAATGCTTCAGTGTGCCGGAATAAAAATGAAAGTTATTTCATTTTCTTTAAAATATCGTGTTTGCTTTCAATGGTCTTCCTTTGCACAAATGCTTTATAATATATAGCAGATGCATGCTTCTTCAATTACAAATGCAAAAATATTATTTTCTTCTATCTGGTTTCCTGCCTGGGCATTTTTTAAATATATGAACTTTCAATTTCCAAAATACTTCAATTAGCAGAGCCACTAGGAAGCTGAAGATTGCTTAGATTGGAGAAGGCTGGCATGTTTGTTTTTCTTATTCTTGTTTGAAAGTAGATGCTTAATTCTGATTAATGATTATTATAGATCTCTTTTTGATAGGGCTATGTACGACAGATATTGGTGTTGATAAATGGATACTGCATTTGAAGGGGTGATGTCATATCTTCCTAAACAACTGTGCAGAAAGAGGTCAGAAAACATGATTCTGCCTGGCAACAGGGAACCATTATATTAATTGTGTGCAATGGTGTTGGACCGAAAGACTCAGTAACTACAATATTTTATTAATATTTTGTAATAAGCATGTAAGACTCCATCACTACGTGCAGGCTTAAGAGTGAGGACTACATAGGTTAAAATCTGAGAGGGTTTTTTTTTTGGGTCTGCAATGTGGAGATTGATTATTTTACAACTCACAAAGTTTAAGAAATAAATCTATTGCTCTGCATTTTACAAATATGTTGCTTTCTGCTCATTAAAATAAATTAAACTCATTTCAGAATAAATTGTGTTACCTTAAGTCCCCTTTTTATCAGCAGACACAGCTTTACTTGTTACTAGACTTCAAGATCTTTCACATTTGCAACGTTTTCTTGCAATGGGTTGAAAAAAAACACATTTTAGCAGATATGAAATTGTTTTTGATATTAAAAATACACTACGAACCAAAAGTACCTGAAATGAAATAATAATCCAGATATACTCGTGCAAGTACATCCACAAAGAGGTCATGGGGAAAGAAATATCAGTTGCTGGGGAATTCAGGCAGTTCAAATGAGTATAAAGATTTATTGCAAGCTTAAGCTCTCTACGAGAATTTGAACTACTAGTGGTCAAGCGAAATGAGCTGGAATTAAGAAAGGAATTCAAGGTGGGCTGGACTTAAATCTATTCTGGGATTCAGGTTCTTTCCTTCTCATTTATATAGTAAACAATGATTGTTAGCACTTTTTAAACAAGAATTCAACAAATAAAACTATTCCCATTTCTCTAACTGACCTGATTTACCAAGGAAGCATTAAGGTCATATCCTGATTTGACCAGGTAGCTTTCCCGATATACAAAGTTCAAAACAACTTGGGGCAGGATATTTTAAGGGCCCACATATATGTATCTATGTTAATAAATATCTGAATCTATTATTTGTGTTGCATTTGCCTAATTCCTGGTAGACAGTCTTTATCGCCATGTTGCCTAAAGCTCTGAAGAGACTTGCTAGTAGAGAACTGCTATAATTGGGGCTATTGTATACTGTGTGTATGTGTGAGTGTGTGCTTCTATGTGTATATAGGTATACTGTATATCATTTGAAGTGTCCATAAGCTATCTAGAAAGCCTTTGTAGGAAAACAAAGAAAATTCTATCTCAATTCTTTGCAGAAAAGTGGGACAGAAATATAACAGCCTGGGTAACAATCCTGGTATGTTTTGCAACTTCACAACCTAAATATTTATTGCTGTAATATATTATGAGATGCAGTTTTGGAAGTCTGGAAACTTCAGTAATTACAGAATATACTGACTTACCCTGGACATTACAAGTATATTATGCCAATATTTTATCTTCTTCATTATAAACAATCATACGTTTTTGTATCCCAATTCTGAATCAATTTTTAAGTAAAATTTCCAAATAGCTTCATGGCTTATCGGTATAAGAATGGTGCTCCATTTCCCAAGTATCCTTCACAAGCCTTTTTAATCCTTTTACCAAAGGTGCTTTTTCAAGAGGCAACTAGATTTCCTTTCTTTTTCCTTGAAGACATTTAATTTTTCATTCAAGAAGCTTCTTTAGTTCAGTCAGAACGGAAGAAGCTTCTTGGATGAGAAGCAAAATGTCTTCAAGGAAAAACAAAGAAAATCTAATTGCCTCTTGAAAAAGCACCTTTTTGGGATAACCGTGATCTGGATGACTGAGAATCTCCATAGACATTCATCCTTTTACATTTTTACACAGGTCCATGTTTTATTTAATAAGGAATAATATTCATAACAACCCAGCAAATGATTTTAACACATCGTAGTTGCCTTGAATTAAACTAATGATTTTATTGAAATAGAATACAGTAGATGCATCTTTGTATATTTTACTGGATGTTCACTGATGTTGAAAGAAACTGAAAAAAATGAAATCAGAAATAAAGAGTTTGCTGCTTCAGCTTGACACATGTCTTTATTGAAATGAAAACAGATTTAAGAAGCCATTTCATAGAGATGGAGAAATAATGGAAAGATAATTATATTCACCTCCAGGATTTATCAGCCAAAGACACGGTACAACTCAGCAAATGCTGTCCTTGTCCAAGGACTATATTGTTAGCCACATCCTTCAATTCAAAACTTAATCCTGAATTATAGAGAGAGGATCAGAAGAAACAAAATAAGGGTAGTGTATTGATATGTCTACCGGTTTGGGATGGATTAGATAAAATTCTTGACATGGGGAGAGTATATTGAACATTTGAAAGGAAAATTGGATAGAAATACCATGAATAACAATAACCCCAAGTCTATTACATAGCCCTTCCTGTCTATGATGCTTCTATCATCATGAATATTTCAACCTGAATAACTTAGCATCTTAATACATCTAAATCACATTTACATTTCTAACAAGATTGGAGTTGCTGTTGATAGGTTCTGTGCCTGAACTTTCCACAGATGAGTCACCCAAAGAGTTTAATTTTAATTAAATTTAAAACCAGCCCTCTGACTTCAGCAGACTGGAGAAAGCATGTCTTTGTTGAGCCCCATAAAGTCAGGCCACATAGAACAAGCAATTGTGGGAAACTTGTTTATTTTGACCTCACAATTCCTGGATTCTAATAGTAGTATTTGGTTATAAGAAAGATGTCTTTGAGCTGAAATAAGTGCCTAGGACAAGGGCTTGCCTGTAACCAGACCAATATCCTCTCCTTGAATATAGCAGGCTATAAATGTAATTGCAGAGACTCAGATTTTCTTTTCTTTCTGAATTGGTTTGACATTGTTTGTACTGAAAGAAACTTAAAATTGTGATCCTGTTGAACTGATGAGGGCCAGAGCAATAAATCTGAGTTCTGATGCTTAATTTCATCTTCAGTGAACTATTCAGAGAAAGATAAAATACACACACAATGCATTTCCTTAGGAAAAAGTAAATGTGTTTAATGTGCTTGAGAAGAAAAGTGTTTCAGAGATCAGTATTGTTGGAGAATAACTCCCATGGATAAAGAGACTGGAAGTCTATTACAACTTATGGAATGATTAATGTTCCTTAAAATGGTCAAAGTCACTGCTCTCAACAATTGAGCCCAACATTTCTGTTGCAAAGTGAGAAAATTGTTAAGTGAGTTTTGCCCCATTTCATGACCTTTCTTGCCACAGTTCTTAAGTGAATCACTGCAGTTGATAAGTTAGTAATGGGTTGTTAAATGAAACTGGCTTCTCCATTGACTTTGCTCGTCAAAAGGTGGCAAAAGGTGATCACATGACATTGGGACACAGCAATGGTCGTAAGTATGAACTAGTTGCCAAGCATCTGAATTTTGATCACATGATCATGGGGATGCTACAAAGGTGGGAACTGTGAAAAATAATCATAAGTCACTTTTTCCAGTGCCATTGTGACTTTGAACGGTCACTAAATGAACTGTTGTAAGTCAAGGACTACCTGTAGTTAAGTTTTTCCATTATGGGTCTTTCAGTTACTTCTTTCCTAAAACTTGATATTCTGATAAATCTAAACTGGCTTCTGTGACCTCATGTTCATGGAGATAGCTTGGAAGACTATAGACAATAGCACTATCTGTTGAGTCCTACCTTGAGACTATTAAATATGTTTTTATATTTGTCACCCTTCTGCAACCAGTTTCTTTCCAGCTGGATCACAAATCTAAGTTTCTACTCAGTGTAACTAGGTCAGCTGGGGCTTATGGGCACTTAAGTCCAAAATATATGAAAGGTGATATTTTGGGGAAAACACTTAACCATAATTATGCAAACACAATGGAATTGTATAGTACTCTAGTTGGAACAGTTTTGTTACTGGATTAAGAGATAATAATGAATGATTGCAATGTTACTACAAAACAGCATTTTACACCACCATTGACTGTAATAACAAAAGAACTCAAGGCCTCTATAGTCAACAAATCATTATGACAGCTATTGTTTTATTCTCCATAAACCTGTTAACCTACATAAAATAGTTTCTAATGTTGAAATTCTAGGAGTAATAGTCCCAATATATGTTTTGATTTTAGTAAAATATGCTTACCCCAGCCATAAAAATGTTAATAAAATATTTAGCCCCATAGATGAAATGTCTGCCATTAGATGAAAATTTATCATGTGGCAAAGTGACAGTGTTATTCAGTTATGTAGCTGCTCTATAAAACATAGCATTATAGTTATATGTGCACATCCATAAATGTCTGTCTGTATATATGAAGGTATATTTTGCAACTTTTTACAGTATCCACTCAAAAGACTCTAGATGACGCATTCTAGAACATAACATCAAAACATTTTTTAAAAAATAATATAATAATAAATAAAGTTGGAAGGGACCTTGGAGGTCATCTAGTCCAACCCCATGCTCAGGCAGGAAACCCTATACCATTTCAGACAAATGGCTGTCCAGTCTCTTCTTATAGTAATCATTATAATAATAATAACCATTTAATAGCCATAATAAAAATGAAACCAAAAATAATTAAATAACTAAAAATATTCTTCCAAAGGATATTGAACTGTTCAGAACAGTTGATTTTTAGTTCCTATCAGGCATAGGTTAACTCACAGACAGAGCCAGAAAATCACCAAAAAGGGGAAAAGAATAGGAAGAAAATGAAGAAGGGAGAAAAAAAACACACACACCAAATTATGAGGTTGTAATACAGAGCCTCAAGCCCTAAAGCTAGCTGGAAAATGCTTATCTGGGACATATTGAATACATTTGTCACATTGCAATAATTGTTTTGCTTTGCTTGCTTTTAGGCTGCCAAGTATAAAAGGTTAAATTTAATAATGCCTACATGTGGAGAATGTCTAGAAAACATGTACTGGAAAAGTAGGCTTTGAAATCATTTTCCTGTTTGAAAAAAAATAAACCACTACTGAAATATTGTGGCAAATTATCAGCTTGTGGAAAAGAATTTAAAGTGGAGCTGGTTGTCCAAGTCAGCTTTGCAGTTAGGCAGTATAGCCCTGTTTTGATGGATGATTGCTGAGATATATTTTCAAGGAGAAACTTGACAGGTTTGTCTAGAAATGTTTGTCTCTAGACCAGTGATGGCGAACCTTTAAGAGACTGAGTGCCCAAACTGCAACCCAAAACTCACTTATGCATCGTCAAGTGCCGGGTGGGTGTGGCCCATTGGCTGGGTGTGGCCAATTGGGTGGGCGTGGCTGCAGTGGTAACGGCAGACTGGGTGGGACTAAAAAGTTCAATCAATCAATTCCAACTTTGCAAGATCTTTTTTTTGCCTGCGAGAAGTTGAAATTGACTGATTGAACCTTTTTTTTTTTTTGCACATGGCGGCGGAGGCCTAAAGCGAAAAGGTTTTATAAAACCCAGCTGAAGGCCTAGGACTGGGGCAATGGCACGCGTGCCCACAGAGAGGGCTCTGAGTGCCGCCTCTGGCACCCGTGCCATAGGTTCGCCACCACTGCTCTAGACGTTCTCTTCTGACTCCAGTTTAAGACTTGCCTTTGTACCTTTATATTCAAGACTCAGCAGGCCAGTTTGACTATGCTTTTTGCCCTCAAAAGCTTCTCTGTTTACATTTATTTTAAATTATTTATTTATTTTATTTGCCTTTTTATGGATTGCAATCTATCTGAAGATCCTCTTCCTGAGAGATCTGTTAAACAAGGAATAAATGTAGACAAATGTAATATTCATTGTTAACAAGAGTATTACATTATCCATAAAGCAAGATGAAATTCAAAGAGAAATAAGTTAATTTAAAGAGATATAAGGAGCATTGGTGGCGCAGTGGTTAGAATGCAGTACAAGTAACCCTCACCTTATGAGCACAATTGAGCCCAAAATTTATGTTGCTAAGTTAGAAATTTGTTAAGGGAGTTTTGCCCCATTTTACGACTTTTATTGCCACTTTTGTTAAGTGAATCACTGCAGTTGTTAAATTAGTAATCTGGATGTTAAGTGAATCTGGTTTCCCCATTGACTTTGCTTCTCAGAAAATTGCAAAAGGACCCTGGAACACTGCAACTGTCATAAATGTAAGTCAGTTGTCAAGCATCCGAATGTAAATCACGTGAGCATGGGGATGTTACAATAAGTCTGACCAATGGTCATAAGTCACTTTTTGCTGTTGCAACTTCGAACGGTCACTAAGTGAACTGTTGTAAGTTGAGGACTATCTGAATTGCAGGATAATTCTGCCCATAGTCTGGAGTTCGATGCTGACAGGCTTGAGAGTTGACTCAGCCTTCCATCCTTTTGAGGTCAGTAAAATGAGGAGGACCCAGATTGTTGGGGGCAATATGCTAACATTTGTAAACTGCTCAGAGAGTTCTTTAAAGCAGTATGCAGCAGTGTATAAGTCTAAGTGCTATTACTATATGAAAGGAAAATTACTGTTCCCTATATTCCTCTGTGCCTTTTGAATAACTCTTCCTAAGAAGAATTTCCAAAATGGGAAAGTGGAGCATGGAAAATGAGCAGAGACAAAGGAGGAGTTGGAAAAGTTTCAACCCCTTTTGAGAATTTTCTCACTGAACCTTTCCCACAAATCTTCTCCAGGCATTTTCATGAACACTGAGGGCCAAACTGGCTAAAGAATGGAGCTCTATATATCATACCTGCTTTTATGAATAATGGATAACTTTCCTCTGAGTGTGCATTTTTGAATCTATTTTTGTTCATCTGCAAGGATCACCAACGCTATACTTAGTAATATCATTGTGACCAATATTTAGAAACACACACATTATAATAACTGAGGTGAGATTTGGTCAAATAAACTTTTTTCAACTCATGGGAGAAACAACAATAACAAAGGAATTGTAACAATATGTCAGTTTGCTGCCAAATTTTGGCACTTGGGAGAATCTAGAGATCATGAAGGCTGGTGTTGCATACACAAGCCCAAAGTGCAGCCTGCAATCGCCCATCTCTGCTCTAAGAATCTACCGAACCTCATTACAAAACCTAAAGGCATACTATCCTAAGTGTCAGATTAGGAATGAAACATTAGGACAAACTTAAAAGAAATTGAAGATAAGAATGAAGCATTAGGACAAGCTTAAAGAAATCCAGGGACTCCGAATGCATCACATTTATTGAAGAAAATAAGCCGTGCTCCAATTTTTCATCCACTGCTGGAATTCAAAAGCAAGCCTTATATCTAGGAACAATATTCAAACACTTTATTTCATTTTCTTTTCCTCTCTACATAATGGACTGCTTGGGTAGGCTGTTTTAATCAGTCCCTCCTGTTTACAGCAGTCATATTTGCAATCTTGTTATTTTTCATTGAGTGTGAGAGCTACACTCTCACATTCACATTTCCTTGAATATATATCCGTTGCTTACATTTTAAGGCTCAAACCTTTCTCTTTTCTGCTTTTCCTCTATCATATCACAAGATAGATTGCTTTCTTTTCCCTTATAACTGACTATCGCAAGTCGTCGTGAATGTTGGCATTGTATTTCATTAACAGGGTCTCAGAATAAGGAAGGGGCTATCAAAACTGTGAAAAAAAAGAAGAAGGAGGTTAAACAGATCCTTTAACTGTATTCACTACAAAGAACACAGATTTCCTTTACTTTAATCATGGTAAAAGAGGGGGGGGGAAGAAACCAAATCTGAAATTGAGCTGTATATGTACAGCTTGGCTTAATGTCTGTGGAGATCGTCCGTCATCCAGGTCATGGTTGTCTCAAATGTGCTTTTTCAAGGAGGTAACTGGACTTTCTTGTTTTTCTTTGAAGACGTTTTGCTTCTCATCCAAGAAGCTTCTTCAGCTCTGATTGGATGGTGGGAAATGGAAGGATTTATATTCCTTGCAGACAGCTGGTCATTTGCATTCTTTCAGAGAGTCATTGAGGCCACTTGGAAGTTTATCTGTGTTCTCAGGGTCTTCAAAAAACCCAAGAAAGTCCACTTGCCTTCTGAAAAAACACCTTTGGGACAACTATGACCTGGATGACTGAGAATCTCCATAGACATTTAGCCATGCATTTTGGGATGAACACCCTTTGAATAGTGAGGGAGTATGAACGGATTTCCAGAAAAAATTGCAGACTACAGGAACCATTTGCACTTCAGTTTGAGATGCAGACAACACAGACTCATCCCCAATAGACTGTGCCTGTCTTCAGCAGTGAAGGGACACAGCCAGGGCAGAAAACATCCTGCAGGCAAGAAGGCTCCACACCCATTTGCACTACTCAGTTGATCCCGAGGACACAAATATACCTCCAAGTGGCCTCAATGACTCTCTAAAAGAATACAAATGACCAGCTGTCTGCAAGGAGTATAAATCCTTCCATTCCCCACCATCCAGTCAGAACTGAAGAAACTTCTTGGATGAGAAGCAAAATGTCTTCAAAGAGAAACAAGAAAGTACACTTGCCTCCTGAAAAAGCACCTTGGGGACAGCTAGGCTTATGACCACAGCTGGTACCAGAATTTCAATTACTAAGCAAGATGGTTGGTAAGTGAGTCATGCTCAATTTTATAACCTTTTTGCTATGGTGTTAAGCAAATCACTACTATTGCCATGTGCCTGAATTTTGATCACATGACTATGAGGATGCTGCAGCAGCTGTAAGTCTTAAATCACTTTTCCCAGTGCCACTGTAATTTTGAGTAGTTGTTAACCAGATGGCTGTAAGTCAAGGACTACCTGTATGAATAAACGATGGTGGTTGCTGAACAATCTCAGCAACCCACACAACTGACTATGCTGCTAGGAACTGTAGTTCTAAAGAAACCTGGAGACCAAGAGATTTCCTTCTCTTGCTCAAATTCTTCAATTATATAGTAGCACAAAAGTCAGATATTCAGTTGAATGTCACAACTAGAATAACAGAGTTGGAAGGACCTAGTTCAACCCCCTGCTCAAGCAGGAGATCCTATATTAATCAGGACAAATGGCTCTCCAATCTCTTCTTAAAAACTTTCAGTGATGTAACACCACAACTTCTGGAGGCAAACCATTCCACCGATCGTTCTCGCTGACAGGAAATTTCTCCTTTTCTCCTTGATAAGTTTCCATCTGTTAATTCTTGTCCTGCCTATAGGTAGTTTGGAGAATAGGTTGACCCCCTCTATTCTGGGACAGCCTCTCAAATATTGGAAAACTGTTACCATGTCACCCCTAATCCTCCTCTTTGTTAGACTAGACAGATCCAGTTCATCATATGTTCTCATCTCCCGCCCTCTATTCATCTATGTTGCTGTTTTCTGCACTCTTACCAGAGTTTCAATGAACAGTATTAGCAATTTCACATGATCTTGATACTATTTCTCTGTTGATGCAGCCTAGAGCTGCATTGACTTTTTTGACAGCTGCAGTACACTGCTGTTCATACTTAATTGGTTGTCCACTAGATCCCTCTCACAATTACTGCTGTTGAGCCTAGGTACCACCTATTCCATACCTGTGCATTTGGTTTTTCTTGCCTTACTTTCCTTGCCACTGAATTGCATTTTGTTGAATAGGGCCCATTGTTCAAATTTGTCTAGATCCTTCTGGAACTTAAGCCTGTCTTTTAAAGTGTTGTCTATTCCTCCTAGCTTGGTATCATCTGCAAATTTGATGAGTTCTCCTTCTATCTCCTCATCTAAATCATTTATGAAGATGTTGCAGAGTATTGGGCCTAAGACAGAACTTTGGAGTATCCCACTGTATACTTCTCTCCATGTAGATGAAATTTCATTGAGTGCAGTTTGTTGGCTAGTTATCAATCCAACTGATGGTGATGCTATCTATCTCACATTTTTTAATTTACCAAGAAGTAGGTTGCGGTCTACTTTGTCAAATGCCTTACTGAAGTCCAAGTAGAATATGTCTAGAGAATTTCACTATGTCCACTAATTTAATATCAAAGAATGCAGTAAGATTTGTTTGGCATGATCTGTTTTTTACATGTTGGCTTCTAGTAATAGTTTTGCTTGCTTCTAGGTGTTCACAGATCCATTATTTGATGGTCTTTTCTAGGATCTTCTTAGGTATTGATGTCAGATTGATTGATATGTAGTTTTCTGGATCCATTTTTTTCCTTTTTTTTTTTTTTTGAAGATGGGAATCACAGTAGCTTTTTCCAGTCCTCAGATAGTTCCACAGTGCTCCAACTACAGTAGTTCAGGGGTTGCAAGATCACATATGCCAGCTCCTTCAAATCTCTAGGATGTAACCCATCTAATTCAAGTGATCTGAACTCATTTAGACTGGATAATTATTGTCATACCATTTTCTTGCCTATTTTGACTTGTATTCCTAATCTGTCTTTTACAGTACTGCTTTTGATAGGTAGAATTATTTTTTTTCTTTTGTGTAAAGATAAATGAAAAGAATGAATGAAGCAGTTCCTCTTTTTCCCTGCTAAAAGTCTGACCTTTCAGTTTTTTGCTTTACATGAATTCTATTTTTCATCCTGTTCCAAGGCAGTCCAGTTTTGTCTGGTCCATCTCAACCTTCAGTTTGAGTTAACTGGATTGGAAAACATTCAGACCTATAATACAGTTGAATATGACTGTTTTGGCAGTGATGATGGATTGTTATAAAATCATGAGACATTTCTACTGGATCATACTGTATAATATAAATGTTCTCTTCTCTTGCAATTGGATTCTAATTCTGCTGACTGTTGACTGCCAGCAGTTTGGCAGTTTGATCCTGACTGGCTCAAGGTTGACTCAGCCTTCCATCCTTCCGAGGTTGGTAAAATGAGGACCCACATCATTGGAGGCAATATTCTGACACTGTAAACCACTTAGAGAGGGCTGCAAACCACTATGAAGTGGTATATAAGTCTAAGTGCTATTGCTATTACTACTGCAAAGACTGCTCTTCGATCAGAAGTACTACATGTAATTTCTGCTGGGAAAATCCAGCATTTTAGAAAATTGAACAATTCTACAAATGCAAGATGTTTCTTGTAATGATGTGCCTAAATAGTATTTGTATCATTTAGATATGCCAAATTTCCAGACTTTGTTTTCATTTACTAAATGATAAATCTTTCAGGACTGGATTTCATTTATCAAGAAATAAAATTCATTGTAATTTATTTTCACAGAAACGGTCACAGTGATTTGCATTGAAAGAATAATTAGTCTCTTAGTGCCAGCTGCAGTGATTCCAGTTCCAGTGGCAATAATTTTTATGTAATCTGATTCCCTTGCCTTTTAGAATGGCCGTTTTATTTTTTATTTTTTTGCCTTAAGTTAGTGATGCTTGGTTCTCTTTTGTCATATGGTTTAAAATTCTGTTCTGCATTCTAGCTTGAATACGTCAGCCTTCATTCTTTGCTTGGTAGCAAATCATCCAGCTGGGTATATGCTGCAGAAATCCCGAGCAATTTGAATGCAAATTAAATCAATAACAATTTCTTGGAAGGGTTTTGCCCTTGGAGAGACAGCACATTATCTGTTCAGATAAAGCTGTTCAGAAATGCTTTAAGTGGAACAGCATCTTTCACTATGAAAAAAAAAAAAACTTCTTGTAATGCTTGATCCTAAACTGACCAGGGTTCTTAATGCCCAGTTGCCCCTCAAGTGGGCAAGATGGGGTGATATTGTGGATTATGTTTTAGAGGGCAAAGAGAAACTGGGTGGGTGATTTTTCTGAATTTCTCAAAGGAAGGAGAATTCTTTTTTTATTTAGTTTTATTCATTTATAACATAAAATATGAAAATACCAAAGCAAATAGCTGGGGACAACAGTAGAAAAAGGGGAAACAAAAAAGGTGTGAAGAAAGGGAGGGGAAGAAACAAAAGACATTGACTTCCGACTCTCTCTGTTGCAGTAAAATCAGACATTAAAATCAAATCTCAACTTTTTACATTTCTATAGTAGTATGCACTAGCCCATGGCTGGCTCAGGAATTCTGGGAGTTGAAGTCCACGAGTCATAAAAGAGCCAAGGTTGCCTACCCCTGCACTAGCCATTTCTGTATCGGCAGATCAGTCTAATTGGTAAAACCCAAAATCGTGATATCATTTTTTTCCACCTCAAACACAAAGTCCAGAAGCGGTTTCCAAGTAGAAACAAAAGTACTTATGTTCTTTACTTTTATCAACACAGTCAATTTGGCCATCTCTGCTAATTCCGTCAGCTTTTGTAACCATTCGTCCATGGTAGGAATTGAGGCATCCTTCCACTTTTGTGCATAGAGCAATCTTGCTGCCATCACCATATATAAAATCAGAGTTCCATTTTTTTCCCCAGATCTCTTTCCATTAGACCCAGAAGGAAAGTTTCTGGTTTAATCTTTATGTTCACTTTAAGAATTTTCTCCATTAATATACGAATCCTACTCCAATATTTCTTTGCCTTATCACATGTCCACCATAAATGATAAAAAGTCCCTTCTTTACATTTACATTTCCAACATTCATTTGAAATACCTTTATACATTCTTGATAACTTATCTGGTGTTAAATACCAGCGATACATCATTTTGTAAAAATTTTCTTTTAGGTTATAATTTAATGTGAATTTTAAGCCTTTTATTCACATATTCTTCCATTATTCAAACATCACATTATACCAAAAATTCCTTGTCCACTGGATCATACAGTGTTTTACATGTTCATTTTCCAAATTCAATTTTAGTAACGTTTTATAGACCTTGGCAATAAAGGAAGGAGAATTCTTCAACCAAAATCTCAGGACAACATTTTACTGCAGCGATCATTTTACCACTATTGGTAAAAGAAAAATTAACCACAGGAGTTCTATCCCCATGTCTTTACTTGGAATTTAATGGAAGCCTGGGAAGACAAGACTGCCCAGTTGCTCAAATATTTTCTGAAGCAAATCTAGTGTAATTCCTTTCTCTGCATGTTGTTCTATGATCTCTCCTCTCCTTTACTATTTTGCCACTTTTCCAGTAGTTGTCATTATGACATTATAATCCAAAAATAAAAAAGTCTCAAACAAGAGAAAGAGAAAAGGCAAAGGAAAGGAAAGGAAAGGAAAGGAAGGGAAGGGAAGGAGTTGTTTTGTATATAAATCGCCAACAAAATCAAGTTTCTGTATTCTAAGAAAAATATTAAAACCACTCAAGGCAACTTACCAAAAGTTTTATTTCATTTCATACACAATTTAAAGCTGGATGATACATGGAGACAGAAAAATGTAAATTCATGCCTACGTTTTTGAAAGTCATAGGTCCTTTTCAAGAATATGTGGATTTCAAACAAGTTGTCAACTAAGGTTTCTAAAGTAGAGATTTTACCAAAAGCTTTTTTTGAATCATAATCCTGCGAGCTTGATTTATAAAAAATAGCATTGATTTAAGAATGATTTCTGATGCAAGGAAATCTTTTGTTAAAGATTATTTTATACAATTTAATACTGAACTAAGGAAGAAGAATAAAGAGAAAATACAAGCAATTTTCATGAGATAAAGTGAAAAGAAGAATTAAATAAATTTCCAAAGAAAATAATTATTTGTCAACAAATTAAGCTCCCACAGTGACAATTTTCTATGTTAACGGTAAGAGAAATGGAAATAAAAATGAATTATGTAAAGCAAAAGACTTTCCACATAAACCAGGACAGCAACTGACATACTGTATGTATTATGAAAGAAAGAAAAAAGAAAATGATATTGCTATTACAAGGGGGAAATATTGTATTAATTGATAACATGGCCATACAAAAAGCACTTCATCAATATTATTCTAATTTGTATAAAGGAAGTGACATCTCTCTACAGAAAATAGATGAACATCAAGAAACAAAATTTACTGAGGATTAAAGAACAGGGATAGATTATTAATGGATCTGCAGTATAACAATAAGGGAAGTTTCTGAAGATATAAAAAGATTAAACCAGAAAGATGCCTGGTCCAGATACAGTAGATCATCAGGTTTTTATTATAATTTTTTTGAGGATGAACTTTTATAACCTTTACAAAATACAATGAACGTTATTTTATAGGAAAGACATTTGTCAGAGAGTTGGAAAGGGGCCGGTATAGCATTAATATCTAAAAAGGGACAAGATTTAACTTCACCAAGACATTATAGACTAATATCTTTATTGAATAATCACTACAAATTGTTCATGACAATTCTAGACTGAAAATAATTGTGGAAAAATGTATTCATTAGGATTAATGTGAATTTTTACCTAAAAGATAGTTAAAGGACAATGTTAGCATTGGTGTTGGGCATTTGGGAATATTTGAAGCATCATAATGAAAAAACAAGCCACATTAATAATCTTAGATTATCTTAGATGTTGATATTTTAGATGCAGAGATCTTTGACAATTTGAACTGGGCTTTTTTGTTTAAGGTTTTAGAAGAGTTTTGGATATAAGTTGATAACATGCATAAGATTGATGTACGCTTCATAGAAAGCACAAATAATTGCTAATGGAGATCTAACAAAACCCTGTGAGATACAAAGAGGAACAAGACATGAATGTCCACTGTTTCCTATCTTGTTTATTTTGGTTCCTGAAATACTGAGTAAAGATAGATAGATAGATAGATAGATAGATAACCTTTATTGTCATTTTTATATTGTGGGCACAATGGCACACATAAAAAATGAAATTTAGTTGCCCACTCTCAAAGTGAAACATATACATGACACACACCTAAACATACTATGTACAACATATATATATAGACCCACATCCCTACATATACTGTACATAGCAAATAAATATTAAATACTGTCCATCTTGAATATATAACGCAAGGAGGAAGTTTGAGAGTTCGCAAGGTTAATGCTGTATGGAATGAAACTATGGCTGAATCTGGATGTTCTGCTACGGATACCACGAAGCCTCCTCCCAGAAGGTAACAAGGAAAACAGGTCGTGAAGAGGATGTGTAGTGTCCCAGATAATCTTACGGACCCTGCTCAAGCAACGCTTCTGTGCTATGTCCTGGATGGGAGGGAGGGAACTGCCAATGATTTTTTCGGCCATTCTCACCACTCTCTGCACCGCCTTCCTGTCTGAAGCAGTGATGCCTCCAAACCAGACTGTGATGCTGTATGACAGGATGCTCTCGATTGTCCCCCTGTAGAAAGTGGTCAGGACAGGGGAAGGAAGATGTGCAAAGATATAGCAAAGTATATAGTAAAGATGGGAAGATTGTCAAAGTAAAGATTAAAGAAGAAACATATATATTAGGGGCTTTGTAGATGACTTGCAATTGCTTTTGGAAGATCCTTTAAAGGGAACTGAAACATTAATGAGAAAATTCAAAGAATTTGGTGCATTAGCAGGTTTCAAGATTAATAAACAGAAGATAAAGATTAACAAAAATATGAATTCAGAAAATCAAACAGAAGTATGAATAAAATGGGGTTTAACCTTAAGAAGATAAAATATCTTGATATGAAGCAAAAATATCTCGATATAAATGTGAATTGTCATTTGTCACTAGTTTGCTTACATACAGATACTAGAAAGATTCAAAGTAGGCAAAAAGTTTATGGTTTTGAACATTGAAAGACTGAGTTGGAAATAGAATTTAAAATAGAATTGTGTACAAATGATGAACATATAATTGCTAAAAGGTATAAAATGTATAATTTTTATTGAGGTTTGAAACAGAAGAAGAAGTAAAAAATGTATGATAAAGTGGGTTAAAATGTTTGGTTATAATATACAGATGGAACAATGGGAAAATATGTGGTTAAAAGGACTGAAATTTATATTACATTATAATATTAAGGAGATTTTTTTAATAAAATGATAAACCATTGCTATATGTCACCACATAAATAATCTAGAATATATAAAGACACTTCAAACTTATGTTGGAAATGTGAATGACCAGAAGGGAAATTTTATCATGTTTGATGGATAAATAAAAACCTAGGATTTTTTGGGTTCAAATATATATACCAATTCAGAGGTTATTAAAGATTAATATACAATTGAAACCAGAGGTCTTTCCTTTGGGATTCATGGGAAAACAGTTGGAAAAAAGTCATGGGACTTTGTTTTTGTATATATGACAACTGCAACAATAGTATTATATGCACAAGGATGGAAAGGCTCAGCATTACCCACAATGAAGGAATAGTTGATAAAGATGATGTTACTAGCTGAGATGGCTAAGCTGCCTCTTTCATTATAGAAAAGACAATATCTACATTTATTGCTGACTGGAAAGCTTTTGCATAAGCTTATGCATAAAACAGAAAAAAATGAACTTATGGTTTATGGTTTTGATGTTTAGACAGGCTAGATTATAGAAAGAAGAGAAGTACATTGTAAAAAATAGGGTAAGAGGTTTTTTAAAAAATCCTTAATAAAATTATATAGGTAAGCTCATTTAAATATTATGGTTTGGTAGGAATCCCTATATATTGGAATATACTGCCTCCTGATGTAAAGAAGCACACCTGTTGTTCTTTTAAAAACTAGTAAAAACTGAATTTGGAGATTGAGGGATATCACTAATGAACGAAATTGCATTTGGTGTCTTTTTTTTACTGTTATGGATTATTTTATTACCTTTAATATTGTTTGCTTGTTTTAATATGCATTGCAGGCTTTTACAGACAGACACAGCTGGAAGTTAATCCCAGTTGTGGCAATATAGAAACACACAATAACTAAGTAAACAATAACCAATAACAAAAACTACCTACCCTTGCTCTAGTGGCACAGAAGTCACTGGCATGATATTATATCCTAACCATATAATAGGAAGGTATATGCTTTGCCTAGTGCAACATTGGATTCATCAGATTGGATCCATCACATTACGCTATGCATCACAGCCTAACTCTGACTATAATGTCTAAACCAAGCTGTATTTCTACAATAGATTCCCCTAGCTATTTGGGATAACTAAAAGTCAATTAATGGCAATTTTACTATAATCCTCTGCAAAGTGTAAGACAAGGGGTGTGGAAAATCAAAGCACCTTCTCCTGTGAGTTGTTAAAAAATCTACCGGAAATTATATTTCTGCAGTCATTTATGACCTTGGGAATTCAAGTAGAAAATCAATTTTAGGAATTTGCAGATGAATGCATAAGATTTTCTTCTGGCTACATTAAAAAGCCTGGCACGCTAAAAGGAAATAAGTTTTTTTTTTTGTGTATGTGAAGATGGCATAGCTTTCTATTGTGAAAAAAGAAATGATTCATGCAGTTTGGGCAAAATTTTACCACTGACCTTTGAATGTGAAGCCAAGGACTGTGCTAAATTCCTGGTGGGAAGAGAACATCAGAATGTGGTGTGTTCTTCTCACAAGGTATTTAAACCTTCAAGTACTTGTAACAAATCAAGCACACCCATGCAAAAAGAAAACTCTTCTGGTCTAAAAACATAGTAAATATTTTTTCCTGTATCAGGATAAATAAAAGGCTAACAGTGTTTTGAAGCAATAAAGGTGAGATTAGTAATGGAGGCAGCCATAAACTTAGATGTCCCAAAAGTTCTTTTTCAAAAGGCAGCTGGACTTCCTTTGTTTTTCCTTGAAGACGTTTCGCTTCTCATCCAAGAAGCTTCTTCAGTTCAGAATTGAAGAAGCTTCTTGGATGAGAAGTGAAACGTCTTCAAGAACAAACAAAGAAAGTCCAGTTGTCTTTTGAAAAAGCACCTTTTGGACTACCATAATCTGGATGACTGAGAATCTCCATAGACATAAACTTAAATACAATCGCAAAGGACAAGGGCCACTTCTTCCTTTTTCCCCTCTGCTTCTTTATCCCACTTATGAAGAAATAAGAGAAGAAGAAGTGAAGCCTATAATTCCGCCTTCACAATTACAGAAAGGCCTGCTATCTTTCTTTCATTTATTCGAGAATAAAAGGGATAACAGGATATATCGTTATAGTTATCATTTAGACTGGATGGCAAATGTACCATTGAATATAAAGTGATTTTGTATGTCTAAAGATGTCTAGACTTGCTTTATAAGTAATTTAATATTTTTCTCTCTTACAGGATTATGCTTTTAGAAATGTAGGTTATTGACCTATTGAAAGCTAGCCATATTTAAGCCAATTGATGTTAATGAGGAAGGTTAGCTAAATGATTGGAGAATTCTTCTGCTAAAATAACAGCTTCCAGCATTATCTTTCTTTGCTAGTTGCCTATAGATAGGCATGAGATGTATATTGTTACAAAATAAATATGGTGGATATCTGCAGCCAAGCATTTGGAAGTGAGATGGTAAAAAGCATTTTGGAAAAGGAGAACAATTTTGCTGGTTCTTTTTCTATGATTTTGTGATTGGCCATACTGATTAGAATGGCAAGTTGCAACATTACCCAAACTTGGTTGATCCACCCCAAAACTAAGCAATGTCAGTCCTGGTTAGTATTTAGTTGGAACCCAACCTGGATGCCCCATGCTTGTAGGCTTGATTGTCAATGGCCAGTGTTTCTGCACTGTTGCCAAGAAAATGTCATGGATTTATCAATATCATCAATATGAGTTGAACTTCACTCCAGAAGTCTTTAGAGAGGGAATCTTTACACTGTCCATGCAAATATTTTGTAAAAGTTCAAGCTAGATAAACAATAACTAAAGCAGAATTAAAGTGCCCTGTATCTCTTAGCTGCCTCTATTGATAGCCTTGATTTTGTCCCCACTAATTCAAACCAATTGCCTACTCCCTCTTTACCATATTCATTTAAAAATATTATAAAGCACCAAGATATATTTCTTGGGCTCTGACCTCAAGCACATGAGGTAGAAAGTCCTGCCTTTTGCAGCAGGGCCTTATGAGATTCTTTTAAAAAAAAAAGTTAATAAATGAGTAAATTTAATCTGGTTTGTTGGCAGTCTCAGCATCTAGATACACAATGAATAATTGACAATTATGAACTGAGGGTAGGTTGATGAACTGAAATGAGTGTATAATATTTAGATAAGCACTTTTCTTTCTTAGATAGCTGCTGTCTCATAAATCATGCATTGGACTTTTTATGAACTGGGCACTTTTAAGTATCTAATATTTATTACCCAAACTTAAAAGTAGTCTTTCTTTTGCACCTCTGCTAGCAGAGGGACAAAAACATACTTTTTTAAAAGCATATTCAAGTTCACAAATCACTCTAGGTTGACAATTTAAGTTTCAAGGAATTTCACATGAATTTTTTTTCTCCACATCTACAATTAAACCTAGAACCCAACAGGAGGCCTATATAGTGCCTTGAGGGCTCCTTATGAACTGAAATACTTAAGAGTTCTAGGATCCAGCTCATATGAAGGAATTGTCTGCAAATTGTGGAATGAACTGGGAGACAAACTGGAGGTAACTGGTTCCTAGACTCAAAAAATAATATGTCATAGCCAAAAGGATACCCCTCCCCCAAAGGTGGTGGTGAGGGAAAAAAAGAAAGTAGTAATTAAATTAGCCCTTATTAGATTGGTACTCCTAACCATAGCGTCCTTTCTTTCACTGCAGGGCAGATATTTATAAACCTACTTACAAAGGTCAGAATTGTGCAAGTGATGCGTTCCCTATGAAACTCTATGGAAGCAAAAGTTGCACTTTGAAGGAATATAATAGGAAAAGGTCTTGGGCATTGGAGAAGACTTCTGAGAATATCGTTGATAGCCAAGAAAACAAACTGATAGATCATCTAATAAATCAACCCAGAGTTCCACTTGAGGCACAAATGACTAGGTTCAAATCATCCTACTTCAGATACATTACATGAAGACCCATTCCTTTGGGAAAGGCTGTAATGTAGAGAAAGGTGGAAGGAAAAAGATGAAGAGGATAACTAGTAGCAAGGTGGAGATGCTCAATTAAAGTGATGGTGTTTGCATCATCGGCAGACTTGAAATATCAGATTTGGGACAGATTTCCAGGGAAATACCTATTTATTTATTTTATTTTTTATTATTATTTTTATTTTTTATTTTTCCAATTTACAAAACGATAAACATTTTTTTTAACAGTACTGTGTCATGTATCTCTTACAGTTATTTACATTTATTTCTATACATTTTGTTTCTCTGTTCTAACCAATTATACCACTTATCCCACACCTCATAAAATTCTGTTTCTTCCTTGCCTTTCATTTCTAGCGTAAGCTTATACATCTCGGCACATTCTAAGATCTTATGAATAATCATATCATTAGCTGGTGAAAATACCTATTTATGTGGTTGCTAAGAGTCAACACCATCTTGATGGCATATAATCAAATTGGCGTGAACACTATCAAGCTGGGAAAAACAATGAAGATGTGTCTCATTTTTCATAGGGAAATTGGTTCTCATTTATCAGTAGTTACTGGACTCACTCCAAAGGTTGGTTTCATGTCTATTATTTATTATTTTTATCTCACTCCATAATGCTTTACCTATTATAGGCCTACAAGACTTAGAGCCTGTCTGCTATCAATTTTCTTATGAACATTACTGATATCCAGATCTTCAAGGAAGGTCCTTCTAAAATAGTCCTGCTTATATAGAGATACGAAGAGGAGAATAATTAATTCCCTCTAATGGGAAATATTTCTTATTGATTTTTTTTATTTTTATTTGTTTGTACCCTGCCTTTATTATTTTACAAATAACTCAAGGTGGTGAACATATCCAACACACTTTCCTCCTCCTCCTCCTCCTCCTCCTCCTCCTCCTCCTCCTCCTCCTCCTCCTCCTCCTCTTCCTCCTCCTCCTCTTTTCTGCACAACAACCACCTGTGAGGTGGGTTGGGCTGATAGAGTGTGACTGACCCCAAGTCACCCAGCTGGATTTTCATGGTGGGATTTGAACTCACAGTTTCCTGCTTTCTAGCCTGGTGCCTTAAGCACTAGACTAAACTGGCTCTAAATAGATGAAACTGATCACCTATTTATATCAATAGTTCAAACTGGATAGAAATAAGTAATAAATAATAAAATTAATTTAGGGACCACTTAGTTATGCCACCTCTGTCTAAAAACGTATTAAAGGAAAATTCTGAACTTTTCTTTCTCTCCACTTATGTTTATTCTCAGAACACAACCTACCCACAACCTTGGGGGTCACAATGATGGTGATTACTTAGTCAGTTTCTACTCTGTTGCTTCCCTATTTAAAAAAAAAAATAATCAAGAAAAAAAGGTATTTTTAAAATAAATATTTTTGATGCCGCTGTTTCAGCACCATCACTTCCAGAGTTCCAGAATAACAACTTCATGGAAGATCTTGATTCATAGAATGATGGACTACAGTGTGTTGTAATCTATATTTGGTATATTAAAATCTGTTCCAAATCAGCTTGATACACTCTAATTCAGGCTTTTCTAAGATGTACCAATATTACTTTCAGTAACAAAATTCTGCTTATAATCAAATAAACTATATGGCTGTATCAAATTTGAAATAAGTCACACTGAATGTTTACATCCAGAGAAGTCAAGGTAATAATAAATAATAATTAGAAAAATGAATATTCATAGCCACCTGTCATTTAAGCATCTTTTTGAAGTGCAAGGCTTTAAAATACACTCAATAAATATAAAATAAAATGAATGAATTAATTAAAATAAAATAATAAAATATTTACAAAATATAATCAGCTGCCATAAATAGTGGATCATCTGTATTTAAACTGTAAAAAAGTTTATCTATACAATTTTTAGTTACATTCGCATTAGAACTATACTAACAAGTTGGGAAATAGAATAGTTAACCTAATTCACAAGGAATTAATCTAAAATAATGATTAGGCATAGTAAATAGATGGAATATCCTGTAATTGCTAATTACTGAGGGAAAGGGGAAATGATATGACATATCTGTGAGCTTCTAGACACATCTGGCTCATGACTATTAGAAAAAAGAATCCTGGGATTTGTAGTCCCAGTACATCTGGAGAACACCATGTTTCAGAATGGACCATTGGACTGATAGTTTTTACATTTTATATCTTTCAGTATATTTATCCAATAAGATTAAAGTTGTTTCAAAAGATTTTCAATGAATTAATTAGTTGATCCATCAATGAATAATGTCAACCAAGACCTGGATGACTGAGAATCTCCATAAATATCAGGGAATAATGACTTTTTAACTGGGTACCATAGGCAAACCCCATAGAACATCTAAATCCAAGGAAGGAGTTTTATGCACTCCATAAAATAAAGATGACAAGAACACCAATACATTATTTTCATGATAAATAAGCTTGCAATGTGGTGAGTAAATTGTTCCGATATACTTATTCATTGCCCTTCTATACTGGGTCACTGCTAAGAAGGTAGTGTGATAAGACATGTGCAAACATATTTTCTGTAAGAACTAAAAGAAAATATGTACAACAGACATTTTCCCACATCCTCTAAAGTAGAAATCAAGAACTGAAAACAAGAAAAGTGCTATTTAAATGGATTTTGCCATATGTCCTTTTCCCACATCTTCGCACTGATGCCTTATCTATTTTTTATTTTGAATTACTTAGCAGTTCTGCCACATCTTGCAATATTCCATATCAAGCTGGCACAACATGTTCTGGTTTGGGATATTCTTTCCAACTCAAACATTTTCACTATTCATTAAATAGTTAATTGATATATGCAGGCACTAGACTGGGCAGTTTTAAGACAATAAAAGGTGATTTGTCAAGCACAAAGGATAGAGAACATAGATTAAGTTGCAGCACAGAATATTTATTATTTCAAGTCTATACACAAGAATATACTCAATTAAAGTTCAAATCTGAATTGATGCCAGATAAAGGTCAACAGAATTCAAAGGAGGGTGTATTTGGATCATTTGTGGCAATGTAAAGACGCTAAGCTGATGACATGTTTAACTCCACCCACCCCCAAGCTCTACCTGCTGTTCTCCTACATGGTACAAATTTGAAAATAGGACATTTTTATGAGTAGACAGAAGAGTGCCTAAAAATCCCTAGATAACATTGAATTTAAGCTAGCTCAATTTGTTCTCTTAGTTTCAAAATAATTTCTCAAGCACTCAGAGAATAAGGCAGAAAACACATACACACACAGTTTCCAGAATTGCAAGGTAGATTTCTAGTCAATGTTTTAAAGAGCAGAGGTCCCATTTCTCCCACCCAAAAAACAAACAGCAAAAATCAATGTAGTCAAGCTGATATAAAACCTCTCCATCCAACCCAAAAGCCAGGCTGATCCTCCAGGAACAGGATTAGACTAGATTATGCAGGATCATTTTCTTTACAGGTTTCAACTAATTTGATATTGAACTTTCTCCCTTACTTCAGTCTTTTTTGCAACATGGCTTTGCACTGGAAGTTAAAAGTAGCTTGGCAATCAGGTGGGAATTTGACCTAATCAAAACAGACACTATTTCCTGAGAGCAAATCTTCTGAATAAATTAGAAATGTCAAGCAAGCAATCATTGTAACCCAATAGTCTTTTTATCTGACATAATATCTCAAAATAAAGCAGATACTCCCCAGTGAATGAGGCTTACAACATGAGCTGAACATCTGAAAAATCAAGAGAGTCCCATGCTAAGGAAAATATAATGAATATAATGAATATAATGAATCATGTTCATGAAAAACAAAGTGATCAAAGTCTTAATTCAGAAAAATATCGATTTTAAAAATATTTCACGAATGACGGCAAATATACATTTTCCAGGATAATGTTGCAGGATCTAATCTGGGTTGGTCACTGGGACCAGAGGCTTAGTCTTCTGAGCTTCCTCAGAGAACCTCTCTCTCGCCATGTGTAGTAGTATTACTACGCATAGAATAACCCCAAACACACTTTCCAGTACAGAGAAGTTCCCTGGGGATCGGCTTCAGCACGAGTCTGCAAGCTCAGAAGACAAAGTCTCTGGTCCCAGTGACCGGCCCAGATTGGATCCTGTAAAAATATTTGTTTCTGACCACACAACTTCTGATCACATAATTTATAAAATATGTTTGGCATTTGAATTTATTTAAAGAAAATGGCATGCAAGGGGTTCTTTGATTGCAACTGTTTAAATTATATCCTGTAGTTTAAAGATTTCCTTAAGTACCTTACACAAGTCTATAAAATAAACATTTATGCTTAAACATTTGCTAGTTGCTAGTTCGAATTAAACTGAATAAAATACAAATACCATTAGCCCTTCTCTCTGTCTCTCTCCTACTGTCTCTCTTTCTTGTGTGGCTATGGCTTTATTTATTTGTTTGTTTAATGAATCATTTATAAGGCTAATAAGGACACTGGAAAGCACATGCCTTTTTTTAAAATAGGTCCAGTCAACTGCCGTGTACTCAAGTGAACTTATTTGCTTGCAAAAGTTTAAGCTTTCTCTGCTCAAGTCATATAAATTTACATGCCCATAAAAACTCCATTACTATGAACCATTATTGAAATTTTAAAAAACATTTATAAGAGAGAGATGTGGAAGTTAATATTCCTCTCTAACTATAAATGTAGTCAGAATGATACATAGGTTTATTTTTCAAAATAGGTTTATTGATAGCAATAAAAATGGCATTCATATTGCACCTTTTACCATTGTGGTTGTACAGGAATGTTAGAGCAGCAAAGAGTAATATAACACTGCAGAAAAAGAAAAAGATACTGCATTTCATCCTCACTTAGTATATGCCATTCTTTTGGAACTTTTAAACCCATAGATTCAAACAAAGTCGTACATTCTTCTTTATTATGCAAAAAATCCTATTTAAGTGAACATGGTTGCATATATCTTAATATCTATCATATAACAAGTAATCTAAATGACATGCCTCATAGATTTAGCAAGCCAAATAGTGCAATTCACTCAAATTGGTTCTATCCATACTGAACGGTTTGCTTGTCTCTGTCATTTCCCATTCAAATATTTGCATAAAGGGATATGTATTTAAGAAACATACAAGTATTGAAAAAGGCCCTACCAAATAAATATATATATTGGGTTATCTGTGTCCATTAAAAATGGATTAGGGATAGCGGTGCTAAGAGAAGCATGCTGAGATAAAGCCACATACAAAAAGGAATGTACTAGCTTTTATGTTAAGGTTGTCAAAAACCAAGTATGCAGAGATTTCAAAAATATCTCTCAAAGTTAGATCAGATAAAATACCACTTTATTTCTAGTTGGAACTTTCACACATTCTACCAAAGGCTTATAGAGATAACGATGTACCATTATTGAGCTTCAACATTTTTTCTGGATTCTCAGACTGTTTACATCCAGTGAAGAAAATTAATATTGGCAGTTATTTACTAAACTTGCACAGTGTTGTCTATTGTAATTGACTGAACCTATCCAGAGTCTCAGTCAAAATGTATTTCTCATTCTTTACTCTTTGAACCTCCTTCAGGTGGATGAGGGAGAATTAATCTTGTTCTTTCTACATGCACAGCACTGAGCCATGGTTATTTGCCATTTTTCACTACAAAATAAATCTATGCTGAACTCAGTGATCTTGCTTTAGTCTTAAAACTGCATTTTTATTTCAAATATAAATTAAAATCTTCTTGTTGCTTGATCTGTGAAAGCAATATGATCCCAGAGGAGGAGGAGGAGGAGGAGGCTTTAAAATAAAATACAAAGAAAGATAAACAAGAGGGGGAAATGGTCTCAGGCTTGGTTGATAATAAAATAAATTATTATAGGCTAAATCTGTAAGATTTAAAAGTCCTTGAAGGAAAATTGATTTCTTTAAATATTATAGCATAATAAAAAAGGAAAAGGAGTTCTTTATTTTGGGGAAAACTACATAAACATAGCATTCATGTAACTTTATTCTGAGAAAATAAAGAACATATTTAAATGTTTCTGAACTTGGGTTACCATTACTTTCCGAGAGTGAAGAAGATATAATGAAAGAGGGGAAAGAAAGAAAGCTTTTGAAGTCACACAGCTTTCCACATAGACTTGCAAAATCAAATTGAAAAACAGATGATGCAAACTTTATGTTCTTAGATTTAAAAGTACCATTTGTGCAGAACTTAGATTGCTCATCCCCAAGGCTGCAGAGAACATCTGCGTGGAAATTTCCAGTAAAGCTAGATATATAATAAAAATGATAATATAGTCTGCAGAGATTAAGATAAACCTCTTGGGGCTATACTTGAAATCCCAGACAGCTGGGGGGAAAAGATCTAAGATCACAGAAAGATCTAAAATTGATAACATTTTATCCCTTTGTTAATTTCCTTCCTTTCATTAAAACATTTGGCCCAATTCACCTCTATTTTCTATCAGTTCCCACATCATTAGTTACCAGCCAAGGTAAAATAGTACATATAGGCTTAGCTAATAAATCACGTTATACAGGTAGTCCTCAACTTACGACCACAATTGAGCCCAAAACCTATGTTGCTAAGTGAGTTTTGCCCCATTTTAGGACTTTTCTTGCAACATTTGTTAAGCGAATCACTGCAGTTGTTAAATCAGTAAGTGAATCTGTAAGTTGCCTAAAGGACTACAGACCCATTGCATTAACGTCTGTAGTGATGAAATGCTTTGAAAGATTGGTTCTCCAACATCTTAGGACATGCCTCCCACTGGACTTTGATAAACATCAGTTTGCCTACAGGGGAAATAGGTCGACAGACGATGCCATAGCTACTGCTTTACATTCGGTAGCAAGTCATCTGGAGAAACCTGGAAACTATGTCAGGATGCTTTTCATTGATTATAGCTCGGCTTTTAATACCATTCTGCCGAGTATCCTTATTGAAAAGCTGACTGACTTGAATTTTCATCCCTCCATTTGTGATTGGATCAAAGACTTTCTGAGGGACCGGTTACAAACAGTGAGGGTTGGGTCTGTTTTATCCACCTCCCTGAAGCTTTGCACAGGCTCACCACAGGGCTGCGTGCTTAGCCCCTACCTGTACTCATTGTACACATATGATTGTGTATCATCCGACCCGTCCACTGCGATCATCAAGTTCGCAGATGACACCACCGTGGTGGGTCTCATTACAGGTGGAGATGAGACAGCATACAGGGGAGAGGTACAAAAACTATCCTCATGGTGCCTAGAGAACAACCTGCACCTGAACATCGGCAAGACGAAGGAGATGGTGCTAGAATTCCGGAGGAAAAGAGAGGAACCTGCCCCACTTTACATCAGAGGGGACTGTGTGGAGAGAGTTCCCTCCTTTAAATTCCTGGGAGTCTATCTCTGTGAAGATCTTACCTGGAAAATTAATACAGCCCAGGTGGCCAGAAAGGCCCAACAGAGACTCCACTTCCTCAGGGTCTTGCGGAAGAACAGGGTAGAACGACGACTCATGACCCTCTTCTACCGGTCTACTATCGAAAGCGTTCTCACATATTGTATTGTGGTTTGGTATGCTGGCCTGACAGCCGCGGACAGGAAGGTATTACAGAGGGTGGTGAGCACGGCACAAAACATCGTGGGCTGTTCCCTGACACCACTGGATGACATTGCCAGGGCCTGTTGCCTTGGTAGAGTGAGGAAAATTCTCAGGGATGACTCTCACCCTGGTCGGTACCTCTTTACTCTCCTACCATCGGGTAGGAGATACAGAAACATAGCCAGCCGTACCAACAGGCTGAAGAACAGCTTTTATCCATGGGCTGTCAGGCTCTTGAATGGGACATAATAATAATAATTTTATGCATGATAGACCCGAGAGGCCGGCGTGCTGTGCAATTAGCTCACAGGGTGTAATAAGTTGGGGTTTTGTAGTCACTGTGAGTTGTGGGGGGGGCACGGAGGGAGGCTCAGACAATCTCATTGTATACATGTTATACTTTGATAATAAAGGTTCATTCATTCCCCATTGACTTTGCTTGTCAGAAGGTTGTGAAAAGTGATCACATGACCCCAGGACATTGCAACCGTTATAAATGTGAGTCAATTGTCAAGCATTCGAACGTAAATCACGTGACCATGGCTGCAATGACTGTAAGTGTGAAAAATGGTCATAAGCCACTTTTTCCAGTGCTGTTGTAACTTGGCATGGTCATTAAGCGAACTGTTGTAAGTTAAGGATTTATGACCAGTCACTTAGTGACCATTTAAAGTTAAAATGGATCCCCATCATCTCACAGAGAGCCACTTAAGTGAGTGACTGAAATGAATGGAAAGTGTGAAAAAGAAAGCACGGAGAATGATGAAGTGAAAGAGGCTACAGATTAGGAAGAAGCACTTAAGAAAATGTTTTCTGCAAAACTGAGGACAAGGGAATTCTATTGTAAAATATGTTTACATGTAAAAAATAGTTACTAGTCAGTATGGAATACATATATTTGGTAGAGACAAAGAAGATGCAGACCAGTTTTAACTAAAATGCAAGTAGATAGTTGAATAGGTAGGTAGGTAGGTAGGTAGGTAGGTAGGTAGGTAGGTAGGTAGATAGATAGATAGATAGATAGATAGATAGATAGATAGATAGATAGATAGATAGATAGATAGATAGATAGATAGATAGATAGATAGATAGATAGATAGATAGATAGATAGATAGATAGATAGGAAATGTATGAAAAGGGCTAAACAAGGAGTTACATTAGAGTAAAGGGTATTAAGAATAATTTGGAATGTTTGAAGGAGCATTTTAGAAAAATGGTAGTGGTAGCAATATGTTGAAACAAATGCTATAAATTTTTCCATCCAGGAAAAAAAAAGCCCCACAATGAACAGGAAGTGAGAATGTTGAAAAATAGTAAGATATAGATGATATTACTGAGAATCATTAAAATATAGATGTGGCTTATATCTAATTTCTTTGTTTGGCTTATTGGCTGCTCTAATCATGACTGACTGAGCAATTTACAGACCTCCAAACAATAAAGGATTAAAAACAAAATATAGCAACAGTGATATAAATTATTCAGACAATGTGTGAAGATTGCATCTAAGCTTGACAATTGAAAGATATCCATTATTGTTCTTTTATACGGAGGGGAAAAACAGAGTGAAAGCAAAAACTCAGGGGGATAGTTTTTAAATTATGCCTGGAAAGTTGTTTGGAATAATATTAATGGAAAGAATATGAGAGATAAAAAGAAGCTATTTTTTGGAAGTATAATGTGATTTTATGCTAACATGCAGATCACATATCTGCTCTTCAACAGGTTACTAAGACATGTATGAATATAAGAAATATCATGTACTGATTTAGAGAAAGTATATACAGTAAAGTAAAATAGGCTAGAAAGGTGGAATGTTTTGGACAAATAGGAGGGTGATGGTTGTCTTTACAATAAGTAATAGGAGAGGAATATGATGAAATTAAAGCACATAAAAGAAAACTGAATACTTAAAATTTAAACGCATGAGTTTTACTCAAAATTAATTATTTAATATATTTATTAATGTATATTTATGAATAAGTGTATAAGAGATATTTGTGATTTAGAAGAATGCTTGAGATATGACAAGATGCATAATTTTATATAGAATAGAATAGAATAGAATACGAGTTGGAAGGGACCTTGGAGGCCTTCTAGTCCAGCCCCCTGCTCAAGCAGGAGAACCTATACCATCCCAGACAACTGACTGGCTGGCCTCTTTTTAAAAATCTCCAGTGATGGAGTGCCAACGATTTCTGGGGGCAAGCTATTACACTGGTTAATTGTCCTCACTGTCAGGAAGTTTCTCCTTAATTCCAGGTTGCTTCTCTCTTTGATCAATTTCCAACCATTGTTTCTTGCCCTGCCCTCTGGTGCTTTGGTGAATAATCTGACCTGCTCTTCTTTTTGGCAGCCCCTCAAATACTGGAATACTGCTATCATGTCTTCCCTATTTCTTCTTTTCTTTAGACTAGCCAGACCCAAGTCCTGCAGCCGTTCTTCATATGTTTTAGTCTCCAGGCCTTTAATCATCTTAGTTGCTCTTCTCTGAATTTTTTCCAAACTCTCAACATCTTTTATGTGATATATTGAACCAAAATTGGCTGCAGTATTCCAGGTGTGGTCTTACTAGGGTTTTATAAAGCGGTACTAATACTTCGCGTGATCTTGATTCTATGCTTCTGTTTATACAACCCAGGATTGTATTAGCTTTTTTGGTTGCTGCTGCACACTGCTGGCTCATAGTCAAATGATAGTCCACTAGGACTCCAAGGTTCCTCTCACAGTTACTGTTTTTAAGTCAGGTCTTGCTCAACCTTTGATTTTTCCTGCCTAAATGTAAAACTTTGCTTTTCTCCACATTGAAACTCATTTTGTTGGATAGGGCCCATTGTTCAAGTTTGTCAAGATCTTTTTGGATCCTGAGTTTGTCTTCTGGGGTGTTGGCTACTCCTGCCAGTTTGGTGTCATTTGCAAATTTGATGAGTTCCCCTTCAATTCCCTCATCTAAGTCATATATGAAGATATTGAAGAGTACTGGGCCTAAGATGGAACCTTGTGGTACCCCACTGCTTACTTCTCTCCATGTGGATGTAGTGCCTTTGAGGACTACTTGTTGAGTACAGTTTGCCAGCCAGCTACAGATCCATCTGGTGGTGATGTTGTCTATTCCACCTTTTTCTAGCTTATCAAGGAGTAGGTTGTGGTCTACTTTATCAAATGCCTTACTGAAGTCTAAGTATACTACGTCCACAGTATTTCACTGGTCTATTAGTTAAGTCACTTTGTCAAAGAATGAAATAAGATTGGTTTGGCATGATCTTTTTTAACAAACCCATGCTAGCTACTGGTTATAACTTTGTTTGCTTCTAGTTGTTCGCAGATCTGTTTTTTGATTATCTTTTCTAGGATCTTCCCAGGTATTGATGTTAAACTGATTGGTTTGTAGTTTCCTGGGTCCGTTTTTTCCCCTTTCTTGAAGATGGGAACCACATCAGCCCTTTTCCAATCCTCAGGTACTTCCCCGGTGCTCCAGGATTTTTGAAAGATGTGGTGCAATGGTTCCACATCTGCCAGCTCCTTCAGAACTCTGGGATGTAATCTGTCAGGCCCCGGTGATTTATATTCATCAAGGTTGGATAGGTGTTCTCTTACCATTTTCTTGCTTATTTTAATTTTTGTTTCTAATTTGTCTTTTGCAGTGGTTTTTTTGGTATGTTGGGCTATAGTTTCTTTTTGTGTGAAGACTGATGCAAAGTATGAATTAAGCATTTCTGTTTTCTCCCTGTTGCCTGTTATTTCCTTGCCATCTTCTCTCTTTAATGGATCTACAGTTTCCTTGACTTTATTCTTGTTGTTAATATGTTGGAAGAAACTTTTTTTTTATTATCCATGATTTCTGTTGCAAGTTTTTGTTCGTTCTGAGCCTTTGCTTTCCTGACTTCATCTTTGCATGTTCTGGCTGTCTGCTGATAATTGGCCTTAGTTATGTGCCCCTGTTTCCATTTTTTGTATTTGTCCTTTTTGTCTTTCAGTTTGTCAGAGAGATCTTTATGCAGCCATGCTAGTTTCTTCTTTAATTTCTTGTTTTTCTTTTTCAGTGGTATTGTGCTGGACTGGGCTTTTATGATTGTATTTTTCAGAGTTTCCCACACTTCTTGGGTTGTTTTCCCCTTTAGGATTTTCATCCATGGGATCTTTCCTAGGTTCTCTCTGAGTTTGTTAAATTCAGCTCTTTTGAAGTTCAAGACACTGGTTGGATTGTTTTCTGTTGCTAGTGTTTACGTTATATTAAATTCCAGTATGATGTGGTCACTTTCGCCCAAGGTTCTGGCAGCTTCAATTCCCTCTATCACTTCTTCTCTATTAGTTAGAATTAAGTCCAGTATGGCTTTATGTCTAGTTCCCTCCTCCACCTTTTGGATGACAAAGTTGTTGGCTAGGTTGGTCAGCAATCTATTTGATCTCCCGCTCGCTGCAAAGTTTGTCTCCCAGTTGATATCTGGATAGTTGAAGTCTCCCATTACTACTGTGATATGCTTCCTACATACATTTGTTAATTGGTTGGCAAAGAGTTCATCTATTTCTTCTGATTGGTTGGGTGGCCTGTAATATACACCTATGGTAATGTCACTTTTTTCTCTTTTATACTGACCCATATATATTCTGGAGAGATTTTATTTTGGATCATGTGCATGCCTGTAGATATATAGTGTTCTCTTACATATAGTGCAACTCCCCATCCTCTTTTTGTAGACCTGTTTCTTTTGCACAGTTTGTATCCATCCATCAGTCCATTCCATTCATGGGTTTTGTCCCACCAGGTTTCTGTAATGCCAACTATGTCATATCCTCATTCGTGTACTATTGCTTCTAGTTTGCCCTGTTTGTTCCCCAAGCTTTGAGCATCTGTATATAAGCATTTAAGACTTTTATGCCTGTTTGTGGGTATGTTTTCTGCATCTCCTGATTGCTGTTTGGGTTTTTCTTTTTTCTCGTCTCTGCCTACCTCATAGTTTGATTTGTTTTCTTGGGATTTATGATTGGTTTTGGGTTCTAGAGATTCTAAAGATTGGTCACCTCCCCCTCAATTTTAGTTTAAAGTCCTCCTGATGAGTTGGGCCAGTCTTTTTCTGAGTACATTTTCCCCTGTTTTTGTGAGGTGCAACTCATCCCTTGCCAAGAGTCCTTTGCGTAGGAAATGCAGTCCATGATCCAGGAAACCAAAGTTTTCTTGGTGACACCAAGCCTTTAGCCAATAGTTTATTTCTAGAATTCTTTTTTCCCCTCAATGGGTGTCGGCCTTTCATTGGGAGTATGGATGAGAACACTACTTGTGCTCCTAGCTTCTTAACTTTATTGCCTAGTTGTTTGTAATCACTCACTATTGTACTCAGGTTCTTTGTTGTGTCATTTGTCCCAATGTGGAGGAGGAGGAAAGGAGAGTAATCAGTAGGCCTAATTATTTTGGTTAGGTTCTCAGCCACATCTTTGATTTTTGCTCCAGGGAGACAACATACCTCCCTGGATTGTATGTCCGGTCTGCAGATGGATGATTCAGTTCTTTTGAGGATAGAATCTCCTATTACCAACACTCGCCTTCCTTTTTGGGGGGCTGCAGTCTGGAATGCTTTTCTGTTTATCTCTGGTGTGTTTGTTGATGTGACTTTTTAAGGGATATTTGAAGTGACTTTTTTAGCGCTATTCGAAGTTTTTTCAGACAGGTGTCTGCATGTTTTCTTTGAGGGGGAGGTTGTGGGTCTGCATGTTTCCATCTAAGGGGAGAAATCGATTGCTCAGTTTTAGTGAGGCTGTTTCTGGTTGGGTTGTTGGGCAGAAGGGGTTTGTTAGTTGTATGCTGCTTCTTTCTTTGAGTATTGCGTTTCCTTCTATGTGTGACATACCTCCATTTGTCTTCCTCCAAGGGTTTGTCAGTAGGGTCAAATCCTCTGGGAGTTATTTGTTCATTAATTGGTTCAGTTTGGTATCCTTAAAATGTTTTGCTGGCTGAGAATCTAAGTGATTTATAATCAGTGTTAGATTGCATAATACAACAAGAAGTTCAGAATTGAAAAATAATGTCTTGAAGACCCAGGTAGTTATGTTTGACAGAGAAAAATGGGGTGAACAATAGCAAGTTATTCATAAAGGGAAAGAATTGAGAGCAAATAGATAAATTTGTATACCGTGGTAGAATGATTAGTAAAGATGGATGGAGAAATTTTAAAATGTGGAAATAATGATAGAAAGGTCATGAGTAGTCTATTATGAGAGATGAATATTTATCAAAATAGTACAAATGGTTGTGTATGATGTTATAGTTTTGTCCACTTTGTTACTGCACATGGAAGTAAGTATTAGGTATGTCAGAAGAAACATAGAAATAAGCCAAAACGAAGTAAAATTAATTATTTAAGAAATGAGTGTAATAAAATACTGAATGTTGATTCACATCAGAATTCACAGGAGTGATCAATATGAAAGTGCACTTAGGTGGTTTTATTATATAGAACAATAAAGATGGAAATTTCTATCTCTTTATCTGTCTTTCTATGGAAGAAGAATCAATGAATCAAGAAGAATGGGGAACTCGGCAAGGTTGTAATTGGATGCAATTAGTCCTGAAAAAGAAAATGGTGAGAAGTTTAAAAAAAAATACAGACAGGAAGTTGAACAACTAGCTTTGTGGTGCGGCTGGAACAATCTTGAACTGAACACACTCAAAACTGTAGAAATGATAGTAGATTTTAGGAGAAGCCCTCCTATTCTACCACCTCTTGCAATACTAGACAACACAGTATCAACAGTAGAGACCTTCACATTTCTAGGTTCTATAATCTCTCAAGACTTAAATTGGACACCTAAAGTCAAAAATGTCATCAAAAAAGCAGAACAAAGAATATTCTTCCTGGGCCAACTCAGAAAGCTCAGACTGCCCAAATAGCTGCTGATACACTTCTATGAAGGAATTATTAAGTCTGTCATTTGCACCTCTATAACTGTCTGGTTTGGCACTGCAACCAAACAAGGCAGACACAGGCTTCAATTGATAGTTAGAACTGCAGAAAAAAAATTACTATCAGCCTGCCTTCCACTGAGGACTTGTATACTGCACAAGCCAGAAAGAGGGCTGTGAAAATATCTACACCCCTCACATCCTGGACATAAACTGTTTCAACTTCTATCCTCAAAATGATGCTATAGGACATTGCACGCTAAAACAACTAGACACAAGGACAGTTTTTCCCCACATGTCATCACTCTACTAAACAACTAATTCCCACAACACTGTCAAACTACCTAGTAGGACTGTATTACTATATCCTTCTCATCCTTCCTTATCTTCTTATGACTATAACTTTGTTGCTTGTATCTTACAATTTATATTAATTGTTTTATTTAATATCCTAGTATGATTTATGTTGATTGCTTATTTAGTATCCTATGACTATCACTAAGTGTTGTATCTTATGATTTATGATGAATGTATTTTATGATAATTATGATCATGATTTATCACTTGTTGCTTGTATGTACACTGAGAGCTTATGTACTTGTGTGTCCAATCACATTTGGCCAATAAGGAATTCTATTCTATTCTATTCTATTCTATTCTATTCTATTCTATTCTATTCTATTCTATTCTATTCTATTCTATTCTATTCTGTTCTGTTCTGTTCTGTTCTGTTCTGTTCTGTTCTGTTCTGTTCTGTTCTGTTCTGTTCTGTTCTTTATGAAATGGTATCTACATATGACATATGGATATATCTTGCAAAATATAGTGTTATTGTAAATGCTGTTTGTTCCTTTAATTTCTGTTTTTTTCTTTTCTTTTTCTGTATTATGCAAAATGTTGCCCACTCCAAAAGGGAATATGTCATGGACATGTTGGGTTTATCTGTTTATCTGTGTTAGCTGGCATTAGACATGATGAGATTGTCCATCATAATAAAACTAGGTAAAGTGCCTTAAAATTTTGTCAGGGCTTTACGGTTAATCCAATGAGATACATTTGCAGGGTCATCATTTTTGAACCTTTATCATAGCACTAATTTTTACCAAGTATTCACTCAAGAATGCTTCCAATTGGAACAATTTCCACTGGCATTTTCTTTGGTATGTTTCTTTTAAAGCTGATTGTTAAGATACTCTTGAAGCAAATGACTGTTTGCTATTTCAAGAGGTGCTTGTAAAGAATTATAGTTACAAGAACACTTTTTCCCAATGAATTGTCTCTTCCTCTATTTCAGCTTTAGCAAGATGCAAAACAGTCTGGTTATAGTCAAATGCATTCATTTAACTTAGCAGGAAGCAAGATCCAATACTAACACTTTTCAATACTAACACTTTTCAAAAGGGGAAAGGAAAGGAAAGGAAAGGAAAGGAAAGGAAAGGAAAGGAAAGGAAAGGGAAAAGACAAGACCAAGCACTAGTTCTAATTGTTGGAAATTTTCATCTCCTGCTCAAGGGTAAAATTACATGTGAGTCGCCATCCAAAATCACATCTATCAGTTCCCATTCTTTAACAGCAACAGTACTTAGACATATATATTGCTTCACAATGCTTTACAGTCCTGTCTAAGCAGTTTACAGAGTCAGCATATTTTTCCCAACAACCCGGGTCCTCATTTTACTAACTTCGGAAGGATGGAAGACTAAGTCGACCTTGAGCTGGTGAGAATCGAACTGCTGAACTGCTGGCAGTCGGCAATCAGCAGAATTAGCCTGCAATACTGCATTCTCAACACTGCACTACCACAGTTCCTCCTTAATCATGGGCTTCCTTTTCTTCCTCATGACAAACAACTCATCATGTGGAATTTGTGTATAATATGATATGTTTATTACTAAATATTATGGAAACGACAGAAGTGGGTGTGAATGTTGTCCTAGAAAGTAAAGCTTTGGGAGATTACCAAAGCTCCAGGAAATTCTCAACATTCAAGAATGCTTGAACTCCTCTCTCACCATAGGTCCCAAAATAATTTCTGTCACTTTAAAAAAAGCAAAAGGGCTGATTTGCCTGGATCAGCTGGGATGAATATGCTTCTAGTCCTTCACAAATATACAGTATGAAGAATGGTTGCAGGAACTGGGTATGTCTAGTTTAATGAAAAGAAGGACTAGGGGTGACATGATAGCAGTCTTGCAATATTTAAGAGGCTGCCACAAAGAAGAGAGGGTGAAGCTATTCTCCAAAGTACCTGAAGGCAGGACAAGAAGCAACACATGGAAACTAATCAAGGAGAAAAGCAACCTAGAACTAAGGAAAAATTTCCTGACAGAACAATTAATCAGTGGAACAACTTGTGAAATTGTGAATGCTCCAATACTGGAAGTTTTTAAGAAGAAATTGGATAGACATTTGTCTGAAATGGTATAGGGTTTCCTGCCTGAGCAGGGGGTTGAAGACCTCAAAGGTCCCTTCCAATTCAATAACAGCAACTACTACAACTACTACTTTTACTTTTCAGAGAGGAGAAATTCCCATAGCTTGCTTTTCCAGGTAGCTTCTCCAGAATAACACCTAACTGACTTCCATAGATTACAACCTTTAGTTAGGAGCACTTTCTCCTAGCTCCTGTTGGCTACCTAGATATTTTTGCGTCATGGAAAAGTACCTTTTCTCACTTTCAGTCCATTGAGACTTAGCTCTGCTCTCAGCACAGGATCCACATTTATTTATTTAGAGTGCCTGTTTCTGAGGATGAGAACAAATTTGGAAAGTCTGAGTACTTATTTTATATACAGCATTCAGTACATGCTGATTCTGGTCATCTGAGCTTAATTTACTTACACTAATGGCTAAAAGGTGGACAAGTCCCATAGTAGAGAATGAATACAAATTTTCTAAGAATTAATGAAACCATAGGTACAAATTGCTGGGTAATTAGAGATCAATAAATACATTAATCACCAAACAAAGAAAAAGAAATATTAGCTTTAGCTAAAAAGCAGCATGTCTTTGGCAGGAACTTTTCAAGTATCAGACTGCCCAAAAGTCATTAACTAATTAAAATCACAGGCTTGTTTTACCTCAATTATACTGAAAGAGCAACAAATAATAGAATTAATATGTTGCCACTGGTCATGCTGTCTGGCAGGATAATTTTTTTCTTAAACAGCAGGAAGGTGAATAGCATGTGGGATAATTGAAACATGCAACTGTGGAATGGATCATGCCAGGCATTTTTATTTTAATTGTCCCTCTAATAAACTTTATGCCAACCTGGACCATTTTAGACCAGCCAACAGAGGGAATTCTTATGGTCATTTCAGGAAGCACAAGAGAGATGCATGTTTCTCTTTAGAGGTTTTTGCATTGCTTGAGTCATGACTATATTTTTAGGAAATAAATCCAAGCCTATTTCTTTATTAAATTTAATTAGCCACCTCTCTCACATAAGTGCAGTTCACAACAATTAAAAACAATTAAAAATATAAATAAAAACAGTTATACAATCATATTGAAATCACAGTTAAAAACTCAGTTTAACATAAAACATAAATAGCAGATGAAGACTAATTCTCCACTGTGTATCTTTCCCATAACAAGACATATGCTAGCTGGACTTGACACCTGTGATTCCTGCTATAGATCAGCTGGAAGCAAAATTACCACATTCATGTTCAGTGGCAGAATTCCTTTCAATATCCAACTGTAAGTCTAGAATAAATATTGTTTCTGGAATAATAAATCCTTTGGAATTATTTTCCAACTGGACATGATCAGTAGTTCTAGTCCATTTGACTTGAATCTACTAGAAGTTTCAAGTCCTAATATTTTTCATTAAAAAGGAGTCCCTATGGGTTTTGCTACACTAGTCATTGCCGACAACAGGGGATGGTGCTCATCTCCATTTTCAGGGCATTGAGCTAGCACTGTCCAAAGACATTTCTGCAGTCATGTGGCTTGCATGACATCACAGAGCACTGTTACCTTCCCATCAAAGTGGTATCTATTTATCTACTTGCATTTGCATGCTTTCAAATTGCTAGGTGGGCAGGAACTGAAGCTAGGACAGGAGCTCACCCCATCGTGTGGTGCTTGGGTCTCGAACCTGGGCTGCTGGCTTTCCAGCCAACAAGCCCAGTGTCTTAATCGCTGAGCCACTGCACCACCAATATTCTTCATAAGTAATAGTATTTCATTTTAAGATGGAGTTAGAATTAAATTAGCTGAAATGATTTTTCATTGAAATCATTAGTCAGGAGTTAAATCAATTGTTTTCAATGAGAACCAAGTTCAAACAATTAAATTGTTTGAATATGGCTAGATGACTTCTTAAGGCAGGGGTGTCTTAATGCTTCATGCCGAATGCTTCATGCCGAAACCATGCACACCCCTGCTCCGGCAATGGGGAAAAAGTCATGATATGTCGTGACACGTCATGTGACATGGCACGTTTGACACCCCTGTCTTAAGGGAACTTGCAGGGGAATAATTGGTGAGTTCTTCAGTGAAGTTGAATAAAATGGCATCTGGTTAATGAAGATGTTTGTCAGGTCAGAGCCCAAAGATGATACCATGAAATCCAAATGAGTCCAGATCTTTATTTATTTACACCTAATATACAGAACAGCACCAGATTAAAGCTATAAACTTCTAACCAAATAGATATACCCTGAGAGATTCTAGGATGTGACCATCCTGAACCTCATCCCCTCTTCCCCATTCAGTTCAGACCAGGCAGTCTCTTATTTTGGGCTTCTCTTTGGAATATGCTATCTCCCTAGGAAACCACGAATTCCTCCCCACCTTCTCCATGTGCACATTCCATTACAGTGCTACAGTTAAATATAGTTATGTTGTGTATTATTTTAAAATTGATTATATTTAACACTGAACTACAGTGCTAACATATAGTTAGGCTGCAAATGCAAATTTGATTACTTCAGAGGTACTATGAAAACTGGTAGCACCTGTCTTTTCCTAGCAAGTACATTTGTGAAAGTGTTATCTTCCTATGCTAATGATTTTGGTTTGTGGTAAGTAAAGGAATTAAGTTATTTTAAATAATGAACTTTAGTGCTATGTTGCAGAAACAATTCTCTTTAAGTGAAATCACATAAACACTGCAGTGCTGGAGAAAGTTCTAAATGCAAATTTCAATTACAGATTATAACATGCTTTGAAGTAAATGCACATTATTTCTCTAGAAGATTAACAGTAAGCAACTGAACTCACTGAATGCAATATAGTTTATTACTGGGGTGTATAAATCAGGTCCTATGCATTTTAAACTGTTGACTTGGTTTGGATCACTAATCTGCTTTGATTTATCCATTTAATAAATTGAGAAAATTGAGATTGATGCATTGAACTGATTTGATATCGTGAAACAATTTACAGAAAAGGGTTTTTTGAGAATACGCATGGTTAAATATAATTAAAACAATGGAGGAACCTAAAATTTGATTTGAGAATTTGTTGTCACTTTTCAGTTGGGTACAAAGATTTGACAGAATCAGTTTCAAGTCAAATTTCCTTTTAAGTTTTGTAAACACCTATTATTTGTATCTCTAGTAAGCCACTTTTCTAAATGAATAATATCCCAGACTTTCTGTCCTTGATTTAATGAAATACTTGCAAATGGCATCAGTCCACAGGCCATATTCTGTGCTGTGTTAGTTGTAACTTTTATACTTACTTACTGCCCGATGGGTATTGTCCGTCATAAATTAATAATACAACCTGTGCAAGGGGTTTATTGAAAACAGAATATAAGATTATCCTATCCTATCCAACACTGAAAATACTACATAAAAGTAAGTTCTGAAAACTTGATAAGAAATTCTTATGAATCCTGCTAGCACAGAAACTGCTGCTGGACCAGCGGTAACTTTTATGCGCTTCAAAGACAACCCTACATTACATTAATTTGCCAGGAGATGACTAAGGCACAAGGTACCATAGGTATAGCCTCCAGTCTCCAAATGGGCACCAGTGACACACAAGATGAACCTGTGCTTTTCCTCTAGCATGGATAAAGATTAGGATTCTGAGAATTGTAGTCTGAATCCATCTGGAAATACCAAACTGGGAATATCAAGATAGCAGTGGAATTGGTCTCCCCAGTGCAGTGGTGTCAAAGTGCCGGCCCACAGGCCGGTTGCATCATGCGGAGGCCGCGCCCACCCCAGCTCTGGCAATGTGAAAATAGTCGCAATACATCACGACACGTCACGTGATGCGGCAAGTTTGACACCTGTGCTCCAGTGCAATCACCACTGGTGGCATTAGATTATCTGACAGTACTTCAGTACTAACAATAGCTAATCAACTATGGATGGAGTAGGCAGAAGATTCTGAAGTCAAAACAAAGAACAAAAGTGGGCACAGATAGAGGATTTATCCAGGATTTATCTAGCTAGTTTGTACCTCTCCGTCAGGCTCCTTGTCCCCTAACTTAAAAATAAGTAAAAAACAAATAAATAGAATGTTGGCATGCTATAGAGAAAAGCAATAGGATCTAGCATTATGCACATTTCCTGGAATGTCTTTAGACATCACAAAGATCCTATTGGGATGGTAGAAAGCAAACAAGATTTCCTTCCTTCCTTCCTTCCTTCCTTCCTTCCTTCCTTCCTTCCTTCCTTCCTTCCTTCCTTCCTTCCTTCCTCCCTCCCTCCCTCCCTCCCTCCCTCCCTTCCTCCCTTCCTTCCTTCCTTCTTATGGCAGCTATTTTTTTGAGTGTGCCTATAAAATACTCTCAAAAAAGCAGCAACTTGTACCATCTTTCTCAGTGTGTTTTAATCCCCCCCAAAACATTGCTTCCTCCTGGCACGTTCACAGGCTATACAATAAGTAGGAAAGGTTATACTGATTACTCAAAAGAATCTAACAACCAAAAGTGCTGCCTTTTCTTCCTCCCCACCACTTAATTTTTAGCAATTGGCCTGAGTAGCTGGCAATAAAAGCAGCAACTTGTACCATCTTTCTCAGTAGTTAATCTAACATATGAACTCTGGAAGATGTAGCTGATGATGTCATTCTTCTTGTGTTACAGTAAACCCATAGCCAACAATAGAACTCTCATTTCAGTGACCATGTATGCAAAAAAAAATATGAGTGGGAGGAAATAGGAGTGGAAGGGGATTGAAATCCAAATTAACCCTAGGGAGGAAAAACCCATGTGCCATTTTTGCATTGTGTTCAAATGAGATGCAGCTGCTTCACTGAAAATGTGAAAGCAGGAAGAAGAGTTCTATAATTAGGCTCCCCCAAAGAAGCTGGAAAGCGGTAAGTGCACACCTGACACTAAGCAGGGAAAGATAAACTCACCCAGCTGTCAGCCAACCAACTGAAGGCAGAGCATTGCTATTTGGAGAAACAAAGGGAAATGCTTAGGAAGCTGCAATTAGCATGTGTACAGCAAATGAATGGAGCCTGATGGCATTTAATGGCAGGAGCTTGACAGTTCTAAGGTGAAGTGGAAGGAGGAACGATCCCTAGAAGATGGAGATCTTGGCTGATTGGAAGACTGTGATCCTGGAATGTATTGAAAGGATTACATTACATCCAAGTTTATTAGGTTTATGATCAGACCTTTAGCTCCTTGGATGGACACATATCCAGTGTTATTTCACATAATATCCTAATTATTTTCCAAAGTTATTTGAAAGTTGTTTCTTTCTTTGATTTTTCTCTAATGTTGTCTCATTGGAGAAACAAGGAAATGGGTGTTTCCAATAAATTATTTTGTATATTCCTAACATTTGCCATCAGCCTGCCTTTTGCAAAGATAGTCAATTTCTTTATTCTTGGTAGTCAGCTTATTTATTTATCAGATCTCAGAGCTAGAAGAGACATCAAAGGTTATGTCACCCCTCTACCTGCCAGGGCAAATAATCTGCTGCTGCAGCATTTTTCATCATCTCTGTTTAAAAATCTGCCAAGGAAGAAACCCTTTCTGAATGACTTGTTCTAGTACAATTAGGATGACTGCAAGTTTTAGTAGAAATCTATTTCTTTATAATTAGAACCCACTGGTTTAAGGGTTATTCATCCTATAGCACTGGATCACCTGTGACCCCAATTGGTCAATATTTTGTTCTAATTTATATGTACTGAGAAATTTACATAAAGTAAAAGACAAGTCTAAAAAAAGGAGGAAAAAAGAAAAAAGGAGCAAAGAAAAAAAACTAATGTCATGAAATATAATCACTTCAGACTTTTTTTCCAACAGGGAATTACAATCTTATAGTTGTCTCCCTAAGATGTTATGCAAATCACTTAATTCACATCTTTCTCAGTCCTCAAATCCATAAATCATCATATCATATCAAACGGTTCATATAAGGTTTCCAGTCTTTCAGAAAATTTTTGGGTTTTTTTGCTTTTTCTCTGACCATACAGGTCAGCTTTGCCATGTCAGCAAATTCCGACATTTCCACAATCCATTCCTCCAGTATGGAACTTTCATTCTTTTCCATCTCTGAGTATTCAATAGTCTCACTGCAATTACCATGTAAAATTCAATCTGCTGTGGGAAGTCAGCCCCTCAGAAGGAAATATTAAAAGGGCAGAAAAATATATTTCCTCAAAACGATTTTTTTTAAAAGCAGAAACCAAGCCTGCCCCCAAGTCTCTCTGCCCCAAAGCAGGAGCCAGCCCTATACAAATGCAGATGTAACCATCAGAAAGCTGGAGCCAGCTAGGAAATCAAGAAGACAAAAGACCTAAAATCTGCATACCCCACCTGTGACGGGACATAATAGGATCATCAAGAATACCAGAGAGGCACACCTAAACTCAGGAGGTCAGAAAAGTGACACAGGAAATAGCCTCCAAGTTCATGCCACAGGAACAGGAAACTTCCAAACAAAAGGCTTTCAGAGGGTATAAAAACCTACTCCACATGTGCTCAGCCCTTCTCCCTTGATTTCTCTCCTTCCTGCAAGAACCATCTTTCTGGCTCTTCAATAAACTGTAACCTTCTTCCCAAAGCAGTCGCCATGTTGTTTTATTTATTCCCAGCTTGGATGAACCAGGATGAAGACTTTTCTTCCCACACTGCCACGAGTCTTTTCTAATTCATTTTCCAAATAACTCCATTTTTTGCAGCCTGTTGAACCCCTTTTCTCTCTGTTAATATTCATGAACTAACACAGTTCCAAACTCATGATTTTTTTTTAAAAAAATAGAAATTAAGTCTAATAAAATTTTACCATACCTGTTCTAAAATAATTAAAGAAAAAATCACAAAACAAAGCAGAATATTCAGTTTCCATCTCCTCTGGTGACATCATTGCCATGCCCAGTCCAAAATAGAAAGTCCATTTTCATCTGCAAAAATATTGCATACCACTATTGTAGAGAATGATCCAAATTGTGATTTTAGAATAAAAAGTCACTTTTTCTAAGCAACCTGTTCAACACCCATCAAGGGATAAGTACTCAGAGTTCTATAATAAAGTTAGCATTTTCCTTCTCTCTAAAACAGGGGTGTCAAACTCGCAACATCACGTGATGTGTCGCAACGTATTGCAACTTCCCCCCCATTGCTGGCAATGGGATGGGCGCGGTTTTGCCATGATGCATCCGGCCCGCAGGCCGGCAGTTTGACACCCCTGCTCTAAAAGAACTAAATAGAAGAAAAAAACAATTACAAACATTTCAAGCATGTTTTTTTCTTAATATATTTGGTTATTGAATTAACCTATGGTTTACACAAGACACTGAATCATTAATTAATCAAATTAGCTGGGTCTTATTTATTTATTTATTCCATTTGTGAGGCAACCCATTTGATGACAACAAAAACTAACCATAATTAATGCTAATCAAGTTTAGCAGATTATACACATGCAGCCAGAAGGTTTTTAACTAGCTTAGTTAAGCTAATTGAGTGAGCTCATCTAAGTTTGGGTATGCATTATCCCTAGAAACACATATACACATCCTGTAGTACCTTGGTACTCAACTGCTTAGTTCAATGGTAGCTTGGTACTCAACTGCTTTGAAACTCATCAAATTTGGTAGTCAAATTCTGAAGTGAAAATTTTGTCCTGATACTCATCGTTTGTTTGGTATGCAACTCACAAGCTAGAATTTGTCAGTGTCGGTTGCCTTGTGACTCATTATATTATTCCTTATGGGAAAAATGTGTTTGGTACTCATTGTTTTTGGTACTCATCACACCTCCCAGAGCCAATTAACGATGAATACCAAAGCACCACTGTATTACTGAAATCACATGTAAGAAATGTGTACTATCTCCCTGATTTTTGAATTACAGTAAATTCACTCCTTCTTCTTATGAGCACCATTTAACCCAACTAGGCTCTAGTTTATAAATTAAGCGAAAACACATATAATTTCAGTTGCAGGGCAAAAAGGAAACAAGGCATTGTGTTATCCTAATAATAAATAATTCTAATTCCAAACATTTATCATTGCTATCTAAATGTGGACGTATTCTCTTGGTGTCTCAATATCACATCCTCTTCGCAGCATTTTTGCTGATGGACATGAATATACCAACACAATTCACAGAAAATGGGGTTGGAATGTTTGATTTTCTATTTATTCCCTGTCATGTTGCCAAACAATGACAGCTGCTCATACCTTTTTCATGATTCTTCTTCTTCTTTTTTTTTTTTTTGGTCCCCAAGGAAGAATAAATTCTTTAACTTCCTTTTCTTCTTGGCAGCAACTATCCAGGCAAATGACAAAGGAATTACACATTCTTGTCATGGGGAATGTTTGCTGTCTAGGACTGAAGTTGTCTTCTGATCTAAATTAGCCTTGCAGATGTCCATGTTCCTTGCCTTGATAGTCCTGCCATGTATTGTATTTTCATTAAAGAGACAAGAAGTCTCTTGTGAAGTGAAGAGATGTTTGGAACACTATTGAAGAAAAACTTGAAATGTTATGATATGAATGGATATGAATAAGAGCCCATATTAAAGATTACCTAGTGGTAAGAAGCATGGTGGCTCATGTGGTTAGGACGCTGATTTGACAAGCAGCCGGCTTGTGTTCAAGACGCGAGTGTTGCTGTGGGACAGGGGTGACCTTCCATCCTTTGCTCCAGCTCCTTCCAGGGGACATGAAAGGAGCTCCCAACTGGGCATCCCTTTGGCAATGATGATGTCACCTGCTAATCTTTTCAACCCTGGAGCATCTTGGTGCTTCCAATATGAGTGATGCGACCTAGTGCAATAAGGGCAGTAAAATGTTACTATTTCTCTGCCCTTATTACATCCACTGATAACCATCCAGCAGCGTTGTTTAGGGTAACCTGATCTCAATTGGGTAGAGAGGGTCCTCAGAACATCTGGTGGGCTGATGTGAGGATTATTTGGGATATCTGATAGATAAAGTTACTCAGATTCACTCCAAATTGGTCTATGAGTGGGCAGGGCAGGCTGCAATGTTTGAAACAATCTAGAAGGTGTTATCTGGAATGAGCTTGAGCCAGTGACTCCCAAGCAAATGGTCAGGTTTCTGTGCTGTCAGCAAAGCCATTTAGACCCTTCCTGGGTAGTAAAAGTAGCCATGGAGGTGACCTGTGGTTGAATCCAGCCATAGTGTCAGTCTCTGCAAAGGAGAGGATGTTAGAAAGAGCCAATGGGACACCCTTTCCTCAAGAGACTGTCTTTAGACCCAATGTTTTTTGACAATTACTAAATTTCCTTCAACCTCTCTTTGTTGAAAAGATGATTAGTCTGTAGCTAATGCAAATCCCAGCGGAAACAGATTGCTTAGTCCCAATTTCAGTCAGGTTTCAGGCCAGGATTTAGTACTGTGATATCTTTCAGTCATGCTTATTGGTGACTTGCAACAGCAGTACATCCATCCGTTCCTTGATCTTCCAGTGGCATTTGCTACCATTGACAAGAGTAGCCTCTAGAGCTGGCTCTGTGGGTTGGGAAATGGAGCCACCACCATCAGCTCCATTTCAAGGCCATTAAGCCAGCGCTGTCTGAAGACATTTCTGCAGTCATGTGGCCGGAATGATATCACCGGGTGCTGTTACTTTCCCACTGAAATGGTACCTACAGTATTTATCTACTTACATTTGTAGGCTTTCGTACTGCTAGGTTTGCAGGAGTTAGGGCAAGGATGGGAGCTCATCCCATCATGTGGAACTTGGGTCTCGAATCTGTCCAGCCAACAAGCCCAAAAGCTTAACCAATGAGCCACCATGCCAACTTTGTGTCTAAAGTGGGACTAGAACTCACAATCTCCTGGTTTCTAGCCTGATGCCTTAACTGCCACACTAAAGTGCCTCTGCTTTATTATTGCAGCCTTGCTATTCTATATCTACCCAACAAATGATCAGTACTATAGCAACTGATATTAAAAATACAAAAAGCACATAATACTATATCTCTGTAAAATACTTTATTATATCTCTAATATATAGTTAGATCTCCTACAGTGGATAAACAAAAATTGAACCATAAAAGAAAATCTATATTGCTTTGGGAGCTTGGAAGAAGAACAGCACACATTAATGCTGGTGTTTGAAAACTTTAGAGAGTTTCTCAGTTCATAAGAACAATACCTCTTCATTATTATAATTCCAATCAGTGACACCACAATAAATTGGATTTTTGTTTCTTTTTTAAAATTAATTGGATTCTAATCTGAGCAATACTTTAAAAGTTAATTCATTTGTTTGTGCCCCAGGGGTATATGTAACTATTGTAACTATACTTCAGAGGTGGGTTTTTTTTTTTTTTCTTTAACACAGTCATCTCAAGAATAAATTTCAAGGGCTACGTCAGAAATAGATGATTTCATAGCAAGATGTCAGCCAGTTTGCAAAGCAAATTTAATTTATATGAAGAGCCGTAATTTAAAGCATCCCCCTTCCTCAAAAAAATATTATGTTGGGTATCCTTTTCCCGGGTTGGACAAAAATACAATAATTGTTGTATTAAATTGCTGACAGAACAATTCTAGCTATCGGTCTGCTGTACTGATGGGATTAGGAAAGGGACAATTGGAAGAGATCAGATGGGAGATGATCTTCTTGATAAGCACAATCTTATAAACCTGCTTTTTCATTCTATTTACAAATAAAAGGAAAATGTGTAGACTGTATTTTAATGCACATTTATGGAATGTAATTCATAACCCCTTGACCAGTATATGAACTAAGGCCCAGACAGAATTATATACCACATGAATTGTGTGATTGACTTCTCACAAGAAAATTTATACAAATATTTAAATAAACATTTAAAAAATGTGCACATGTGAAAAACTCACATTGGATAAAATAAGTTTAGTTTTTCATTTTTTCCACCTTTAAACAGAAATGGACTATTGTGTGTCTCCTATAGCCAAATCACATATGCATCATATGATTTGAGAAAGAGAAGTCACATTACCACTTCCGGATTCTCTTTATAAAATCTAGATCTTTTCTTGTTCCATACTTCTATAGGTGTTTCCAGTACTTGACCAACAATTTAAACTGTATGCTTTGTTTTTCATGCCATTAAATGTATGCCTATACATTTGGACACTACTATTGAATATGTGGCTGAATGTGTTTCCAGAATTTGTTATTTCTAATGTGCCTATAGTTTATTCTATGAAAGCTATGCAGAGGCAGCGGAAATGAATACCTCCATCATAATTTTAGCTAAAGTCTCTTAGCAAATGAAAGTAAACATTGGAAGAATGAAGATTAACCCTATTTTTAATACGGAGAGGGACACGATACATTGCTGGTTTTGATAGTGACATGAATGTTGTGGTCCAATCTCAACACCTTAACAGATAAGGAGGAAGATGAGGAGGAAGTATTCCAAGGCTGCAAATCTCCTTTCACACTTCCACCAGGAGTATCTTCAGCCTATTTTTCAAGAACTAGTGCTACCACATGTTAGCTGCAAAAATTGAGACAATCACAAGATAGCAACAAAAAATATATAAATGTTCTGTGCAGAAGACATAGTTGGCTGAGAGAAGAAGGTCATAAGAGGATGAGGCACTGGAATCATTGGTTAGGTTAAAAAAATAAGCTGAATGAGGCAGGACTGTTCTCATGGTTGACTTTCTGAGATAAGAGAGATCTGAACAGCTGTGCTTGGATGGAGTCAAGTAGTTAAGAAGCAAACTGGACATGGTATAGCTCCTGGAACAATGTTGATTCATCATACAGTATGCTCCCTTACAATGCTTTTTTTGTAAAAAAAAAAAAAAAAAAAGGGGCCGGAACTCACGCACAGCTCCGGCTCCAGTCGAAAGCCCTTTACAGAGCGGGGTGGGGGAACTGCTTTAGGGAGCTTCTGAGGTGCAGATAACGTGAGCAGCGTCAGCTGACAGACGCCATTGCTGTGGCTTTTGAGAGGGCGCTTGTTCGGAGCTGGCATGTTTTCTGCCACCTCGTCCTCCTCCGCCTCTGTGTCATCAAATGGCGGAGGAGGCTCCGGAGCCGCAGGTGATAGCTCAAAGAGCCGCATGCGGCTCCGGAGCCGCGGGTTGCCGACCCGTGGCCTAGGATGTGGTGGAAATTCTGGAGTCCTTGATATTAAATTTAGACTATGTCATAATTTAAGATAATTTTTAAAATAAATTGATGTATCATTGGTACATGGCACCAGGGAAACTATAAAAAAATCTACAAAGGTATTTCAAACCAGGGCTGGGAATTTAAAAAGAATGAGGAGACACTGCGAATTGTGGATTTGTGAATAAGCTAAGAAATTTTGAATACACTGCAGCAGGATCATTACAATGTCAATGATAGAATATTTATCAAACAAGAATAAGAGGAACAAGTAGGTTGGCATTTACATACCGACAGACACTTCTTTAATTTTTTTTTTTTTAAATGTATTATTTTTGCACCAAAAAATGGTGCTTAGTCCCAAATAAAGCCTATTGCAATTCAAGGGAAGGAGACACTAGTAGACCATTTAGTCTGGATTTTAGAATTACCTACTAGAAGTATGAATTTCAATTCTGTGGGAAGGTCAGTGTAAGGATGGGATAGATCCCTAATTCAATCCTCATTATCTCCACTGAAATGTGGAAAAAGGAACAGAAGATCTCAGTCTAAGATCAGCTGTAAGTCTTGTTCTTACAGTTTTATATATAATACTATAATTCTTTGTGTGCTCAAACCCAGATTTTGAGAGCTGTTCAGAGCATTTTCCATTCAATTAATAGCTTTTATTCATTGAACACTCTGTTATTTAAAATATTTCCCTTTCCCCAGCTAGCCCTCTTGTTCTGAAAGTGAACTGAATTTTTTTAATTTGGAGGGTTGCTATTGTTTTTAGGGAAATTTAATTTGGAGGGTTGCTATTGTTTTTAGGGAAATTTAATTTGGAGGGTTGCTATTGTTTTTAGGGAAATTTAATTCTGTTTTTTTTCCCCATCTCAACATTGCATTCCTTTTATTCAGTGATTCAGCATGGAGAAGAGATTCTATGGACCATTAAATGGGATGGTGATGATGGTGGTGAGACTTTCAAGCTTTAAACATTTAATTTTAAGAAATCTTCACTCAGTGCAGGAATTAATAAGTAACCTGTACGGAATATCTTTAATATGGTTAATATTAATAATATTTAATGTAATAAGATTAATATATTTAACATTATAATATAGCTTAATACAATTATGAGTCAGACAGCATAAACGTTTATTAAAATATCATTATTGTTTGCCACAGAATATTATCCAGGTTAGGTCTCCTTGGTTTCAGATCAACATCTTTAAATATGATTTAACCGTACTAGTTAAGATAAAAGAAATGGACATTGCACTCTATCTATAGTACTATATTGTAAATTGATAGTTTATGTGATGTCCCACAACAATTAGGCAAAAGCAGTTTAAGAATTTTTAGGAAGCATGTTATATAATCTAAGTCAATCATCATGAATTTCCAAATAATTAGGTTGTTTGAACAAATTGATTTATCCTGGTATATTTTATTAAATTTTTATTCTTATTAAATCTTGGTATATTTTAGCTAAATCCTCAGAGACAGCAGTTTACAGTTTGAATTAACGTGGCAGTATATCCCCTGCGATGTAACATATCAGATTTTTGACTGATTTTGACAGTTAATGCATTTAATCTCTCACGAAGAAATCTTTGTGGAATTATGGCTTTGCCAAGGTAAGACCTTTAAATTCTATACAATTTTGTTCTCAATAAGAATTTGAATGAACTCAACCAGTGCTCCCTAGTAATTGTAGGGAGAATTATTTAACCAGATACAGGAGATACTCTATTGCCCAGTGCAGCAGTGCAAAGCAAGATAGCATCTTCAGCATTCAGATATTGTATTATGTTATGGAAAAGGAATATTTGGACAAAGCAAAACCATGCGATGTGGTCACATGTCATCATGTTTTACAACTGCATCACTTAGTGGCAGAAATTTGGTCCCACTTGTAGTTGTCAATTGAGAATTACCTGTAATAAACATATAGGCAAACTCAGCAGTGACCTTTTCTTGTTACAAATGTCCCATAAGTGCTAACACTGCAACGATCTTTGCTAAAGCCATTTTTGTTCGTTTTTGGTTGCCACAGTACTGGGAGGGGGGAGGGGTGGTTTTAATGTTAAACTAAACAACATTCTGTCCCATGGGAATCAAGGTCATTGCTGCCTGACTTTTGGCGGGCTGAACCTTCCGTTAGAAAGCCCGCCAAAGTATTCTATTGGGGAACATAGTTGATTACATTGTGCTGGGGTGGGAAGTTCAACTTTGTAACATTGTAATGATTTGGAGGGAACTTCAGACTTGGTTTCACTTTTGACTGTGCCAATACATTGTAGCCAATAAACATGTTCTTTAAGGAAACCTCTTGCCTTGGAGTTCTGCTTTTACTGGTCTCATCTATCAGAACCATGACACTAAGAGTCATAATCTTCTTTCATTTTAAGTTTTAAAACCTAAGGTTAACATTCCCTTCTGAGGCATGAACCCTAAAATTTCTCCAACCAAATGCTTGGAATATCCCCACCTAAACCCCATCAAGGATTGAATATTAGATAAGTTAATGCTTCATGTGTTTTCTTTTTTATAGTGAAGCAAATATGTGCACAATATTTTTAAACAGATATCTAGCATATCTTGAGAATTCAATGATAAAACAGAAAATTATTATTTGGGGAGGAAAGAGAGAAGCAGTTTCCCTTAGTCAGCTGTGTGGTAATTATCAGTCAGTAACATCTCATTTGTGTTGATAATTCCTGTCAGTATCTGTAGAAAAGATTGGAAACCAACTACAGTATATACTTACAAATCCACAAACCCACTCATGAACTCTCCAATCATTCCAGATAATGCTAATAAATTTGGCAGCAAACACACTAATTTTCAGTAGAGCGTTATTCTCCCCTTACCTTCCCAGAAAAAAACATGTTAAACTTTTGTGTGGTATATGCATTGCTTTGTTTTCATGTATTCCAAAACCTAACACATTTTTATGTACAGAGGTATTTTTAAAACACTTTTCTGCTAAGGTAAGGACATAATGGAAATTACAGTGACCCACTGAATTACAAGTGGCAGCTCTTCACTAAAGGCAAGGACTGTGTGAGGCAACTGTTTTGCACTGAAGTGATGCTTTGTGCCACAGAGGTGAAGAAATTCTCCTTGTCAGACAAGTATTCAGCAGAATTTTCCTTGTCAAGATGCTTTGTGCCACCTCAAGGTCTCATCCAGCTGTTCTAATAGCTGGAAGAAGCATCTGTGTATAAACTATAGGTGTGCTGATGACATCTCTTTTAAGTCTTCCAGACAGCTCTATGCACAAAGTCTGTTCATATGTTACAACCAGTGCAAACTACTTTGCCTCACTTTCAGAAGTGTGTTGGGGGTATATGTTGCTTTATGAAATATAGATTTAACAATTTACCCCAAAGCATTGAAATAATCCAGACATTGACCATTGATCCTTCTGTTTAGCTGCCTTCCAGCAATGGCATCCCTGGGGGGAGAAGTCGGGGAGGGGTGTCAGTGATGAAAACAGCATTATGGCATCACAAAACACCTCCCACCTTTTCAAAGTGTATCTTGACCTCATATACAGGCCCAAAGAAGCAGAGTTTATGGGACAATGTTGTGACGTCTATGGACCCCACTGTCCTCTAGTGGAGTCTTCCAATATTTATGCTGTTTAGAATAACATTATAGCAGACTAATGGAAGTGAAATTCAGTCAGGGAAAATTAAGCACAGATAATCTGAAAACCACTTGTTAAAGTACAACCTATGAACAGAAGATGAGTAAGCAGAGATTGTATCCATTCCTGATTTCTGGAACCAAAAGTGTTCAAAACAGAATTCAAAGTATCTATCCATGGAATAGCTTCAGCCTATGGGAGAACACTTTAGAGCAGGGGTGTCAAACTCGCAATGTTACGTGATGTGTCTCTACGTATCGTGACTTTTTTTCCATTGCCGGCAATGGGGTGGGCGCGGTTTTACCATGACGCATCCGGCCCGCGGGCCAGCAGTGTTTGTATCTAACATGGGTAGTCCTTTTTTTGTAATGAATTATATATTAAGGCAGGGATTCTTTGCCGTGCTTGAATTGTTCACTGACTTTGCTCCTAGGAGAGACCTAGGGATCAAATTGCCAATCAGTATTGAAAAGAGAACTAAAGTTTTTTGTTCTTCTCAAGTAGTGAGTAAGGTCTCATAAACCTCCAGCTTAGGGTCCAAAAATATTTCAGTATTTTAAAATTCCTCACATAGTCATTGGACAAAAACAATGGACATCAGGATGCAGTGAAAATAAAGTGGTAGGTGAAGAGTTCAACAGAAATTCTGCCCCCTCATTCTTTAAAATGTCCAAGACATCCCCCAAAAGTAATTCTACTTTGAGAAAGTGATAAGCAATAAACCATGATTAGCTATAATATGGCTTTCTTGACTTTGTTTTAGCATGCGTGAATCCAGATAATGTGGTTTATGAATCCTAGTCTCTGGCTTATTGGTGTGTAGGTCCAAACAGTTATGATTTGTTCAGTCTTTTATTTCTGTGGAAATAAATTGTGCCCTGGGTTTATATCTGGAAGTTAGAAATGTATTTATTTCAGAAGTCAGCTTTTTGTGGAGATAAGAGGGGTGGGGGTGGGGAGGAAAAAAACCTTGCCCACATCAGGCATTGTACAATTTAGTCTGAATAAAAAGCTCAGGAGAGAAGATCAAAAGATAGCAATGCAGACGAAAATGAAAGAACTGATAAATCCTGGCATTCAAATGATAAACACAGTTTTGAAAAATGTGGTCTGCAGAAGCAGCAAAATCTTCTTTGAAGATTCTGGTAGGATTCATATAGCTGAATCTCCATCAATCTCAGTCTCAATATATATTTCCTATAAAGGAAGAATATGGTACTCATGGTGGTGGGGTTCTTCTGCAAACATAAATATCTATTCTGGTATGTTATGCTTTTTATCTGGAGCAAAATCTACTGTTTTTAATTGGAATAAGCCAAAGGCAGGAAGCGTTTCAGCAGAGATGACAGAATAGGATAGATGTATTGGAGAAAAATTATTTTTAATATAGGTTAGGGAAATTGCAGATGATTTGGATGTTTTCAGCAATTACACATCCAAATTACTGAGACAGAATAATATGTGAAACTCTGCAACAACAGACACAAATGATTTTAGACTGTTCCATATATCTTCAGACAACACCCAATAAATCTATCTGGGAATTGTCCCCTTCCCCCATGCCGATAAAAAAATAAAATGTCACATATTGTCTGTCTTCCAGAAACATACAGTAGGTAATTGGAGGCCTTAGAAGAATGAATTTTCAGGGAAAGGAACAGAGAAAACTAATAAAATATTTGCTTGCTATGTACCATTGAATGCTTGGTCCATATTTAAGAGCACAACTTTTATCTGATTTTCAGCTGTTCATATCTGCAGCATGTCTTTGTATTCTAGAACCAAGGAATACTTTAGCTGCCATGGGATAAAGGATACTCAATTGCCATGTGCTTCAGAGCTCAAAATAATATATTTCTTTTGAGCATGTCTAATTGGACTCCCTGCAGAAATGGGAATGCATTTCCCACATGTCCAATTTTCAGTTTCCATGCTCTTTTTTTGGCATGCATTTACTGTATGATGAATGCCTGCAGTAGAATATATTCCTCAGTGCAGAACAAGGTTTCTCAAACTTGGCAACTTTAAAATGTGTGGAATTCGACTCTCAGAATGCTGGAAGTACCTGGCTGTGGAATTTTGGGAGATAAAGTCCACATATCTTAAAGTTGCCAAGTTTGAGAAACACTGGTGTAGAGCAGGGGTGTCAAACTCACAACGTCACATGACGTGTCGCGATGTATCGTGACTTTTTTTTCCATTGCCGGCAATGGGGTGGGCGCGGTTTCGGCATGACGCATCAGGCCCGTGGGCCGGCAGTTTGACACCCCTGGTGTAGAGAGATCAGAATGACCAGCTGGACAGTCATTTTGATTGCAGATGATCTTATGAGGTACACTCCACTCCAGCCTGAATGTAATTAGAGCAGAAGTTCAACATTATAAAGGAAAGTTATTTAGCCGTTGCTTTTTTTCCATTGTTCAATTGAGAATCAAACTTGAATTATGCTTATAAACTCGGCCATTCAGTTTGGCTACTCTGTCATTCATTCATTAAGAGCTCACTTTATGGCCATTTAAAACCACAGAATAAGGGAAAAACAAGAGTGGGAAGAATATTTGTGTTCCTGGATTTGAGTTTTTTTGCCTTCCTCCTCTTTTAAAACCACAAGTCCTCTTTAGACAGGAGTAACTGCAACGTTTGCAAATTACAGTCATGTGGGGCTAGCTAAACTCCATTCCCAACCGCAATCTGATCTCAAGACATCCTGTTTTTTTTTAAATTTGTAACTATGGTTCAGATTTTCTTAGCATTAATCTATTCTTCACTTTCCAGATGGGATAGAATCCTAAGGGGTAAGCTGTAATTTTTTTATCTGAGCTGAGTAATCTTCTCTTGCAAAAGCTCAGAGTTAAACATTTCTCAGTAATTGTGGCCATCCTCCACACTTTCACAAGAACTTCAGTGCCCAACCAATGATAAGCAAAATAGCAGGCAACAAATACTCTTTCTGATACCATTGTGTTAATTTAGCATACAGTGGAATGGGCTGGGCTTCATTTCAAGGGAAATTAATCAGTCGGGTTGGGTAGCTTCTGAAATTTTAGCTTTCTGGGACTATGTCAGAGAGAAATAACAACAGCTGACCCTCTTCTCTAAAGAACATTTTTTATGCATCCCTTTTTTAAATAAATGAAATTGGAGATCTCACAGGCCCCTCTAAGGCAGTCTTTCTCAACCTCTTGTCTTCAGCAACAGATCAGTTAAGAAACCCTTAATAAAATAAAATAGATCTCAGTTGTAAGACATTTCTTTATGGTTTTGAAAATCTATAAATTTTTTAAAGGTTGCATTCTTCTGTCTTCTATAAATGAAATCAGAAAATCTGCTTGTCTTGATTTCCTGCACTGGAAATTTAGTACTGTGTGTTGTCTAGGAGGAGTGCTGCACTAGCAATTTATAGTATCACCCAGCCATTGTTACGACAATATAAGATGTCACAGGCATTATATTAAGGTCTGCAGACATCCAGATTCAAGTCCAGTCACAGCAAGGGAAACTTGCTGGATAATTCTGAGTCAGTGTCAGAGAAAAGATTGAAAATAACTGTAAGAGTAGCCAACAAATTATTATATGGATGGATGATGCTATACATTGGAAGCTGCGAGATGTTCTAAAATTAAATATTGATGAATGCAGCCTTTGGGATTCCAACAGGTTCAGATCTTGATCTCAGATTGATTAAACATATACACCACTGGATCAAAGATGGTTCTTGGAGGTTTATTTAGTCCAGGGTAACCAGTTGATAATCTTGGAAGCAATCTGATTTGGAAGAGGAGAATTAAAGTTATTCCTTAAAGACAATTGTCTAAGCAAGAGTTATAGGTTTGAGGAGTCCTTGGTGCTCTTTGAGCTTGGTTGTTCATCACTAACACTGATGAGGTTACTTAGTTTGGGTAATGAAACATCTGCAAGAAAACAACCAAGCTCAGAGAGCACCAAACACCCTTCATTTCAACCCTGAGTTACAAATATTCTCCTTTATTGGTAATTATAGGTTTGAAATGTCTCTAAAATCCTCCAATGATTTCCTATAGAATAGTCACTTTGTGTTTCCCCCCTTTTGAGTAAATCCAACCAAGCTTAAGCAGTCTGTCAAGAGTTTAATCAAAGTATCATTAATAATAATTTGGCTCACTCCTTTTGAAGATTAACTAAATGGAAATAGAGGGAAATCAAGTGACATTCATTACCTTTTGACTTGTTTTATTCAATGGGACATGTTTATAAAGTATAAGAAATATAACATTTCTTATGAAAACATTGTTAACGAATAATATAAAATGTTTTTTTTTAAATCAATGATAATGCAATCATTAAAGATTATAGCACTTTTATACTAAATTGTACAAACTATGATCCATTTATTCCTAGTATTCAAAAGATAGTCATTTGAGTGTTTTGTTTTGCTTTTAAACCTACATTTAATTTGAAAGGGTTGTGTCATACCCACAATATCTTTTTTGCCTTGTTTGGGAAAAAAATATCCAGTGATTTACTTGCTGCATAGTTATTGGTAGAATAATTGCTTGGAAATACCTCAAATTATCCCAAACATGATTTCAGCCAGGAAGACCAAATAGAAAACATAACCAGATAAATTAATCCTACTTTATTGTAAAACTACATTAACAGAATCTTGCAAGTCTGAAAGTAAAATTCTTTTGTTGCTACTTTTACAGTCTGAGAACTTAGGAAGAATCCCTTCTGAGAATCTTGCTCCATCCACTATGCAGTTGTAGACTATTGTGTCTCTTTTCTAAATGTGCCCTAGGCACATGTCTTTGCCCGACCTCAGAAGGTCTTTTCCACAGATCATTAAACATGTAAACACGGAATTTGCCCTATTCTGAAAATATATTCAGAGACAAATGAAAAGGTTTCCTTTAAGAATGGAATCTATAGGGTTAGTACATTGCAGGCAAATGGCCCATCACTAACACCTAGAATCCTTCAATAGCAGAGGTCCCCAACCTTTTGGGCACCAAGGACCGGTTCTGTGGAGAGAAGTTTTTTTCATGGACCGGAGGGTGCATGGTTTTGTGTGCTGCTTGCATCTCGCGGATGGGGCTTTGCTTGTTTGTGCAGACTGGTTGCTGGCATGCCGCGGCCCGATACTGGTCCACGGACCGAGGGTTGGGGACCCCTGTCCAATAGGATATGATGTCTAGGTTTGCTGCTTTTAATCAGTGTAACTCCTATTTTAACTCAGTAGATAAGTCTTTATTGCAAGGGAAGAAAGTTTTCAGCATATGTTGGTATAGTATTAGCTACAGCAGCCTGCAGAAGCATCATAGTGGGGCCAGTGAGAAGGACATTTTGTTCAGTTTCAGGAAATAGCTGAAACCTACACTCTACATGCAAAGAGGCCCAATGAGAATAGAGCTGTGACTGGGGGTGGAGGCAGGGATTGGCTTAGACAGGTCATATATAACACTATGAAGCTGAAAACCTCAGAGATTGCAATTGTTTTCTGCAACAAATATTCACTGGATAAGAAACGTAGGTTAATTTGCTCAACAGGACATTTTAATGTTTGTGCCTTTGACAAGATGGCTCACTTCTGAGAAGGATATGCAACGGGATTCAGTAATGTTTCTTTGCCACTGAAAAGAATAAAGGTTATATAATGAGATGGATTTCACAAGCCGTGGATGCTATTAAGTGTGTATTAATTTGTGTCTCCTTTTTTCCATTTAATGTTTATATAAACATGTGTCCAGTGAATAAGATGTTAAAATGACTTTGAAATAGAGTCATTTGAGAACCCCAACTGAAATGGACTAGTTAAAGTTAATTTTCTGTAGATTATAATGGCAGTAAGTTTATAAATGAATTGTCAGTTTGTAAATGCCTTGTAGAGAAACGGTTGCTAAGTTAGAAATGGATTTTAACATTCTTGGAACATTAGACTGTGAAGAGCTATTAGACTTTACGGCGCATCTATTAGCTTGATATTAGCAAATATACCGTTCTTCTAAATATCAGTTGCTCTTGAGCAACAGAAGAGACAATGGATTACCCTTTGGTTGTTAGCTGAACAACTCCAGAGATTGGTCACTGTAGGAAGAAGGATAAAGGAGAAGATAGATATTTTGACAAGCAAAATTGTTCTAACTCTTTTTTCTATCCTGTTCACAGAGAACTCTCTTAGATGCTAACATTGTTTGCTGACATAACCTGAGCAATTGTGCACAGCCCAATTTGCTACTGGAATCCTTCTATTTTCCCCTACTCTTTATAAATGAATGTGATTTTTTTTTCAGATATTGATTGCTAAAACTACCATCACAAGGATTTGCATAACTGTCACTTGCATAATAAAAAGCATTGTTCCAACATTGTATTTTTTCTGACTTCCAAATATCCATTTCCATGCAAAACGGTTGCAAAATATGAGAGGAAAAATATGTATATTTGGGTGGGTGGGTAGATGGATGGGTGAATAGATGGGTGGGCACAACTGAAAAGAGAAATATGCTAATAATACTCTTTTTTTTTTTTTGAAGAGCAGCTGCTTCCTTTTATCTGAATGATATCCTGGTCAGTTGCATTGATCATCCAGAATGACAATGACTTGATCTAATCTGGTCTTTGGCTGTACAGTTTTCGAGAAGCTTTACAAAAATGTCTGCAGGGATTCCTGGAGGGATTGATAGAGAACCTATTATTTTATCAAACAACTTCAGCATCTGGGATGAAGTGCATCAAAGAAAAGTGAAAATTACCACACTCACTGATTTGCAACAGGCCTGTGTTTATATATACTATTAAAACCGGACGTGGGAGTTATCAGTGAGTGTTGGGTCACCTTGAAATTAATGAGAATGTATTATTTAGCAGATGGTATGCCAAGGCCACTTTTCACTGAGGCAGAAAATGTTCAAATACTTTCCTTGAGCTCCTTATTTTTTCTATTTCTATTTCTAATTCACAGGCTAGGAAAGTTATTGGAAAGTTTTATTCTCTCGTTGAATGGCCTTTGCTTCTTAGCTCCGATAATACTAGAAATAACTTTAAAAAAAAACAGATTTATAACACTGATTTTCAAATCACCCTAAAACAGCCTTGTAACATGTAGGGGGTGTTCAACTGGATAGATGTCAGCCTTCTACCTTCTATTGCCCTCAGCTATATTGTTGTCTTACTACAAAAATATTCCACTTCCTCAGTGTACATGGCTTGGTAGAGACAGCTCACCCAAGTCCTTGAGGTGTAGCTTTTTCATAGCAATTTCTCTGTGGAATCCCAGAGAATTTCTTATTTATCCTGAAGAAATTTCCTGGCAAAGAACATGATTTCTGTTTGTTCCTTCTCCTGTCTGATCATTGTTCTCAAATATCCTTCTAGATTGTCCAATTCTGTGCTTCTGCATGAAGTACCAGCTTTTCTTTTGATCTACAAAATGTGCACTATTTTTCTTTTCTTTTGAGGTTTATACTGTATATCTTTATCTGCACAAACTGCACAACAGGATCTGTTAAATGGAGGCCTATCCTGCTTTTAAGTGGAAGGACATGGCATTCAGAATCAGTAATGGGCCATGTGAGAAGAACAAAACAGAATAACAGAGTTGGAAGGGACCTTGGAGATCATCTAGTCCAACCCCCTGATCAAGCAGAAGACCATATATCATTTAGACAAATGGCTATTCAGTCTCTTCTTAAAAGTTTCCAGTGATGGAGCACCATCAATTTCTGAAGGCAAGCCATTCCACTGGTTGATTATTATCTCTGTTAGGAAATTTCTTCTTGGTTCTAGGTTGCTTGTCTCCTTGATTAGTTTCCATCTATTATTTCTTGTCTTACCTTCCAGTGCTTTGGAAAATAGATTGATCCCCTTTTCTTTGTGGCAGTCCCTTAGATATTGGAAGACTGCTATCATGTCACCCCTAATCCTTCTTTTCACTAGACTAGCCATACCCAATTCCTGCAATCTTTTTTCATATGTTTTAGCCTCCAACCCCTTAATCATCTTTGTTGCTCTTCTCTGCACACTTTCTAGAGTCTCAACATTTTTTTAATAATATGGTGGCCAAAACCTGATGCAGTATGCTAAGTGTAGTCTTACTAAAGCTTTATAAAGCAGTACTAATACATAATCTAACTAATACTCTGTTTTATTTCTTTCTGACTGCTGAACCTATAACCAGATAAATCATTGGATTGGAATCATTTAGATTGCCAAATTTCTATTTTACTTCCCACCCCAACCATTTTTTTTGCAGCTGATCTCCATTTTCATTTTTAGAAATGGTGTAGCTTTTGAGAGACATAGAAAACAGGTCTGATAAAATACTATAGCACTACAGTGGGTTACATCTCATTTAGATATTGACCAAGAAAAATTGTGCTACCAAAAATTAATATTAGTACCATCTCAGAAATATGCAAGGATGTAGTAGGGTAAGCAAAGCCTTCAGAAGTAGGGAAAGGCCAGAATATCTAACCTGAGGTGATGGAGCATACACCCACAGCAACAGAGAGGGAGGATTTTGACAACTCAGAACTTTCCCAGGAAGAAACCCAGATCAAGAGTCATGAAGTCTCAAACTGGATAGACGAGAGCAGAAGAGGGTCAGGGTAAACACACCCATTGCATAATGTCTCAGGATATATCTCGTAGCTTAGTAAGTTATATCTTCAATTCCAGACAATTTTATCTGTAAGGTATGAGCAAATAAATGTTTGGACTCAACTGGATTTTATTGTTTCATTTCTAGGTTTGGGCCTGACTCCTGTTAGTCATTGTTGTATGCAGCTAAAAGCCTTTGTAGGACTCCCACTGCTCTATTTTATAATGGAACTTATTTGTCCAACCTGTTTCCCATTTATCTTCCCCCTCCCCCTCTTTCTTAAGATAAGGAATGAACAAAGGTCTTTTCTGCTCCTTTCTTTTTCTAGGAATGAAATCTGGCTACTTTCTGTTTCTTCTCAATTGTGTTTAAACTAGGAAATTATTATAATTAATACCAGAGGTGGGACACAAAGAGTTTATAACTCGGTTCAATTTCTTGCCCTCATTTGCTTCTTTTGTCTGTAAACAAGCTAGAGTGCTCTGTTCTGATATTTGGGCTTCTGAGTTCCATTTCTCTTTTCCTTTCTTTTCCAAATGTCCATCATCCTACCAAGAACGACCAAAGTTCCAATACAATGATCAACATTGCCGGTTGTTCAGGCATTGTGGTTGAGGTCCATTTTTAGAATTCTTTCAGGTGGGTTGACCACAGACTTTCATCTATATTTCTTGGTAATCTCCCATCCAGTACTAACCAAGACCCATCCAGTTTAGCTGGGGTTGGCCAAGATCAACTAAATTCAAAGGCATTTTATTGTTATTTATTGTTTTATTTTATGCATTTAAATAATTTGCAGTAGATAAATTATAATGATAGCTAGATTGGTATAATGATCAAGGAGTCAGGCTAGAAACTGGTCAACCATGAGTTCTAGTCCTGCCTTAAGTATGAAACCAACTGGGTGATCTTGGGCCAGTCACTCTCTCTGAGTCCTAAAAGAAGGAAATGGAAAACCACTTCTGAAATCTTGCCAAGAAAACTATAGGGACTAATCCAGGCAGTTGCCAGGAGTCAGAAAGCACAATAAATAAATTTTACATGTATTGTTTATCATTATACACAGTTATATAATTTACTCAGTGAAAATGAAAACAAAACATTAGAACAAAAAGCTGTCTGTGCTTACATGAGACATGTTTATTAAAGCTACCTGATCTGGTTACAAATTTTAGAAAACCATTAGAGGGCAGGCAAGCAATACACAGATAACTATAGTGGTTGTCTGGAATTTTGGAAGCTAGATCTGGTAGTTCTCATGTTTATGCAACAAGCCTAAATACAGTATGTGTTGACTCTGTTAGTCACAAAGAATCTTGGGAATTGTACAAATAGAGATAAAGTTCTCATAATTCTAAATGGTTTTAAGAAAGAGCAACTCTAGCATATTTCAGATGAGGAATGGACCATGATTGGTAAATTAACTACATATTTAAGTTGATGGTTTAGATATGGTACGCAATCCCTTTTTATAGGGTGGTTATTTCAAGTCATTATTTGCTTGGGCTCTCCAATGCAAATCTGATATAAAAAACCTAAAACAATTCCAATTGCTTCTCAATTGCTTGTCTACACTTTTGCAAGCTGGAAAATGGGCTAAGCATATACAAATCGCCTGGTCAAAAGATTTTCTTATTTTTCTGGGGTATATTCAGTAGGTCCAACCAGGTGGATGGATACTAGTGGGTTTCAGAGTAAGCTTTGGATTGTCCTGAGCTTTGGTGTGCCAGTTTGATTGAAGTGTTAGTTGCTGCTTGCAATAAGATTTTGGAGAGGATCTCATTTTTGTGGACTTTCTTCATGCATGGATCTCAGGGAATCCCTTGGTTTTCAGACAAACTCTGAATGATAAAACAGCATAGGAAATACAAAGAAAACTACTGGATGAAAATGAAAAGTGAACCAAACACGGGTAAGGAATTACTTTGTAGCAATATGGCAGCTGAATGTAGTTATTTTTGTGGCCTTAAAACATCTATTACATCTATTTAAGGCAGGGGTTCTCAAACTTTGCCACTTTGCCACTTTAAGACTTGTGGACTTCAACTCCCAGAATTCTGACAGTTGAAGTCCACAAGTCTTAAAGTGGCCAAGTTTGAGGACCCCTGATTTAAGGTGATGCAGTCCATAAATAAGAAGAGAACTGGAGAACATTTGCAAGGCTGTTGTGAATATTACTTTAGATACACCTGACATGTCACTAGAAGGCAAAATCATGAAACTTCTTCTCACTTCTTTTGGCCATGTCATTCACTGGAAAAAGCACATTAGTGATAAAAGGAAACCAGGTCATTAAAGAAAACTGTGTCAAAGCTGACACCAGAGCATAGAAAAACTAAAAAAAAAAAGTGCAAGATTGGAAGATGTGGCCCATAGAATCAGCAAGAATCAGACTTGACTGAATGGATAACATCATCACTTTAGGTATCCGTTGCATAAAAGATGGGTTTGCTTAAAGGTGCATTTGAGCTAAACAGATGCCTGAGCTTCAATTTTGTCCAGTTTTCTGGGAAAAGTTTGAACCTGTTAGTCCTGATAAATTGGACAGAGCCCATGGACCTGTGAGGGTAGCCACCTGTGTTTTAGATCCACATATCACCTGATCAATTAAGGCTTCCTGAGAGATGACATATGGTAGTTAATGCTTCTGTGTGGAAGTAAGTAGTACTACCAGCTTTAAAAAAAGGTGGTTGCCAAAAGACCAAGAGCTCTTTTTGTCCTAATAAAAGTACAGATACTTCAAGCTACCTGGCACATCGGATTCTTATTATGAGGCATGATTCTCCTGCAAATTAAAAAAATAAGAAAGAGGTTCAAGAGATGGATCCCTAAGCTGCTTGGAGATGGTGCACAAATCTATTGCCAGAACCCCAAATGTTACTCCTTAGGAGGAAACATCCAGAAATATTTTTTTTTAAAAAAAATATGGAACAGCTGAACTGATTAGTAACACCTCTGGATTTATTACAATCAAAACAACGCACTAAAATACTTTGTTAAGGCATTTTAGAACAGAACGTCATGTGACCAAAACAATTCCTCCTTGGTGTTCACTGGAAAATGACTCAAAATGAAAGCTTATTTACACATTTTTATATGTGGGAGAAATTTTTACTGCTTTTTCATCTTGAAGGAGAAGGAGAAAGAGGGATGGAGCATCTCTGTTTCATAACCCATTACTTCATAGCTTATTATCAGTTTATGACTGAGTACATATTCTAAGAAACAGTGTAGTGTGGTCTAGTGATTAAGGCACTGGGTTATAAACCAAGAGACTGTGAGTTCTAGTCCCATCTTAGGCACAAAACTAGCTGGATGACTTTGGGCCAGTCACTTTCGCTCAGCCCTAGGAAGGAGGCAATGGTAAACCACTTCTGAAAAACCTTGCCAAAACAACTGCTGGGACTTGTCCAGGCAGTTCCTGAGAATCAGACCACAATTAAACAGAATAATAATAATAAAACAAATAGCAGCCAAGTCATGTGAATAGTTCTATTAATTGGTCCTAAGTTATTTTTCATTGCAATGTAGCAGAGAATGGATAAAGCACTGGAGAACAGCATGCCTGGTAAGGCAACAATTGAGTTTTAAACTCACTGATCACCCCTGAATGCTGCTTATCTGTATAACATTCCCGTGAGAAACATTTGGTTAAGAAGGAAGGCTCAGCCTTTATTTACTCAGTAAAGTCTAGATTGAATAATATTCAAATCAAGGTTTCACTAATCTGAGCCAAATATTCCATTATTAAAATCTCTTTTGGTTTGTTTCAGATTCACACACTCTCTGACTCATTTCTTATTAATTCCCAGTTCCTTCGACAAACAAGGAAACAAACATACAAGACTTTGTACATATTTTACTGTAAAGGAGATGTTTAACGATGTACTGCATCATTAAAAATTATATGCGCCCTGATGTCTTTTCAAAGCCCCAGAATCTGAAAAATGTGTAGGATCACATACAGTGTATAACTGCATTCCAATCTGCGGATGAAGACAGGTGAATGAAACTAGAGTTATGCAGAAAAATAATCTCGCATACTTTTCCCCATTCAATTTCTTAAGGATAATTCATTATTGGTTCCCACCCACCCCCCTTTCATCAATTCTTAAGCATGTAATGTTTTTGCATTTACCTAATGATGGGGTGGCCAAGATTGTACTTGGCCTATAAAACAAAGGGTGGGGCTTCGATTGTTCACCCATCTCCACAAATTCAAAGCCACTGACTGTTGCTGTGGCTGTTCTTGCCCAGGAAGACCTTCAAAGATGGGAAAATATATTCAGCCAGGAAAGATATGCAACAGAAAACATGACATCATGTCCCATAGTCCATAGCTTCCAATATAAACTTAGCTTGACAACTTCAGCAAGAAAATTCAGAGGACATTCTCAAGTAGCTCTGAAAAAATTCAAAAGCAACTCTGAAGGACCTCAAATCAAAACATATAAATTAAAAGCCAGAAGTCTTTTCTTCCCCCAAAAGAAGAGAAATTTTTGAGCAATTCCATGGCAGGTTTCAGAACACCATTAAACAAAATGCTTGTGTAACATTCCCCATTAATGCTACTTTCTGAATGGTATCATTTATTTGACAAGAAGAATCCTTGCTTTTTTTACAGTGAACACTGTGACCTTCACGTCAACCCATCAATTTCAAACGGGTATTATTCTCATTTTCTTTCTCCATTTTGTTTTCGGTTTGCAGCATCAGTTAGTGCAGAGCCAGGATTATTCCTCCTCCTTCTGTATCTTTCAAAATTAAAGGAGATTAGGGCATTTGCAACAAACTTCAGAATAATGATAGCAGACCACAAGTATTTAGTTCTGCACACAAATACATTCTTGAGAAAAACGTGTTGGCTATTCTAGTTTAACAAGCTCTCTCTTTTTTCTTGTTTCTGCCTCAAAGAGAATTGCATGAGGATAACATAGCTAAGGTTTATGAAAGAATCTTCTTTCTCAAAACACTGGGCTATGTTACTTGCCAGATAATTTGTTTTTTTTTTTTACAGGAAAGGAATAACTAAACAACAAACTAAAGTACAAAACTATGAAAGCATGCGCTATTTGTTAAAGAAAGAAGTGCATGTGGGTTATTAGAACCTAGTTTGGTTTTGAAAATAAGAAATGCAGTAGTTGATCATGTGAAATGAGATATGCAGGGGAGAATTAGCAATGCATCTTCAGACTAGGAAACTTACAACTGCACTTTGAGTCAAACAAACTCTAGACTGGCATGGAATAGGGCAATTCAGGTTATATTTTTGTTTACTCAAACTGCCTAGTCTCAAAGGCTGATCATCTACCTAACTGATGTACAGTTAGTCCATGACTTACCACCACAATTGAGCCCAAAATGTATGTTGCTAAGCGAGGTAGTCATTAAGTGAGTTTTGACCCATTTTATGACCTTTCTTGCCACAGTTATTAAGTGAATCATTACAGTTGCTAAGTTAGTAACATGGTTGTTAAGTGAATCTGGCTTCCCCATAGACTTTGCTTGTCAGAAGGTCGCAAAAGGGGATCACATATCCTCGGGAAACTGCAACTGTCATAAATATGAACCAGTTGCTAAGGGCCTGAATTTTGATCACATGACTATGGGGATGCTGCAAAGGTCGTAAGTGTGAAAAATAGTCATAAGTTACTTTGTTCAGGGCCATTGTAACTTTCAATTTGTGGGATGGGCAGAAGGAATAGCAAATAGGTGGTTCCAAAAATAACTGGGCTGTTTTATGTAAGTCTTTATGGGTAATAACCAGCTCTTTGAATAAGTCACAAAAGCCATTTTAGCTTAGAGAGTAATGGAGTAAAATTGGCTCATTGAGGTATATCCATTACAACTTGTGCTGTTGCATTCTATATCTGTTGCAGCTTCTGAATAGTCTTCAGGGGGAGCCCCACAGAGAACACATTGCAAAAATCCAACCAGGAGGTAACTAAGACATAGAGAACTGAATCAAGGCCTCTTCAACCAGAAACACACACAATTAGTGCATTGTTTGAAGCCCCCACCTATCCATAACTGCCCTCTACTCCTCTAGCAGGACCCATGGGTCCAGGAGAAACCCCAAATTGTCCATTGATTTTGAGTGGGGAGTGCAGGTGGACAATCCCCATATCCAGAATTGGGAGGCAGAGGGGGCCGGGCAAGTCCATAATCATTGGTGTCACTGAGTTTAAGTTATAGCCAATTCCTTCCCATTCAACCCCCCACAATCTGGTCACTTAGAAAGAATGGGGGCAGCCTTACTTGGTAGACTCAGGGCAGAGATATACAAGATATACAACAGCAGCATACATTTTACATTTTGCTGATAGATAATATTGCCCTATAGCTTTATGTAAATATTAAACAAAATTGGCAGTGAGTTTTAATGCACAACACAAGGTAGTTTGGGATACTTCATAAGGACAAATATTGAATTGTGAAATAAATTAGAAGGTCTTTGCTCAGTCCTAATGATCTAACACAGCCTTCTGCAGTTTGGTGCCCTCCATACCAATCCCCAAACACAACTTAATTGCAGTAAATGTGTATTTAAATCTATCACAAGTGTTACAGATAGTAGAGAATATTTTTTAGCTCAGGGTTGAACTGTGGCGTCCTTGGTGCTCCCTAAGTTTGTTTGTTTTCTTGCAGATGTTTCATTACCTAGTATTGGCTAATGAAATGTCTGCAAGAAAACAACCAAGCTCAGAGAGCACCAAGGACACCACATTATCACATGTGTATTACATGTCCACTGATAAATAGATTCACCTGTTTCTACTCCTGTTTGCAATTTATTTCCTTTTTCTTCACAAAGTCATTTTTTTTTAAATCTGATGCCTATTTCATATATGTATCCAACTATTTTGAGTCTCTGTGTGTGATGGGCAGGAGGTATCCTTGTGTATGTGGAAAAAAAGCAGAAAATCCTAGGTTTCTGCAGCATTGTGACTTAAATTCAGCTGGAATGTTTAAGATCTTTTCTATCTGGTGTGCCTTGATACAGCCAAGCAAACATTAAAGAGGATTTAGGATTTCAACATAAAAACTGCAGACTGGGCTAAAAAAAAAAAGGCAATGCTCTTTGGATTCTTTACCATTCTGTAACATTTTTAGAATTTATAGGGATGTGATCTAAAATCTAATAACTTCCCTTTTTAGTTACAATGTGTTTTGGCTCCTTTTTTTTTAATACCAGCAAACCTTTGCTCTCCAAAAACTAAGTATGCCTCTTTCCCCAGAGTTTGCAGAGCAGAACTGATGCTGGGCATTAATTATTTACTGGTCATTTATGAGCAGCACTTTCCACTGTCACAAACCATCAGTTTACAACAGGCTTTCTGAATCTAGATAAATTGGATTACAGCTTCTTACATCTGCCTCATTGTTAGGGATTATGGGAATACTATTTTGAAAAGCACCAGTTTGGGAAAGGTTGAGGCAAACTGTTTATATTGTCTAAGTGCAACTATAATTTTTTTTTGTTGTTGTTGTGAGAAAGACTTTGAAGGCCTTCTGGATGTCTTTGTTCATAATACGATCCATTCATAATATGTTCATGATATGATCAAATAAATTATGTTTAGTAACGGCAATATAAGATGGAATTTAGTTTCAGTCCTAGTTTGGTTGGGGGGGGGAGGCTCCTAGGCAAGAAGCTTTCAATTGAAAGCCCCTCTGAAGGAACTCTTTTCTATCATCTGCACTATGTCATATCATTTTGTTTTTCTTGGTTCAGTCTGTTCAAAAGGCAAAATTAGAGGAAACTAGTAATAATAATAATAATAGTAATAAAGTTGGAAGGGACCTTGGAGGTCATCTAGTCCAACCCCCTGCTCAGGCAGGAAACCCTATACCATTTCAGACAAATGGCTGTCCAGTCTCTTCTTAAAAACTTCCAGTGTTGGAGCATTCACCACTTCTGGAGGCAGGTTGTTCCACTGGTTAATTGTTCTGTCAGGAAGTTTCTCCTCAGTTCCAGGTTGCTTCTCTCCTTGACTAGTTTCCATCCATTACTTCTTGTCCTGCCCTCAGGCACTTTGGAGAATAGCTTGATTCCCTCTTCTTTGTGGCAGTCCCTTTGGCTCTTGGGTCCTATGGCTGCTTACATACTCAAGGAGGACAAGGTGAAGATGAAGAGGAGATATCCCAAGGCTACAACCAGCAGGAAATCCCAGACTATGGTTTGGGATCTAGCAGCAACATCAAATACTGATAACAGTTAAGCTCTGTTTCACAGATTTTTTTTTACGAGAAATATGTTCCTGGGTTATAAGACTGGGAGGTTTTTTTTAAAAAAAGAGCAATAGAAGGCAATGACCAACCAATTCTCTTTTTATTCCATAAAAACAGCATTGTAACTGATAAAGGAGGATGTTTGTAGCTGAGGGTTAAAATGGGGGGTCCTTGGTGCTCTCTGAGCTTGGCTGCCCTCCCACAGAGATCTCATTACCCAAACTAGGTAACATCATCAGTGTGTGTTAATTTTCTGCAAAATGTCTGCAAGAAAATAACCAAGCTCAGAGAGCACCAAGGTCCCCGCAAAACAGCATTGACATACATCACTAGGACTTGAATTAAACTTGAAAGCGATATAAGTTTTCATATATCCAAAAATAAGAGTATTAAATTTACCACCAAGGTTTATGGAGACCAACTTTTCTGCACAGCTATATAGAGAATTCGTACATTGTCTACGTCCTTAATTTTTACAATTGCCTTGACTGGACATTTTACCCATGAGGAAATCACCTTGTGGATTTGGTTGAGAATGAATAATTTGGTGGGCCAAGGAGAGAAGATGCTGAGCAAAGTTTGATATGGTTTGATGTCTAGAGGAATGACAGGGAGACTTTACGCTAAGCATGTTTGCCAAGAAGAAGGGAGAGTAGGACTTGTTTAATATATACTGTGCTCCTAGAATATATTAAAAAAGATGTATAGAAGGATTTAATTTGGAGCAAGCCTTGGTTGCAGGACACTGGGGAATTACCCCTTTTCAGAGCATAGCTTCCTGTTCTTTAATGTTACCATCATACCAGGTACTGTTCATGTACTGTAGGATCAAAGGAAGAAATTCATGACTGGAGATGATTGATTTCATTTGCTTTCTGGATCTCCCAGAAAGATATTGTCAGCAGGGTTGATAAAAGTAAATTCTATAGGAATGGAAAGGGATCATGTTTTGGAGAAATCAGCTCCAAATATTGGATCAGGGTTTTTTGTATCATGCGGCTTCTAACTAGCAGAGGTAACTTCCTCAAAATAGAGACATTTCCTGAGATGGTGGAGTGTTAACTATACTAATTATTTATTAGACTTTTTAAAATTAAATACTGACTTTTCTTGGCTTGGATTTTATAAAAAAGTATTTTTATAATTTGCCCAGAGTCACTTGATACGAGATGGGCAACAAATAAATTTTATAAAAAATTTTTTTTAAAAAAAGTTCTAGAACAGTGTTTCTCAGTCTTGGAATGCTGGCTGGAGAATTCTGGGAGTTGAAGTCCATGTATCCAAAGTTATAAAACACTGTTCTAGAGGAAAAACACAAATCAAACTCAATAATAATTAACACAGAAATTCTGCTATTGCTCTAAAATTCTTCTTAGAGTATAGAAAAGGAGCAAATTTGGTCTAACTGGTGGATTTCTTAAGACAATAAGCCTCTGTCTGAAGATTTCTAAATCTCAGGGTTAATCCAGCTAAGTAGAATAGAATAGAATAGAATAGAATAGAATAGAATAGAATAGAATAGAATAGAATAGAATAGAATTGGAAGGGACCTTGGAGGTCTTCTAGTCCAGCCCCCTTCTATACTATCTAAGACAGGTGAATGTCTAGTCTCTTCTTAAAAATCTCCACTGATGAGAATATATTTTCATGAATAAGATTTGTTAGTACAGCATTACAGCATAATTCACAAAGCCCAGATTCTGAAAATAATAAATATAGTAAATTAAAGTTCATTAATATATTATTATGTTGAGTTTTCACATTAAATCTAACAGGCTTTTATAAATTAGCAAAAGGGCCATAAAAAATAAAACAAACTAATTCTACACGTTTATTAAGCTATTTCTAAATTATTGCCTGTTGTTTCTAATGCCTTCGGGGCTTGTGGAACAAAGTTAAAATGAATATGCTTTAATAGCAAGTGCACAGGGAGGGGAGAAAGAAGGGAGAAATGATAGCTCTTGACATGAAGCAGAAGGATATAAAGAATATTTATAATAAAGAGAAACCTAATTTATAGTATTTTTAATAGGTTTTCAATGTGTGTTGAGGAACTAAGGAAATTTGGAAAGTTTATACATCATAAGGGATCTGCTTCATTTGAAGATCTAGTTTTATATCCAATCAATCTTAGTTGCTGCTGAATGAGGACTGGAGAGTGAGGGTATAACTCAGTTATTTCTCATTTTAGCATGTTCTAAGCATAATTAACATAATTCTTTTGCATCATATGGCTGGGTTGGATTAAGAGTAGATGGTTTTAGGTGGCTCTGATCCTACTTAGAAGGTCAATTCCAAAAGATGGTGCTGTTGGACTATCTTGTTGCTATATATACCATCATTTTAGCCATTGTCTATCCACTGCAGGATGAAGGCCTCTTCCACATGTTTTCAACCTATATGGTCCTGAGCTTTCTATTGCCAATTGGACCAGCAATATTTGCTGATGTCATGGATCCACTTTGTTTTAGGTCTCTTCCATGAACGCTTTTTATCAAGTGGGATCCATTCTATGACTGCCTTGGTCCACCTGCCACCAGTTCTTCTTGCTATGTGACCAGCCCATTTCCATTTCAGTTCTTTTACTTTCTTGATGATATTATATATTCTTGTTTGTTCTCTAATCCAGAGTTCTCCAACCTTTCCGGGCTTGCGGCCTGGAGGGGAGAGCAGCTTCCAAATTACTGCGCACATGCATGCAAACACACGCAAATGGTGCCAGGCCCACTGGTGCAGTACTAACGGCTGCGTTCACGCATGCAGCATGCACTGGCACTGTGCACATGTATGAATGGGCGTGCACCCCTGTGGCGGCTAGCACCCATTCGTATTTGCACAAATGGGCCACACACACCCTGCACTAGTGTCCCTGTTCGCACCCGCACGCATGTGCAAATGGGGCCATGGGTGCTAGCATGAGTGGAGGTGAATGCGCCTCCAAGCGTCCCCGCCCTGGCCAGCCATTTCTGCGGCCCACTGGTCAAGAGACCGCAGACCGGTACCGGGCCATGGCTCATAGGTTGGGGACCCCTGCTCTAATCCATGTGCAGGTCTTTCTAGGTGATAGTATGGAGAGGTGTGTTGTCAATAGTTGTAGCTCTTCTATTTTTTATCCACTAATCCTTGGATGACCACCACATTGTTTGAAATTTGATAAAATGAATAGAATGACTGCACAACGTTTGACAACAACCCACACTCCTTCTAGCACTGATGATGTTACCTAGTTTGAGTAATGAAACATCTGCAAGAAAACAAGCAAGCTCGGAGAGCACCAAGGACCCCACATCTTTTCATTCATATGGAGAAATGTGGGTAGTAGAAGGTGGATTACAGTATTCCTACATATAATTGGGGATCTTTCTAAATTCAGTGTCACCTATAGTACAGGATTTCAAAGTAACTGTTAAAAAAAGATTTCCTATAAGCCTTGTTTAAGCTGCAGTGATAGAAAATTGGCTATATTCAAGGGAATGGGAGTGCTTGCCCTTAGTCTCTTATACAGTCCCCATGTCCCCTGGGTGCCATGGAGGAGAGCTTGAAAAAAAGAGTTTTTTTCAATTTTGGTTGATATGTTAGCCGTGACTTTGGGTGTAAAATAGAAAATAGATTTCAATAACTCATTTAAACATGCCTGGCACCTCATGATCCAGGAAGAGTCAAGCTGATCCATCATTGGTGGATCACGATCAGCTGATATGGTGGACCATGACCTTTTGATACAGTATATATTCTGCCACTTCTGCTGATACCACACAACAACAGCCACTGATCACAGGCAGCAAAATACTCTACCTCAGATAATATCAGGCACAAGAAGCACAGTTCAAAAGCACAGTGAGTTTATTCCACACAACCTGTACACAAGAATCTGAACTGCTAATGGTCAATGCAAATTGGCTTCAGACAAGAATCAATGAACTTCAAGGGAGACTGGACTTAGGTCACTATGGGAGTGTAAGGTCTCCAGATTGATGATGTGTTTGATCCTGCCCTTGGGCTCAGCCTGGTCATACCCTACATAAGTCAATCATTAGCCATTCTTCCATTCACACCCAACCTGATAGGCCTAAATAGCAAGAGTTTTGTTTTTATATAGGCTTTGAAATCTTCTATTTTCAAGCTGAAGCAGCAAACTCACTTCATTAGAACAGCACATTGTAGGATCTTGTACAATTTGAAGATAATTTTTTACTCATCTTGGCTATCTCTGATCTGAAAGATGTGCATACAGACATATACAGGCACACATTCTGCATATATATATGTACATTTCTTGAAGGTATTTGGCTGAAATTTGACAAGGTTAACATTCATTTAGCTGTGTCCACTCTGTGCTGCTGAAAATTGAACCAGCTGCAGGAATATGGATGTTTTCCTTTCCATCCTAGAGAATCTTGTGTATTTACTGAATCTTGTCACACTGCGAGTCTTAAAGAGGGCCTTTGGATTATTTCCAGTGCTTTTTAAAATATATATTTCATTGCTTTGATGCAACAAAGAAACAGAAAATAAAGACGTAAAAGATATGTTTGTCATTGTGTGTCATTTTTTAAAATGTTAGTTTATTTCCCTTTTTTTAAAATATTATCATGCATCCACAATCAGTTTGTACCTGAGCTGTACTGAAGTCAAAGAAAATAAACATAATTAATAGCTATGTACAAAACATTTCAAATCTGGAATTCGGAACTCCCTATGTCTATCCCAAATCGTTTTTCTTTGAGTGTGAAAAAAATTCTGTCTCATTCAGAAGAGGCTGTTTCTGCCCTTGTTGAAATGCTTCAGTAAAAACACTTCAAAAGTGGACTCAGTTCTTAAAGGCAGGTGTGAATTTCTCTTGACCAGATATATTCAGTCAAATGCTGGAGAGCTGTTTGTGAAGCTGTTTGATTTACATTCCTTTACAGGTTAGATTGAATGCCCTGAATGGCCCCTTTCGACTCTGATTCCCTGGTTTCTTGAAGTATACTGTGATCATCTTACATAATATAGAATAGCAACCATGCCATTCGAAAACCGAATAAAAACTGGCCCAAGTCCTCAACTTGGATTAGATCTGGTCAATAAAAATTCTTCATATTTTTGTCCCTCCAAAATTAATAATAGAGATTTAAATTTCATCCCTATTATTGTAATGGCAAGTGGGAATGGCCTTGGGAGACAAAGCAATGAGAAGCAACCAAAGGAACAGATAGATAAAAGGGCAGCTTTGCTTGCAGTAGGAATGAGGGTGGGGCAACAGGCTCCGAAGAGACTTTCCCTAGTTTTGGGGATGTAAAAGGGACGGGGAGGAGAGAGAAGTATTTCCAGACTTGCAAGATTCTGTTAATGTAACCTTGTAATAAAGTAGAATTAGCTCATCTGCTAGTGTCTCATTAGGCTGACAATTGTTCATGGCCTTCCTACCATCTATATATCCAAAGCTCATGAATAGTATTTCGGAATGCAGATTCCATTCATTAATTTGAGAAAACCTATAAAAGAGGGATGGAGAGGGTTTATGGTTAGAAGTAGGCAAAAAAAAAATGAGATCTTGCTACCTCTTCATAGATTCACTGTATCTGGGCAAATATATGAAAGGATGATTGTGTTGGCCCAGTCCAATGAAAGAAATATATTAACAGTAAGTAAAGTAAAGGTAAAGGAGTCCCTGTGGGTTTTACTCCACTAGTCATAGCCAACTTTAAGAGACAGTGTTCATCTCTGTTCTAGGCCATTGAACCAGTGCTGTCTGAAGACATTTCGGCGGTCATGTGGCCAGCATGATGTCATGCCACAATGCAAAGCATGCGGTGAAACACAGAGCACTGTTATCTTCCCACAAAATGATACCTAATTATATACTTGCATTTACATGCTATCGAACTGCTAGGTTGGCAAGAGCTGAGGCAAGAGACAGGAGCTCCTTCATGCAGTGATAAGACTCAAACTTCTGGACCTTCTCTGGTTCTATTAAGCAACTGAGTCACTGCGCTTCTTGTATTAATAGTAAAACAATGTCTTATTGTCAATATTGTTTTAATATTTTTATTTAAAGGGGGCAATTTGGAAGCCTCATTGCCACATGTGCTCCCAACTATTTTCTGGTAATCATAGAATCATAGGGCTGGATAGGATCTTGGAGGTTCTCCAGTCCACCTCTCTGCCCAATATAGGATTCCTAATTTTTACCCTGGATAAATAGTTGTCCAACCTTTTCTTTAAAATTCCCAGAGTTCCTTTCCAATGGAATTGATATCAAGGAGTCCTATCATTTTGAGACTGGACACCCTAAAACAGAACTGTGAGCTCTAAAATAGGTTCAACAATTCCCCATTTCAAAATCTGGACCCACATATATTTACGACCTGGTGCCACCCATTTGTAATTTTTCTCTTTCAGCTTTTACCTTTCAAAAATACTGTGAGCCTCGGAAAGAGGCTGTTCTCTGTGCTCATTTCCAAATTCTCTTCCTCTGACATCCCTTTAACTACTTTATACAGCGTATAACTTTTGATAGCTTGGTGTCCAAGCTGGAGGTCATATTGAGCTGCTTGGTGAAATTTCAACAACTGCTTGAGGCAAAGATGCTGTACGGTCACGGAATGCTTTGCACTCTCTGCCTTGATTCAGAACTTCTGCCCTAAAGCGATCTGTGCCCAATCAATAGCAAGATATTGTTTTTTTTATTTTACAAAGGCTTACTTTTGGGGGTAGGTGGATAAGGGAAAATATATACGTGTCGTTGTGCTTTCCTTTTTTCAAGAGAATATATTTTGACAGACTATTTGTCATGACAATTCATTTCATGTATAAAGCAGTGGCAAAACACTCACACTTAACTTTTATTAAGAAAAAAAAATTACTCTGGAAGGTAGCTCAGAAATACTTTGGAAAGAAAACATCAATCATTACCTCATTCAGAGGAAAAGAGGACTGAGACGGGAGCCCAGCAGCAAAATATACTGTAGAGGGCAGGAAAAATCCAGAGTTTCAAAAGGGTGTTTGCCAGATTTCCATCTTTCTGTCCATAGTCATCCCTGTTTACAAGGACATTAATTTTGTTATGTACCTGGTTCCTAGGTCAACTTAAGAGTTGTAAAAACATTAGCAGTCTGTTAAAGTCCAGTGTTTAAATGGGAAAATGGCATGCTACACCAATAAAAGACGAATCACTGTTTTTATTTCTAATAATGCTCTGGAGATTCATATAACATCTTGAGGGCATTGTTTAAAAGTAAAAATGGTGTGGTGCACTGGTGTAGAGCAGTGTGAAATACAACATACGCTCCCCCCGCCCCCCGCCTAGAACAAATGCAAAAAAACTGGGGTCAGTTGAAGATTCTCAGTCATCCGAGTAGAGTTGCCTGGAAGCAAAGTCATGGTAACTGGACTTCTTTTCTTTTTGGTTTGAAACATTTCACTACTTATCCAAATAGCTTCTTCAGTCTGAGCAAGTTGGTTAGAGCAAGCCTACATATAGTGATGAGAAATTAAACCACCCTTAGTACATATATAGGGTCCTCCTAACCATCCTGGTGGCATGGTGGCTCAGTGGCTAAGATGCTGGGCTTGTCGGCTGGGAAGCCAGCAGCCCAGGTTCAAGACTGAGTATCATGAATGGGGGTAAGCTCTCTTCCTCGCACCAGCTCCTGCCCACCTAGCAGTTCGAAAGCATGCAAATGCAAGTAGATAAATGGGTACCACTTTGGTGGAAAGGCAACAGCGCTTTATGATGTCATGCTGGCCATATGACTGTGGAAATGTCTTCGGACAGTGCTGGCTCAATGGCCTTGAAATGGAGATGAGCATTGCCCCTAAAGTCAATTATGGCGAGTGGAGTAAAATTTTCAAGGACTCCTTTACCTTTTACTTCACTAACCAACTTGCTCAGCCTGAAGAAGGTACTTGGATAAGCAGCAAAACATTTTAAACCGAAGAGAAAAGAAGTCCAGTTGCCGTGACTCAATTTCTAGATAATAAATTGGAGTGGTAGTGAGCATCCTGATGAACTAGACCAGGGGTAGGCAACCTTGGCTCTTTTATGACGCGTGGACTTCAACTCCCAGAATTCCTGAGCCAGCCACGCTGAGGGAAAAGGGAGAGGTTTCCAAGCTGAGCCAGGCTGGCTCAGGAATTCTGGGAGTTGAAGTCCACGAGTCATAAAAGAGCCAAGGTTGCCTACCCCTGAACTAGACCAAAGTCAGTCAGCTTTCCATTTAGAATGAATGATGAATGGGCAAATTTCATACACTTCTGGTAGTCTATTGATTTATTGTTATTATTGGTTGATTAGGCTTTCTTAATTTTCTTGGCTAGACTTTTTATTTTTAGTTCTTACATTCACATTGAGATTAGGTTTTCTGGGAGTTTTGGTAAAGCAAGAAGCAGAAAAATCTACTCCTGATTCTTGTGACTTTTGTTGGATCAGTAGAAAAGAAATAGCCCCAGTTCCACAGTATGCTCTTGATAGTCTGAATGTGTCCTTATCCACAGAAATGCTGGGAAAGTCTACTGATTTTCCAATAATATAAACTACAAGGAAAGAGAATGGAAGACAAAATAATATTTAATTCTGCACAGGAGAAAGGAGAAATCTTAGCCAGGAAATAAATAACAGTTCCAACAACCCAATTGAAAAGGAAGTTTCTTTTCAGTTGAATATGGAGGGAAGTTTCAGATCTCAGCTGCAGATTCTGTACCCAGACAGAAGAGTTCAGGAGCCTTTTCTTCCTATCCCCTATATCCATACTAGGTGATGAAGAGCTTAAAAGTCTCCCAGCCTTGGAATATCTTTAGGAATACAGGTAATCCTCAACTTACAACAGTTTGTTTAGTGACCGTTTGAAGTTACAAGGGTACTGAAAAAATGTGACTTATGACCATTTTTCACACGACCATTACAGCATCCCCATGGTCATGTGATTTACATTCAGATGCTTAACAACTGGTTCATATTTATGATGGTTGCAGTGTCTCAAAGTCATATGACCATCTTTTGCGATCTTCTGACAAGCCAAGTCAATGGGGAAGCCCGATTCACTTAACAATCATGTTACTAATTTAACAACTGCAGTGGTCCACTTAACAAATGTGGCAGGAAAAGTTGTAAAATGGGACAAAACTTACTTAACAAATTTCTCACCTAGCAACATACGTACATTGTGGTCGTAAGTCGAGGACTACCTGTAAATGCAACCTCTTCTGAAAACAATGTAATAATAATAATAATAATAATAATAATAATAATAATAATAATAATAATAATAATAATAATAATAATAATAATAATAATAATAATAATAATAATAATAATAATAATAATAATAATTAATAATAATAATAAAGTTGGAAGGGACCTTGGAGGTCATCGAGTCCAACCCCCTGCTCAGGCAGGAAACCCTATACCATTTCAGACAAATGGCTGTCCAGTCTCTTCTTAAAAACTTCCAGTGTTGGAGCATTCACCGCTTCTGGAGGCAGGTTGTTCCACTGGTTAATTGTTCTAACTGTCAGGAAGTTTCTCCTCAGTTCCAGGTTGCTTCTTTCCTTGACTAGTTTCCATCCATTACTTCTTGTATTCCATTTCTTCTAAGATAATATTTTTGTGATCTCTAGCAAAGCAAAGCAAACAAAGAACTCTCTTGCTTCACAGTTTTTGTTTTTACCCACGTGGAAACAGAATGAAGCAAACTGAGACATTTGTGGGAAAGAACAGGTTAAAAAAAGTCAAGATGATCTTACTGCCTCAGACGCCATTTTAACTTTTCTGATCTATCCATGGATGCTCCTGTAAGTAAAGAAACTCTTAAAATGAAGACCGGTATGATTAATCATCTGCTCGCAAATAGGCCAGCAGTCTTATTTATGTGTACATATTACTGAACAGAGTCAGAACTCGTGCTTCAAAGACTGTTGACATCATGTTGATGTTGGGTTGTTTTCATTATTCAACTTTTCTATCACCTCACCATTTCCTAGTGGAACATTTGCTTCATGTTCTGCTTTTGAACACTTAACAGAGATGTTTAAGGAAGCTGTACAGAAAACGGATCTCAACAACATTCCATTTTGCCCTCAGAGCAGGCACTGGTGTTCATCAATATTCATTGACATTTGTTTACTTTTTTCAATCAATTCTCTCTTTTCTCTAGCACACTTCCCATTGAAAATAGTTTGAATTAATCTCTCAAGCCCTACTTCTTGAGACATTTTAAGAAATGCTTAAATAATTGGCCAGTAAATTATATTTACCCTTTTCCTTTCCATTTATCTAGTGCTCCCATTGCAAACAAAAGAAAATATTATCAAATTCAACTGGTAAAATTAATATTCATATTTGCCCTTCACAGATGAAGTGGCTGCACTATGAGAAAAATAGCAGAAAGGACCGTGATTATATATTATCTCTTTTGATTGACAGAGCATCAACAGAATATCAGTCATTATCGTCATCATCATCATCACTTCCATTTATTTACCAAAAAACCCTACTAGATTGCTTTACCTATTTAGTTTTAATTTTGGAATAAATTAACAAGTGTCTTCCCTCCTTCTGATGGAAAGCTTCAGATAAGCTGGGTCAATATTCTGCTCCTGGACGATGGACTTATTCATTCATTCATTCATTCATTCATTCATTCATTCATTCATTCATTCATTCATTCATTCATTCATTCATTCATTCATTCATTCATTCATTCTATCGCCACAATTGTTACAATATCTCCAAGATTCATTTCGCACATTTTGAAAATTTCCCTGCAAAAAAACTAAGTGTTAAACTTACATTAAACTTATATTGGAATATATAATGATAGAAATGATCTGTTGGAACAGATCAGTCATCTGTCTTTTGATTCCATTCCATTCAGGGGAAGATGCACAATAGAAGAATATTTTTACTAAGCCTTTACGGACATATGAAATGTTAGCCTGGTCTGTCCAAAGAATAGTTTGTCTTTTATTTAAATTCCTTGAGTTCTCCAGAAGTGGTGTGTGTCTGTGTGTGTGTGTGTGTGTGTGAGAGAGAGAGAGAGAGAGAGAGAACAGTAAATACTTCTGCTAAAAAAATCCCTGATCTTCTGTGGTGCAGCTAACTATTTCAACTCTGTCACAGAAAGCCTAGAACATTAATAGTAAGAAATTATATATTGTTATATATGTTATATATAACATTGCTTTTTTATCCATACTGAAATTCTGCAATAATTATTTTAAGTTGTCAATTGAAATCTCCCTTTTAATCCCTGTGTTTGGCTAAGGTCCAATTGCACTGAACACGACTTACATTGGGGAACAATTCCTGGCTAACACTTAAAAGGACTTTTCTGTTTGCTTACCCATGTTGCTTTTGTAGATAGATCAGAGGCAAACTCCTGACTATTCAGTCAGCCTTGTACCTCGGTGACAAAAGCACTGCTAATCAACATTAGATAAAGAGGTAATCAAACTCTACTGAAGAAGGAATTTATTCCATTCCAGTAGCAGTTGATTCCGCAATATGGGCCTTTTGCTGAAAACACAGTTTCTGTAGATGTGAAATGCATCTGTGGTGAATCTCACAAAATGCCCTGATGCTCTACATCTGCATGGGCCTGGGAAGTCCTATAAGTAGCTTGTTTCTAAATCATGTAAAGCTTTACATATCAGTGTGAGCACCTTGAACTGTGCTTGGATGGAATCTGAAATGGTTTCAATATGAGGCTTATACGAGATTTTGTTCTTTTGGATTGGCCATCAAAAGCTGATAAAAGGCCTTCCTTTCCTCAGTGTTATGTGGCTACCCAATATCAAAGTTGAATCCAGGAGGCCTGCAATCTTGATTTTTTATGTGGGACTGCCTCCTCATTTTCCTCTTAAACCTATAGTCCAGTTTCTGACTAAGTATACTAATGTTATCTTCAGATTCAATATAGTTCTTCCATGTTCAGTTCCTTTCAGCCTCATAACAATAAATATATCCAACCTTGAGCTTTCAGGAAAGAGATATAGCTGAGCAGCCCCACCTATTGATGATAATTAGCTACAAATCTATGACTGTTCCTTCCCAATGGCTTTAAATAGATGTTAAATAACAGAGGGATCAAACAAACATAATTCACTATCACTTTTCATTACTGCCAGAGAGAGGAATGGAACCACTGAAAACAAATGCCCAATCCTCTCAAGTGTTCCAATAGGCTACATTGTTACTGCAACCATTCCACAAACTATAAAATACCAAAACAGGGCAGGAGATACTTAGGAGACACTGTGGTAAGTATCTGGGAGACTTTGTATTAAAACAGCTGATCAGCTTGAGAAAACATTTTCCAGATCTTCTTGGATTTTTTTTAACTATCAATATCTCAAGGTGGGTCATTTTATCTGGCCCTCACTCTATAGAATATGGTACAAATTATTTCTAGTAATTTTTCCATGACAACAAAATCACATCCTGGTCCTTTGTATATGGACTATAACATTCCAGGACAAAAGTGACAGTGTAATCTATGTTCGGGATACATTCTGAAACAATCTATGAAGCTTGTGAAAGATATGTTGTTGTTGTTAGTTGCGAAGTCGTGTCCGACCCATCGCGACCCCATGGACAACGTTCCTCCAGGTCTTCCTGTCCTCTACCATCTTCTGGAGTCCATTTAAGCTCACGCCTACTGCTTCAGTGACTCCATCCAGCCACCTCATTCTCTGTCGTCCCCTTCTTCTATTGCCCTCAATCTTTCCCAGCATTAGGCTCTTCTCCAGTGAGTCCTTCCTTCTCATTAGGTGGCCAAAGTATTTGAGTTTCAACTTCAGGATCTGGCCTTCTAAAGAGCAGTCGGGGTTGATCTCTTCTAGGACTGACCAGTTTGAATGCCTTGTAGTCCAAGGGACTCGCAGGAGTCTTCTCCAGCACCATAGTTCAAAGGCCTCAATTCTCTGGCACTCAGCCTTTCTTATGGTCCAACTTTCACAGCCATATATTGCAACTGGGAAAACCATGGCCTTGACTATACACACTTTTGTTGGCAGGGTGATGTCTCTGCTTTTTAGTATGCTGTCTAGATTTGCCATAGCTTTCCTCCCCAGGAGCAAGCATCTTTTAATTTCTTGGCTGCAGTCCCCATCTGTGGTGATCTTGGAGCCCAGGAAAATAAAATCTGTCATTACCTCCATTTCTTCCCCATCTATTTGCCAGGAATTGAGAGGGCCAGATGCCATGATCTTGATTTTCTTAATGTTGAGTTTCAAGCCAACTTTTGCACTCTCCTTCTTCACCCGCATCAAGAGGCTCGTTAGTTCCTCTTCACTTTCTGCCATTAGAGTGGTATCATCTACATATCTTAGGTTGTTGATATTTCTCCTGGCAATCTTAATTCCAACTTTTGATTCATCTAGCCCTGCCTTTCTCATGATGTGCTCTGCATATAAGTTAAATAGGCAGGGCGACAGAATACAGCCTTGCCGGACTCCTTTCCCAATTTTGAACCAATCAGTGGTTCTGTGTCCAGTTCTCACTGTTGCTTTCTCAAGAGACAAATAAGATGGTCTGGTACTCCCATCTCTTTAAGAACTTGCCACAATTTGTTGTGATCCACACAATCAAAGGCTTTAGCATAGTCAATGAAGTAGAAGTAGATGTTTTTCTGGAACTCCCTAGCTTTCTCCATGATCCAGCGTATGTTGGCAATTTGATCTCTAGTTCCTCTGCCTCTTCAAAATCCTGCCTGTACTTCTGATAGTTCTCGATCCACATACTGCTGGAGTCTAGCTTGTAGGATTTTAAACATAACTTTACTTGCATGTGAAATGAGTGCAATGGTGCGATAGTTTGAACATTCTTTGGCATTGCCTTTCTTTGGAATTGGAATGTAAACTGACCTTTTCCAATCCTGTGGCCACTGTTGAGTTTTCCAAATTTGCTGACAAATTGAGTGTAGCACTTTTACTGCATTGTCTTTTAAGATTTTGAATAGCTCAGCTGGAATACTGTCACCTGCACTAGCTTTGTTGTTGCTCAGATTTCCTAAGGCCCATTTCACTTCACATTCTAGGATGTGTGGCTCGAGGTCAGTGACCACCCAATCCTGGTTATCTGGGACATTAAGCTCGTTCTTGTATAGTTCTTCTGTGTAGTTTTGCCACCTCTTCTTAATCTCTTCTGCCTCTGTTAGGTCCCTGCCATTTTGGTCCTTTATCATGCTCATCTTTGCATGAAAGTTCCCTTCATATCTCCAATTTTCTTGAAGAGATCTCTGGTCCTACCTATTCTATTGTTTTCTTCTATTTCTTTCCACTGTTCATTTAAGAAGGCATTCTTATCTCTTCTAGCTATTCTCGGGAATTCTGCATTCAATTGGGTGTATCTTTCTCTTTCTCCCTTCCTTTCACTTCCCTTCTTTCCTCAGCTATTTGCAAAGCTTCCTCAGACAGCCATTTTGCTTTCTTGCATTTCTTTTTTTTGGGATGGTTTTAGTTGCTACCTCTTGTACAATGTAGAAGTCATGAAATTGTGGGTTAGACCTATTAAAGCAGAAGCAGCTTGAATGTTGAAGATCATTAATACCAAGCATTAGGATTTCTATACTACCTCTAAAAACCTTTGCAAAAATTTAGTCTGGGACGGTAAAGGTAAGGGATGGCCAGTAAACTATTAGAATCTCTGTATGAATAAGATATATATCTTTGAAACTAGTGAAGTCCTGATGGAGGCATGGAAAGGAAGATCCTATCTTAATAGACTATCACAACACTCACTGTCTGATAAACTAATTTGTACAACTCTTGTATAGCCAAACATCCCCTGTCCATACCTCATCCTACAAATTTTTTAATAGTCTTGTCAAATTATGAATAGTATGTTTTTATCAGAAACTGATCTAGCATTCAACAAAGGAACATCAAGATTAGATCAGGTCCCATGAATTATTCTAGGAAGTACACAGAGTAGGAACTCTTATAATTGAAATGATCCTACCTCCCTTCTCAGATCTGATGCTTTTCTTCTATCAAATCCTTCAAAAGTAACACCATAAGCGCTACTGGTGGTGAATAAAAACACAAATACCTTCCAGTTAACCATAGAAATGGGAAGGATAATAGGACATATCATCCACACACATTCTTTGTAAGCTCTTCATTCTTTTTAGGGTGGAAGTCTATTAAAATCTAACTAGGATGTCCAAGTCTGCATTATACCTTTCCCTTAAGATGTGCTTACTTAAGGCAGCATGTTAATTGACTTTTGTTACAAATACTTATGTCATCTAAGTTGGAGGGAGCTTAGTAGAAGCACATTTGTCCAATACTTTTCAGCTTTTTAAAAAAAAACTAAAATTGAGCACATTATTCTGGTGACTTCCATCACATTGAAGGGCTCCTAGTTTCTTGAATGTGATTAATGGCTTCTTTCTGAGAAAGAAGAAAGATGGAGTCAAGTTTTATGAACATTTCTTATGTCCCCAGGAGAATTTCAGCCAACTGGCAGCTTACTCAATCTTGCTTTTCTTCCCTTGATAGGATTTTATCAAAAACTTGCCATGGTTTCTAGATGGGGCACATCTTCAGGCTAGTGTTTTGAAAGTTGTTTGAACTTAGAACTTTGAACTTTGCCACATCAGCAAAACCACCAAGCCTATAGAGCCTAAAATTGGTCTAGGATGGATTGTCTTATTTAAATATATGCAGTTTCAGTAGAGTTGCTATGCCACCTCTGAGTGGCATTGACATAGGGTTCATTAATTTTGAGCCTTGAAGAATTTGAGAGGTTTTATTTATTTCCTCCTTCTGTTTAGATGTTTCTGTTCAGGCCAATGTGCCAATTTGCTTTATCATGAAAAAAACCCTGTCAGATAATTTAGACTGATTAATGAATAGGTGAAATATAAATATATTTCTAGTTTATCAAACCCATACATTAGATTCTTTGCCTCTTCAGCTCTGAAACACATTTTTTCTCTGTCAGATAAAATTACACTTTAAGTGAGGTAAATATATACTTTATACATATATTTCTCAAGAAATAAGTTCTGTTGTTTTCCATTTTGTTCAGAATGGGTAACTCACATTGGCGAGTATAGTGACATGTATTTTGAGTCAACATATGTCAGCTTTGGAAGGAACAGTGTGTTTTCAAAGCTTTTAACAATATAGAACATATAGAATATTATCTCTTTATAGTTCCTTAGTTATAATGGGCATTACCTACTTTTTATTAACTGCAATTATCCCAAAGTGCAACCATGAAATAGGATTAAAAATCAATTAATATAATAGCCATTAAATTGCAGTATTTTAAAAGCCAGGGGAACAGGAATTATGAGAGACAACAAACTCAGTTAAAAATCTAGGTGAATGCATTTTAAAAAAAATTTATATAAGGATTGGAACCTGCCAGAACTGAATAGAATATAAAGGCTCCTTTTTTTTGCCACATAGTGAATGTCTGGCAAATGCATGATTGTGAATAGCACATTAATGTCACAGACCATTATGGAAAGAACAAGTATCCAGGCGATAGACTGTTTAGTATTTTCTATTTTTGTCAATAGAAACCTCTTCAACAAGAATCTGCTGCTTTCAGGACAGCTTCGGCATCACATAAAGTGCATTACAGTAATCTTGAATTCACCAGGGAATCGCTCACCACGTATATATGAATAGCTAGAAGAAGTATTTGCAAGACAGACGTTACTGGCAAAATACTCTTTGGTATTTGGATGCCTGTCTCAATTCTATCCAGAATTATTTAGAATTCCTTTTTTTAAAAAAGAAAAAAAAAGAAAAAATAGAGTGCAGAAAAAGAAAATATATAAAGAAACAATCTCACCCTTCTTTACAAGTATAAACAATTTTAGCAACTTATTACCTTCTCTTAAAATACAACAAATGATTTCTTCTTCCCACATCCACTCTCTTAACTATAAACAAATCCTTAAAGCCTCATCATTTCAAGTCCTGATGTTAGCAAAGGCCATTAAAGGTTACCTAAAATAACAACATTAAACCAACCAACCAACCAAATCATTCCTTTTAACAATTTTGATCCTCAGGTGCTTAAAAAATGCCCCAGAACTTGATTTATTTTCATTTTTTTTCTTTGCCCTCTCACAAAATACTTAAAAGCATTATCGAGCCTCTTTTGTAAATTCAATATAGGAAAAATATCCATGTCACTCTCTTGGTTTGTTATTTGTATACTACTTTTAATTATTAAGTTGTCAGCCAGTTTCTTTTGGATATCCAGTGTAGCAACGTTTTCCATATCATTCTTGTTTCCATTTAAAATCCATTTTCAGATCAGTCTCAATCTTGTCAGGTAAAACTCGTCCCTCTTCCATTTAAACACAGTCCATCCTTCTAAGCAGACATCCTTAAAATTAATGTTTTGGGTCCATTGTTTAAAAATATCCTTCAATAGATCCAAATATTTTGCTTCATTCTGTACTAGTAAGTCAAATTTAAGGGTTCTTCCCCTTTAATTGTAATCTTTAGTTCCTTCCATTTCCCTTTAGTCTCATCCAATCATTTTTTAAAAAAAAAGAATTTAAAACAAAAGCATTTTCTCATGTGAAGGATCCTTATAATTAATTCCAAAATTTTATTTCAAATCCATTCTGGATCCTTAGCCCATTTGTAACTTTCCAAAATCAAAGTTCTTATCACCCTTTTGCTATTTATTATTATTTTTTTCTCTAAAAGCTTTAACTTGTACTTAAAACCTCTTTCACTCTGGACTGAAGGAAACTTACCCAACAAGACTTGATGATCCAAAGGCTCCAAACTGCTGAAAGGCAGTTAAAAGCAATTTCCAAAAGTGATTAGAAAAGGAAATATGAAAAGTCAGTATCCTTAAAGGAGCCAACTGTGGTTTGAGCAACATAGCTATTCCCTCTTGTCACAAAACTACAAATCTCTTCTCTGCACTCTTTTTAGAGTCTCAGCATCTTTTTTATGTAGTAGCAACCAAAACTAGATGCTATATTCCCAGTGTGGCCTTACCAAGACATTATAAAGTAATATTAACACTTCACGTGATCTTGATTCTATCCCTCTGTTAATGCAGCCTGGACTGTGTTGGCTTTTTTGGCAGCTGTAGCACACTGCTGGCTCATATTTAAGTGATTGTCCACTAGGATTCCAAGATCCCTCTCGCAGTTACTACTATTGAGCCAAGTACCACCTATTCCATATCTGTGCATTTGGTTTTTCTTGCCTAAATATAGAACCTTATTTTTCTCAGCATTGAATTTCATTTTGTTAGATAGGGCCCATTGTTCAAGTCTGTTAAGATCCTTCTGTATTTTGAGTCTGTCTTCTGCCAGCTTAGTGTTGTCTACAAATTTGATGAATTCCCCTTCTATCCCTTCATCTAAATAATTGATGAAGATATTGAAGAATACTGGCCCTAAGGCAGAGCCTTGGGGTACCCTACTGCATACTTCCCTCCAGGTAGATGTAGTTCCACTTGTGGATGAGCTCCTCTCCTTGTCTGGAGAGGGGTTACAAAGAAATGGTCTACTTGCCAGCTGTTCATTCCAACAGAGTTGTTGATGCTGATTTTTGCAGAGCCATCTTCTGTTCTTCATATGAACCCCAAAAGTTGCATTTCTTCTATTATTTGAGTAGAAATCCTAAACCCCAAATGACCATGTTGAAAGTGCAGGTTGTACATAATTAGATGTAAACTGTATAAATGAGCAACAAGTGGAAATGACAATCCAGTTTTGCCTTTTCTTCTTATCTTTCCTTGATGAGCACAAGATAAGCATATCCTGCTGTTTTTCATTTGCAATGCAGTGGCCTTTGACAATTGTCAGAAAAAGCCTGTGTGAAAATTATTTTGTTTCCCTTTTATTGGAAATCGATGATTTTAGCAATTTGTGAGATAAGTGATATTTCACAGTATTTCCTCCTCTTTGAAGTTTGGTCTGTAATCCACCTGTCCTCTTCCAATTCTTAGGGAGTATTCCATGGCTGCTGATCACACTCAGTTCATAAACAGTAATTCAGATGCCCCCCCTCCGACTGCAGAAATAGAACATTTTCTCTCTAATGCTAGATAACGTTAATGACTACAGAATAACTAGGATTTGGGTAAGGAATTGGTTATTAGAAAATAAAGTAGATAGATAGATAGATAGATAGATAGATAGATAGATAGATAGATAGATAGATAGATAGATAGATAGATAGATAGATAGATAGATAGATAGATAGATAGATAGATAGATAGATAGATAGATAGATAGATAGATAGATAGATAGATAGATAGATAGATAGATAGATGATGGACGGGCGGGCGGGCGGGCGGGCAGGCAGGCAGGCAGGCAGGCAGGCAGATGAGAGAGTGAGAAAGAGAAAGAGAGAAAGAGAAAGAGAGACAACAAATGAACTGTGGGGTAAGCTATGTTTTTTTTCCTAATTCAGAGATGAAGTATTGTAACTGGTAGTTTCAGGAGGGAAAAAAACTAAATTACTAGCCTGGTGAATAATTATTTCCCCAGCTCATTATTTAAAAGATTAATTAGACTTGCAGAATCTGTCTATCCAGTGACATTCATATGCTGCATTCCTTATTCAAATGCCAAAAACAAAAAACAAAAACCATGCCCAGAATGCTTTTGCAAAAATAAATAGCATAATTTACCAAGGAAATGATATAAAGTACCTTATTTTCTTTTCTAGATGGATTATAAACTACCCCCTCTGGAGTTTCCTATCTTTTCCTATCTCCCCACCCCATTTCCAGTGAAGCATAATGCAAAAAAATGTGCATTTCATCAAAGCAACAGCAACTTTTCATTCGTTACATTCTTTTAAAGCTCTGCTTTGGGAATTATATATAAATTGCTCAACACCCAAACATTGCAACATTTTTGTTTGTATCTTTTTGAGCAAAGGAAAAAGAAAACCCTTTTGATTTAAAAATAAGCCCTCAAACTCACTGGTGCTGGAAAATTGCAGAGGCTTTTTCAATTCGATTCAATGTATTGAGGTCAAAGACAAGTACAGATAATGAAGAAAGGAAATTTAAGACAGAGTTAAAATACATTTCTGAAATAACCTAAGTAGCATTTAATAAGTGGGATCCAGGATATAGCTTATATTAAATTATAATGTAAAAACTAAAATGACATTAAGTATGATATCTAAACTTTTTAAAAGTAAAGGTGTTTTTTTCTTTTAACCACCCTGTAATCCCTTGCATTGGGGTAGAGTCAGGGTGACTGAATGGAGTTCAAGTGTTTACTGGCCGGATGCCCTTCCTGATGCCTATGGGCAGTTCACAGCAGACAGTTACTCATTGCGCCCAGAGAGAAATATCTGTTCCTACTTAGGATCAAATTCAGAGTCTCCTGATTGTTAGGCAAGAGGTCCATCTCTAGGCCACTGTGCCACTCCAACAAAGTAAAGGTATCCAAAACTATTAATATCAGCAAAGTGATAATATCTAAAAATTAAATGGATTATAGTTACAGGGAATGAATTGCAGGTTATTGATCCATCACAGTTCTATGTATCTTCTCTGCTGCTGTACAAAACCTAGCTATATGCCCAGTAATAAGCTGTAATTTGTTTATAAGCAGCAATTGCCACAGTTTCAATATTTGGTGGGTGACTATATTTAGAATTTAAGGGCATTCTTGGAGGCCTCTTGCAAAATGTCAGCCATGGGTGGATTGGGTGATTCATGCAACATTCTAGATTAGGCTAAAATGGGGGGGAGAGTTGATGGTTCAGCAGGCGTAGGAGCTTAATTTTGGTCATAGCTTGTTTTGTAAGCCCTCCCGCTCCATTAACACATGGTATGGCCGACTTGTTTGTATTTGTACCTGTAGTGTTTACTTGTTTGTATTTGTTAAGGAGCAAGGATGATGCTAAGCTGGATAAACAATCACAAAGCAATCAGTTTGCCCTCATTTATTTTGATTCCATCTCAATCCAAGATGCAATTGTGGCTTTTTAAAGCAAGTTTTTGAAGAAAACACTATTTTGCAACCAGTCTCCAGATTTGGCAGCATGTTATTAGTGATGATGATAACAACAATAACAATAGTGGATTTACTAAAACAAACAAGTAAACAAACTCAAACAAACTCACCTTACTGGACATATATCTTAAGATATTTTGTACAATGCTGACATTGTCTGTTGACATAACCCCCCCCCCCTCTCTCTCTTTCTGTTTTGTGTGTGTGTGTGTGTGTGTGCGTGTGCGTGTGCACATTAGATAGCAGCAGGCCAGCTTTCATCTTTTTTTTCCTTTTCTATAACAAGTTTTATTGAATTTTTTTTAATTTTACAGCCAAGTGCTTAAGACTCATCGTGGAGATAGGGCACTCCATAAAACAAAATAGAACATACAATCATACATAAACAATTTACACTTTTTTAAATCTTCCCTCTCTATTTTATCAATCAAAAGAGCAAGAACAAACAAACAAAACCAAACTATCAACGATATTTCCACCCATTTTAAGCTTAATTAACTATTAGCATATTCCAACTAGCATTACATAGACAAATAGAATACGGTTCGAGTATCCATATAATAAAGACCATATTATTCCAAATATTCAGTTTATATTTTTCAATTAAGTTCTATCTCTTATTCTATCTCACATACATATTTTATCAGTAAATATAACTTTACGTTTCCAAACCATTTTGGGTTAGCTTAAATTGTTTCTAATTATTTCTAAGTTAAACATATATAAGTATATTTTAAAATTTCTCCACTATATTCTATTTCCTATATTCTAAACATTTTTATAAATCAATCCATTCTTCAGTCATTGCATGTAGAGATATCATTAGTATTTCACCAGTCTCAATACAACTCCTAATTTTAACTTTCCCCATTTTCCATAGTTACCATTCCAAACCATTCCAAATATTCAATTTATATTTCTCAATTAAGTTCTATCTCTTATTCTATCTCACATACATATTTTATAAATAAATATAACTTTATGTTTTTAAACCATTTTGGATTAGCTTAAATTATTTCTAAATTATTTCTAAGCTAAACATATATAAGTATATTTAAAAAGTTCTCCACTGTATTCTATTTCCTATTTTCTAAACATTTTTATAAGTCAATCCGTTCTTCAATCATTGCATGTAAAAATATCATTAGTATTTCACCAGTCTCAATACAACTCCTAATTTTCGCTTTTCCAGTTTTCCATAGTTACTATTCCAGACCATAATCAAATCCATAATTCAGATCAATATTGGTCAGACTAAAATCTTAAACTTTAAAGATCTCAAAAATATTAGCTCACTTAAAGTCTTTAAAAACCATTTTTACCCATCAAATAAATTTTTAACACTCATTTTAAACCTAATTCTAGCTTTCTTTTTATGCCAAGCAGGTTTCCACAATACGGCTTTCAGCTCCTCCCATCTTGGTATTTGGTTATACACATTTTCCCACAGTTGCGTCTGATCATAGTCTTCTTCTCTTTTTCCCAATATTGTCTGCATTATATACTCAGTCTTAGCCAGTGTGGTGATTATTCGTTGTTTATATGTACTATCAGCATTTTTAATGTCTCGTATTAGAGAGTCCGGCAGGCAGCGCTCTTCCTCCTGTCCAAGGTTTTCATTGTTGTGAGCATTTCTGTTGAGGATTGGCAGCAGGGTTGGGGTGGCGGGGTGTTTGGTTTTTATTCCCATCTGCTGGGTGGTTGCAGCAGGTTTTGGTCACTTCACTTGACCCTGGGACACTGTGACCATCATAAATATGAATCAGTTGCTAAGCATCTGAATGTAAATCACAAGACCCTGGAGATGCTGCAATATTCCAGCTGATGTGCTTCTTCTGGACTCAGCAGAAGCGCCAGGATCAGTGCTGCTTTCCAGCTGATTGGTGCTTCTTTGGGGCTCAGCAGAAGCACCAGGATCAGGGCCGAGCTCCAGCTGGAGCCTGGCGCTGATCCTGACGCTTCTGCTGAGCTCTGACAGCCCTGCAGTTCCAGCCATCTCTTGCTCAGGCTTGTGCGGTGCTGCCACTGGTTCAGCTCATTCCCCTCCCTCGCTACCACTTTTCTAGGATGGTCACGTACCACCTGCCAGCTGCAAATGTACCACAGGTGGTACCCGTACCACTGGTTGAAAAGCCCTGTCTTAGGCTACTCCAAAGATACCCAGGATGAAGAGAACAGACGGTAAATTGGTGAAAAAAGTGGCAAAGAGGGGAAAGGAAATTATTTCATTGTGGCCAAAGTCTTATTTCAAGCAACATATTATGAAGTGAATATGTAATGAAGATCAGTTATCCCATTTTGTTGAAAACATCTGGAAATTTGTAATCCTCACCCTAAAAAGAGGGTGGTTTTTTTTTTAGTTTACACTAGAATCCAATTCAAAGACTTAGACTTGTATGGAAGGAGGAAAGTGAAAAATCTATACAAGTAGTCAACAATAGTCAGCACTTGAATAAAAGAGAATTTAGAGCTTGATGATAGGTCTCAGGGACTCTGGAGAAATGTATTTTCCCTATTAGTTACTATTTTTTTTAAAATTTAACAACGTAAAAATCACTAAATTGGTTCAAACTAAAGACTATCTAGTCCAGCAATCTTTTCTCAAATGACTTCAAAGAAGACCAGGAACACAATATGACTGTAATAGTGAGTCTCACAAAATGGCTACATGATGGACTAGGTGAGTTATGCCAATGTAACATTGTATTTGTCTTTTTTAAGGAATGGAAGTGCTTAGTTTACTTTAAACTCCCTTCAATACGTACGTTTGGGACATGATCATCTCTGGAACAGGTGTAGACCAGATATATCATATAGACCTGCAAATACAGATTGTCCTCAAGTTGCAACCACAATTGAATCCAAATTTTTTGTTGCTAAGCAAGACAGTTATTAAGTGAATTCTACCCCATTTTACGACCTTTCTTGCCACAGTTGTTAAGTGAATTTGGATTCCCCATTGATTTTGCTTGTCAGAAGGTGGCAAAAAGTAATCACATGACCCTGGGACACTGCGACTGTCATAAATATGAGTCAGTTGTCTGAATTTTGATCACATGATCATGGGGATAGTGTGGGAAACAGTCATAAGTCACTTTTTTCAGTCCTGTATTGTAAATTCGAACAATCACTAAGAAACTGTTGTAAATCGAGGATTACCTGTACAACTATACATGGTATTTGAAACATCAAAAATGTTGGAATTATATTTCAGTGGCATTTCAACAGTTACCGGAGGGACCATCTTTTTCCAAAAGTTTCTATCCATCTGAGATATCCAACATATTGGGCATGTTGCAGATCATGTCAGCCAAAGAGTGCTGACTGGCTGGAATTAGAAAGCCTTTTTCTGCTGTAGTCCCTGTCTTATGGAATAGCCCTGACTCAGAGATTAGAATAGGCCCAATCCTGTTGGCTTTTCGCAAAGCTTTAGAAACTGGGTCTGGGACATGGAATGTGTGAAGGGCCCCATTGCTTGGCTTTACTATTAGTTGAGTAATCATCACAGCTGGTGTTTATACTTATTTATTTTGTAGATGTTTTATTCTTTTAATGTCTTCTAAGTTGTTTTAATTATCTTAGAATTTTAGAACTGTAAGCTATATAGAAGTTGAGTAAATAAACAATTATAATTCTAATTTATCTTGCAGGTTTAAAGCCGATATAATAAAAAGAACAACAAATGTAATACAAAATGTTCAGATTAATGTTATATAAGTCTGATTTTCTGGATTGGTGAAACAAATATGATTGGATGTTGTTGAAGTTATTTGTCTTCCCTGGAATGCACACACTTCTCCTCCTTTAGAAGACAGAATATTATTTTATTGAGAAGCTGAACAACAACATAATGGTGTCCTGCTTCCAATTTGAGAAATGCAGGCATGTATTAATAATGAGAAATGAAGAGAATAAATTAATCTTTAAGAGATTTGGGGAAAACTTGCCAAATTAATAAATTTGATTTGGAATTCCCAGGAGTTCAGAATAAGATTACCCAGGAAATAAATCTGAAACAAAGTGGCAGGTTTCCAGATCTGCCTTATCTTAGCAGAGCCATATTTCATGTTGAGTGATTAGACACTTACTCAGCAGAAATAGCCTTAGGTTTTGTCAACCTTGGCAGCATCATAGGGGTTACATTTGCATACTTATTTACATGCATGACTATAGCCTAAATTTTCTGGCACATTAAACACAAAAGCTGCCTATCTTCCTTGTCTTCATGGATGTCTCTCTTTCTTCCTTCAGTTAGAGATAATGTACTAAATTCATTTATTTCAGGATCCACTGCCATTGGTAGAATTTGTAATGTAAGGAAAAGAGAGACAGTGAGAGATCAGAGATATAAGTGTTAATGTTGGGTCTATGGATTGTCCTGGATAACTATCATCCTGGAACTCATTGGCTAATTTATAAAGCGGGAACAACAACTCTTGCATACATTAATGAAAGTGATATTTTCATAGACTTACAGAATAACAGAGTTGGAAGGGACCTTGTAGTTCATTCTAGTCCAACCCCCTGCTCAAGCAGGAGACACTATACCATTTCTGACAAGTGGCTGTCCAGTCTCTTCTGTGTAAAACCTATCAAGATGACAACAAAGATAAAATAGTAGTGTAATTGTAGCCTCTATCTGACTGTTTGGATGTTGTTTGGATGCTGTTTGGATGCCATTTAGAGTTGTGAAATCATTATGATTGCTTGAAGACATTAGAATTGGGACCTTCTCTTCCCTAAACCTACAAAACCACACAGAGGAATTTTCACAGCATTTGTCAGACAAAATGCTTGGATTTGTTCCCAATTAGACTCCACCCTTGGTTTCAGGTCCCATGGAATTGCCTGGGACACAGTCTAGTCCTGTTATCTGGGAAGAGTTTGAACTTGTTAGGCCTAGAGAGGTGGATAGAGTCCTTATGATTGTGAGTTTGGCAACCTTCTCTTTAGATCCATGTTCTTCCTTGTTATCAGAGGCTTTCTGTTGTGGTGCCCACCCTTTGGAACATCATCCCCCTGAGATGAGATTAGCCCAAATTCTTTGGCCTTTCAGAAAGTCTTCAATACATTTTTTTTTGTCAGGCCTGGGGAATCCCCTGACAGCAGACAGCTCATGTATCCATTGCACCATGTGTGACATCTTAATTAACTCTCTCACAATCTTTGTTTTACTCATATTGATTATTTAATTGTTTTAGTTACTTTTTATATTCAATTTTAAGAGTTGATTGTAAGCACTTGCCCAGAGTCACTTGTGAGATGGGCAGACATATAAATTTGATTAAATAAATAAAATTAATACAACCATTTAGGCCAGGGATCTTCAAACTTGGCCCTTTTATGACTTGTGGACTCATGGCTGAGGAATTGTGGGAGTTGAAGTCCACAAGTCATAAAAGGGCCAAGTTTGAAGACCCCTGATTTAGGCCATTTTGAAAACTTAGCATTTGGATGAAATGTGGAGCTCTTGGTGCTCCCTGATCATGGCTGTTTTCTTGCAGATGTTTTATTACCCAGCTAGGTAACATCTTCAGTGTTAGAAGGCAGTGGGTTTTGCTCTTTCTTTATATACTGTAGCTTGTTCTGTCAGAGTTGGTGTGGGTGTGTGGTTTTCTTATTGGTAGTTCCTGGATTTGGCTGTTCTTTATTGCCTGATTGTTTGAGTTGGTAGTTCCTTGATTAGGATATTGTTTATTGCTTGATTGTTTGTCTGGTATTAATCTGCTGTTTTCTATTTTTTTTGCCAGTTTTCAGCATTAATTTCCAGTTTCCAACAACAACAATAACAAAAACCAGAAAATAGTGGCTTAGTGACTGCAGTGTTCACTTAGCAACTGCTGCATTTGTTTAACAACAATGGTATTCCCTTAATGTTCGCCATAAAAATGTTAAAAAATTGGGTTACATTACATGATGCCTTAACTTATGACTACAATGATTTACAACCATTATTCTAGGCTTAGTTATGGTCATAAATCAAGGACTACCTTAAAAAATTCCTTGTGCAAATTGTTTTTTTTTTTTAATTTAAAATAACCGTTATAATTTCTATATATAACATTTGTTTAGGATATTATGTAGCCTAATGATATTCATATTATTGGTTTTTTAAGTATCTTAGCAATGTTTCTGTTAATTAAAAAGGAGCCGGTGATTCAAAAGAATCATAACATAAATATTTTTGTTGGTCAGGACTAGATAGTGTCACAAATGTTCTTTGTATGCCAGACAATGAAACTGCAAGGCATTTATGTGATAATGTTGGTATTTTTTACCCTGCAGATATTAAATTGCCCTGTTTCTCTATTTATTCAGGAAGCTCTATTAAAATTTATGATAAGCTGAAGCTTGCCTTCAGGTGAGGAATTTTTATTTTTACTTTAATGAAACATTGTCAGATTAAAAAAAAAAGATTCATTCCAGAATTTCACATTACTTAGTTGTTCATTGCCAGAAATTTTGGAGGGATGATATCAAGTATAAGATGGATTGGTAACATTACAAAAACTTGCTTTAATCTGTTTTTACAGCATCTACCATTTTACATAGTATAACTTCTTAATCAAGACATTCCAAGTTATGAGTAACTGTCCCCCCAAAGAACTAAGAAAGACATATGGAGTTACTTCTGAGCAGTTTCCTTTATTGTTCCTCACCTATAGACAGAATCTTGCCAAACTAAAAGAACTATTTGAATACCATAGATATGCTCTGGGAATTTTTAGAGAGGAGCCATTTTAACTCTCTTCCTCTCAACCAAACATTCTGTGCTTCACTGCCTCTTTGCCCTCTGGAATACAGCTCCTCCCTTTTGGTAATCCAGACTACATTCCACCACAGTTACATAGAACAGTACTGTTGGTTCAATAAGTGTTACCTCAAAATATCCTGGTTAAGCATGTTGGTTTTATCAAACCCTGAATGAAATAATACAATTCCTATTTACATATTTACTTGGAATGAATAGGTCAATCCATTATGTCTGAAACAAATGTGCATATTTTTATTATCCTTGGCAGGACCTGAGATCAATTTATATATAAAAACACTAAAATAACCCTGTTAATGATTAACAAATTAAAAATAAGCCAGGAGTCTCAAATAATTAAGGAAAAAATATGTATCAAGATACAAAATGAGTTTCCAGCATTTTCCCTAAATCTTCCTCTTCATAATAATCATTCATCTTCATCAGAAAAAAAATTGATGTCATCAACTGAGGGCAAATGTTTCTTAATTTTTAGCAAAATGAATAAAATCTTTCCAAATTAGATTAAGAGATATTATTCAGTTTGTGTATTGCATCGGCAAGCACTTCCATTAAAATATTTATAATGATTAGTACCAAAGGTCAAAAAGCTGGAAAATTAGTTTTTTTTCCATTTCTGAGGGCCTCTGTATTTAAAATATTTTTCCCTAGCTTCTAAGCCTCACATCCGTATGACTTTTACCACTTTATAAGAAAAATAAATATAATACAATAAAAAAGTAATAACAAACATCAAAATATATTGAAATTGGAGCATCTAAATAATTCTACTGAGTTTGCTGATTCAAAAGTAATCTGGAAGAGCCCTGTTTTAACTTGCTTCAGTCTCATGGAGGTAACTATTCTACAAGGGATCCATAACAGCAGTGGTGGGATTCAAATATGTGAACAACCGGTTCTCTGTGTGGATGCTGCTTCCAGAAGTCCATTCTGGGCCCGGGCAACAAAAAATTAGCTACCGGTTCTGCCGAAGTGGTGCGAACCGGCTGAATCCCATCACTGCATAACAGGGAAGCAACTTCTCCCTGTTCCCTCTGATCTCCCTGTAGTGAGGGGTGTCAAACTCGCAACATCATGTGACGTGTCGCAATGTATCGCAACTTTTTTGCCATTGCCGGCAATGAGGTGGGCGCGGTTTTGCTATGATGCATCCGGCCTGCGGGCCGGCAGTTTGACACCCCAGCTGTAGTGGGACTTCCAAAAGGTTCCCTGAGTTTCCCATAAGGGATAAGTTGATTCTGGATAAAGGAGGGGGCTTTGTAGTGGACCCTGTCAATATTCACCTGGCAATGTTCTATCTGATCTACTCACTGTCTTTTATGGTTTCCTGAAACTGTGTTTTCCTGGAGCTAGGGTTTCTGACAATTTTGAAGGTTGAATATACTGTTCTACCATTCTAGTGAATCAGGTGAAACTGGTTGGCCTTTCAGGTTGTGAAAGTCAACACAGTATTGGACACACTATCCTCATCCACCAAATTATTTTTGGTAAAGGATCTCTGGTGGCTGGTCTATTTTCCACTACAGGGACATCAGAGGGACCAGGGAAAAGTTTCTTCCCTATTATAGATCCCTTGTAGAATAGTTACCTCCATGAGACTGAAGCAGCTTAAAACAAAGCTCTTCCAGATAACTTTTTAATTAACAAATACAACACAGTAGAATTGTTTAGATGCTCCAATGTTAAGATATTTTGATACTTGTTATTACTTTTTATTGTACTATGGGTATTTTTCTTACAAAGTGATAAATGTTACATGCTGCCACTATGTACAGAAATGTCCCAGTAACCACCTTGTAGCTATATTGCAAATGCATCTCAGTGGATGAAATTGATAGGATTCTGCAGGATCCAATCTGGCTCAGTCACTGGGACCAACCCAGGTTGGAATCTGCAACATTAGCATGGGACATGTACTGTATATTTGCCTTCATTCATGATAGGTTTCTGCTTTCCTTAGGGTTATTTAGGTTAGGCTTAAATTAAGTCTGGGCTGGGGAGTGGAGGAGTGGATTCAATGGGCTGAAATAAGCTTTTCTCTGGTTAAGAACAGGGCTGGCAATGGGTGAGGACACAGCTCAGTTCTACCTCCTCCTCCTCTCTGCAGTCTCTTGATTGAGTTCAGTTCTTGAAGGAAAGAAAAGATTCAAAGTGAAATTTCATTCATCTTGGTTTGATCATAAGGAGAACTCTCTATGATTACATGCTTTCTTAAAGAAAAAAAGTATTGACTTAATTCAGACCTTCTTGCTCCATGTAGCAAATTCCAAAAGAAAAAAGATCATTGCTGAAATGTAAAAGTGTAAAAGACAAGTGGGCAGAGATAGTAGAAGTCATTTCCATTGTTTGAAGCTTTTGTGCATTTCTTATTTCATGTATCAATTTAAATTGGTTCAGGTTTATTCCCATAAATATATGCACTTTGTGCGCCTATCTTCATTAGTTTAAATTCATTTTGTTTTCCAACTTGATACTATCCAAATGTGTAGAAATTCCAGTTCCCAATTTTTTTTAGCCAACTTAGCCAACTTTCAGAAATCTGTGATTGTAGCTGTAATGGATCCAGATGATGCCAGATCATAGAAGGATGCTATATTACTTATCCCATTTTAAGTATAAAATTCAGAATATCTTATATAAAACAATAAGATCATAGAATTAAAAATATGTTAGAAATCTAGTCCATCTCCTTGCTCAGTGAAGGATAAACATCCCCAAAAGAGCCAGGATGGCGCAGTGGTTAGAATGCAGTATAGCAGACTAATTCTGCTGACTGCCAACTGCCAGCAGTTTGGCAGTTCAATTCTCACTGGCTCAAGCTTGACTCAGCCTTCCATCCTTCCAAGGTCAGTAAAATGAGGAGCCAGATTATTAGGGGCAATATGCTGACTCTGTAAACCGCTTAGAGAACATACCAGTTCATGTGGCAGATGTTCCATGTCTTTTTTTAATAGTTTTTATTGGTTTTTAAATACAATTCAACAGTGCTTATTCAACAAACATGTTGTCTGTGTTTATCATTCGCTAATACAAATTAAATTCCTAATCCCTAGTTCGTTTCTCTATCCATTGGTAGAATAAGTCCCAAGTTTGAAAATATTCTGTTTCTTCTTTTTCTTTCAACCTCAAAGTAAGTCTGTCCATTTCTGCACAGTCTAGTATTTTTTTAATTATTTCTTCTTCTGGTGGTATTTTTTCATTTTTCCAGTATTGTGCAAATATAATTCTTGCTGCTGTTGTCACTTGCAAAATCAAATATACACTTTGTTTATCAAGCTTTTCTGGCATTATACCTAATAAAAAAAGTTCAGGTTTAAAATCTACATGTTTCCAGCATCTTTTCTAGCCAAGTATGTATTTTCGTCCAATATCTCTTTGCTTTAACACATGTCCACCACATATGATAATAAGTACCTGGTTTATGATTACATTTCCAACATTTATCTGATATATTTTTAAACATTTTTGCTAATCTTGCTGGTGGCAAGTGCCATCTATAAAACATTTTGTATAGATTTTCTTTATAAGAGGTTGACATTGTAAATTTATAATTTCTTTCCCACAGGTTTTGCCATTTCTCTAAATCTATATTGTATCCAAAGTTCTTTGCTCATGTTATCATTATTTCTTTTACTTGTTCGTCTTCCATTTTCAAATTTAATAGAAAGTTATACATTTTCTTAATTAGTTTTTCATCAGAGATTAATAATATCTGATCAAACAAAATCTGCTCTTTATAAAATCCATACACTTTAACATCTTTATCATGTCTCACTTGCATTTCTGAATCTGACCACCATGATTGATCAATACACTGATTTTCTATCTCTTGTCTAGACAAGATGTTCCATGTGTTGACAACTTGTAGACTCGAGAAGTTCCTAATCTCTAGCTCTGCTCCATGTCATTGCTGACCTTAATGGGTTAGGAGAGGAGTTTGATATGAAAACCCCACAGTCCTGTAATCCATGTCCCACAGGAGAATTGTAGTATTGTTGTTTTCTGCATCAAATCCTTGTTAAGCCTTGATGAATAATGCCAATTTAGAGAGTAGGGAAGATGACAGTGACAGAGACTGACCACATTCATTGCCAAGCTGATGGGGAGAAAACATAGCTCAAGCCCCAAACAATCAGAAAATATGCACACCACTGAGACAAATACCTCCATAATTCACATACATATAAGAAGGGATGGTGGTGCAGCACAGTCTGACTGCAAGATTTCTGTAATTATAATAATTCTCAGTTAAAGTAGTCTTAGCCCTCCTGTGTAATTGAAGCTTGGTCTGGTCTACCTGGTAGAGCTAACAACCACTTGTATTGTGGGAAAATATTGTGATCCAATTTCTCACTAACCCCTATAGATTGTCATATGATCTATTGGTGATGCTCTAAACCAGAGGTCCCCAACCTATTGGGCACCAGGAACCAGTTCTGTGGAGAGAGGTTTTTCCACAGACCGGAGGGTGCATGATTTTGTGTGCTGCCTGCATCCCGTGAATGGGGCTTTGCTTGTTTGTGCAGACCGATTGCTGGCATGCCGTGGCCCAGTACCAGTCCATGGACCGGGGGTTGGGGACCCCTGCTCTAAATCCTATTGAAACCACATGTTCTATTGATCTAACTGGCTCTAGAGCAAAAGGCCCTAATATCCCTTGGTCTTTTTTAATTATGGGGTTCTGAAACTCAACTATATTTGGGAAACTGCAATAACCTGACCAATAGTGAATTTATCAATCAGACTTGAATTAAACTGTGCTTTTTTTCTACCTATAATATCACCTTTATTCTGCCTACTTCTGTTGCTATGCATGCTATTAAACCAAAGGAACTTCATGAACTTTACTGTGTAAATAAAGCACATTAGAATAATTATTCTATATTTGTAGTGTTTACAGTTCCACTGAAAGCAAGAAAGAAGAAAAATTAACTGCTCTTATTCACAGTGATACATCAGACCTCAAGTCGGAGGTTTTTTTTGTAGTGAGTTGGCCCTGCATTTTGAGTAAGCATCTTTGTTTAGCCACAGTGGTAGACATTTTGATCTTACGGTGCTGTTCATATTTGTTTTAATATCATAGAAACAAAGCTTCTGCTTCTACATCTCAGAAAAGTAAAATACCAAATGGGAAATATGACACATTAGCATCCCTTTTTAACACTTTTGTTTTTAGATGGGCTCTAAACAAATGTTTTCTAAAGGGTTTATAAATATTGTTGAGAAATTTACAACATGTATTAGCAAACTTATGGATGATAAATCAAATTGGAGTAGACCTAGGACAACTCATATTATTTAAGTAAGTGTCCACTCCCTTTTTTACATCTCGAACATAACATAGTTAAAAGAAATTCTTTTAAAACTTCTCTTCAGTGAATTATTCTTACAAATATTGATTAACAATTATGTGCCATCAAGTCATTTTTTACTCCTAGCAAGCATTGATTTTTTTTTCATGTACAATTATAAGAAACTTAATATTTTTTTAGGACTGGTAGGCACTAATCAGTTACCAGCAGGAATGTCCACACAGAGGGTAAATAAAGCAAATATGGTGACTGCAATTACACAATCAGAGTACCATCATTTTTACTGGTGTTGTGATACATGTAAAAGGAGGGAGGCTTTTATTATTATCCCAAAGGTGCTTTTTCACAAGGCAACTGGACTTTCTTGAGGTTTTTTTTAAAGATGTTTCACTTCTCATCCAAGAAACATCTTCAGCTCTGACTGAATGATGGGGAATGGAAGGATTTATACTCCTTGCAGACAGCTGGTCATTTGCATTCTTTTAGAGAGCCGTTGATGCCACCTGGAGGTTTATCTGTGTTGTCAGGGTCACCTTCAGCCTTCTTGGAAATGCTGAAAGGATTGTGTTGTAGACTGGAGATAGATGATGTCATATACTTCCCCCTCTGTTGAGAGAGGGCTATTCAATTTTGACATAGATGGCCTCTTTGACCACTCTTTCAAACCAGCAGTCCTCAAAGACATTTTATGACCCTCAATAATTGTGCTCAATAGTATAAATTGTGAGAGGTATTTTGGAGTCCTAGTGGTGAATCACTTAAATATGCGCCAGCAATGTGCTGCAGCTGCCAAAAAAGCCAATACAGTCCTAGGCTGCATTAACAGAAGGATAGAATCAAGATCACATGAAGTGTTAATACCACTCTACAATGCCTTGGTAAGACTACACTTGGAATATAGCATCTGGTTTTGGTTGCCACAATATAAAAAAGATGTTGAAACTCTAGAAAGAGTACAGAGAAGAGCAACAAAGATGATTAGGGGACTGGAGGCTAAAACATATAAAGAACAGTTGCTGGAATTAGGTATGTCTAGTTTAATGAAAAGAAGGATTAGTGGTGACATGACAGCAGTGTTCCAATATCTAAGGCCATAAAGAAGAGGGAATCAACATATTCTTGTCTTGAAGACAGGACCCAGAAATTAAAGGAATGGAGATAAAAGATGAAAAATATGAACTCCAAGCATTTGTGGATGATTTGGTATTTATACTAGAGCAGACATGTCAAACTCGCGACGTCACGTGATGTCACACGACATATCGGAGCTTTTCCCCCATTGCCGGCAATGGGGTGGGCATGGTTTCCTTGTGACAGGTCCAGCCCGCGGGCTGGCAGTTTGACACCCCTGTACTAGAGGAACCGTTGGAGACAAGCCCTATATTATTGAAAAGGATAGAAGAGTTCAGAAAATAGGAGGATTGAAGATAAACGGAGAAAAAACTAAAGTTATAGTTAAGAATCTTACTGATAAACAAAATAATCAACTATCAGGAAAAATAGATCTCCAGATAGTTAATAAAGTTAAATATTTGGGAATATATCTAACAGCAAGATGTGCAACAATAAAAGAAGACAATTTTATAAAACTATTAAATCAAATAAAACTGGATTTGGAAAAATGGAAAAATCTACAATTATCAATGTTAGGAAGAATAGCTACCATGAAAATGAATATCTTACCAAAAGATATATGTCAGGTATTGTTGACATCAGACAAAAAGTTGATTAAGAAACTGTATAATTTCCTATTAAATTTAAAAATGGAAAATGAACAAGTGAAAGAAACAATGATAACATGGGCAAAAAATTTTGGGCACAATATAGAATTAGAAAAATGGCAAAATCTTTGGGAAAGAAACTATAAATTGTCAATGGCACTGCCTATAAAGAAAATCTATATAAAATGTTTTATAGATGGCATTTACTACCTGCAAGATTAGCAAAAATGTTTAAAAACATGTCTAGTAACTGTTGGAAGTGTAAGCACAAGCCAGGCACGCAATATCATCTTTGGTGGACGTGCCCTAAAGCAATAAAAATTTGGACAAAAATACATATTTGGTTAGAAAAGAAAACATGTAGATTTTAAACTATTTTTATTAGGTATTATATCAGAAAAATATGATAAAGAAAATGTATATTTAATGTTGCATGTATTAACAGCAGCAAGAATTGTATTTGCTCAGCACTGGAAAAATGAAGAAACGCCATCTGAAGAAGAGATAATCAAGAAAATACTGGACTGTGCAGAAATGGATAGACTTACGATGAAGATTAAAGAAAAAGAAAATACAGAATATTTCAAATATGGGACGTATTTTATCAATGGCTGGAGAAACGGGGTAGAAATCAGGAATTTAATGTGTATTATTAAGTAAAACAAATGGACCCAGACAACACATTGCTTACCAAGCACCTATGAACTGTAAATATAGAAAACTAATAAAATATTATATATATAAAAAAGAAGCAATGGATGGAAACTAATCAAGGAGAGAAGCAACCTAGAACTAAGGAGAAATTTCCTGACAGAGCAATTAATTAGTGGAACTTGCCTCCAGAAGTTATGGGTGCTCCAACTCTTGAAGTTTTTAAGAAGAGATTGGACAACCGTTTGTCTGTAATGGTATGTTTCCTGTCTGAGCAGAGTGTTGGATTAGAAGACCTCCAAGGTCCCTTCCAACTCTGTTATTCTGTTATTCCGTTAATCTGTATCCATCAACCTTTCTTTCTTAAGCCTATTCTGATGGGATAGTCAGTCACTGTATCTGGAGGCCAGTCCCCATCTTCTCTGTCTCAGATGGCAAACATGGCTTATTCTGAATACCTTAGGCAGAAGATACCTTTTCTACTTAGTATGTGCCCCTGTGCAAATTCTTCAAACTGGGGCTTACTCCTTTCTTTGTCATGTGAGGTATTTCCATATATAAGAAGAAGAATGCACAAAAAAGAAAAACTGAAACGATCTCTGGACAGAGAAAGAAATGGGAGGAAAATAGCAAAACAAAATAATAAAGCATTACATGGAAGATTTACATCAAGAAATAAACTGTCTGGCTTTGCTGGCTGTATTAAAATTTAATTTATATCACTTTGTGTGTGCAGTGATATTTTCCAATTTTCACTGTTCTACACAGTATATGAAACTGTATTATATGATTGGTGCTTGTGGCTTTTCGTTTTATTACTCAGCGTTATTAACATTTGAGCATCCTGTTTTACAAATCTCTTGCTTACATAGCCTTGGGAAACTATTTCAAACTTGCCCAGCTGTATTTATTTCAAAGTTCTTTGCATCTCAAATGCTCATATTTATAATTTCTGTAATAACAGTCAAAAGAGCAGTTTATTACAACAACAGAAATGTGGCTTTAAAAGGATTGCTAAAATATCTAAAACAATATGTACCATCTTAAATCCATCCTTCTGAAGAAGGCCTTCCTTCCTTCCTTCCTTCCTTCCTTCCTTCCTCCCTCCCTCCCTCCCTCCCTCCCTTCCTTCCTTCCTTCCTTCCTTCCTCCCTTCCTTCCTTCCTTCCTTCCTTCCTTCCTTCCTTCCTTCCTTCCTTCCTTCCTTCCTTCCTTCCTTCCTTCCTTCTCCTGTATTTAACCCATTTTTTTTCATTTAAAAGAAAATATGGCTAGGAAGGCTTGTAGATTAAAAAAAATGTAAAAATCTGTTATTAAAGCATTGCAAATAGGGTTAGGGTCCCTCAAAAGTATAGCTGCAAACATTAATATGTAGAACTTGTTTTTGTATTTAGAACCACATTTCTTCAACAAAAATCAGGGAAATGCATGGCAAGTGTGAACTACAGTACAGCACACTGTATTGATGTGGTTTAAAGCCAATGAGGCCAGATTAGAGCTGGTGCTAAACCACTCACTTTCTTTTGCACTACTTCATTTTCATCTGTAAAAACACAGAAATACAATTGCTCTTCTTTCCACATCCTGTGGTCCAGGAAATGGGTACGTGTGGAAAATGCAAAATATTGAAATAATTCTTACCATATGTGTAAAATATTGATCCTTCTGATCGTTTCAACCACTAAAGCATACTTTAGATGGGCATCTTCTTTGGGCAAAGGCCAGCACAATTGTTTTCCCAAAAGAAACTTCCTTCCTTCCTTCCTTCCTTCCTTCCTTCCTTCCTTCCTTCCTTCCTTCCTTCCTTCCTTCCTTCCTCATCTTTTCTTTGTTTTTTAATTAATTGATTAAATGTATATGTCATCCAACTCAATATCAAGTGACTCTGGGCAGTTTACAGTATCATTAAAAACAATATAGGCAATTAAAAGTCAGAAGTATTAAAACATCAAGCATTAAAATTAGAAACATTAACAATAAAGTAAATAGGAGGATCAGTGTGGAAAGAGGGTGGAGGTGGAGTCTTATCTCAGTTCATTAACAACCTCCAGTACAACATGCCCCCATCGGGACCCAAAGCCAGAGGGCAAATTTTTAGGCCCTTTCGGAAGGCTAAGAGGATGGGGGCAGATCTCATCTCAAGAGACATGATGTTCCAGAGGGCAGGGATCATGGCTGAAAAGGCTCCTCTCTTGGACCCCATCAGCCACAATTTCTTGGCTGACAGGATTTGCAATATGCCACTTCCGGTGCAAGTGGGCTTGGCCAATCCCATTGGGGTGAGACAGTTCCTCAGGTAGCTTAGACCCATGTTGAAGGGCTTTAAAGTTAATAACCAACTCCTTGAATTGGACCCAGAAGCAGATTGGCAATCAATGCAGCTCACGCAACAAGGGTGTTACATGGGCCACCTTAAGGGCTCCTAAGACTGTGTTGCTGCATTTTGTGACAGCTGTTTTCTTTTTCTTGGCTCAACTTTCTTTCCCTTCCATCTTTTTTCAGTCTTCTTTGCCAACCATCTCAAAAATCACTGAAAAATTATTTTAATTCCTTTGACAGGGTAATTGGACTTATCAAAGAAAAAGAAAAGAAAAAGAACAAAAATGAACAAAAGCTCTTACTTTAAAAAAATGATTTTTTTTCCCCTAGACCAAATTACTAGACTGGTCAAACCACCAAAAGAACATTGGAATGACCTCAAAAGAAAAAAAACCCATTTTGCTATGGTTGATTTAACATCTTAAATGTTCCCTACTTCAATTGCTATTTCCATAATTTTGTAATATGTTTCTGTTTGGGGAAAATGGGATAAAATATCAATTCTGCATTGCCCTTTCTATAAAAGTCTTCTTATATAACACTCCTACAATTAAAAGTGTTTTTCATTTGGGTTGGTGGGAAGAAAAAGATTTTTAATTCTTGGCTTTGCAAAAGACACAAACTTTTCACTCTCTGAATGTAGACACATTAAGACTGTTTCTAATTCTTTTTAAAGCCTGCCATGCCAGTTTTAACATTTTTATTTTATTTAACATTTCATTTCTTATTGTTACAATGTCATATTATTTTACTCCATCTATATTAGAGAGAGAGAGTAGAGAAAGGTATGGTTAAACAAGACTAGACAGGTTAAAAACTGACTGTGTATTGGAAAAAAGAAGATGGAATGCTAAAGTGAGTAACTGATCCTAAAAGGAACACAACTAATAAAACAAATGCCTAGAATAGAGTAATATCTAGGGATCAGGGCAAACAATACATCTGTCTGGGGAAAATGATCTCCAAGCTGGATCCACCACTATAATGACCCTCATTCATGCTGCCATCTATTCACTTGAACAAGAAATCCAGAGGAATGAACAGAATGTATAGAATAACTGGCTTTTTATGAATTCCACAGTCTATGAAGACCCAATAAGACATTTCTCATGTTGCTGCTTGGCTGCCTTGCAAGTCCTTTTGGTAGATCATTGACTATGGAGGCCCAGCTATTAGCGAATGGACTTCTAATCTTATTTCCTTACAAGAAGAAGAATTACATATTTCTGAACGCTTTTATTTTTTAATGTATTGGGGTTTTTGTCCCTCTCTGGGATGCCATTGGAGCAAAAAGTAGGAACATCTGAGATACAGTATCTGAGTAACACCCTGTATTCTTCTTTGGAAAGCTTCAACGCTTAGATGAGATGTTGACAGGAGGTCAGCACCCTCCATGTACCTACGTACATCAGATTGCCCAGAATATACTTGTGCTGTCATAGCTTGTTATGATAGATCTTTTTCTGTTTATATTTGTTAACTACTCTTGTTCACACACTGATCTCTGTAATACTCCAGGGATACACTGTTCCAATTGTGAATGTATGAGGAGTCTATAAAGATTTTCAAAAGCTACACACAATTGTTACAAGATTCATTTTTTTAAAAAAAACACACACACACAACTGATTTTCTTTGAAAGAAAAATAGATTCGCGTTTAGATGAACATAATAGTAGCAATATTTTGAGACCAATATATCAACTTCAGTACTTTATGTTCCTTTTGTTCAATTATAAGACTAAATGGGAATGAGGGATGAGATTGTAGTCTTCTTCATATCTGAACAAGCATAGATTTCTTATTGATTTCTGAAGCCATCAGTCCCACTGGAGTTTTGAGCAAAGTTTGTCTCCTATTTCTTGTTTATGAAAAGTAATACGGAAATGGAAAGTAGAGAAATGGCTAATGGAGGATTCAGCCCCAAATTAACACTCTTCAAATAAAATTAATGAGAATTTAACTGCCTAAATCTGGATCAATCATTTATGTTTGTAGGTGGCAGGAGGCAGGACTTCTCTGCTGTGGCACTCCTCCTTATGAAACATTTTGCCCTACCTTCTAAAGTAAGGTTAGCACCATCCCTAATTATGTTCGGGAAGTTCCTCAAGATCTGGCCTTGTTACCAGATCTGGAATCCCAGGGGACCAGTGACACTCTAAGATGGCTCCATCATCACCAGAAACCAGGAGAGTGTGAGTTCTACCGTAGTCCTGCCTTAGCCGTGAAAGCCAGCTGGGTAATCTTGAGCCACTCTCTCTCTCTCAATCCAACTCAGATCACATGTTGTTGTGGGGAATATAGGAGGAGAAAGGACTATTATGTATGTTTGCCATCTTAAGTTTTTTTTTTTTAAAATAATAAAGGCAGGATAAAAATAATAATAAAATAATAATAAAAAATAAATTTCTTGGGTTTTAGATCCTTAATTACCCCATTTTTTCTACTCAACCAGTTGCACCTTTTCCATGTACTTTTTAAAGTCTGGTCCCCAGAATTGGAAACAATATTTCAAGGACAGTCTACTCAATGCAGTATACAATGGACTTATTACTGCATCTGGATTCTGTCGAAGTAGCAAAGATTATTTTGGCCTTTTTATCTGCTGCATTACTCATTACTGGTAGCCTTAGATCTCACTTGTTGGCTTTAAAGCTAATCCCCCCTTAATTCTATCCCAATTCATATGATTTTTCCTAATCAGATGTAGGAGTGTCTATTTGTGTAACACCAATGAATATCATCCTATCAAGCCTTGTTCTGAATCCCAATTTTGTCCTCTAAGGCAGCTGTTCTCAGAAAATCCATTAAAATACTAATGACTTTGTGGGAAAAAAATGAGAAAAATTAATGAATACCAGAAGACTCCAGGAGGCATAATAGCTGCCTTCAAGTATCTAAAGGGCTGTCATGATGCAGAGTTGTTTGGAGCTGTTACAGGAAGCCAGATATGTACAAGCTTAAATAATAATGACATGGATTCAGTTAAACATCAGGGAAAAAATGTTGATGATAAGAGATGAAATCAATGGAACAGATTGCCTGCTGAGATGGTGGACTTCTTTGCTGCAGGCTTTTAAACAAAATCTGGATTCCTGTTCTGGCCGGGAAGTCAACTTGGATGATTTCCAAGTTCCTTCCAGATCTTTCTGTGGGTATTAGTAATATGCCAAAAACCAAAATCAACAAATGAAGCAAAAAATTGGGCTCTTGTCTATCACGAATGAAGGTGGATCTTTACTTTGATGGTATAAAATAAGAGGTCCTTGTTACAGCAGTCACAGTTACCATTAAAATGTCTCTCTGTTTATTTGTTTTTGGGTGTGTAGGTGTGTAAGTAGATAGATATCAATCTATCAATAACAAATTACTGTATAACTATTTATCTGAGCCATGTCCCTGACTCTTTTTGGCTAGTTCCTGAATGTGGGTTTGAGTTTCACATATAAAGCTTTGACAGATTCCAACCAAAAAATGGAGAAGAAGATGGAAAAAATAAACACAATGACAGATACATATCTGACAAACTTGACAAGATGAAATTATTTTAGTGATTTTTTTTGTTTTTTATTGTATGCAGAAATCGGGGGGATGAAAAACATACATATTATTTCTTGTGTACTAAATAAAATTGGCACTAGCTATATTTAGATCTATATTTATATCATTTTAATGTGTATAGTAACATTTTTGTTATTTCTGTTCTAGCGAGTTAGTTATACAATCTTCATCGCACTACATAGCCATTTGCTGAAGTGACATAAATTCTGTCCAAATGATTATTGTCACAAAAATGTTTGGATAACTCTAGAAGACACATAAATTATCTTAAATTAACATTTTAATATTTAAATAAATTTATTTTAAAAGAAAACTAAGTGGGGAACCAAGTATATTATAATCAATTTAAATAACTACAGAACAATTCAAACTATTTGTTCAAATACAGAAAGAAGGTAAGTTCTTCAGACCATCTGTAGCTGATTGAAAATGAATGCCCTTCCATCTTTCTACCATCAAGCATTTTACAGTAAAAAAAAAAAAAAAGCACACAATATTGATTTCTCTTGTTCGGCTGGTTTCTGAACTATAGATTATCTATTTCAAAAGTATATAAGCATTGATGAAAAACAGGAAGTCTTCCAGAACAAAATTAATATGAAATGTAACTTCTGCTCAGAAAGAAGTATTTACAACACATGACCATATCATAGCTGATCTGGAGTGTGAGATGATTGGATGGATGGATGGATGGATGGATGGATGGATGGATGGATGGATGGATGGATGAGAGAGAGAGAGAGAGAGAGAGAGAGAGAGAGAGAGAGAGAGAGAGAGAGAGAGAGAGAGAGAGAGAGAGAGAATATATAGCTAGAAGACAATCTAAAAGGGAGAAAAAATGACATTGCTATAGGTGTATACTATAGGCCACCCAACCAAACAGAGGAAATAGACGAACTTTTTGCTAGTCAGCTAACTAAGGTATGTAGGAAGCACATCACAATAGTAATGGGAGACTTTAACTACCCTGACATCAACTGGGAGACAAATTCTGCACCAAGTGGAAGATCAAACAGATTCCTGACAAACCTAGCAGACAACTTTGTCTCCCAAAAAGTAGAGAAGGGAACTAGGGGATTAGCCATTCTGGATCTAATTCTCACTAACAGAGATGAAATGATAGAAGGTGTTGAAGCCACAGGAACCTTGGGAAGTAGTGACCATGTAATATTGGAATTCAACATTATGGAAGCACAAGCAATAGAACACAGTCAAACTAGAGTCTTGGACTTCAAGAGAGGTAATTTCAATAAACTTAGAGAGGGCTTGGGAAGGATTCCATGGATGAGAATCCTCAAGGGGAAAACAACTCAAGAAGCTTGGGAAATTTTGAAAAGCGAGATAATAAAAGCCCAGTCTAGCACAATACCAACAAAGAGGAAAAATAACAGCTCTCAAAAGAGACCAGCATGGCTGCATAAAGAACTCTCTGATAAATTGAAAGATAAAAAGAACAAGTATAGAAAGTGGAAAGAGGGGCACATAACAAAGTCAGAATATCAGCAAATAGCCCGAGCCTGCAAAGATGAAGTAAGGAAAGCTAAGGCTCATAATGAACTAAGGCTTGCGACCAAAGTCAAAAATAACAAAAAAAGCTTCTTTCAACATGTAAAAAATAAGAAAAAAGTGAAGGAAATGATTGGTCCATTAGTGGGTGAAAGTGGCAAGAAGGTGACAACCAATAGTGAGAAAGCAGAACTATTTAACTCATTTTTTGCATCTGTCTTTACACAAAGGGAAAAAACAGACCAACCTATCAAAAATAGTGCCATAAAAAACAGAATAGAAACACAAGTTAAGATAGGCAAGAAAATGGTAAGTGAGCACCTGTCCAAGCCTAGACGAGTTCAAATCACCAGGACCAGATGGATTACACCCCAAGGTTCTCAAGGAACTGGCAGATGTGATCTCAGAACCACTGAACTATATTTTTCAAAGATCCTGGAGCACTGGGGAACTACCAGAGGACTGGAAAAGAGCTGATGTAGTTCCCATCTTCAAAAAAGGAAAAAAAATGGATCCAGGAAATTACAGACCTATCAGCCTGACCTCAATACCTGGGAAGATTCTGGAAAAGATAATCAAACAACGAATCAGCGAACACCTAGAGGCAAACAAAATCACTACTAAAAGCCAACATGGGTTTGTCAAAAACAGATCATGCCAGACAAACCTTATTGCATTCTTTGACCAAGTGACAAAATTAGTGGATCAGAGGAATGCTGTGGATATAATTTACTTGGACTTCAGTAAGGCATTTGATAAAGTAGATCACAACCTACTACTTGATAAGATAGAAAAATGTGGGTTAGACAGCATCACCACCAGATGGATTCGTAGCTGGCTGACCGGCCGTACTCAGCGTGTGGTCCTCAATGGAACCGCATCTACATGGAGGGAAGTGTGCAGTGGGGTGCCCCAGGGCTCTGTTCTGGGGCCAGTGCTCTTCAACATCTTCATCAACGATTTGGATGAGGGGATAGATGGGGAACTCATCAAATTTGCAGATGACACCAAGCTGGCAGGAATAGCCAACACTCCAGAAGACAGGCTTAAGATACAGGAGGACCTGGACAGACTTGAACACTGGACGCTATCTAACAAAATGAAGGTTCTACATTTAGGCAAGAAAAACCAAATGTACAGGTATAGTATTGCTCAATAGTAGTAACTGTGAGAGGGATCTCGGAGTCCTAGTGGACAATCACTTAAATATGAGCCAGCAGTGTGCTGCAGCTGCCAAAAAAGCCAACACAGTGCTGGGCTGTATTAACAGAGGGATAGAATCAAGATCACGTGAAGTATTAATACCACTTTACAACCTGGTAGGCCACACTTGGAATACTGCATCCAGTTTTTGCGTCACCACTGATGTAAAAAAACGATGGTTGAGACTCTAGAAAGAGTGCAGAGAAGGCAACAAAGGATGATTAGAGGGACGAGGCTAAAGCATAATAGGAACGTTTGCTGGAATTAGGTATGTCTAGTTTAATGAAAAGAAGGAACTAGGGAGTGACATGAGAAGCAGTATTCCAATATTCAGGGGTTGCCACAAAGGAGCGGGAAGTCAAGCTATTCTCCAAGGCGGCACTGAGGGCAGGAAGGACACAGAAGTATATGGATGGAAACTAGTCAAGGAGAGAAGCAACCGGAAATGAGGAGAAAACTTCCTGACCAGTTAGAACAATTAACCAGTGGAACAACCTGCCTCCAGAAGCGGGGAATGCCCAACACGGAAGTTTTTAGAAGAGGGATCTGGACAGCCATTGTCCGAAAATGGTTATAGGGTTTTCATGCCTGAGCAGGGGGTGGACGATGACCTCCAAAGTCCCTTCGATTTTAGTATTATATTATTATTATATATTATTAGTATTATCTATTATTATTATTATTATATTATTATTATTATTATTATTATTATTATTATTATTATTATTATTATTATTATTATTATTATTATTATTATTATTATTATTATTATTATTATTATTATTATTATTATTATTATTATTATTTTGATAATTAAAAGTTTCTGAGCTATGGGAATGAATCATGAAGCCTGTAGTGATTAACACTTGTTCCTTAACTATCTGCATATGCAAGGGTTCACATTTGGAACCCAGAATTTTTCAAAGGTCATAAATTAACAGTGCAAGGCAGAACAAACAATAACAGAATAATGAAACTTGTTCTCACCTTTTCTTAATTTGCATTTTAAGCCTTAGTTTACTTTTAATAAAAAACAACAACTTTGTTAAAGTAATGCCTGTTTAATCACACCAAATTGTGGGCTTTGTTTGGCATGATATATATATAGAGAGACGCCTCTCGGTAAAATAACTGCATCTATTCTTCAAGTATCATTAACTTTATAAACAATTTCCCCATACTGCCGTGAAATAAGCCAGAGTCATGCTAGACTTGCAAAGTCAAAACGAGGGACTCTTATACTTCTCTGGCAAAATATATATTCATTAGACATTCAACAGATGGATTTGTGTTTTATATGATAACTATTCAAAGTATCGTATGATTTCATCGTAAGATGCCAGGAAATTGTCAAGAAAGATGGTTGCATTTCTAGAGAGGGCTTTTCATAAACAATGTTTGGAACTAATGCTTACTTAAACTCTAATTCTGTATTTCAGAAGCATTTGTTTGAAGCCAAAATTTCAGTCCTTGGAAGTACTCTTTTGTTTTATGATTTACAGCAGACTGATCTAAAACTAATAATAAAAAAAAACCCTTCTTTTTTACGACTCTACTCCCTAGTGCTGGAAACTACCTTAACTTTCAAAATGTCCTTCTCCCACAGAAGCTGCTTTTATCGTTTTGCAGTGTGCTTAAGAACTGCATTTGACTTTCTCCTGATGTTGTTTTCAAGCTTATTGTGTTAATAGAAAGAGTAGATGATTCTGTGACTAGTGTTGTGTTATTTATACCTCATTCTATCAACATGAAGCTACTTTGTCCACACTTTCATGTCAGGAAATTTTTTTATAAAATGAATGTCTTCAATCTCTGGAGTTTTCATCAAAGGGTAGAAAAAGAGAAATACTGAATATATTATTGTACAGTGAGAAACAGGATATTCACTTACAACTTTTAACCATATTGTAATGGAATAAGTGGAAAAATTCTCCACTCTGTCATTGAGAATTTTACCATTTCCTTTGAAAGAAATTTCAATGATCTGTCATCAAGTTGAATAAGAAGGGTACAACAAAATGGACAGGACAGTTATTTGACTAGTACTACCTACAATATACCATAAAAGCTTCTTAAACTCTTGTTTTCTTGTCAAGAAAAATAAGTTTTGGAACAAATTTCAAATCTTTCATTTGGATATGAGAACGGGCAATGTATTTTACACATGAAGTCTCTTTAAATCATTCTGATAACTAGGGCTGATCCAAGAAATGTTGCTCACTAAAAGAAACACAATTTATAGAACTGACAGTTGAATTTCATTTCAGTGCTGGTAACTCTATCATTACCTCTATCAGTGCGATATGTTTGGTTAGAAAGCTTGAGACAAGATGTAAAATATATTGTTCTGCCTTGAATGCAGGACAACATAGCCAGAGAAGAGTGTCATTTGCAGGTCTCAGTCAAAACCTGATACTTGAAATGTCTATGGAGATTCTCAGTCATCCAGGTCATGGTTGTCCCAAAGGTCCTTTTTTCAAGAGACAACTGAACCTTCTTTATTTTTGCTTGAGGACATTTTGCTTCTCATCCAAGAAGCTTCTTCAGTTCTGACTGTCTAGTCAGAACGGAAGAAGCTTCTTGAATGAAAAGTGAAATGCCTTCAAGGAAACAAAGAAAATCCAGTTGCCTCTTGAAAAATAACCTTTGGTATACTTGAAATGGTTTGGATAGCTTATATGCATACTATTTATTTATTTATTTATTTATTTATTTATTTATTTATTTATTTATTTATTTATTTATTTATTTATTTATTTATTTATTTATTTATTTATTTATTTATTTATTTATTTATTTATTATCTATCTATCTATCTATCTATCTATCTATCTATCTATCTATCTATCTATCTATCTATCTATCTATCATGCTACCCATCTCACTTTGGATAGCTCAATTGCAGGTAATGTAGGGAAGACGTTTAGGTAAGTTCAGGCTCATTACCTGTAGTTCAGATAATGTTGGGAAGAAATTGAAGATATGAAGGCCAATACCAGCTAAAGAGCTGGCAGTTGTGATTTCAAATGTTTGTGTATATAATGAGTTCATTTTTATTTTTACCTTGTAATCTCTTAATCATCCATGAATGAGCCTAGTCATCTCTCAAAAACTTTGACCAGGACTTAACATTTCAACTAGTCACAAAAGAGTAGTTGCCCAGTTCATGTAACAAGCCAGGAGGTGAGACAATTTAAAACCCTTTTCAGACCTGTTAACCCAAAGGATTCCTCAGTAAAAAGGTAATTATGATAGGATGCCAACGATCAGTTTGACCTTCCTAACAATTCCTGTTCTGTCCATCTGGGAGAATATTAGGAGACACTCCCTTTTAAAACCTGTGAAACCAGATTTCTATATATATAAAGGAGTCTATCATTTTAGCAGAGGAGTTTTGTTTGAAGACATTGTGACATGAAAATCAGATAAGAATCATGATTGCAAATTGCTAAATTTTGGAGTGATAGAAAGCTGCTATTCAAAAATTATTGGCACAAACAATGAGTTCCCCACTGGATTTACACATGTAAGAAAGGCAGTCATGTAAAGTAGATGGTCACTGTAAATTAAATATAGCATTAGTCTTGTAGTCTAAATATGTTTAACCTGTGCATAATATCGGTGCATAAAATCCTAAAGTAATATACTATGTACACACACACACACACATTCAAATCAGTTTTGATTCTTGGTGGCCACCTGGACAAGTCATACAGTTTTCTTGTTTATTTCTGGTAATAGTTTGCTATTTTTGTTTATTTGTTTTATCCCACCTTTATCACTTTTATAAATAACTCATTTCAACATTTCTCCTCCTATTTTTCCCCATATCAACCCTGAAAGGTGTGTTGCACTGAGAAAGCAAGACTGGTCCAAAGTCACCCAGCCAGCCTTCATGCCTATGGTGGAATTAGAAATTATAGTGCTTTGGTTTCTAGCCTGATGCCTTAGCCACAAGACAAAAGTGGCACTCTTTTGTCCTCTTCCTACGACTGAGAAGGAGCGACTGGATCAAAATCATGTAGCTGCGTTCATATCTAAGGTAGAACTCATAATCCTCTGGTTCCTAGTCCAGTGTCTTTAACTGAACAGTCTTTCACTTTAGTACTTATCGTAATAATCACAGCTGAGTAAAGGAAAGAAATGGACTAAGTTGGGGATATGGAGAAAAAAAACACGGGAATTGCCATCTTGTTCAAGACCCAATTCTTCCCTGCAGCTATATTGTGCCCTTTCTACTTGGCATAAAGCTATGAAAACAATATATATATATATATAACACAGAACCACCAAAATGAAATGAGATCACAACTTCACTGATGCTGAGTGGATAGGTGCCACTGAATTGGGCCTGACCTCTGGTCACTGTCCATAACATTACAAGAACATTGTGATACTTTATCTACTGTCTTCCCCTTCTCCAATATACTTCAGTCTTGTCAGTCATAGTTTTTTTTACTATTATTACTTTTTCATAAGGGCTGCTCATACTACCAGCCCAACACATGGTTTTGCTTGCTGATCATTGCCTCAAGGGAGACAGGACTAGCACATTGGTTCTCTCTGCAATCTAAGATATTCTTAGTTATTGTTCTTTCTCTCAGCTTTTTCTCAGCATCTAAATTTCAGAGCTGTACATTAAACTTGGAAAAAAATGTTTAATCTGAATTTTAATTGGCATAGAAATATCTATATTCTTCATGATCATTGCCTTCTATTAGGGTTAGGGTTCTCCAGTCTATTTTCATGTTTATTCATCTACCATCTTTTTTCTTCACCATCAACTGTGAATTTACTAAGCATTCCAATTGACCTTGCCTTTCTATTCTTTATACTTAACTCACTTGCTTTCTGTGCTTATTTTCTTAATAGGTTTCAAGTTTTTATCTTTAATACCACTTGAACAAAATGCTGCAGATATATGGACCACTAAATACTTGCCCTACTCTCTTCCTATTCTGAATACCTTTCCTCAAATCTACATTCTTTACTAGAGCTTCATATCCATTGTAAAATTTATTCAGAAGAATAATTGAGTATTTGACTTAGTTAAATTAGCCTTAATAAACTATACATTCTAGCAAGATATCCTCATAATCAAAGGTTTAGTGCAGTAAAGCAGACTGCTTTCTCCATTATCTCCATTATCTGATCTCATCTGCCACTGCCTTTTCTGAAGCATTCCCATTTCTTTGTTCACATATGGCTTTATTGTTTTTTTGTAAGATCTTAAGCAAGATAAGGAAGGATAGGCTTACAGTAATTGGGGGAGTATAGCTTCTAGCTATTGCTCAAATTCAGTTTCCAAAAATTCCAAATAGCATGGTAGGAGTGTTAGGAGCTGTAGTTTTACAACCTCTGGAAGACCTCATCTCCAGACTTATGTAACCATTAACAGGGATTCCATTTACACAATGCATTATTAGTAGTATACTACTGAGAATTTTGATGGTGAGCAGATATGCTAGAAATGTTCTGCCAAATGAAATGAAGCTCAGAAATAACACAAGGGAATTGTAAACCTAGTGCACAGTGCCCAAACTCTTTTCCATCTTAAATTAGAATCAAATCCAGAAATGTATTTAACATTTATTGTCACCTCTCCTGTTCTCAGTAGTGATTCCCTAGTATTCTTTACTTATATCTTATTTATATGCCTATTGCTCATTTGATATAGTGATATTTTGGGGTGTCCACCTACTTTTTATTTTTTTAAAAAAGAAAAGAAAACAGAGTTTACATATGGCTTTCTAGTTAAATATGCAGTCAACTAGTTTCTAAAGTAGATTTTTTTTTAGTTCATGCAATTATGAATTTTCCCCTAATGTTATATTGAAACTTGTTACTTCCTTCTCATTCATGCATTTTAGTACTGTCCTCCTTAAATATTTTAAAATATCCCTTTATTTGCAGTTCCTTTAATTACTTCTTCACAAGGCTTACTCTCCAGATCCATATCATGTGGCTTACCTTACATAATAGTAAAACTGTGATGGTTGCCATTGATGTTCCAAAACAGAAGCCATGCTATCAGATACATTCTGTTGATGCTAATATCTGCTGCAGCATTAATACCAATATAAAACAATAAAAACAAAGTACCAGAGGTGCCTCCATGTCTATAATTAAAATGGCTTTCTAAAGTTCTTATAGAAAATAAGCACCTCAAATAGGATAGCGGATATACTGGTGTAGGCTTTCCAGGCCAGTATCTATTGGGCTGTGTTGAGCTTCAGTTACCATGGTCTAGACTAGAGGTCCCCAACCTTTTGAGCACCAGTTCCGTGGAGAGAGGTTTTTCTGCGGACCGGAGGGGGCGTGGGTTCATGTACTGCTGGCATCCCACAGATGGGGCTTTGCTTGTTTGCACAGACCAGTTTCTGGAATATCGCAGCCCGATGCCGGTCCATGGCCTGGGGGTTGGGGACCCCTGGTCTAGACAACAGATTTCCTGTTGTTTCACTGGAAACTGTGACTGGCATTTTCAGTGGCAAGGTGGTCTGCTATGCAGACTATAGGCCACTTCGCAGGGACTGATTGGGCTCTTGTCTTTATAGTTGAGTGACCTGATTTCTGATTGGTCTTTAGCTGCGCTGTTTTCTGATTGGTACAGGCTGGTGGGGGGAAAATCTCTGATTGATATTTTGTTTCTACCTGATCTTGATTAATCATTTTGGTGGTGTTCATTCTTGAAACTACCACCAATGGAAACCAATGCCACCAAAATAATTAATCAAATATAGCAGGTTTAGACTAGAAATACTAATTTTCAAGCTCATACTTCTAATGCATTGCAAAATTCATTTAACTTCAGTGTCTTTTCATCTCACACACACACACACATACACACACACACACGGCAGCCATGGCTCGCTTCTCCAATGAAAGCTTCTTACACATGGCTCCCAAGCAGGGTCCAACAGGATGGTGCAAATAAGGCGAGTCAATGGGAAAGGCTGTAAGTGGTTTTGTTCAATGAAAAAGCATGTGAAAAGTGGCTCTTGTTAAGCAAATATAATGAAAGTATGGTACTTTCTCTTTTTTAAATTCATATTGTAGAAGAGTCCAAATTGGCTGCCTAAGGCTATTTTCTGAACTGAGTATCCAAGCTACAAGCTACACTGAAGGACTGTTGAACTTCTATAAAAATATGAATAGTAACAAATGAAACAGGAAACCACAGTAAAAACATTATAAAGGTAAGACACTGCATATAAAACAGATTAAAAAGGCTATTTTCTGAACTGAGTATTCAAGCTACAAACTACATTGAAGGATTGTTGAACTTCTATAAAAATATGAATAGTAACAAATGAAATAGGAAACCACAGTAAAGGTAATTATAAAGGTAAGACACTGCATATAAATCTGATTAAAAAGACTTGTCACTTGTCACTTTCCAAAAAAGAGGGAGGAGGCAAGCATTTGCACCACTGGAATAAGCATTTGGTCATGTGGAAGACCATTGCTGGTTTTACTGAGCTTCACTCCTCTTACATAATAATTCAGGAGAATAACTCACATGGTGAGCTGGATAATTGAATTTTAATGTCATCAATAATCTTCATGAATCGCACTCTTTCAACTTTCCTTGTGACTATGGATGGAGTTAACTGGAGCAATAATACCTCATCTTTCTCTTTTTTCTTTGTTTTCTTTCTGATTTAGCTCAGAAATCTCTGAAAACATCTATCAACACTGCAACTGCTGTGTTTCTAGTTAGAAATATTTCTAGCCCCATATTTTTATAAGATTTTTTTTTATAAATTTCACTGGTTTTCAAGCATCAGAATGGGAACTTTTTTCTTCCTTACAAGTTTCACAGTAGGACAGGAGTCCCCCAACCGCTGGGCCATGTACCGGCATTTGTGGCCTGTTAGGAACCAGGCCACATAGCTGGAGTGTGAACCCTACTGTAAACTGCATGCGTGAGAGGTCTAGGTTGTGCACTCCTCCCCCTCCTCCCGGATCTGTGGAAAAACTGTCTTCCACGAAACTAGTCCCTGGTGCAAAAAATATGGGGGGCTGCTGCAGTAGGAGATTTACAAATGTTGATTACATGGGAAATCATGGACCAAGCATATATATGATTTGAACATCATTCATAGAAAGTAAAGGAAAGGAGGACATTTGTCATGTGTCAAGAAATCAGGACAATGTATGCAATATTAATACATGACAAATCTCAAACCATTGTCCTGTATGGACTACAATCTAGAGGACATCTTTAGCAGAACAGTAGATATGTATAAATATGATATGTTAAATGTCTCCTTTTCTGACTCTCATTTGTAATTTTCCTAGCGGAGCTGGAAAGCAGAAAGAAATGACAGGCCAAATCAGGGATGGGAATTTAGCCATGGGTTCTTGGAATCTTAGAAAAATCTTTCAATAGATGGGTGATTCAGCAAAAGAGAGATGCGGATTACAGCATACCCATTTATTATGAAGCTGAACTATATTTTTAGAACTGGTTCTGTGGGATAAAATGAGCAGAGCTGTTAAATATTTATTACAAAAGAAGGTTAAGCAACATTTTGACTTGATGGGAAAAACACAGCTGCCTTGGCAGAAATACCACTCACGTCTAAATGTGCAGCTCAGCTTTTTTTTAAAAAAGCACAGTTACAAACATAGTATTTCACTATTTATTTGTAGTTTGCAAGAACATAAAGTAATGTGTTTTTAACTCTCCATCTTGTCGCATCATGAGTGTTGAGGTTTAACTTTCACTGTCCTGAGCTTAAAGCTGATGTGGCAAAATATGAAACCATAGCAAAAACATTTTCTTTCAAGCAATATTCATTTAATGGCCGAAAAGATCATTGGCAGTCTCCTCCCTCCCATCCAGGACATAGCACAGAAGCCCTGCTTGAGCAGGGTCCGTAAGATTATCTGGGACACTACACATCCTCTTCACGACCTGTTTTCCTTGTTACCTTCTGGGAGGAGGCTTCGTGGTATCCGTAGCAGAACATCCAGATTCAGCCATAGTTTCATTCCATACAGCATTAACCTTGCGAACTCTCAAGCTTCCTCCTTCCATTATATATTCAAGATGGACAGTATTTAATATTTATTTGCTACGTATATGTAGGGATGTGGGTCTATATATATGTTGTTCATAGTATGTTTAGGTGTGTGTCATGTATGTGTTTCACTTTGAGAGTGGGCAACTAAATTTCATTTTTGATGTGTGCCGTTGTGCCCACAATATAAAAATGACAATAAAGGTTATCTTATCTTATCTTATCATTTGTCAGTTAGACTTATCACCCACATTTTCTACAAGAGCCTAGGGCAGGGGTAGGCAACCTTGGCTCTTTTATGACTCGTGGACTTCAACTCCCAGAATTCCTGAGCCAGCCATGGCTGGCTCAGGAATTCTGAGAGTTGAAGTCCACGAGTCATAAAAGAGCCAAGGTTGCCTACCCCTGGCCTAGGGCATCGAATTCCCTTCTCCCTTCTCCTCCCCCTGTTGATTTGGGTGTAGAGATCACACACAGCTCCTTCTATATGTGGTGCCACAGGGGTTAGTGCCCTTCCCACTCCTGTGGCTCTACATCTGTACCATCTCTGGAGCTGGATGCGGGCTGCATTGTTCCAAACAAACCCCTGCATACAATGTAGGGGTTTTCCTGGACTCATGATCTGCTGCTCAAGGAACGGGCAGCAGTTGTGCCTGGGGCGGGGGTGCACTTTAGACAACTTTGTATTGTGCACCAGTTATATATTGCCTTTGAAGACTACCTGGAAACATTTGTGGTAATAAATCTCTCATTTTGATGATGTTTTCTATGCCTCTTCAAACCTATGAAAACTGTGTAAGGAGATGCCATATTTGGAGATCCAGTTTATCTGGGCTGTTCCCTCAGAAAACAATAGTTGCATGGCTGAAACAGGTCTCTGTATAGTCCCCCTGCCATCACTGATTTCATCGCCTTGAGATTAATGATAGGAGAGTGGACAGAAAGATATAAATAGTTTAAAACAAGATTGGGCAATCTTTTTCTTTTTCTTTTGAAGGTGGATTTCTCTCAAGGATGATGCATTCAGGGCTATATGATCTATGGATCTAAACCTTATCAACATTAAGATGTGTGGACTTCAGCTCGCTTTAAGATGTTTATTTATTATTATTATTTTTTGCAAGAAGATTTGGCAGGAGGACTAGCATACAGATCAGCCCTGATTGCCTATCTATTTTTTTTTCATTAAATACAAAGAGAAGGTAAATTAAGCTGCTCAAACCAGAACTGCCCTTATGTTGATCCCATATGTCCAATCCATTATATTATATTGATCCAATAAATAAGTAAATAGTAAAAGGATAATTTAAACCACCAGGGAAATTAAACCTTTAAGTTTAAATCTACAGAGTTAATTTAGTGAAGTACGGAAAGATTCATAAAACAGAATGGTGTTAGAAACATCAGATTTCTCATTACTGCAATTCTTCTATTCTCTGTGAAAATAGTATAGGTAGTCCTCGACTTACAATAGTTTGTTTAGTGACCATTCAAAGTTACAATGGCACTGAAAAAACTGATGTCCTTTTTTCACACTTATGACCATTGCAGCATACTCTTGGTCACACAATCAAAATTCAGACACTTGGCAACTGGTTCTCCTGGGGTCATATGATCCTTTTTGTAACTTTCTGACAAGCAAAGTCAATGGAGAAGCCAGATTCATTTAGCAATTATGTTACTAACTTAACAACTACAATGTTTCACTTCACAACTGTGGCAAGAAAGGTCATAAAATGGGGCAAAGTTCATTTAACAAATGTCACAGCAACAAAAAATTTGGGCTCAGTTGTGGTCGTAAATTGAGGATCCCCTGTAATGGTTTAATGATAATTTTATGAAGCATTCTTTAGGAGGGTAAAATATTGGAAGTGATTGATTTATCAATCTCTTAGGAAAGTAGTTCATCCATATCTTCTCAGTCAACAGGTTTGATTCTTATATAGTCATCTTTCAAATAGCTACATCATGGATATGAAATTAGTAGATACAAGTGATTTCAGTAATGTCTGCACGATTGCAACATCATAAACATGAAATCACTGTAGCTTTCAATGAGCAGGCCTTGGGTTTGATAGCTTTCAATGAGAAGGCTTTGGATTTGTTTTCAAAGAAATGGCTCTGAGTTCATACATCCAACTCAAAATCTTTGCTAGGCTATTGATCAGATGAAGATCATCATGTCTTTTAAACTGTGTTTCCTTGAAGATCTTCCAACAATGAGACAATGTCCCACAAGCATTCTCAAAAGCATTAAAGATCCTGCAAGATGTTTTTTATTAACATATTTTTGTGAGAGTAAATTTTCAGTGCTTATTAAAGCCAGTCACTTTGGATAGTGATATATAAGAGGTATATTAATTTAAAAAGTAAATAAATAAAGACCAGATACTGAAATAGGGTGAACAAACAGTATTTCACATAGATACACAATCATACTAGACAACCCATGACTTGCTGGGTCATCATTCCAGAGATTCAGATTCCTCATTTCCTTCAACAATAGCAGAATTTCTAATGTACAGGAAAATGTCTTAAAAATTCCAAGAAGTATTCAGAGATGTATATGCCTTGAAAGTAGCCCATGTTGAACTATATAGAATGATCAAACATCAGCAGCTGACCACAGGAAATGTTTTATGACATTTTGCATTATGTCATAAAATGCTTTATTATAATTGTACATCATAAAATGCTTTATAAAATTTCCAGTTTTCAGTTCCAGGGGAATCATTGGTCCTAGGTTTTGAATGCGTTCTGTAAATTAACCCATTTGACGTACAGTAACTCAAATGTTTTGCCCTACGATGTACCATTTCACCCAGTTAAAGCTTACAGACACAAGAGTTTTAGTGGTACTGTATGTCGACAGATGTAGGTCAGTACACCACATCAAGGTCTATAAATAAATGAAAACCAAAGGCTATTACTAACGCATGTTTTATTTCAATGTTTTTCTCTCTTTCTTTGAAATATAGTATATTTCATATACAAGACATCTAACACCTTGTGCTATTTCATCCCTAGGAAGCAGACAGTGACAAACCAGTTCCAAAATCCTACCAAGAAAACTGCAGGCATTTGCCACGCAGTCATCAAGAATCAAGACTGACTTTAAGCCCATCAACACCTTCCAAATAATTTCATTGACTACATAGTCTCAAGTGTCAGCCACTTAATGCTTTAAAAGCTCTAATGAAGATGGACCAAACTTTTTTTCATTGATTGGCTGCTAGTTAAAAAGATACGTTTTGGTAGTTCGAAATGAAATATGGATTGTGGATTTTTAAATTGGAAGTTGCCGTCTGTAGCATATCACATTTTTTGTATACATGTCAACATCAGACCTGCCAAATTCTGTTAATAAGCCTCACCTCACCTGACCCTCATCTAACATGACCTCCCATTACAAGACCCATCACAAGATCCTCACTTGATGCAACCCACCCCTGACCCATCACAAAACCCTCACCTGATGTGACCTCCCCATCACAAGACCTACTGACCACACGAAGCCCTTATAAGTAGAACAACACTGACACTGACATCCCCTAAACTCCACTGAAGATGTTACCTAGCTTGGTAATGAAATGTTCAGAAACCAGCTCACAAGCTTGGAGAACGAACCTCCACCTCCATAACCTTTATCTCAATAAAACTTAGTTCTAGTCTTCTTCTAGAGCAGTGGTGGCAAACCTATGGCACGCATGCCAGAGGCGGCACTCAGAGCCCTCTCTGTGGGCACATGCGCCATCGCCCCAGCCCTGCCTCCCCTGTGGCCCCCTCCTCACCAGCAGCCCCCCCTGGAGGAGAGTCACCCCCGGACACGGCCCATGTGGAGCAGCGCAGCCAAGGACATGGCAGCTGGGCAGCAGGGACAAGACTTCGCCCTCGCACCCCATCATGAGCAAATGATGATGCAGGGCATGGGCAGAGGGCATGGCCATCATGGCGCCGCATGGCTGCCTGGGCGACCTGCTGCGGCGGGCCATGAAGGCGGTGGGTGGCCCTGTGGGTGGGCGGGGCAGGGGCAGAGCGGGGGCAGCCGGTGGGGCGGGGCGGTTTTTGAGCACTCGGTCTCTAAAAGGTTCGCCATCACTGTTCTAGAGTCTGTTTCTCAATCTGAACATCTTTGAAATGCTGACATTACCCTTCATTATAGTCAGGGATTCTATAGGAAATCAAAATGATCACATTGCTGCTGATTTTATTGCTGAAGACACATGATGGTAATGTAAATCAATCCGCAGATATTGTCATGAGGAAATCAGTTTCAAAATCAAGAGGAGAAGGAATATTTCAGTGCTTCAAATATATTTGCATCAGGCTGGGATTAACTTCAGATCAGCCCTGGAATTTCCACTCTCAAAACAAACATCTTTCAAGCTGCAACCATGGAAAACTTTGACTCTTTTGCAATGAATTGACTCCCATAGTTAATAAGTCATATATGGCTACAAGCCTAGAGAGATTTTGCATATTTTTCGGTCAGGCCATTGCCATGAATGCGCCCTCCAAAAGCTTTGGCTGCAGATCTCTAAATTGTCATTTTTAATGCAACAAAAGCAGAAAATAATTAATCAGATTAGGAATAAGCGCCTTAACTCTAATTTAATGAGTTTAATCATGATTACATTTAAACATAAATTAAATTATATTTAATGTTTATTCTTATTATTATTTTGGGCCCATCTTCTTTTTTGGGATGCAGTTCCATACTATTCAAAAGCCAAATGTAAGCATTACCCCTCCTCAACTTGCTGAGCATCCTTACGATGCAGATGCTTGCTTTTCTTCATTGCTAATTAATTCTAGCAGCCATTATAAAATTTGGAGTACAGGCTTTACTATAGCAGGAAAAATTTGCAGGGAAACGTATTCCTTTCTGAGAAATATTCAGTACTTCTCTGACCTGAGTGATAGTTGAGCCAGGAAAAAACAAGATTGATCATTGTCTTCTGCTGCTGCGATATGAACATGACAAGATGTACTTGATAAGACCCAAAACTGCAAAGCTGAAAAATTCATTATTCAGTCAGTTTCATTTCAGTGGCTTCATATGCCCATAAATTAAGTGGAATAAAAATACTTAACCTTAGTTGGTTGGCACCATTTCCCAATTTACTGACGGTAATTAAACTATTTTATGGCAGTTACTTGGTTTGGCATGATGTGTGCAATGCTCAAAGTAAGCAAAAAAAGATCCTAAGTTCTCACTGGAATAGCAACATCCTTTGGTGTTCCTGATAAAAAAAATTTTTTTAAAGAAAGTAGTCAAAATAAAAATAATGTTATTTTGCTCTGCATAATGTATGCTAACCACAAGCCCAATGGGCATCAAAATGTGAAGTTAGAAAGGCATAGAAAACAATACTATATTAAAAGTAGTGTTCTGAAAATTGTGAAAGAAATAGAAATCAAAGATAGTGTATATTTGTTTTGTGTGTTTTTCATTATGTATGTATTGCTTTTTTAAATTAAGTATTATATGCCGCTCCCCCTCCTCCTCCTCCTCCTCCTCTTTTTGTGTCAGATCAAACTTTAAATTGCCAAAGCCACCTTCTTGGCTTTGTCATTGGCCAAAAATAAGCCATTATCGATACATGTTTGTGGCAGTAGCCAACAAACCAGCAAATGGGCTGGGCTCTCTGTCTCTCCATGTTCACATAGCATGAATGGATAGGCATAAATGGGCAGCTGCACAAATATGATGAATAAAAAAAAATATTCTACTTCTGTAATAGAAGAAGCTTCTTGGATGAGAAGAGAAACATCTTCAAAGAAAAACAAGAAAGTCCAGTTGCCTTGTGAAAAAGCACCTTTGGGATTCTTCTGTAATCGCGATGTAGAACAATATTTTCCTGCCAAATAGAAGCACTTTTCCTACCTTCCAACTGAACATTTGGTATGATGGCTGTGCATCTCATTCAGCCAAATCCCAAACTTTAATTGCCCCAATTTGGTCAGATTTTTTGAGAACTACAAATTAAATGTGAATCTTCTAAGCCAGATTGAGTTTGAATCTGAGCTTTCCCAAATTTTGTTGGAAATCAGATTTCATGAAGGTATAAAGACATAAATATTAATTTTGCAAAATAAATAATAAGAAGATCACACAGGCTGACTGCACACAATGGCATGATAAATTAGCAACATTGATGCATTGAAATATCTGTAAGCAACACATATTGCCTGAAAGCAACAACTGGTAGACCACAACTAGATGAAGCAATAGAAAATGAAAAATGCTAAAGTGCTCTGGGACTTTGGAATTCAAACAAGACAAGCAACCTGTCACATAAACCCTAAATAAGACAAAAAGAAAGACAAAAAAGTCTGGATAGTAGATGTTGCAGTAGCTGGAGACAGCAGAATAAATGAGAAAGAACTGGAGAAAATCACAAAATACAAAGACCAGCAAATAAAAGTAGAATGACTGTAGCAAAAGAAAGCAAAGTTAATACAAATAGTGATAGACTTCTTGGATACAATCCCAAAACATCTGGAGCACCACTTGGATACAAAATCACTATCAGTAAAGATGCAAAAGGCATCTTTACTTAGAACAGTTCACATCCTGCCACGATATCTCAAATGCCATCAAATAGGAACATCTGCCTTTCACCTATCCCTGGTCCTCAGTAAGCACTCGATAAGTGGATAAAAATGCCAAACCCGTCTAAACATCTTGCTGATTGTGTGACCAGCCATCATAGTGCATTTCTCTCCATGTTCTCTAAATTAGAAACATTCAAAAGTGGGAATAGGAGAAAGGAAGTGAATAGGGTATAGCTTTGGATTTACTGCTCCTTTAATCATATACAGTATAACAGTGTTATTTGTCCTTTCTGTTCAAGTATGATTCTGGATGAATTAGTGCTGCCACTGGAGGAAAAAAAAAACAGCTTAAGGGTCCTCCTGGATTCATGGCTATTGCTTGATAGACAGGTAGAGTTACAGCTAGCGTGGTCATTGTTCACTTCTAGCCAGTGTGCCAGTTGTATCTTAGTAAGCCTTAGTAAGACCACACTTGGAGTACTGCATCCTATTCTGGTCACCACAATATGAAAAAGATGTTGAGACTCTGGATAGAGTACAGAGAAGAGCAACAAAGATGATTAGGGGGCTGGAGGCTAAAACATATGAAGAATGGTTACAGGAATTGGGTATGTCTAGTTTAATGAAAAGAAGGACTAGGAGAGACATGATAGCAATGTTCCAATATTTGAGGGGCTCCTACAAAGATGAGGGGGCCAAACTATTTTCCAAAGCACCAAAAGGCAAGACAAGAAACAATGGATGGAAACTAACCAAAGAGAGAAGAAACCTAAAAATAAGGAGAAATTTCCTAAGGGTGAGAGCAATCAACCAATGGAATAGACTGCCTTCAGAAATTGTGGGTACCCCATCACTGGAGGCTTTCAAAAAGAGACTGGACCACCATTTGTCTGATATGATATAGGATCTCCTGCTTGAGCAGGGGATTGGACTAGAAAATCTCCAAGATTCCTTCCAACTCTATTTTTCTATGTTGTATGTGTCCTCTCTTAGAGAAGGAAGCCCAGACAAATCTGACTCACACTCTTGTCCTCTCCCGATTAGATTACCACAGGAGCATCTGACCCAAGTTCTATTTGTCCAATACACATGACCCAAGTAGGGATTTTAAATTCTCACTTCAACCCTCCCTTCAGTGCAGACTTTAAGCAACAGCATTATATATATTCAACTATGTTATTTATCTTTTTAAATCTGTATATATTTTAAAAGGCAAATAAGAACATAGTCGAATTAAGGATTATACTGCTCAATATAAAATTGTATGTCTTCTATTCCTGTCCCCCTTTTCCTTTTTTCATTGGTTTTGTTTTTCCTGTTGCTTTTAATTAATATACATATTTATTATTATTATTATTATTATTATTATTATTATTATTATTATTATTATTATTATTATTATTATTATTATTATTATTATTATTATTATTATTATTATTATTATTATTATTATTATTATTATTATTATTATTATTATTATTATTAATATTATTATTATTATTATTATTATTATTATTATTATTATTATTATTATTATTATTATTATTATTATTATTATTATTATTATTATTATTATTATTAATCACATGCTATCTTTAGTTCAGGAGATGATAGTTGTCAATAACTCCATCTTCTGTGAATTCTTTTCACTTTTAAAACCATGTAAATTAACAGCAATAACAACAGCAACAAATCCCACAGTTTTAACTAGTTATAGTACATCCACCCACTTGAGTGAAACCATCATGCTATTTTATTGGATGCTATATTATGTAATGCTATTATATTTTTATTATTGCTCTTTCCTAGTCTGAAGATGCAAAAAATGAGATACTTATTTAAACCCAGAGTTAAAATTATGCCCCACCTAGAAATCATGTGGCAAAGATTTTTTCTAAATAAAACTCTGCTGTTGGCACAGAATCAGAGATGGGGCCAGTGAGTTTCTCTTGGGTCACCCAAACAAAGCATCTCCTTTTTGGTTCATGTACATCTAATTCAATATTCTGCCTTTGCCCAATGAGATACCTCAAGAGGATCCCAAGGTATTCTTACTTAGACCATCTCTTAGAATTAATTAAAATGATTTTTAGCAATCCTATTAAACCAGCCTTTGTTGTTTTAAGATCTCAAACTATGGGCCAGTTTTTCCCATCCAACTGTTGAAACTATGAAGCCAACATTCCCCCCCCCCCCTTTGGGCTGTCAGCTAGCTTGTCATACTTCACTCTGCCAGCATCCCTTTAGTATAATAACATGGTGAAATCTTGTTTACTCAAAATGCCTTGAATCACTTCTCCTTTCATATTCTGAACATGTTTTACATCTTATAAATACATTACGTGTACTGGCATGTTTTATATCTCTCTCTCTTCCCTTATTTCCCTCTCTAGGAGACAAATTTTACAACTCTGAAGATTTCAAAGATGTGGGATATTGTAAGATATTTTGGTGGTATTTTTTTTTTTAAATGCATCTGCACATTTTATAGCTCCCTCTTCACATGCACTATTTACTGTAATAATAACCTTCAACACCCAGATATTGTTCGAATGATCTATTACGCAAAGAAGTGTCAAGTTTAGAAACGGTAGTCTGTGCATTAGCGAGACACATGTTTTGGTTCTGAAGCCATTCAAATTAGGGAGAATTCTTTTTAAATACATGTTGCTCAGCTGAAGCAAGGTATACTGCTGTTGTGTTAATTTAATTAGTACATTTAATAATAGTACATTTTCGTTATCAACTCAGATGCTAAAAAAGTTTAATAATGAGGCACCGGCAATTTCAGGATGACAATCGCTTGTCAAACAAAAGCCTAAGATTGATTGATTGATTGATTGATTGATTGATTGATTCAGTTAGATTTTTACTCTGCCCTTATTAATTTACCAGTAACTCACGGTGATGAACATACATAATATTCCTTCCTCTTCTTCTTTTTCCCCTCACAACAATAAGAGGCATTTCACTCAGTCTTTTAACTATTTTCTGAATGAGATAACCAGAAAACCTTAAATACCTGACGATATCAATCAGAAAATATTATATTTGAAAATTATATTCACTAGCATTGGAGTAAGATTGCAACACATATATAATTTTGGCATGGCACAACATTGTCCCCTAAGGCTCCTGATAAATGTACCTCATTCTGAAAGACAAACTAGAGAGAAATCAGTTTCATGCACACCCTCCAGATAATTGCAACGAGTGAAAATCAAATCTCACTTTTATCTTTCAATCAATAGTTATTGCAAATATGTTTTTTTTAGTTAGATCCAGACATTGGAAATTGATATTTTTATTGACTGATCAAAGCAGTAATCATCCCAAAGAAGAGGTGGCTTTCATTTATTCTTCCCATTCTTTAAATCTGAGAAGAAATGCTCAGAAGGGAGAAAAGAGGAACAAGAACAACAATAAAAGACGTCTGCTTCAGATATCCAAAAAGGAGGTAAAGATGATCCTCTCCAACTATCCTCTTTTCCATGGCCATGTCCTGAAACCCAAGAGCTTATTTAAGAAGATACGTAAGTAGTATAGCAAGGATGACTGTGTTGATGTTGTGTATATGATTGTTGTCTTCCTTTCTTTTTTCTTCCTAGCATTTTCCAGCAAGTTCAGGCCCACTATTTTCCCCCAGATCAACCAAGTATTTATTCATTGATTGAAACAGGAATTGACTAGCTTGTTTCCTGAGCCTAATGACCTAGGCTGAGAATAGGGACAGGGATAGGAATATTCTTTATTGGCCAAGTGTGATTGGACACACAAGGAATTTCTCTCCGGTACATAAGCTCTCAGTGTACATACAAGTAAGAAAGTGGTAAATCATAGATCATAAATCATAAGATACAATCATAAACCATAAGACACAAAGAAGAAGTGATGAATCATCAGATACCAATAGGAGAAGGTAGTAGGAAATATTCGAGAAGATGAGAAAGATGAGATGATGAGAAGGATAATCACACTACACCCTACTACCTGGATAAATATCTTTAGACATAAGACAGTGCTGTGAGAATTAGGTGTTTAGCAGAGTGATGGCATGGGGGGGGGGGACTGTCTTTATGTCTAGTTCTTTTGGCATGCAATGCCCTGTAGCAATGCCTTGAGGGAAGAAGTTGAAACAGTTTATGTCCAGGATGTGAGAGATCTATAGATACTTTCTCAGCCTTCTTTCTGGCTCATGCAGTATATAGGTCCTCAATGGAAGGCAGGCTGGTTGCAATTGTTTTTTCTGCAGTCCTAACTATCTGTTGAAGTATATACCTGTCCTGTGTGGTTGTTGTGCCAAATGAGAAAGAGTGGCTGGCCCAAGGTCACACAGCTGGATTTCGTGCCTAAGGCAGGACTAGAACTTAGAGTCTCCTAGTTTCTAGACTGGTGCCTAAACCACTAGACCAAACTGGCTCTCTGATTGTTTCCTTCCTTATTTTCCCTTATATTCCGCCATTCCCATTTCGACAACTCAGGGAAAAGAGTTTGCACTCAATACAAATGCACTTGATCAATTATATGCGGTCAAATGAGGGTCAGCTCTTGGTAACTATATAGATAAATATGACAATCTTCATTAACCTGGTCCTTCAAGTCTTACAGTGGTTTACGTATCACCACAGAGATGCTAAAATAAGATGGAAAAGAAGTAGGTTTTAGTGTGCATAAAATCTTTGCTCTTTTTTCAGCAAGAGAGACCAAAGATAATTTGCCAAAGGTGTGCTTAGACTGGGCATTCAACTCTGGAGTTGATTGATTGATTATTGATTATTACTTCAAGTTATTTATTATTCCTATCAACTGTGCTGATAGATTTTCTCCATGAATTCCATTAGCTTATGAGTTGTATGTATGTATGTATGTATGTATGTATGTACAGACAGACAGACAGACATTCACACACACTCCTACAGTAGATTTATAACTTATGGTATTGCTATGCCATCTTGCCTTGGAGGTATGCTTCAATGCATTGGATTGCAGTTTATAACACAACCAAAATTTAGGGACAGGAGACCAACATCCAACAGTAGAACATTGGGGAGCAGGAGGGAGAAGGATTAAAATCTCAATGTAATTTTTTTCAGGCCCTGCTAAATATTGTGCATCTGCAAAACTGAGTCTTTCAGTATTCTGCACATCCAGGCTGAAAAAGCTTTAAAAAGCCTTTCCTAAAAATATCTGAAAGCAGCTTGTCAGTGCCTTTTAAGGGATGGAAACGTTGCCAAAGATGTAAACCAAATACTGGTCAAGCAAAGCTTTAACTTGGTGAACTTCAAAGGCTGAAACAAGTGGGGGCAAAATATGACATCCATTCTAGGGTTCTTCTGTAACCCACAGAATACAGAATACACCTGTTTCTTTGGTCTTCTCTATGCACAAACAATTCTCCTATAATTACATTCTGCAGCAGAGAAAGATTTATAATTTAACTCTAGGTGCTAATGAGTGCTTTTTTAGAATGTTTTCTACATTTCCATAGCAAAAGTGCCAATCAAGGTTGATTCTTCCCTTTTTTTGAAATAAAGTACATCTAAGATGCACTGCATTGGCATGCCTAGAAATCCCAAATAAAGCTAAACATCTGCTCTGCTTCTCTTTATTTTATAGGATTTAGTACCACTCAATGATAGATAAGGAGCTGCTTACCATGCAATCCTCGTCATGACAGAAAATTTGGATTTCTCTTTTCTGGGATGTAGCCTAACTATATTTATTCCACTTTTTTTCTCATTTTCCCAAGGTAAGCAGCTTTACAATTCCATTCTAGAAGAACTGAAGCCTATCACTTGGTCTTTTATTTTTTATTTTTGTTCTCGTTGGCTAGTTAAAGCAGGCTATATGAGTATGCTTTGACCTCCGATAAGTTATTCTTGCCCCATTCCTTTCCTTTTGTATGCTTACTAGAAACAGGAGAGGTCCTGTTATAATTTGAAAATAATTTATATATTTTATAGACTCTGTATATTTCTCTCTATATATATTTATACATTTTATTGTTATATTTCTCAATACATATTTATATAATGATGTTGATGACATTATTCATTATTCATTCTGTTGTGTTTGACTCTTGGTGATTCTATGGATCAGGTCTCTCCATAGCTTTCAATCTTGTACTACTTCTTTGAGTTGTTCTATGCTCTTTTTTAAATTTATTTTCTTTTATCAACAAGAATAAAATACAAAACAGAAAAATGAACATCCAACACTAACAATAAGAAAAAAAAATCTTGTGTACAAAAAAGAAAAGAAATGTTAAATAGATCTAACATTAAACATAAAGAATCCACCCTGGCTGGATCCTGGAAAGTAAATAAAAAAACTGATAGGTTCTTCTCCTCGTACATAACTGGTTGATATCAGCTTTGATGTGTCCAGCCATCATGTTCTTTGGTGATCTGGTTTCCTTTTATCTCTAACTCTTCCCAACATAATTGCTTTCTCCAGTGAATTCACCCACATGGCCAAAACAAGTAAGATACAATTTTGTGATTTTTTTTCCTTCTAGTGACATGCCTATTGTTTGATGATTGTTGTTGTTGTTGTTGTTAGTTGCGAAGTCGTGTCCGACCCATCGCGACCCCATGGACAACGTTCCTCCAGGCCTTCCTGTCCTCTACCATCTTCTGGAGTCCATTTAAGCTCATGCCTACTGCTTCAGTGACTCCATCCAGCCACCTCATTCTCTGTCGTCCCCTTCTTCTACTGCCCTCAATCTTTCCCAGCATTAGGCTCTTCTCCAGTGAGTCCTTCCTTCTCATTAGGTGGCCAAAGTACTTGAGTTTCAACTTCAGGATCTGGCCTTCTAAGGAGCAGTCAGGGTTGATCTCCTCTAGGACTGACCGGTTTGATCGCCTTGCAGTCCAAGGGACTCGCAGGAGTCTTCTCCAGCACCATAGTTCAAAGGCCTCAATTCTTTTGCGTTCAGCCTTTCTTATGGTCCAACTTTCACAGCCATACATTGCAACTGGGAAACCATGGCCTTGACTATACGTACTTTTGTTGGCAGGGTGATGTCTCTGCTTTTTAGTATGCTGTCTAAATTTGCCATAGCTTTCCTCCCCAGGAGCAAGCGTCTTTTAATTTCTTGGCTGCAGTCCCCATCTGTGGTGATCTTAGAGCCCAGGAAGATAAAATCTGTCACTACCTCCATTTCTTCCCCATCTATTTGCCAGGAATTGAGAGGGCCGATGCCATGATTTTGGTTTTCTTAATGTTGAGTTTCAAGCCAACTTTTGCACTCTCCTTCTTCACCCGCATCAAGAGGCTCTTTAGTTCCTCTTCACTTTCTGCCATTAGAGTGGTATCATCTGCATATCTTAGGTTGTTGATATTTCTCCCGGCAATCTTAATTCCAACTTTTGATTCATCTAGCCCTGCCTTTCTCATGATGTGCTCTGCATATAAGTTAAATAGGCAGGGCGACAGAATACAGCCTTGCCGGACTCCTTTCCCAATTTTGAACCAATCAGTGGTTCCGTGTCCAGTTCTCACTGTTGCTTCTTGACCCGCATATAGGTTCTCAAGAGACAAATAAGATGGTCTGGTACTCCCATCTCTTTAAGAACTTGCCACAATTTGTTGTGATCCACACAATCAAAGGCTTTAGCATAGTCAATGAAGCAGAAGTAGATGTTTTTCTGGAACTCCCTAGCTTTCTCCATGATCCAGCGTATGTTGGCAATTTGATCTCTAGTTCCTCTGCCTCTTCGAAATCCTGCCTGTACTTCTGGAAGTTCTCGATCCACATACTGCTGGAGTCTAGCTTGTAGGATTTTAAGCATAACTTTACTTGCATGTGAAATGAGTGCAATGGTGCGATAGTTTGAACATTCTTTGGCATTGCCTTTCTTTGGAATTGGAATGTAAACTGACCTTTTCCAATCCTGTGGCCACTGTTGAGTTTTCCAAATTTGCTGGCAAATTGAGTGTAGCACTTTTACTGCATCGTTTTAAGATTTTGAATAGCTCAGCTGGAATACTGTCACCTCCACTAGCTTTGTTGTTGCTCAGCTTTCCTAAGGCCCATTTCACTTCACATTCTAGGATGTCTGGCTCGAGGTCAGTGACCACCCCATCGTGGTTATCAGGATGCTAAGCTCGTTTGTATAGTTCTTCTGTGTAATTTTGCCACCTCTTCTTAATCTCTTCTGCCTCTGTTAGGTCCCTGCCATTTTGGTCCTTTATCATGCCCATCTTTGCATGAAACGTTCCCTTCATATCTCCAATTTTCTTGAAGAGATCTCTGGTTTCTCCTATTCTATTGTTTCTCTTCTATTTCTTTGCACTGTTCATTTAAGAAGGCATTCTTATCTCTTCTAGCTATTCTCTGGAATTCTGCATTCAATTGGGTGTATCTTTCTCTTTCTCCCTTGCCTTTCGCTTCCCTTCTTTCCTCAGCTATTTGCAAAGCTTCCTCAGACAGCCATTTTGCTTTCTTGCATTTTTTTTCTTTGGGATGGTTTTAGTTGCTACCTCTTGTACAATGTTGCGAACCTCCGTCCATAGTTCTTCAGGCACTCTGTCTATCAGATCTAATTCCTTAAATCTATTTGTCACCTCTACTGTATATTCATCAGGGATATGATTTAGTTCATACTTGAGTGGCCTAGTGTTTTTCCCTACTTTCTTCAATTTAAGCCTAAATTTTGCAACGAGAAGCTCATGATCTGAGCCACAGTCAGCTCCTGGTCTTGTTTTTACTGACTGTATAGAGCTTCTCCATCTTTGGCTGCAGAGCACATAGTCATCTGATTTCTGTGTTGACCGTCTGGTGATGTCCATGTGTAGAGACGTCTCTTGGGTTGTTGGAAAAGAGTGTTTGCTATGACCATCGTATTCTCTTGACAAAATTCTATCAGCCTGTGCCCTGCTTCATTTTGTACTCCAAGGCCAAACTTGCCTGTTATTCCGTTTATCTTTTGGCTTCCTACCTTAGCATTCCAATCCCCCATGATGATAAGGACATCATTTTTTGGTGTTGATTCTATAAGGTGCTGTAGGGCTTCATAGAACCGGTCAATTTCATCCTCTTCAGCACCAATGGTTGGGGTATATCTCTGCTCCTGGTGAATTAAGCAGTATCCAGTGTCTGGAGGTTGTGAGGGTCTGGATAGGGAACAAAAGGGTTTCAGCTGAATCCTAGCAAGAGTGAGTGATTTTGGGTTTGGGGACCCTCTGGTTCAAAAACTATACCATCTCTGGATGAGGTTGCACTGCCCAAAGAGACCCAATCTGGGGTCTTTCTGGATTCACAGCTCCTACTCAAAGAGCAATCATGGCTAGAAGATAACTTTAAATTGTGAATCAGTTGCATCTGTTCCTGGATCAACTCATGCCCTGGTCACCTCACAGTTGGACTATTGCAATATGCTCTACATGGGGTTGCTCTACAATAGTTCTGAATTGCAATAAAGTAGTCCAAGAGTATCTGAAAACTTTAGTTGGTGCATAATGCAGGGTTATGTGTGTCTCAGATAGAGCTATGCATTATATTTGTTAATAATGATTTTATATATATATATTGTTTTATTATAATAATAATAATAATGGCAATAATAATAATAATAATAATGACAATAATAATATGATGATGATGATGATGATGGTGATGATGGAAGGGACTTTGGAGATCTTCTAGACCAACTCCCTGCTCAGGAAGGAACCTTATATCAGTGGTGGCGAACCTATGGCACGCATGCCAGAGGTGGCACTCAGAGCCCTCTCTGTGGGCACGCACACCATCGCCCCAGCCCTGCCGCCTCCTGTGCCCCCCTCCTCACCAGCAGCCACCCTGGAGGAGAGTCACCCCCGGGTGCTGCCAACATGGACCAGTGCAGCCAAGAACATGGCAGCCGGGCAGCAGGGACAAAACTCTCTGCCCTCATACCCCATCACGTGCAGATGATGCTGCGGGGTGCGGGTGGAGGGCATGGCCCCATGGCACTGCAGGGCTATCTGCTGCAGCAAGCCGTGAAGGTGGTGGGTGGCCCTGTGGGTGGGTGGGATGGGGGCGGGGCATGGACCGGGGGTGGGGGAGGGCCGGGGAGCAGTGCGGGGGTGGGTGGGTGTGGTTTTTGGGTACTCAGTCTCTAAAAGGTTCACCATCACTGCCCTATACCATTTCAGACAAATGACTGTCCAGTGTCTTCTTAAAAACTTCCAGTGTTGGAGCATTCACAGCTTCTGGAGGCAGGTTGTTCCACTGATTAATTGTTTTAACTGTCAGAAAATTTCTCCTTAGTTCTAGGTTGCTTCTCTCCTTGATTAGTTTTCATCCATTGCTTCTTGTCCTGCCTTCAGGTGCTTTGGAGAATAGCTTGACTCCCTCTTCTTTGTGGCAGCCCCTGAGATATTGGAACACTGCTATCATGTCACCCATCGTCCTTCTCTTCATTAAAGTAGACATACCCAATTCCAGCAATCGTTCCTTATATGTTTCAGCCTCCAGTCCCCTAATCATCTTTGTTGCTCTTCTCTGTTTTAATTTTGCTATATGCTGTCCTGAGATTATTATAAAATGGACAACACCTATATAAATTAGATAAATGGAATAAATGAATTGTATGGCTTATATATTATAGCTTATAATTTACTATATAGCGAGTCATTTAAATCCAATTTTATTTTAATTAGGAATTTGGCTTATTACAAATACCTGCAATTTACTTTTTTCATACATTTGCTACATAATACCTTACAAATAGGTAACCAGATATGCAGGTACAAGAGTACAGAAATCTTGATAATTCATGGAACCCTGAACATAAACAACCTACTATAAGGAAAGGAAATGCTCGCGAGATGGAGAAGACCTAAAGGGCTTGATCTACAGATAATCCAGAATAACACCCCAACTATGCAGAGCTGATTGGGTAACTTTTGGGGGCAGGTTCTGAGACAAAGGTCTTGACTGCCTGTAAACAGGAATTAGTCAGAAGACCTGACCTGGAAGGGATGCAGCTGGACTATAAGAAAGCATGAGAGATTTGGAATCATGGGATTGAGACAACGTCCACAGTGCTGCTTTGCTAACACTTATCTGTCCTCTCATTTTCCTGCATCAAAGAGGGGTCCTTGGTGAGTTTGATTATTTTCTTGCAGATGTTTCATTACCCAAACTAGATAACATCAGTGCTAGTGCTAGATTAGCAGTGATGACGTTACCTAGTTTGGGTAGTGAAACATCTGCAAGAAAATAACCAAGCTCAGAGAGCACCAAGCATGCCTCATTTGAATCCTAAGCTACCAACCTTCTCCTTTATTGGTCCTGCATCAATCCCCCCCTAGAGTCTTGTAACTTGATAATGTTAATTTGGACATTTCTGCTTTAATAAAAGAAATGTAATACCTTATACTTGAATTTTCCATTTATTACTGGGTGAAATGTACTCATTTATCTCAAGTAAAACATTTAAGACAATCTTGCTTCTCTCTCAGCCATCATCATCATTATTTTTGCCATCACTCTGCCTGAGAGCTTAAAACCTGACTTGGAAAATGTTTATGTTTCAGTATTTACTTGAGAGAAAGAAAGAGGGTGTGAAAGAAATGTGTTTGCAAATGATAACAATATTCCTAGTTATTTTCCTAGTAATGCACTTGCTAAAAGCTAAGCTCAGATAAGATTGCAAGGTCTATTTGCTCCAAACTATAAAGTTTTTTTTTTTACTGTTTTCAGTCCAGGAGTAAAGTCAGGGACTTCATTGTCTTATCTGTAGTGTTACAAACTGGTTTTGGGTATAAACCATAGCTAGATCCAGTGCCTTGATGAAAGGTGGGTTTTAGCCAGAAAGTGTCTATATTTATCAAAAAAAGTTATCTGAGTTGCTAGGCTGCCAAGTCCAGTACCATCAATCACAAGTCCAATACAATGTCATATCCAAGACTTTTGCAGTCTGTGAGATGACCATCTTGAGAATTGCATCAAAGTAAATGATTGACTGTAAATAGAGAACTAATCCTAGATCTTAACAACCTCTTCTGGATATAACAACTGTTATTGCTGTTTTCAAAGGATCATAATTACACCTAGATTTTTCTCAGCTGGGCTTTTAGTGGGATCATCTTGGCTCAAAGATATTTAAACTGTTTTATGGGCAAGTGAAAACCAAATATTTTCACTTGCTATTAGTTTCTGTAGGAAACATTGAATAGTTCTGAACTGCAATAGAGTAGCCAGGAAATATTTGACAGTAAATCATCTATATGTACATTTCCTTGGTTTTTGTTGTAAGTCCACCCTCCAATATACTAATTCATTCCATATGCTTTGCTGCATGTACAGAATAAATTCAGCATTTATTTTGTAGATATTCTAAAGATAAAGGCTAATGAAATATGGCAGCACAATGTTTGAATAATGCCTCATGAAGAGTCAGAAAAACAAACATTGCTGTGCTTTACAATAAAAACAAGCTATATAATGTCATTCTCTTTAAAAATATGGAATATATGATGTTTGGAACAGTATACTAGCTGTCTCATATTTCAGATTAATTGGGCATTTCATCCAGAAAAGGAGGAATATTTTCAAATGTTTAAAGAAAACATACAAGAAAACATTTATATGAATTTTTACACAAGCATAGAGAAAATATTTGATTTTAAAACCTGCTCCTGAACCAGAAGGCTCACAATTCCAAAATCCATATTTTTCTGAATTTTGCAAAGCATTTTGCTATTTTTCTCCTTATCAGAAAACAGCTGAATTTCTAAGAAGCTTTTCACAATGGCGAGTGGCATGAACAGATGCAAGACAATTTCATTTCAAGTGTATTTACAGGTGTATGGTAAAGTAATGTTTATGTACCCAGCCCCAACAAATTATAAATAATTACTTTATAAAATGGGGAGAGTAATTCTGGAAATCAGACATAATGCTTCACCAAAAGCTTGTCAAAAGATATCACAAGTTGTGGAATAATTCTAAATCAAGCTGAAAGAGGCAGTCTGTCATTAAAATTAATTTTTTTACAGATCTAAAATCATTTTCACTGTAATCTGAATAGATTCTAAAGCTCATCCATGTTAAATTAGACACAATGTCTTATGCATTTACATAATCAAGGTCAATTAATTCATTTGACAATCCATGAAATAAAGGCAATATTTAAAATTCAGCCTTCTAATTCAAAGTAAATAATAATACAATATTTACAATCCAATCCACGAATATTGAACATCGAATCAGTGTTAGAACTTAAGAACAAATAGGTCAGAACGCTTTTACCAAATATTCATTTATGTTATTACTAATCATTAATCCCCCCCCCACTTATTCCACATTTATAGTGAATATTCTCTTGTTTTCTCCCTAGTTATTGCCAGCTTGTTTCCTTAACAGGGAGCATGAAAGGAATTGCTAGCTTGATTCATCCAGTGTGCCAAGCTTGTTTTATTTATTTAACTTCTTTATTTATTACAAGTGCTTTCCTGCCACTTCAATCAAGCAAATCAAAGCAACCTCCAAAGTGATATGACAATAGATCAACCAGCAGAAATGAAATAAGGCGAGTGTTTGCAAGTGGGTATGTGGGTGTCAGTGTATACACACACTTATTCAAAAGTACAATTTAAATCTGATAATAACATCAAAATAGCAGTAGGCAGCACCTATTCACTCTTCGTTGACTCATTTCCCAAATCCCTGCTTAAAGCTCCAAATTTTCACAAGCTTTTTAAGTGATCGATCCCGTTTCTAGGAGTTACCTATTCCAGAGACAGATGCTCCAGCAGAGAGTGCTTCCAAGATCCCTTCCACCATCTGCAGGCCCACAATATGTTCCCTTTACAAACACACACAAAAACCCCCAAACCAAACCAAAACTATTTTATTTCATTCTGGTTGAACATATTGTGCAAATCCAACCAATGATTAAACAAAACATGCCTGAGCAAACCTAAGTATTTGCACTGTGAAAAGCATTTGAAATTTATAGAGGTGCTTTACACCAGGTGGGAACATAAATGAAGCCGCTCACTTCAGCTCATAAGTATCCAGTACCTACTGTAATGATGAAAGAAGTCAAAACATGCTCCACAATGTCATGATCCAAACTCCAGACTTTAGTGCAGGGGTGTCAAACTGCCGGCCCGTGGGCCAGTTTCATCATACCGAAGCCGTGCCCACCTCATTGCTGGCAATGCAAAAAGAGTCGTGATACGTCACGTCACGTGCCGTGGCGAGTTTGACACCTGTGCTTTAGCGCATACATTCTGACATTGCACGGAAGTACAATATCAAGGGCAATAGATTGTAACAAGGTAACATACCTATTGTCTTTTGTTACCCCTTGCTTCAGATAGTTAAACTCATTGTATCTTTTGCAAGATTTATGCCACTGCTTCCAAAGCTGCATGGCTACAAAGCCACAACATCAATGCATGAAAATTATCAAAGTCACAACATTTGCAAGACACATGAAGTTGCTTACAGACGCCTACACTTCAACTTTGCAGAATATTCCTGCACAGACAGAGAAGTTAGGCAGTGTGGGTGTAATATCAGTAACCTTGGAAGAGAATGGTTAACACAGCTACAAAAGCAAGAATAGACTTACAGGAATTAAAACATGCATTTTAAATGAAAAAAATAATAATTTGTTTTCCCATAGAAGTTAACGAAAAAGAGACTGGGAAAATAGAAAGTATTGCCTTGGAAGCTAGAGATAACTGAAATAGGTGGTGGTTGTGGCAAGATTAAAAACTGGAAATACTAAAAGAAGTAAAATAATACAAGGAGGTGCAAAAGTGTGCAAAAGGTTTATTAGTAAAAAAATTCATTCTGAAGAAATCTTGCCTTGAAAAATGTACATGATAACAACAACAACAACAACAACAACAACAACAACAACAACAACAACAACAACAACAACAATAACAACAACAACAACAATAATAATAATAATAATAATAATAATAATAATAATAATAATAATAATAATAATAATAATAATAATAATAATAATAATAATAATAATAATAATAATAATAATAATAATAATAATAATAATAATAATAAAGTTGGAAGGGACCTTGGAAGTCATCAAGTCCAACCCCCTGCTCAGGCAGGAAACCCTATACCTTTCGGACAAATGGCTGTCCATTCTCTTCTTAAAAACTTCCAGTGTTGGAGCATTCACCCACTTCTGGAGGCAGGTTGTTCCACTGGTTAATTGTTCTAACTGTCAGGAAGTTTCTCCTTAGTTCTAGGTTGCTTCTCCCTTGATTAGTTTCCATCCATTGCTTCTTGTCCTGCCTTCAGGCGCTTTGGAAAATAGCTTGACTTCCTCTTCTCTGTGGCAGCCCCTGAGATATTGGAACACTGCTATCATGTCCCCCCTCGTCCTTCTCTTCATTAAACTAGACATACCCAATTCCATCAACCTTTCCTTATATGTTTTAACCTCCAGTCCCCTAATCATCTTTGTTGCTCTGGTGAACTACATTAAAGATGGGGGGGGGGAGGAAGACATTGGGTAGCTGAGAAAATTAATGGTTGTCTTAAGCAACTGAACCAGTTGGTGCTTATTTTGTAGGATTTAACAAATTAGAAGTCTGAAAACATACAGTGGTCTTTTCTTTGATCTGAAATAAGAAGGCAGATTCTAACTTTTTTGTCTTTACGTTCTTACTGGATATTTTGGTCATTTTTCCCCACAATGGCCATTCATATCATTAGGACTCAGCTATTCCAGATGCAATAGAAAGCACTCAATTTTCCTCTCTCCGGTCTCAGAGGAGAAAATTCACTGTTGACCTTGACTTTCAGGGTTCTTGCCATCCTCTAATGCCAGCTTTTCTTATATTAGAGGGAAAACACTAGGGACAACATGTCAGGCTACGATTAGGGAAGCTTGGATCAAATCCACTGTTAGCTATGAATGAAACACTTTAGGGCAAGTGCTAACTCACAGCTTTATCTCCTTTAAACACTGTTTTTTTTAAGGGAAAATGGGATGGGAGAAGTCCTGAATACAGCCTTGAATTCTGGGAGGAAAGGCTAGTTACAAATATAATTAACCAATTACTTTATCCATCAACTTGACCTTGAGCTAATTGCACTATCAAAGCCTGGTTTAGCTCAGAAGGTGGTTGTGAGGATTAACAGACAGAAAGCCTAAATAGCCTGTCTTAAGCTCCCTGACAGAGAGGAAAAATTCATTTCCTTATCAACATCCTCCATCTTAAATATAAAACTCTTTAAACTAACTTGTGTTTTGCTCAGTAACAACATGTAGGGCATTTGGATGTGCAACTGGGTGTAATTTTTTAATGACTCTATTGTAAATAAATAAGTTTATTTTTAAACTTATTTGTAAATAAAATAGATTTTATAATATATTTTGTAAATAAAACTCTACTCTAGAACTAAGGAGAAATTTCCTAACACTGAGAACAATTAACCAGTGGAATAGCTTGCCTTCAGAAGTTGTGGGTGTTCCATTACTGAGAAGGTTTTAAGAAGAATTGGACAACCACTTGTGTGGAATGATATAGGATCTCCTGTTTGACCAGAAGTTGGACTAGAAGACCTGCAAGGTCCCTTGTAATTCTGTTATTCTGTTATAATATTAAATCAGATAGATATAGTGAAAATCTACCTTCAGATGGTTCCCAAATTCAGGTTGGACACAGCATCCACTTAAGATGCTGGTCTACACAGAAATTTGTCTCTGAAGAATGACTAAAGAACTGTCTATCAGCATCTATCTATCTCTCATCTATTTTTGTATGTATCCATCCATCCATCCATTCCCTTCCTCTTTCTTCTGTTGTTTTGAGAAACTATTTCTCACCATAGACCTCTCATCATACATAAAAACATGCCTGACCATGCCAGTCTAATTCTTCACAGCAGTGTTGACCCTTGCGGTTGAGAGCTTAAAATAATGTTATGTTGGTATCTTCAGTTAAGAGTCAGAGATAAACTCATCAGATATTGCTGATATATATATTTTAAAAAAAAGGCACAGGAAATAAGATTCACCACCAACTACTAGTTTGTAGCCTAAATACCCTTACCACCTACAAAGAAAAAAAGATGCCCACAGGAAAGAGAGATCATTCCACTAGATGCTCACTTTACTTTTGCCATTACAACTCTGTCATCATAACTTCTTTCTCTTTCCCCCCCAGATTCTGCATCCCAAATAGCTGGTTTTGAAAGAAGCTACCTTCCCACCTATCCGCCTCCTTTCCTACAGGGAAGATACAAATAAGATAAATGTATGTTTCCCCCACACCCCTTTTTAAATGCAAAGTTGTATTCACAGAAGGCAGGTGGGCTTTTACTGATTCATTCTCTGATGGTGACATTTAAATTTCACCATTTTCTGCTAGTGCCTAAAAAAGAATAGTTGACATGTATGAAAGAAGTAACCTGATATTCTCTTTTGGTCTTTCAGACCATTACTGAGATTCAGAGATACAAGATAAATAAAATAAATCCAATAAAATAACAAACTAAAAACTTATTCTGGAATTTAAAAGTGCACCCACAACTTCTGAAGGCAAGCCATTCCACTGATTAATTGTTCTAACTGTCAGGAAATTTCTTCTTAATTCTAGGTTGGTTCTCTCCTTGATTAGTTTCCATCCATTGCTTCTTGTCCTGCCTTGAGGTGCTTTGGAGAATAGCTTGACTCCCTCCTCTTCTTTGTGGCAGCCCCTTAGATACTGGAGCACTGCTATCATGTACCCAATTCTTCTACTGTTCATCATAGGTTTTAACCTCCACTCCCCTAATCATCTTTGTTGCTCTTCTCTTCACTCTTTCTAGAGTCTCAACATCTTTTTTATATCATGGCAACCAAAACTAGATGCAATATTCTAAGTGTGGTCTTATCAAGGCGTTATAAAGAACAATTTATGGTTCTCCAACATCCTATCCCCAGAAATCCCCAGGATGGCTTGAATCAAAATTGGGAAGGTTCATGTGTTTTAGGGAGTTATAATGGAGAAAAATGGCTCTTTCAACCCTCTCAGTGCCTCCAAAGCTTGATATTCACTCTGCCTACTTTAAAGGGAAACCTTGACATGTTTCCAAACCTAGAGAAACTCTTGGCTCTATAGCAATTGAGCACTCATGCTCATGCAGTTGCTGAATTTCTGCTCAACCCATGGAGCATTTTATTCTTTTTGTGCAGGAATCTCTTAATTTAGCCTGTAGCCTAATAAAGTGTGAAGCTCTTTATTCTTGTGCATGCAGGAATTTCAACAAAATATTTTCCTTTGTTTGACAAAATCAGGAGTAGAAGCAAGCCTTCTGTTCACTTGAATAAGATGTCTTTTAAAATCTGCGTAGGCTTGTTTACCTTTATGGAGATCACAGTTGAGGACGAAAGAGTTAAACACTGTTTCCTTACACAACTATTTCCATAAGTGTTTCCACCTACCCCTCCATATGTACAGCAATTAGCCTTGGAAAAAATCCTCCTCTTAATTATTATTGTTTGCATATATAAGTATGTGTTTGTGATAAGTGAACCATTCCTGCACTAGCAATATCCCCTGTGTTGATTCATTGCCATCATCCTTGGGTGGCTGAGCTTATTCAACTTTCTGAATATGTGAAGAACAAGCCAGAAATATTTCAGTTTCCACTTTGACATGATGGAGCCCTGTGGAGTTGGTAGGGAGGAAACGGACACTCTCCTAATTGATATTGAAATTCTTCTAGCTCAGGGGTGTCAAACTCGCAACGTCACGTGACATATCGTGATGTATCACGACTTTTTCTTCATTGCCGGCAATGGGATGGGCGCGGTTTTGGCATGATGCATCTGGCCCACGGGCCGGCAGTTTGACACTCCTGTTCTAGCTCTTATGCTTTCCCCACCAACAATGATTCCCAACAATCATTCAATTTTAGTTTGTTGTCTTTTGATTGCCAGTATCTTGTACTGGACAGCAGAATGATGTCACATCACTTTGCAGCACCTATAGCCCCATCATGACCTCCATGATGATTACTGCTGGACCAAATTTGCTTTTGACCTTTCCCAGTTACAAGTACTCATACGATTGTGTTATATTTCAAAATAATAGAATAACAGAGTTGGAAGGAACCTTGGAGGTCTTCTAATCCAAACCCCTGCTCAAGTAGGAACCCCTATTCCATATCAGACAAATGGTTATCCAATCTCTTTTTAAAAACCTCCAGTGATGGTGCATCCACAACTTCTGGAGGCAAGTCATTCCGCTGATCAATTGTTCTAGCCATCAGGAAATTTCTCCTTAGTTCTAGGTGGCTTCTCTCCTTGATTAGTTTCCATCCATTGCTTCTTGTCCTGCCTTCAGGTGGTTTGTAGAATAGGAGAATAGAATCTCTCTTCTTTGTGGCAACCCCTGAGATATTGGAACACTGCTATCATGTCACCCCTAGTCTTTCTTTTCATTAAACTAGACATACTAGACGTGTATGGTTATCCTTACAGAAGTTGATAAGCCCTGTAGATTCAGTCCTTCAGATGTTATATCTTTTACATGACCATCAGAATTTGCCTCCTTTCCAAAGTCATGAATACATCAACAATTTTAAAAAGTATACCTCAGTTAAATGAATGTATAAGCAGCTGCTTGGTACACAGTCAGAACTGACTGCTTATTTCATACATTACAGAAAGCACAATACTAAGGTGTGGAAATGTTATTTTGTTTTTGGCTGGAAAATGTCAGCTTTGGCTCTGACAAGCTGTTCTCTGAAAAAGTGTCCTAGAAATTCAGCAGAGGGTAGAGGGAATTTTTAGGTGAAGGCTGCTGCTCACATTGCAACATGTCAAGATTGGCATTTGAAGTTGCTCTCCGTGGCATGTCTTTAATATTTCAGTTCCTTCCGTTTCCTCTGAATTGAAATAAACCATAGCTCTGGTGCACAATTCTCTTGCTAAGTCACTTGCCATTTCAATTGAAAATAACAAAGCTGCAAACACGATAATGTATAAAAGTGAAGCCATGTGCAATCTTGTTCCTGAACAGTTCCATGGCAGTAAATAATATTGTAGAGAGTCAGTTTGGTATAGCAGTTAAAATACAGGTAGTTCTCAATTAATGACGATAACTGAGCCTGGAATTACTGTCATAAGTCATGGCAGTCATTAAGCGGGGAACCACAAGTCCAATCCTATGACCTTTTTTGCAGCTGTCATTAAACAAATGCCACTGTCATTAAATGAATCCATTACAACTCAATTAATGTTTTGGGGTTTTTTTTGCTAGAAACTGGAAGTAAACATTGGAAACCAGCAAGACACTTCAAAAATTGTGGTCATGTGATTGTAGGATGCTGCAAATATGAGCTGGTATTGCCAAGCACCCAAAATTCAGTCATGTGTCTGTTGGGGGGTGGTAGTGGTGTGTGTGTCCAGCCATTGGAACTGGGTCATAAGTACATTTTGGGGGAGGAGGTCTGTTGAATGCTTGCTAAGTGGTCTGTCATTAAGCAAGGACTACCTGTAGTGGACTAGAAATCAGAAGACTGAAAATTCTAGTCCTGACTTAGACACAAGCCATGCTGGGCCAGTCACTTTTTCTCAGCCCTAGGAGGGAGGCAATGGCAAATCACTTCTTAAAACCTTGCCAAGAAAACTGCAGGGAATACTCAAGTAAAGTAAAATCCAACTACAAGGCACTAGAAAAATAGAGAGAACATTTTACTTGTATTGAGTGATTTTTTTTTTTTACTTTTCTTTATGAAGTTTAGATTTCTACCTGTTTCTGCAAGGCAAAAGGAGAAAAGTAAAAGGACAGAGGGCCAGAAAAGTAATAGATGTCAAAAGTAAAAGCAGCCTTAAGACATACATGGATAGGGCTAAGTTCTTAATTTTGAATATCAGGACTTACAAAACTAAACAAGAGAAATCCAACTCCATTTGGTTGTCGTGCAAAAGCTAACCAGGTCATTTCTCAGGATGATTCACTTTTGTGAATTATTGGAGAATTTCTCCTTTCTATTAAAAAAATAATATCCTGCATTTTTCTTTCTACAATATTAGAATGCAGTTTGTGTCAAAGCAGATAAATTATGGCTTCATCATTTGCTTCTCAATGATATCAATGGTGGGGTATCATATGCCATATTGCTTTCATTACAGCGCTATCTTTGCCCCTCTTTAGAATTTAGAATAGAATAGAGCTGGAAGGGACCTTGGAGATCTTCCAGTCCAGCCCCCTGCTGAAGCAGGAGAACCTATACCATTTCAGACAAGTGACTGTCTAGTCTCTTCTTAAAAATCTCCAGTGATGGAGTGCCCATGATTTCTGAAGGCAAGCTGTTCCATTGGTTAATTGGCCTCACTGTTAGGAAGTTTCTCCTCAATTCCAGGTTGCTCCTCTCTTTGATCAGTTTCCAACCATTGTTTCTTGTCCTGCACTCTGGTGCTTTGGAGAATAGTTTAACCCCCTCTTCTTTGTGGCAGCCCCTCAAATACTGGAATACTGCTATCATGTCTCCCCTATTTCTTCTTTTCTTTAGACTAGTCAACCCAAGTCTACCTCTGATTTTTCCTCCCCCAAAACGTACTTATGTAAAACTTTACTTTTCTCCACATTAAAACTGCAGAGGCACAAGTACAGAGAGAGGTAAATAGAAAGTACATATGGACGCCCAAACACGAGCTACATTATAATAGTCTTTACTTTACTATCCTTTATAATACTGGTCCTAAAACTGATCCAATCACCCTTTTCCCCAGTCTTAAATAATGCCATTAGTCCCACAAAAAAGCAAAAACCAGACATAAGTATCTTGGTAGTCTTGGATTTTCAGCTCACAATCAAGCAATTATAAATTACTCCACAACTCCAGAATATGTCCAACAGTTTAAGAATTCTGCTTTATAGTATATCCAATTCTAATTTTAAGTGTATTTGCAGCATTTAAACAGATTTACAGTGATCCATGCCAGACTGATACTCAGTCAAGCATGGATAATTCTGAACTTCTATTAGAAACTGACCTTCAAGACTTCAGTCAATCAACCGCTTATTTGATATTTTTTGTTAATGGATTTTTACATGGATTATGTGTCCTCTTGTATACTAAGTGAAAAAGGGTAGAAATGTATGTTTTAATTTATATCCTGAATTGAAAATGGAGGTGTAGTGATGATGGTATGGATTCTCTTGTAATAGACACAGTCTAATCATGTGTGCAGGCAATATGAATGACACTGATAAGTTTAAATCTAACCTACTGCGTGGTTAATTGAGTCTGATAAATATGCATTTCAAGACCAACAACTATCTGGCTCATTATTTGTGGAGCTTTGTTCTTACAATTCTATTTAAACTTCTTTCTTTCTTTCTTTCTTTCTTTCTTTCTTTCTTTCTTTCTTTCTTTCTTTCTTTCTTTCTTTCTTTCTTTCTTTCTTTCTTTCTTTCTTTCTTTCTTTTGCAAAATCAAACTCTGTTTCCCCTCTTCCATTTATTTTAAGATATTCAGCATTGTGGGCCACAAAGATTTCCCTATCTAGTGTTAAGCTCAATGGATAGAGAAGGAAAACAATTAAAAAGGACAGCACAGTTGTGTGCTCAACAGGTCAATTATTTATTAACTAAAGCTTGAAAATATTGACAGACCAGGATTCAGTATGTCAAACTCTCAGACCTTCTTGCCATGCAAGCTACAGTCATGGCAGAAATCAGCAAATGATGGTCAGGAATGTTAAGGAGGGTCAGGAATGTGAAGAAGGGATAAGCTATGTTGCAATGCTTTATTTCTATGGAGAGATGATAGAATAGAATAGAGCTGGAAGGGACCTTGAAGGTCTTCTAGTCCAGCCCCCTGCTCAAGCAGGAGAACCTATACCATCTCAGACAGGTGACTGTCTAGTCTCTTCCTGAAAATCTCCACTGATGGAGCACCCACGACTTCTGGAGGCAAGCTGTTCCACTGGTTGATTGTCATCACTGTTAGGAAGCTTCTCTTTAATTCCAGGTTGCTTCTCTCTTTGATCAGTTTCCAACCATTGTTTCTCATCCTTCACTTTAGTGGTCTGGTGAACAACGTGACCCCCTCTTTCTTGTGGCAGCCCCTCAGATTGGTCGGTCCTCTCTTTGATCAGTTTCCAACCATTGTTTCTCATCCTTCACTTTAGTGGTCTGGTGAACAACGTGACCCCCTCTTTCTTGTGGCAGCCCCTCAGATTGGTTGGTCCTCTCTTTGATCAGTTTCCAACCATTGTTTCTTGTCCTGCCCTCTGGTGCTTTGGAGAATAATTTGACCCCCTCTTCTTTGTGGCAGTCTTCAAATACTGAAATACTGCTATCATGTCTCCCCTATTTCTTCTTTTCTTTAGATTAGCCAACAAGTCCCGCAGCCATTCTTTGTATGTTTTAGTCTCCAGGCCTTTGATCATCTTAGTTGCTCTTCTCTGAATTTTTTTCAAACTCTCAACATCTTTTTTGTGATATGGTAACCAAAATTGGCTGCAGTATTCCAGGTGTGGTCTTACTACGGTTTTATAATGCGGTACTAATATTTCGTGTGATCTTGATTCTATGCCTCTGTTTATACAATTCAGGATTGTATTAGCTTTTTTGGTTGCTGCTGTACACTGCTGGCTCATAGTCAAGTGATCGTCCACTAGGACTCCCTCTCACAGTTACTGTTTTTAAGCCAGGTCTCACCCAATCTGTACTTATACCTTTGATTTTTCCTGCCTAAATGTAAAACTTTGCTTTTCTCCACACTGAAACTCATTTTGTTGGATAGGGCCCATTGTTCAAGTTTGTCTAGATCTTTTTGGATCCTGAGTTTGTCTTCTGGGGTGTTGGCTACTCCTGTCAGTTTAGTGTCATCTGCAAATTTGATGAGTTCCCTTTCAATTCCCTCATCTAAGTCATTTATGAAGATATGGAAGAGTACTGGGCCTAAGAGGGAACCTTATGGTACCCCACTGCTTACTTCTCTCCATGTGGATGTAGTGCCATTGAGGACTACTCGTTGAGTATGGTCTGCCAGCCAGCTACGGATCCATCTGGTGGTGATGTTGTCTATTCCACCTTTTTCTAGCTTACCAAGGAGTAGTTTGTGGTCTACTTTATCAAATGCCTTACTGAATGATCTCCCCTTTGGATTCATCTCTTGACAACTGCCTCCTCAAATGAAGATTTGAATTATACTGTAGATCATCAAACACAGACAGACAAGTTTTCCTATCACCAGCACCACCTCAAGCATTGTACTTTTACTTGAAAGTTTGTTTAATGTTTTATGTTTCTGGACCAGCCATTTCCCTCAAGGAGGGGCTCTGGGTGGTGATTTATCCAATCCTATTTCACATACCCATGAGAAATTAAATATTCTAATTCTAATTTTTAAGTTCTTTTAAGCCCATCCATAAGAGGACTCTCCTGAATTAGGGCAAGGACCTATCTCATCCAGCATTCTTATATATAGTGATCCCCCAGAAGCATTTGGTATTGGGTTCTTGAGAAATCACAACAAGGGATGCAAGTAGAGAATATTAATTTTTTTTTTAAAAAAGCTTAATCTTTTTTTATTGGTGAGTACAGAATGAAACAGTTTGCTCTTTCAACTCCTAAACGTTTTTTTCACCTGGTTTTAGTTTTAATGGGAATTGATTTTATTTAGAATATCTTCTTCCTTTGGATTATTATTATTATTGTTATTGTTATCATCATCATCTTTTGATTCAAAGCATACTAAGCCAGCTTGAGAGACATACAATTTTGGGGGCAGAAGGGGAACAATGTTAAACTTCTTTATATAAAAACAGATTTAGCTTAATGATTATAAATGAATGCAAGCTAATGAGGCTAACTCGATAATTAGAGCTTTTATAATTCTTGAGCTTTTGTTGAACCATATTTTTTTTTTTAAAAAAATCCCCTTATTTCCAACAAGGAAAAATACTTCTAGCTGTCATGGACGTGCTCATTTGGCGCTTCTTTTGTTAATACACATTTGCTTAAAGATATTTTTTTTCTAGTGATGAAACTGTTTGCTGAGAATGGCTTAGTAGAATTATTTATATGATTGAATTGATAATCTGGCTGGCATTTTGCTTGGTTAACTTTGTTTCTAATATGCCTGCACTTGCTTGCTGGTTATTAGATTAGTCTCTTCTCCTGAATGAAAGATAGTGTGTAAATTTAACAAATGCATAAAGCTAAATAAATGTGACCTGCCCACTCCAGTTAAGTAACTATGCCTCAATCTGTATTATCAATGGGATCATTGTTAAGATGTCCAAATTGGGGGGGGGGGACAACTACAGAATCCCTGGGAAATGTAGCAACTATCAACACACTTTAATGAACACACAAGATCAGTCCTCCCAACACTTTCCAATGTATCATTTTTATCGTAGAGAAAAATATCCACATTTGATTGGATATGAATCCAATCACACACACACACACACACACAGCTCTTTTCTGCTGGGAAAAGAAATAAAGGAAAGCTGAAGTTTATTCTGTTTGAATGCGTGCTCTCAGTGCTATAAATTATTACATAGGTGTGCAAAGATGTCTAAATCTTGTCAATCTTATGTATACTTACCCTCCACATCCTAGGAGGTGTGTGTGTGTGTGTGTGTGTGTGTGTGTGTGTGTGAGAGAGAGAGAGAGAGAGAGAGAGAGGGAAAGAACAATCAAATGTTCTTGCTATTTTTTTCTATGATAAAAATGATACATTGGGAAGTGTTGGTAGGACTGATCTTGTGTTTTCATTAAAGCAAGATGATCCTCATTGTTGAGATGGGAGTTTTAAATCAGACATAAGCAGATTAATTCTGAGAAAGACAATATGCTCCAGTGAGTCTAGATTTCAGCATGAATTCACCTGTGCGATGAGTCTGTGTTTCTTCTTGATTTATACTTACAAGCACTTTAAGTCTGGGAAGACATCCAAACCATTAGCAACCAGGTGACTGCAGGCCAAATGGTTTCTTTAGGTTTCCATTAAGGAGAAGGTTGGAATTAGAAATTTGTTCAAGATTTTGCAGTGTTGCCCCATTTTGCGCTGTGTAACTCAGTCATCCACTGAAATGGCTTCTTTAAAAAAAAAAAAAATTAAAGGAAGCCTAACAGCTCTTTTGAAGGGTTTCAGAAGGGAACAATACGCTCAGCATGCAGGAAATGCAGAGTTGGTATCTGAAGGGGGAGTCCTGGATTTCAGAATGTGGCATCAACCAAAACTCCAGGGTAGAGATGTGGCAATTGTCATCAGGGAATCTTTTGCAGCTCTCAGGAGTCCTGCCCTATAGGTCCCCAGCTACAACAACTGTTCATTAAGGATTGTTACTGTTGTCCCTTTTCCTGTTATCCCTGCTGCATAGCAACCTCCTTGGCTGAACTCTACAACTCCATTTCTGAAATCACAGTATAACGGAATAACAGAATAACAGAGTTGGAAGAGACCTTGGAGGTCTTCTATCTAGTCTAACTCTCTGCTCTAGCAGAAATCCCTATACCATTTCAGACAAACGGTTGTCCAATCTCTTCTTTAAAACTTCCAGTGTGGGAGCATCCACAACTTCTGGAGGCAACTGATTAATTGTTCTAACTGTCAGGATTTTTCTCCTTAGTTCTAGGTTGGCAGTGGAGTTTCCCAGACTTATGGTTCTGGGGAACTTCAATCTACCTTGGAGACTGGAGATTGGAGTCTGAGGTGGCTCAGGAGCTCAGAGTTTCTGTGGCAGTCGTGGGCCTATCCCAGGTTATCCAGAGCACTAACTCGGGACAGTGGTCACAGTCTTCTGTTAGAGTAGTGGTAATGTGATCTGAAGGCCAGAGTCATCTCATCAATGAGAATGGTGGCATATAAATTTAATAAATAAGTAGATAAATCAAATTTGGGGGAGCTTTCAGTGTCCCCTTTGTCATAGCTGGATCATGTGCTGATTTCTAGAGGATTTTCTAGTGTGTCTATCCACTGTAGAGAGGATGGACTCATTAGGATGGCTCATCCTTGGGGGTCCTGGAGGGGTTTCAAAGAGAGTTGGGGGTTGTCCCTGTTGATCTGCTGCACAGTCCATTTAAAGCCTTTGTCACTGCTTGGATCAGCTGGAGTCCATTTAAAGCCTTTGTCACTGCTTGGATCAGCTGGAGAACTAATTTCGGTGAGTTCCAGATGTGCCTTCTCTGCTCTGGTGCCACGTTATGAACAACCTTCTCCAAAATTAGATTAGCTCTGTCCCCTTTGATATTCTGAAAGGCCATCAAGACCTGGTTATATTATCTGTTTTGGGCTCCCAGGACTCTGGGGACTTACCTAGATGGCTCTCTTATTGAGGTGGCCATTGTTATCCTTCTCATCAGCTAGGATTTATAACTTTGGTTTATGAGATGTTTAATATGGATTTTTACATTTTATATTCATGATTTTTAAAATTGTTTTATTTCATGGTTGAGATAGAATCACTTTTTGTGATTTCTTCAACAGGCATGGGTCACAGCAATACCTTAATACCCGCCCTCTACTAAATGTATTTGAGGATGCGTTTTATTTTATTGTGAAGTTATTTTGTTCCATATTTAAATACTGCCTTTTAATATTCATTGTTTCTCATCTCCAAGTTTTTTGGGGGAGGGGGTGGGGAGAATGAAAAAAACAATCACAAAGCAATGAAAGCTGTTTAAGGATTCTAAAACCCTAAGCTTTCTAATACACATAACTCTACTATTAATATGAACACTCTCAGTGATGTTATCAACACTAAAAATAACTACTAATTAAAAGTTGGTTGATAATATTTCTTGGAATTGTTGGACAATTCTTATCTTCTACAAAGAAGCAAGCGACCCCATTTGTTAAGCTCTTGAACTATCCAATTGCTAATCCAGCAGTCACTCAAAAACAGCTTCTGTCAAAATGAAATGTGTAAAGTGACACCTTAATGAATTTCACAGCTGCGAACTCCTAGGCTATTATACATATCTAAATTCCATAATTACAAATATAATTATGATTATTAACTGGTTCCATTTTTATATTTGCATCAGCTGGATCTCTTTTATGCCCCCAACATAGGCTTTTCTTCAGGAAATGAATCCTACAACTCTTTCTTAATTTGCAGCATGAAGCTACATGGTATCTTTTATGGTGTGGGAAGTCAGCCCCTCAGAGAAGGAAATATTAAAAGGGCAGAAAAATATATTTCCTCAAAAGGATTTTTAAAAGCAGAAACCAACCCTGCCCCCAGGTCTCTCTGCCCCAAAGCAGGAGCCAGCCCTATACAAATGCAGATGTAACCATCAGAAAGCTGGAGCCAGCTAGGAAATCAAGAAGACAAAAGACCTAAAAATCTGCATACCCCACCTGAGATGGGACATAATAGGACTAACCCATTACCATCAAGAATACCAGAGAGGCACACCTAAACTCAGGAGGTCAGAATACGTGACACAGGAAATAGCCTCCAAGTTCATGCCACAGGAACAGGAAACTTCCAAACAAAAGGCTTTCAGAGGGTATAAAAACCTACTCCACATGTGCTCAGTCCTTCTCCTTGATTTCTCCTCCTTCCTGCAAGAATCATCTTTCTGGCTCATTAATAAACTGTAACCTTCTTCCCAAAGCAGTCACCATGTTGTTTTATTTATTCCCGGCTTGGATGAACCAGGATGAAGACTTTTATCCCACAATGGGTTAGTTTATATAGCATTCTGAAACCTAGTTTCCAGGTAAACCAGACAGAAAACATGACTAGATGAATTAATTCTACTTTATTGTAAGGCTACATTAATAAACTCTTGCAAGATTGAAAGGACAAACTTCCCACTGCCATTTTTAACTGCTGGATCCATTAGGATATGTCCTTCCTACGTTTTTTTTCTCTGACTGTTAAGACACTGCCTGCCTCTCTTGTCTGATTATTTCCTAGGCAACATCTCTTTCCCCCATTCCCTAAGGGCATCCACACAATCCATTACAGTATCATTGAAAATACTGTCCTGCAGTAGCAATCCTGTGCCTTAGATTAAGGCTGAGGCAGCAGTACTGCTTTATAAGACCCTGGGTAAGACCACACTTGGAATATTGCATCCAATATTGGTCATCACAATATAAAAAAAAGATGTTGGAAAGAGACTCTGAAAAGAGTGCACAGAAGAGCAAAAATGATTATTAGGAGGTTAGAGGTTAAAATGTATAAGGGATGGTTGTGGGAATTGGGTAAGTCTAATCTAGTAAAAAGAAGGGGTCAACTTCTTTTCCAGTGCACCAGAATGCAAGACAAGAAGCAATAAATGGAAACTAACCAAGGAGAGAAGCTACATAAAACTAAGGAGAAATTTCCTGACAATGAGAACACTGAACCAGTAGAACAGCTTGTTTTCAAAAGTTGTGGGCGCTCCATCACTGGAGGCTTTTAAGAAGAGACTGGACAGTCATTTATCTGAAATGATACAGGGTCTGCTGCTTGAGCAGGGGGCTGGACTAGAAGACCTCCAAGGTTTCTTCCATGAAGCTCTGTGTTCTACCCAAAAGGCAAATGCGCTGTGTTAGAAAAAGAAAACAGAAACAGAAAGCTATTACACTGCTTTGCATTCAGCTTACTTTTACAGCAAGCTGGTAAGTTCCTGGATAGGAATGCCAGGAAAACTGTCTCTGATGGCCCTCCATGTGGGGTCTTGCCAGCCTTGGAGAAATGCTAGCCAACAGACTACAGCAATGCCCAAACCTGCATTTTTTCCCCCTTTATAACAACCTCCCGAAAATTATTTGATAGGAAAGATCTGAAAATAATGATCAAAATAGATAGGCATCTAGTATGCTAAGTGCATCAATTTTCTATTGTAACAATCGAGACCTAATCCCCTGACATAGGTTGATAGAACTGTGTCATTTCCATGGCCCTGGAGGTCCTTGAAGGTTTCTTAGTTAATGGTGCTATAGAAACACAGTTTTCTTATTCTTAGGAAGAGAACCTCAGCCAACAGGCCTTGAACTCTTTGCCATCCTATTCTTTATGCCTTGTAGAGGACCCTTATCTTGCTTTTATCTGCTGTATGTGCTGCTATCTTCATATAATCCAGTGGTGACGAATCTATGGCACGGGTGCCAGAGGTGGCACTCAGAGCCCTCTCTGTGGGCACGTGCGCCGTCGCCCCAGTCCTAGGCCTTCAGCTGGGTTTTATAAAACCTTTTCACTTTAGGCCTCCGCCGCCGTGTGCAAAAAAAAAAAAAAGATTCAATCAGTCAATTTCAACTTCTCGTGGGAAAAAAAAAGATCTTGCAAAGTTGGAATTGATTAATTGAACTTTTAGTCCCACCCAGTCTGCCGTTAACACCGTAGCCACGCCCACCCCGTGGGCCACGCCCACCCCATGGGCCATGCCCACCCAATGGGCCACACCCACCCGGCACTCGAAGATGCATAAGTTGGTTTTGGGTTGCAGTTCGGGCACTCAGTCTCTAAAAGGTTCGCCATCACTGATATAATCCTTTCATTGAACCAACCTGACATATAAATCTTTTCCTGCAAACTTCGGTTAGTGTAATGAGGATGTGTGAATGAGCTTGGGAGAGAGGAGAAAGAACCAAGACTGGATGACTATCATATAAAAGATATCTGAAGCCACAGAAAGGAAAGGAGGGTTCATATTTAAGAAGAGGCCTCCCTAAGTTTTCCAGAGAGTAAAAGGAGAACTTTCTGACTCCCAAGATTCTGTTACTATAACTTTGCAATAAAGATAATGTTAGTATCATAATTGTATGCCTAACAGTCTTCCAAATCACATGTCTGCATACCATTACAGGTAGCTACAGCCTAACTTGTAGATTTAAAAGAGAAATAAATTGCAAAAAATACTGCAAAATACTATCAATGCAGCTATTGTTATTGCATTATAGCTCGTGTATTTTTCCAGTATTTTTCCATGTGATTCTAATGGCTGCTCCATTCTTTCTCCACAAAATTCCTTAATGTATTCTATTTTATCCCACTTGGGATAGTGAGATGGATGGCATATAAACTAGTGAAATAAATAAAAAAAAATAGAAATTTCCTTTTCTTAGTCTAACATTTTATTTAATGTAAGGTTTTCATTTAAAAGCAACGTAGCCCTAAGATTTATGCTTAATAACAACTTACCCCAAACATTTGTTTGTTTGTTTGTTAATTTATTTATTTAGAAAATGTACTTTTCGTCCCTCTTGTATCCAATGACTCTGGGAGTAAAACATTAAAAAAGAAAAGACATTAAAATCGACAGTCATGGCACACAGCAGATAAAATCATTCATAATAGCAAACCATTAAAACCAGATGGGAAGGTGGGAGTTGGACACATAGGTTGTGGGGAGGTGGGGTTTTAATTAATCAACCACCTCCAGTATGAAGCACCCTCATTGGGGTCCCAAGCCATCCAGCAGAGCCAGGTCTTAAGGCTCTTTTGAAATGACAGAAGGATGGGAGCCAATCTCACCTCAGGGGATAAGATGTTCCAGAGGGCAGGAGCCACAGCAGAGAAGGCTCTTCTCCTGGATCCTACCAGCAAAATTCCTTGGCTAACAGGGTCCACAGAATGCCCCCTCTGCCGGTGTGGGTGATGTGGGCCAGTCCCATTGGGATGAGGCGGTTCCTCAAGTAGCTGGACCCATGACCAACACCTTGAATTGCTCCCGGAAGCAGACTGGCAACCAGTGCAACTTGCAAAGCAGTGGTGTAACATGGACCGCTTTAGGGGTCCTAAAAACTGCCTGTGCTGCTGCACTCTGCACCAGCTGTAGCTTCCAAATGCTCTTCCAGGGTAGCCCCATGTAGAGTGCATTGCAGTAGTCCTAGCATGAGATGACTAGGGCTTGAGTAACTGAGCTCATGCACACGCACTGATTTTTAGGAACTTTTCTAGAGACCAGCAGCTGCATTTTCTCCTCATCAGAGAGAGAGAGAGAGAGAGATTTTTCTTACAGTATGAATTTTCCAGGAACTTTTCATGAAGAATCCACTAAATCTGATGATATAATAAACAAAAGTCAAGTTTTTTTAAAAAAAATAATTGTACACAGTTTAGACATATCTATACTCATTGATAGCTGCAGGCCAAATTCCTGTTAAATGATGTTACTGAATCCTTAATAATCCTTAATAAAAAAACATGCCTGTCAAATGATTTAAATAAGATTTTTTTTTTTACCTTTGAGTTCGTACATGTGTCTTCCAGATGCCTTTAAATTGTAGTTAAAAGGATAGTATAATTAATCCTGGTAATTAGTATGCCATCAAAGACTTAATAGGAACATTGAGAAATCAATGACCTTTAATGCTAAACAGAGAGGGGAAAAACACCCTATAACATTCTGCATGGATTCATTTGAAGAAAATCCAAAATAGAAATATTTGATTTCCTCTGTGTCCTATATCCCTGGACAAAGGGAGAACTAGATCAGAAGTGGGTGTGATCAATAACATAAATGTATATCTTGCTTTATTGGAAGGAGGCACTTAGTCTATAGAACCCACTTAGTCTATTGTTCATGAAGGCATTCACATTAAAATATTCCTAGTAGAAGATTCCCTGTCATAATAATTATGATTACCAATCAAAGAAAGGCCACTATCTCTCTAAGGAATAAGATCTGTTGTCAAGCTTTATTTTTATTTTATTTCCATTTTTAAATTTAAGATCTTTATTTATTTGCTTTAATCTCTTATTCTGCATTTAATCCAAAATTTGTAAGCTGTCTAGAATTGCCTGTGGCAAGTTGGGTGACATACAAGTTTGATAGATAGATAGATAGATAGATAGATAGATAGATAGATAGATAGATAGATAGATAGATAGATAGATAGATAGATAGATAGATAGATAGATAGATAGATAGATAGATAGACAGACAGACAGAGACACCGACAAAGACAGGCAGGCAGGCAGGCAGCAGGCAGGCAGGCCGGCAGCAGCAGGGCAGGCAGGCAGGCAGCAGGCAGGCAGGCAGGAAGGGGCAGGCAGGCGTCGGCAGGCAGGCAGGCAGGCAGACCGCCTTTGGAAAGGTGTTTGGGTTTTCCCCCCTAAGATTCCATTGGAATCTGCTTTTGTATAATTGAATCTATTAGAACATAGAATAATAGTTGGAAGGGACCTCAGAGATCTTCTAATCCAAACCCCTGCTTGAGCAGGAGACCTTACATCATTCCAGACAAATGGTTGTCCAGTCTCTTTTTGAAAGTCTTCAGTGATGGGGCACCCACAACTTCTGAAGGCAAGTTATTCCGTTGGTTAATTGCTCTCACCTTTAGGAGCAATTAACCAATGGAATAACTTGCCTTCAGAAGTTGTGGGTGCTCCATCACTGAAGATTTTCAAAAAGAGGCTGGACAACCATTTGTCTGGAATGATACAGATATAGAAATGATATGGATGAAATGATATATAGATATATAAATGATATTCATAATGGAATAACTTGGCATTATTTTGTATCCTACTCCCTGGAATGAAGCACAATGTATCATAGCCTTCTATGTACCTAAAGTTGCTGGCCAGGACATTTTAGCATCTAAAATATCTGGCATAAGATCTATTTTACTGCACTGTTTCTAATCCAACTATAGTTAATTCAAAATGCAGTGGCACAAGCAGTGACAGGCATTTCTTGCTATGCACATATGTCATTGTTGCTACACAAGTTACACCGATTGCCAGTCAGTTTCCAGGTACAATTCAAGGTGCTGGTTATCACCTCTAAAGCACTCCATGGCAGAAGGCCTGGTCAATTGAGGTATCACCTATCTCCAATAGTTTTGGGATGACCGATACATTATGGCAAAATGAGTGTGCTCCACTTCCACCAATTAAATATTGTTATCTTGTGGAACTGAGGAAGCGTGTTTTCTCTGTAGCTACATCCTCCTAGAGATTAGATGGCACCCATTCTCCTCAGGCTATGGAGATCCATTAATGCAGGGGTAGGCAACCTTGGCTCTTTTATGACTCGTGGACTTCAACTCCCAGAATTCCATGGCTGGCTCAGGAATTCTGGGAGTTGAAGTCCACGAGTCATAAAAGAGCCAAGGTTGCCTACCCCTGGTTTAGGCCATCGTGGTACAAGAACAAGCAAGAAAAAACACAAAAAAACTCTACAGTACCGGGCCACTGCATGCCAGCAACCGGTCCGCACAAACAGGCAAAGCCCCAGGACTGAAACCCACCAGTAGAAAGTAGGATGTTGATGACCTAAGAGGTTTAGGCCAGGGGTCCCCAACCCCAGTCCGTGGACCAGTACCGGGTCACGGCATGCCAGCAACCAGTCCGCACAAACAGGCAAAGCCCCATCCATGGGATGCAGGCGGTCCGTGGAAAAACCTCTCTCCATGGAACTGGTCCCTGGTGTCCAAAAGGTTGGGGACCTATGGTTTAGGCCAGGGGTAGGCAACCTTGGCTCTTTTATGACTCGTGGACTTCAACTCCCAGAATTCCTGAGCCAGCCATGCTGGCTCAGGAATTCTGGGAGTTGAAGTCCACGAGTCATAAAAGAGCCAAGGTTGCCTACCCCTGCATTAAGGCATGGCTTTGCTCCTGGGCCTGAGATTAATGTATTTGTGGGGTCCTTTTGCTTTTATCATTAAATTGTTTTCAGTACAGACTGTCACATCCTGTTTTATGTCTTGTTTTAATGTTTTAAGCTGTTTTAACTGTGTATTTAGTTTTTGTAGACTGCCCAGAGTCTACTGGAGTGAGCAGCCATAATGAATTTAATAGCAATAGTAATAACACTTAGACTTATATACTGCTCCATAGTGATTTACAGCACTCTTAGTGGTTAATAGAGTCAGCATATTGCTCCCAACAATCTGGCACCTTATTTTACCGACCTCAGAAGGATGGAAGGCTGAGTGAACATTGAGCGGGTCAGGATCGAACTCCTGGCTGTGGGCAGAGTTGGCCTGCAATACTGCGTTCTAACCACTGCGCCATCATGGACCAGCTTACGTCCTACAATGTTACCTTTCACATCATCAAACAGCGACTTCTGCCTATCCCAAGAAGGATTAATAAGTGGATAAAAACGTAAAACCCAATCTAAAAATCAAACTGTACCATTACTTATAATCTAAAGGGATACAGTTCAGGAACTGTATCACATCACTTTTCCCCCCTGAAAAATCAACATATACAGTTTCTTGAGTCAGCTAGAGAAAAACAAAACTAATTTCTCTTCATTCTTACTCTCTCCCAGATGCTGTTTCGTTCAGCATTTGAATAAGCTTGTAAAGCTGAGGGCAGATTCAGTGGACTCCCAAATCCACAGTGAAAATAAAACCTAAAGGAGGTGATCAAAGAAAATAAATCTATTAGGACACAGGACATTTAATACCAGTCTACCCAGTGCTATAAACAATGTGTACCATTATCAATGGCTATTTTAGAGCTGTGGGAGAAAAGCAGCATTTAAAAAAAAAAAGATTTAGCTCTTTCCAGGAGTAAAAAGTCTACCTTTAAGAAAATAATTATAATAACTCAGGTTATTGCTTAAAATAACATTAGTGCTCACTAGCTTACATGAAAGATCAGTTTCTCTCATGAGTATTCATGAATGGCCATGTGATATAGTTAATTCTACAATAATTTTATTAAGAATTATATTAAACAGATAAAACTAACAAAGGAATCTAATACAAGAATAAAATCCTTACCTAAAAAAAAAAAGTTAAGAAAAAGAAACATCTCCCTTCAACCTCAGGAAGCATATTCAATATTAAAAAAATATTGCTTTCTCTTAAATTATAACCAGATAAATAGTCATTTCATGCCTCATCCTATTTTTATGAACTCATTGCTAAATCTTCAGCTCTTCCTATTGATCAACGAAGGACAATTGTTGATGGTGACCCCTGTTTTTAGTCTCTTTGCACTGAAAAAAGTGACTTATATGATCGTTTTTACACAACTGTTGCAGCATCCCCATGGTCATGTGATCAGAATTCAGATGCTTGGCAACTGACTCATATTTATGACGGTTGCAGTCATGTAATCACTTTTTGCAACCTTCCAACAAGCAAAGTCAATGGGGAAGCCAGATTCATTTAACAACCATGTTACTAACTTAACAACTGCAGTGATTCACTTAACAACTGTGGCAAGAAAGGTCGTAATATGGCGCAAAACACACTTAAAAACTGTCTCACTTAGCAACAGAAATTTTGGGCTCAATTGTGGTCATAAGTCGAGGACTATCTGTATTTAAAAAATAATAATAGTAATCGACTTGAAGTCTATTAAACATAACCAAAGATAATCATCTTTATTTAGCTGTAATGTAAATATTACAAATAATTCATTACATCATTTGACCATTTCCAAAAGAGGAACTATCCAATCCAGGTATATCCAATCCATACTCAAATAAACCAATTTTATAGTTTTTTCTTTCTTTCATCCTCCCACCCATCTTTAAATCCCATAGATAAAATTCTAACTCTTCTTTTTTTCTAGTCTCTTTGCTTCCCAGTGGGGTAAGATGGTCCCTCAAATAACCTGTTAAGTATAGCTGGTACACCACTATCCAACCCAATATTATTAACAAATCGTGGCTTCCCTTCCACCCAAGCTTAAGGATTGAAAAGATACAAGAGAATCTGGACATTCCTCTTTGGGAAACGGTAGGAGAATGGGTGAGGTAAATAAAGGACCTTGCTTGCAAGAGAAGTTTAACGTCTTCAGTTAGCTTTAGAAGCAAAGCTTGAAGCGTACAGTAATTCAAGGTGCCTAGAGGAACTGTGTAGACTTTAGAGGCAGACAATATAATAGATGAGTTTCCATTTATTACTTGAAGAATACAACTTTTTCAACATTATTTTCAATACAAATGTACTGTAAAAATGTGCTTTCCACAACTTCTTTATAGGATTTGGATTAGTGCAATGTACTACAATTGGCCCAGAATGAAATGTTGGATGCCCATAGATTAGTCCAAATTATACCCTTGGGCTCAATTCCTGGGCTCAGTTCCTTCCAATACAAGATGCTGGCTAACACCTTTAAACCCCTATATGGCATGGGACCAGGTTATCTCTCCCTGCAGATATCTGCCTGTCCCAGCAGAGCTGATAGGGTAAGCATTTTTACTTAAACATTGCCACTTTGTGAGTTCTCAGAAGCATACCTTCGCCATTGTTGTTCCTCCCTATGGAACCCCCTCCCCTTTCAGGTCTGACAGGCCCTCCACCCTTTTTAACCTTCAAGAGAACACTCAGGACCTGGGTCTTCCCCATTAGTATTGGGTGGGGTCAGAGCAGAAGGAGAATGTGATGGACCACATCAATGAAATGTGATTGCCACAGCAGGTCCCTTAGTTTGGTTTTAAGATGGGTACCTATACAAATGTTAGCATCGCCCTTGTGTCGAAAGCACTGAGGCACTTAAGGGTCGAAAGGATTAGCCGATAACATCACCATTGCCTGGGGGACACCCAGTTGGAGTCTGCTTTTATGTCCCCAACTGGAGCTGGAGCGAAGGCTAGCACCTCACCCCATCCCAGGGCAGCATTGGGTCTCGAACAGTCTTATTAATCTCCAACCCAGTGTCCTAACCATGTGAGCCACCATGTTCCTACATACACATGTTATAAATAAATAACACCCATCAGCAGCTGAAAACTGAATTGGAAAGCTAGAGGAACATCGTACAGATGCTCTTCAAATATAGTGCCTCAGAAGACTACTTCACTCTGAGTTATGATCAAATTGGCTTCAATTCTTTGCAGACCAAAATGATTGAAATGCAAAAGGGGACATCAGCCAACCTGCTTATCATGGTCACAGGAGATCCATTCATGGATCCAGGGCAAGATGTCAGAATGGCCTGGGATCAGGCACAGATGGTCTTCCACAGGATTTATGAGGAACAAGAAAGAATAAGGGCTAGTCTGCTTGAGGCTGCAGGTAAGAAAGAAGCTACTAATGAAAACCAGAGTTGTGCTTGAGTTCACGTTCTTACTTACATGAGTCCTAAAACTCTAAACTGCTTGAAAAATTACTGTAGGTTATTTTCAGTTAAGTTTGCAGTCACCACATTCTTAGTCAATTCCTACATCCAAATCAGACCAAGGGCATAGGTCACTGCATTCAGGTACCAAAAATACAGCAGTTAAGTGACAAAAATGAGACAAAAGGCAGGCAAAAACAGAGAGGGAGAGCTGAGCAACAAGCAAAAATTTACATTTACATTTACATTCTAGAACTGCTGGAAATAATACTGTTTATAATTACCATGGGCTGTCCCAAAAGAAGTCCCCTTTGGCATTACCCGCTTTAATCCTTTTACGTACATAATGGCAGCAAAATAGGGATGAAAAGTAGAGCACTAGATAATCCCTCCTCTATTCCTCACCATTAAAGGAATAATTTGGTCAGTAGGGATGATGTATCCAAGGGGAACACAGCCTAGATGCTCTTCAATATATAAGTGCCTTGGGAGACTCCTTCACTCTGAGTTATGATCAAATTGGCTTCAACTCTTTACAGACCAAAATGCACTGGTGAACTGTCAAGCAAAGTTATGAGTAGATCTTATGCTTGCAAACTTTATTTCCGTGTGTATCAACAAACCAACAGGCCAAGGTGGATCCAAACTGATACAATAATTTTATGTGTATAAATGCTTTATATTAGGGTTAAGTAGTCCTGGGGTCATATGCAGTTTCAGAACTTCTGGAACCCAGTGGGATTGGGTCAATGAAATCCTTGTGAAGCAACGTAGAACTACAGAGAAATTTCCTAATGGTGAGAACAATTAACCAGTGGAATGCCTTACCTTCAGAAGTTGTGGGTGTCCCATTGCTGGAGACTTTTTAATAAGAGACTGGCCAGCCATTTGTCTGAAATGGTATAGAGTTTCCTGCTCCAGCAGGGGGTTGGACATTAGACCTTCCAGGTCCCTTCCAACTCTATTGTTCTATATGCTATGTTCTATGTTCTACCCATTTGTGACAGGAGAATAGAACCAAGTGTTCAAAAAGGCCTGGCATATCTTAAATGACTCCCAAATAAAATGGGGAAAAAAAACTATCTCCATTCCCACTAAGGCAGAGTTGAAGAAAAATATAGCTGTCACCTTACTTAGTCAAACTGTGCAACTTCTTCTGGAAAAAAAATGTACCCCTATCCTGCTTGAACCCATTTATATGTGTTAACTACATTGATAAGAGCAACAATGAAAGTTGGGTGGTTGGCCCACAATATGTTGAATGATGTGGTTGTTTACCATATTGCATTTTTGTTGGAGGCTGGATAAACCTTTACAGAAAAGACTCAAAAATACCGGGATTCTGCACTGCCTATTAAAATGGTTCCTCCAAGTGGTGAGTGCATCCCCAATCACTCAAGGTACAGTTATGATTTTCTATCACCAAGTTGATGTCAACTCTAAGCAACCACAAAGATAGATTTATGGTCAAACATTTTATATTTATATCCATGTGGTTTTCTTGGTAAACATTCAGGAGTATATCATAGTCTTCTCTGGCAGAGTATGAATTGATGCCTTTGCCATTGTCACTAAAGTGATCATCTGCCTCCAGCATCTTCCTATATCACTACCGCACCTATTTGCTTTAGCTGAGCAGCTGGGACAACCTTCACCCTTAGGGTGACCCTGCTGGGAATATACAGTATATTCTGGGCGTTCACTCACAACATTCTTAACATATTTCCAAGGAATTTTCCCTCTCCCCATGCTGTGAGAGAGTGTAACAGGACTTGGGGGTTGCATGGAGAACAACAGTATTGAATAACAGTTAATTTTAAATCTATATAACTCTTTTCATTCAAATGAAAGAGTTAGAATGCAGCATTGCAGGAGTTTGATCCTGACCGGCTCAAGGTTGATTCAGCCTTCCATCCTTCTGAGGTTGGCAAAATGAGGACCCAGATTGTTGGGGGCAATATGCTGATTCTGTAAGCTGCTTAGAGAGAGCTGTAAAGCACTATGAAGTGGTATATAAGTCTAAGTGCTGTTGCTACTGCTATTAGTATATGGCGCTGTTACAGTGGCCAGGAGACCACAGTGTTATTGCAAAGTAGTAGTTTGGCTGCCAAAGTACCAGCTCTGTCATAGGACACACTCACACGCTTCCGAGGGCAAGCTGGCTTTGCACCAGAAAAAAAGATGAGTGGCTTTTCTTGCAGCAGCATCCTAGCCCTCCTCCCTCCCCTGAGTAATCTCTCGCAAACAGGCATTGCAAGTGGGAAGGTTCAGAGATAGCAGGAATCTGATTTTCAGCATGGAACACCAACTCGTCTCCCCACTGAAGTGGTACCTATTTATCTACTTGCATAGAACATGCTTTCAAACTTTTGCTGGACAGAAGCTGAGACGAATTACAGGAGCTCATCCTGACATGCAGTGCTAGGACTTGAACCACTGGAGCAGACACCATCTCCAGTGTTATTAAGCCACTGAGCCACCGTGCCTCCAGTTCCACACTGAAAATGGAAAATAAGTCCCCAAAAGGATTGCTGCCCTATCTCCCTCAATGTCCCTATGTTTAGCAAAGTCACATCTCTACATGAATTGCTGAATAATTCATAATCTGAATAATTAGGATTTTGCATTAAGGACAAGTCACACATGGCTTGAGAGCTATGACTGGATTGTCAATATATTTGGGGCGAAAAATCTTCACTAAATTATCTCAAGGGCAAAAGCTGAGAAAGGGAGATGTAAGGCTATTTCTCTAATTTTCCAGATTTAAATTATTTTCCAAACTCTGGAATCAGGAATGTACAGCTAACTACCAGCATATTTTCCCTATAAGATGAACAGAGGCTATTGAGTTGATTTGGGAAATGCTTAGCTAAGAGGTAATGGGCAGGTTGGTATAGGGAATATCTGATATCCACCTCTCAGGTAGAAATGGATGACTCCAGAACTGAGCATTTTGGGTTAGCTAGACCAGGTATAGGGTAATTTTCTAAGAAAATAAAGGAAGGCACAGGTCCATTTTGCCTTCTCCACCAAACAAACCCCCCTAACACTGTTTTGTTTTTCCATTGGATGGGGGTATAAAAGGAGATTTAATCATATATCTAGTGTGTTCCATATTGTTTGGCAGCGTGTCTCTATAATTTCATTTTCTAAGTCAGAGGTTGCCAATCTGTGGTCCAGAGTCCTTTTTAATGTTCATCAGAGTCCTATCTAACCATAATTGCTAAGAATAGTGTGGAAGAAACACATGAAAATTATAGTGTAGGTCCAAATCTTGGCTGCATATAATATTAAAAGGAAACAAGCAAACAACCCATGGAAAGAAAAACAAAAATCCAAATCCCATCTATTTAGATCATCATTTACTGATTGTGGTTCTCAGGATTCCCTTCCCAGAGAAAGTACAGCTATCAGCTATCCAGAGGTTGCCCATTCAAGTATCCCATCAAGCTTACTTTAAATGTCTCAGATGAAAAAGCTGCAAATACTCCCGGTGGGAAGCTATTCTACAGTATTAGATATACACCACTAGGAATGTTTTCTTTCCCTTTGCCAATTCTTCTTTTCTTTTCCTCTAAGATCACCCAATCACTCCCTTCACATTGGCCTTGCCTCTTCTACTATGTGTTCAGAACAATTCAAAATTGCTATCATATCCTTTTTGAGCCATTTCAGAGCCAAACTGAGGTAGTGTAGTGCTTATAATAATTCCTTATGCATCAATCCTGCCAAGCTGCCTAATTATTTGTATGGTGTGTTTTCTGATCTTCTTCCAGATTCCAACTGTGCCATGAATAATGTGATGCTCAGAACACAGCAGACTGCATGCAGATTTCTGCTGGTGTAAATTTACATGAACTTTGTTGACACTGCTCAAAACGTTGTTTTGCATTAGCTAACATCTTTCCAAATATTACAGAATCATAGCATAAATGCTATAGGCATATTTTTTTTTTAGGAAAAAAAGCCATCGAATTTAGCACCACCTGGTTGGACAGAGCTAATCATTAAATAGCACAATCACCATGGTTGACAACATGATACCCGTGGGCACCAAAGCATAGGCCTCTCCCAAAACATTAGCCATATCTGTGCAAAATTAGATTTTTTAAAAAAAATTGCATGACAGAAATCTTGCAAGGTCTTAAAATATAAGCACCAAAGTTTTGTACCAAATCTACTACAAGACTTCACAAAGTCTTGAAAATGGAGGATAAATACATGAGCACTAAAATGTGAAAAAAATGACAGTAAAGGAAATGGAGCAAAGAAAGATTCACTATCTATCAGAATGTCAGAATAACAGAGTTGGAAGGGACCTTGGAGATCTTCTAGTCCAACCCCCTGCTTAAGCAGGAGACCCTATACCTGGGTCTCATATACCAGGGGTTGGCAACCTGAAACAGTGAAAGAGCCACTTGGACCCATTTCCCTCACAAAAGAAAAAACTGGGAGCTGCAAAATGTGCGCGCGCATGCGCGCGTGCACAACAGGGGGCTTGATTGAAGAGTGGAGCCTAAGGTGACACATGCACCGGCCCTGCCCCCATCCAGCTCTAGTATGGACGGTTCTGCCATCCTGGCTTCTCCTCCCCTTGGAAAAGACTGCTCTCCCCCCGCCCTGTGCTCTCCCTCTTTTGCTGAAGCGGCGAGCGGGGGGCCTGCCTCGGGCACAGCGGGGCTGCTGGAGGCTGAGGCCCCTGAAGGCGTGGACCAGGCTATCTTCCACAGTGGCGGGACGGTGACCACGGGAGCAACAGCCTGCTCATCTCCGGCGGTGGCGGCGGTGGCTGCGGAGCCATCTGGTGGTGTTTACATGGCCCTTCGTCTGCGTGACTGAGATAAGCAGCGCCATCCCGCTCCTGCGAAGTCAGCTCAGTCATTGGGATCATGCAGTTGAGTGGGCTTGGCGCGCCCCCCAAGCTATTAATCCAGCAACCAGGCAGCGGTTGGCTTACGATAGGTTGGGCAAAACAGGTGGATAGGATTGCAGCCAACGATAGTAGGACGTTAGAGCTGCCAACTCTGGTCTCCATCCGGGCGGGCGGGCGAATGAAACCCCGAAACCTTTCGCTTTCGTTTGCAAAGAGAAGACTCCATTGGTGCACGGCCCGGACTGTCGCCGTTGCCATGGGACCACCCCCTGCGGTGCCAGCTAATGCGGTGTGCTTGTCTTTGCAAACGAATGTGAAAGATTTCACGGTTTTGCTTGCCTGCCCGCCTGGGTGGAGATCCTGCGCCGCCCCTTCTCCTGTGGCCGGGGAAAGAGGGCCAGCCCCGAACCTGTCCTGGAGGATTTTTTAGGCCCCGGATACCCCTCACCCCCTTCCCCATCAGCCCAGGCACTGTGGCTCTGCAGCAGGAGGGAACCCTCTGGACCTTTGGTACTTCCGGCTTGCCGGTGAGGTTTGCAAACTCGGCTCCCGCCAGGGAAGCAGAACCTTTTGGGGCAGGGGCTCTTTCCTCCCCCTCCCTCCCTCCCTCCCGTCTATGTCGAGCCCACGGGGCTTGACAGGCGAATGGCATCCCACAAACCAAAGAAGTTGAACCAATCAATTCAAACTTCACAAGTTTTTTTTTTTCGTGAGAAGTTTGAATTGATTGGTTCAACGTTTTTAGTCCCATTTTTTTTTTTGCACTGCACATGGCTGGGAGCCACAGGAGACGGCTGAAAGAGCCGCATGCGGCTCCGGAGCCATGGGTTGCTGACCTGTGCCCTATACCATTTCAAGTGGCTATCCAGTCTTTTCTTTAAAACCTCCAGTGATGGAGCACCCACAGCTTCTGAAGGCAACCTGTTCCATTAGTTAATTGTTCTCACAGTTAGGAAATTTCTCCTTGTTTCTAGATTGCTTTTCTCCTTGAGTAGTTTCCATCCATTGCTTCTTGTCTTGCCTTCTGGTACTTTAGAAAATAGGTTGACCCCTTCTTCTTTGTGGCAGTCCCTCAACTATTGGAACACTGTCCCAAAGGTACTTTTTCAAGAGGCAACTGGACTTTCTTGCTTTCTTGAAAGTCCAGTTGCCTCTTGAAAAAGCACCTTTGGGACAACCATAACCTGGATGACTGAGAATCTCCATAGATATTGAAACACTGCTATCATGTCACCTCTAGTCCTTCTTTTCACTTGACTAGACAAACCCAATTCCTGCAACTGTTTTTTATATGGTTTAGCCTCCAGGCCCCTAATCATCTTTGTTGCTCTTCTCTGCACTCTTTCCAGAATCTCTACATCTTTTTTATAGTATGGTGACCAAAGCTGGAGGCATTATTTCTAAAAGAAAGCAAAATAATTCTGTCTCCAGCTAAATTCTGTGGAGAAGGGACATTCTTTCTAAACCAGGGTTCTTCAAACTTGGCCCTCTTATGACTTGTGGACTTCAACTCCCATAATTCCTCAGCCAGGCACATTGGCTGAGGAATTCTGGGAGTTGAAGTCCACAAATCATAAAAGGGCCAAGTTTGAAGACCCCTTTTCTAAACCAATTGTGATGATTAAACATGCTAAAATAAGAAGTAGAAGGGTATTCAAGACAGGCAACAGTACTGCTTCATCCCACACATTGTGCCACAAGATCTAATGCATATGCCTGAATCACACAGTATAGCAAGTCCAAACTCTCTGGCTTAGTGATTGAGTTTTGTTTGGACTTTACATGTTATGTGAATGAATGAATGAACCTTTATTATCAAAGTATAACATGTATACAGTGAGATTGGCTGAGCCTCCCTGAATCTGATTATATGAAGCAGGTTTTGAGCCAACTCAGACAAGTGTGGTTTGTTCAGTAAACCAGAGTTAAACAATTTACTAGTATGATGTATGAAAACAGTTGGACCTCTTTCAAAGATGACTACACAGATTCCTGATGGATAAAATCATTGCTTGCCAGAAATGTTCAGATCAATCCAAGCAGCTCCAAAAATTCACCCCAAACACACCAGTGCTTTAATTTTTTCCCTCACTTCACTTTTATTTTTCTACTTTTGTCATCATATTAATTTAGAGGATTGATATCTGAGCTGACAACTTAGTAAGACCACACCTAGAATGTAATGGTCACCACATTACAAAAAAAGATGTTGAGAATTGGAAAAAGTGCAGAGATGAGCAACTAAGATGAATTAATGTCTGGAGACTAAAACATATGAAGAATGGTTGCTGGGCTTGGGTATGGCTATAGAAAAGAAGGACTAGGGGTGACAGCAGTATTCCAGTATTTGAGGGGCAGCCACAAAGAAACCAGAGGGCAGAACAAGAAACAATGGATGGAAACTAATCAAGGAGTGAAACAATCTGGAATTAAGGAGAAACTTCCTAACAGTGAGAACAATTAACCAGTGGAACAGCTTGACTTCAGAAGTTGTGGAGGCTTCATCGCTGGAGGTTTTTAAGAAGAGATCAGACAGCTACTTGTTTGAAATGATATAGGGTCTCCTGCTTGAGCAGGGGGCTGGACTAGAAGACCTCCAAGGTCCCTTCCCGCTCTATTCTGATTGATTGAATTTCAATGGATTTTGCAAGTCCTTTGGAACATCCCTTTGAAGGTGTCAACCTGGATCTTCTATGTTTCCCTTTGGACACTTTTGTTGCTTATAGCAGTTGGGGCAGATGATTCCTTCCTGCAGCTTGCTAGACTTGAGGGAGGTGCAACTCAAGACTTGCCAGCCTCCAGGCCTTTTCCTGTTAACATTTTGCCTCCCTCTTTAGGTAGAGGATCGGCGTTCAGCATTTTGTGATGCTGGTGGCCATTTGCCTCTCCTAATACAGGCCTTGTAATAGGATGTTTCCTAGTGTCACCATGGCACTTCATGTGAAGTCAATGTCACACTCAGGAAAACAGGAAAGAGAGTAATAGGGTACTTCCAGATTATTTTCTTGCCTTCTATCCCTTTTGAATTAGTTCCATATGTGCCTGAGACTGAACCAGGAGGTTTTAACTATTTTCACCACCAGGACACTATGTTCACAGGTGCAAATATCTAGATTTCATAGACAACCAGCAGCAAGTAAGTGCTGACTCAATTTCTTTTTGTCCTGCTTTCATAGTTCCATGCCTAAATGCACACCTCACTTCCAAAAATAAGCAAAAATAAATGTCTAGCATTCTCCCTTATTCTGCATTATATTCTTTTACACAGCCTCTCTAGCCTGCTGCTACAGGAGCCAGAAGATATGGAGAACAAACTCTCTCTGATGGGGGATCAGAAAGCTGTTACTGAAGGGTCAATCCTGGGATTCTGGAACTGGTCCAGAGAAGGTGAGGATTCTCAGAATACCTGGCAGTTTCAAGCTCCTGGTCACAATGTGATTTGATCACTAGAAGGTAGACAGGTGGTTTTAAAAATTTGATAATAAAATACAATAAAAACAGGAGGCTGCCCTACACCAAACCTAGAGTTCAAAGCAAGTGAACCTGAAATGGGGAGGGGGGAGAGAGAGAGACTTCCCTTTCCTTCATTTCCCCTTTTCCAGATGCACTGCAAAAAAACACCAAAGTTCTGGAAAACTAACTATTTTAAAATATATACTATTATGGTACATTGCAGAGTCAGCAGTCGTTCAGACTGGGTTTTGGCATTCTTATCCATCTATGATATAATAAATAATGGATATCATCGTCAGGAATTGCATTTGTATCAGCAGGTCATGTATAAAGGTAATGCTCAAATTATAACTGTAATTGAGCCCTGAAATATGGTTGTAAGTCATTGTGGTCACTAAGGGAGTCACCACATGATCACAACTGATTTTACTAACATTTTTGCGATGGTCATTAAGTGTACATCGCAAGTTGTTAAGTGAATGCAGTGGTCGTAAGCAAATGCAGTGGCAGTTAAGTGAATTTGTTTGTCTTGTTTTTGCTGGAAATTAGAAGTAAATGCAAGAAACTGGCAAAAAAATCATGGAAGATCATGGTCATATGACCACAGGATGCTGCAAAGATTATAAAAGAGAATTGATTGCCAAGCAGCAATTGTGATGCTTCTGAAATTGCACTAAGTAGGGAATGAAGACAACTGTCTCTTCTTTTGTTGTTTGTAATCAGTATATGTTATTTAGAGATTTACTGCTTCTAAATATAGTTTCCACTTTGCAATCATGAGTAAGAGACCCAAAGGAGAAATCTGAAGACGTGTAGATTATTCAAAATGAATTTCCAAAATTCACTGATGATATCTAGTGGAGCCAGACCATACGTAATTGTAATTGATACATTTTAGGTACTTTAAAAATAAACAATTTTTAAACTAGCCAACCCTGTGACCTGTTGCATTGTCCTTTGAGAGAAAAGTAAGGCAGTGTGATGGAACCAGAATTAAATTTTAGTCTTATCATTTTTTACCCCAATGCTGTATGTTCTGTAACCATCCAATCAGGTTATATATCATAAATGGAAATATAATTGTAGTGGCAAACAAACTACTATAATAAGCCAATATTTACTTACCTAAACAAATAAATAGAATAACCACCAGCTGTCAAAAAAGCAGAGGGAGTGAGAGCAACTTCTGACTTTCTGCTGGCTTCCCCATTGACTTTGTTGTGGGAAGCTGCAGGAACATCAGAAATGATGATTATGTGACCAGGAATGCAACAATGGCCAACGACTTTGTGAATAAAACTGGTCTGAACATTGTGGAAATTTCAATTCCAGAAGATAATTTCATTCTGGATTTTTATGCAATCTTTAAGTTAGCAAATTTTAGGTATCTTGAATCAAAAAATTGTTGCAATATAACACCCCATTTGGGCTAAGCCAAAGGTACAAACAGACGAACAGATGAACACAATGAAAGTTTTAGAGTATATAGATAAACACAATGCCTGTCCAATCTGCTTGGTAAAAAATACTTGACTTCCAGAGATTTTGTAGTTTTGTTTTCTGTCTGGGAGCATTTTGTTGATTTCTCTAGGATACTATTTTCTGACTGATAATAAATTACTGGGCCCTGCACTGGTAATGCTAGTGTTCCTTGAGGACAAATCTGAATTAGCCCTTAGTACAATTGTATGTGATATAAATCACAGGAGGTTTTGTGGCTGATTACAGAAATGTATAATCTCCATCGTTTGGTAGCATTTGAAGGCAGATATCAAAGTTCATCACTTAAATACAAACCTCTGAGTGATATTAACTTTAAAGGAAATAATAGTCCTGGGGAAAAGTGCTTGACAGATAAATGAAGGAAATGTACAGAGAAAAGGGGTGGGGAAGTTGTGAATCTCTAGACACTGCTGAATTACAATTCTCAGCATCCCTACCCACTAGCCATGCTGGAGACTATTGCAGCTAGGTCATGTAAGGTCAAATAATGTCAGGATGTTATAGGATAACTAAGGTGGCAGAGCAATCAAACTATAGAGAATGTTTTTTTTTTAATGCTTATATATAAAACTCTTTGAAAGTGATTAACTTGTATTCCAGAGAGAAAAGCCTCAAGCTCAATCTGCTCCCAGGTGTATGAATTCTGTACTTACAGGATCATGTTTATACAAGGGAACATTCACAATCCATATGCAGAAAAGTCCATATTCTTATTTCTGAGATCACCACCTTAATTATATAACAATATATTATGTTCCTGGGATCCCCAATATAGTGGTTTATACAGAATATCAGCAGGCATTCTTTTAAAGAATATTTTCTATTTTCTTAAAAGAAAGAAATTGGCAAAATGCACTTGACATCCCTATAACCCTGGTGGCTATGGCAGAAAACAAAATTCTGAGTGATGTCTTTGTAAATGCACTCACCTGTCTAGAAATAAGACAAAAGAAGAAGGGCTGATTTACAGGGCCTCAAAGGGTATGTCAGGAAGCAATTTCCCCAATTTGACATCCGTCAAATTGGTATTGATGAACGACCATGCCCACTATGGCAGATACATTATGAATAGGGAGACCATTTGGAACAACCTTTTTTTTTTATCCCAACACATGTCTAAGATGAATGTTTAAGATCCAAGGGGATAAGTAAAGTTAATCAGTCAATCAAAGACTTCTTTCTTACCACTTAAATGCACTATTTTATGTCATAGGGTACAATTTCAAATGATGTGTGGAATTCAAGCTACAATCATTTCCATTTCCAGATTTGTATTAAAAAAAATTACAGAATCAAAATATGAGGTAAAGCCATGCTGATTTTTGTAACAACTATATTTTTTTTCAAGGTGTTTACAATCCTGGTTTCTTCATATTTATGACTTGCTCTAGAACCTTTACAGGTATCGGTGAAAGATTGACTATTTCATAAGTCTCTGGATCATCCCTTTATCCTTTATTGAAAATATTCCTGTTATTGCTATTTTTTCCAAGCTTCTTATAGAAATAGGGATTTGAAGAACAGGCTTGTTCCTAAATGTCTATCGAGATTTTCAATCATCCAGGTTAAGATTGTTCCAGAGGTGTTTTTTTTTCCCCAAAAGGCAACTGGACTTTCCCATCCAAGAAACGTCTACAGTTCAAAGGAAAAAAATCAAGAAAATCACCATATTTATCTCAATCTCAAGCTTCAGTCTTGCATCTTCACAGTTTCCTGATAGCCATACAGCTTTTGGTTAGAGAAATCTAAGCCCAGACAGGACTGCAATATAGGATGTCACTAGTTCTGCCTGAATTTTGTTGTATTGTAGCATCTACCCTTCCAAACGGTAGTTGACCCATCCTCATGCTGGAAGAAACCAGAAAATGGATCAGCCCTAAATCTTTCTTATTAATGAGTAGGAGGTAGGAGCTAATCCCTGTTGCTAGTCCTAGATGAGCAAAACAAATCAAGATTTTCCTCAAAACTTCACGCTTGGTGGAATTTCTTCTTTATATCAAGTTAGTTGATGCAAACTCTTGATTTAGAAGGAATTCTTGTCAGGTGTTCCCCTTTGAACATCCAACTGAAATTCTTTATCAAACTCCTGTTTATTCTTTCTCTTCATGGTGTCTCTGTGAGAAAATGTGAAAAGGGAAGAAACTGGCAAAGATCGGTGATTCCAGAGGTTGCCATTATATACTGGCAGCTTCAAAAGAAATAGTTTACAATGGTACATATACTTTTTAGATAGGTAACCAAGCATAACATTGGCATGATGTTAACTCCCGAGTTGTCCAATTTATGACAGTTTCAAATACCAAGCAAGTACTTTAGCAAAACCTCACAAAACCCTTTTTCTGATACAAAACCAATTCCAACAAAACCTCACTAAGCCATGTTTTAGATTGAATACCAAATTCTCTATGAAATATTCTTGCAACCATGCCTAGAAGGATTTTTATTTAAATATCTGCTATTTATTGTTTCTTTTTTTCCTTCTAACATCCTTCAGATGTCTTCTACTTGGTTGAGTAAATCTGTAATCCATTTTCTTTATTATTATTTTTTTTAGGGGAAAACACAGCTTTATTGCCAAGAAGATAGCCAAGGGATTTACTAAGTAATTCTACTTAATGCTAATGAGAGAGTTATGCAGTTTTATATGCATACTTACTGATAATGCGAATAAGTTAACTTTCTAAATGGAAGGCGAAGAGATTTTAGAAACCCATAAAATTGATGATTTAGCAAGAATGTCAGATTATGGTCCAATAACACTGGATTTTATTTCTCTCCTTGTAGCCAAGACATCAGAAATCTTATGATCATGAGAACTAGAAACTTGTATTATAAACATAATTTAAAATGAGTTTACGAGATTCATAAAACTGATATGTGTGTCTGTTCATCTGGCCAATTGCTTCCTAACCAAAAGTTGTTTATTTCACAGCTGAAAAATATTAGCAGTTAATTGTAAATTAGCACTCTTGCTCAGTTAGGCAAGAGCAAGAGAGATTAATTTGTCAGTTTCATATTATTTTAGTTGCCATGGTTATCATAGCAAATCTTGCTTTAATCTCACTACTTCATGCCATTGTGTAACAGAGTTGTAAGTGAATAGTGATCCACAAAATCTTGTGAGTGAAGAATTTTTGCCAGTCTTTAAAGGTGCCATAAGATTCTACCCCTTTTACTGTAAAAATGCCCCCAATTCACTTATTAGATTTATGTCCCATCTAGACCAGAGACAGGAAAATCAAATTATATTTGCTACCCAGATTTTTATGAAGCTGAGAGATCTTTTCAAAACTAGTCCCCCTTGTAAAAAATATCTACCAAAAGACAGGGGTTGTAAGATTTGAAGATGTTATTTCAGTTTCATGAGCCAACTCCATATCTCTTTTCAATTTATCTAGAAGTAGTTAGAAATTGCCAATTGATTTGTAAAAACCCAGGAAAAAAAGGTGACTCATCATTAATTTTTGAGACATTTGGTGGTTTCTATCTAAAGCAAACTTCAATATTCTGGCTGTTTGACGAGAAGGAATATCAAGTATATGCTATTATAAATGCTGGTCCTTTCTGTACAGTAAACTCAGCTCCCCAGACTGCCATTTCTTCATCAGCTTTCAGTTCCATAGGACAGTGATGGCGAACCTTTTAGAGACTGAGTGCCCAAAATGCAACCCAAAACCCACTTATGCACCGTCGAGTGCCGGGTGGGTGTGGCCCATTGGGTGGGTGTGGCCAATTGGGTGGGCATGGCCAATTGGGTGGGCATGGCTGCGGTGATAATGGCAGACAGGGTGGGACTAAAAAGTTCAATCAATCAATTCCAACTTTGCAAGATCTTTTTTTTTCCGCAAGAAGTTGAAATTGATTGAACTTTTTTTTTTTTTTGCACACGGCGGTGGAGGCCTAAAGCAAAAAGGTTTTATAAAACCCAGCTGAAGGCCTACGACTGGGGCAACGGCGTGCGTGCCCACAGAGAGGGCTCTGAGTGCCGCCTCTGGCACCCGTGCCATAGGTTCGCCACCACTGCCATAGGAGATCCAGAAAAAGGTCAGAATAATTGTTTATTTATTTCTTCTTCCCAGTTTATTCTCACCATGAAGTAGTTGTTTTCATCAGCTATTCCTATTCTACTGATCATATGTTTGCTAGCAAACAGCTTCTCTCCTATGGCATCAAAACACAATCATAGGCACCAGTGATCCTTCCTTTGGTTTCAAGAGGAATTCTGGAGTGCGGCCCCATGAATGTCAGGCAAAGCCTGACATGATCCTCAGGCTAAGGCAGTTGAACTTTCCTGATCTATTTAATCTCAGCCTTGTTGTTTTTTTCACATTGGCGTTCTTGGATGCAGGCAGTGATATGAGTGGCTATGGTACACATCTTTGTTTTTGCCCATTATTTTCGGTTTGGATAATACCAAATGGCTGTCTCCTTTGTAACATGGAATCTTAAAGGGCTGGGATTTCTCGTTAAGTATATACAAATCTTATCTAGATTTTAAAATGTGGGAGTTCTTTTGCAGGCATCTCCTACTTGTTCTAAAGATGAAACATTTTAAACAAAGTCTGTTTGGGAGTGGTTTATGTCCAAACCAATTATAAACATGAAGTACAGCTATTTTAACTGGGTTTTCTGCATTGATTGATGAAGGAATTATGAAGGTCATTTTTCAATACTTTTAGGGCAAACTTTTGCAAAGAATCCACTCAAGCAATCAGTGGTTTGCTAATAAGTCATGTTGCTTAAATTTGTTTGGAAATTTGTCTTGGGTGTAATGAAAAGCTTGGACAGTATTTTTTTTTTTTAAGAAACAGGCCTTCCCAACTCAGTGTTTGATTTGTAAACTTGGTTAGTTTTGGTGCACAATATTCCGCAGTTCTTTGAAAACAAACATAAACTCTGTTTCTACTCAATAAATTCTGGAGCTATTAACTTTCTGCTACATGGGCTTTCTGCAGATTATCCCCTTAGAAGTTTTGCCAGTTCAGACAGAAATGCAAAGGGATTTTGCAGCTCTACAGGGAGTGTAAAATCCAATAAATAATGCAGATAACCATCTCATAAGAGGGAAAGTGGGAGAGAGAAGGAAGAAAAGACGTGAGAGAAAGAGAGAAAGAAAAGAAGAAAGAGAGAAAGAGAGAAAGAGAGAGAAAGAGAGAAAGAGAGAGAAAGAGAGAGAGAGAAAGGAAATAGATAGATAGATAGATAGATAGATAGATAGATAGATAGATAGATAGATAGATAGATAGATAGATAGATAGATAGATAGATAGATAGATAGATAGATAGATAGATAGATAGATAGATAGATAGATAGATAGATAGATAGATAGATAGATAGATAGATAGATAGATTGATTGATTGATTGATTTGGATTCTTCATTCCTTTCATCTGAATAATCAGCCTCTCTAAATTGATGTGCTTACAGGGAAGTCAGAAAACCTGAAGGGTGATGAAGGATACAGCAATCAGCTTGAAAAGATGTTGCATCTCTGAAGAGCATTGAGGATGTCAGATGATGCTAGGGCCTGCAAAAGGAGGGTCCCTGAACAACTGTTAGTCTCTTTAAATTACTCTGCATTTCAAACAGGAAATCACCCAATTAGACTAACAGCTGCAGAGACGGAATAAGCCTTCAGCTGAACACTATATAAAGCAGCTAAAGTAACTTCTTCTTTCCCTTTTTTTCATTGTGGTTAAAAAAAATAAAAAAAATCTGGCCTAGCATTCTTTTCAAGGATGATTAAAGAAAACATGAGACAGCTGATTTTGCTAAACTGACAAAGGGCAGCAAGGAGGGGGAGAAAATTTGAAATGCAAATTATGAAGATTTGCAGCCTGACTAATCCTTTGCCCCAATTACTCCCAAGGAGAGAAGAGTTGAACAAACAGAAGAATGCAAAATTAGGCTGAAACGAAGGGGTTTGTATCTGGGATGGGAGACATTGTCCACAGGCTTTTGCTGCTTTCTTCAGAAGATGGAAGAAGTATTGCAGCACTGCAACATAAGCTTTATCCCTTGCTAGTGTGCAGGCAATACCAGGACTCACGTAGGCAAGGAATGGGACTTGTGTCACAATAACACAACTTGCATCACTCTTGAGTCCCCAGATGCAGCTTTCTAATAGCAACCTTGAAAAATTCTGATTCTGGAATTCTCTCTCTGCATCTTTCTCTCACATCTTCCTGACTGAATCTGAATTACAGCAGTATATAATTTTAGTGTTCTGATAGAACTATTAGAGAGCCAGTTTGGTGTAACGGTTAAGAGATAAGGCTAGAAACCAGGAGACTTGAGTTCTACTCCAGCTTTAGGAACAATGTCAGCTGGATGATCTTGAGCCAGTCACACAGAATGAAGAAGCCAGTGACAAAGTACAGGTAGTCTTCAACTTACAACAGTTCATTTAGTGACCATTCAAAGTTACAACAGCACTGAAAAAAGTGACTTATGACCACTTTTTACAGTTACAATCTTTACAGCATCCCCATAATCAGTGGTGGAATTCAAATACCTGAACAACCGGTTCTCTTATTTGATGCAGACCTGGTCCTCCGAAGCCTAGAATGGACTTCTGGAAGTGGCATTCATGCACTTCTGGTGGGCCGTTCTAGGCCTGGGAGGTGTCCGAGGCCTAGAACAAACTTCCAGAAGTGGCATCCACGCACTTCCGGTGGGCTGTTCTAGGCCTGGGAGGCCTCCTCCAGGCCTCTGAGACCTAGAACGGACTTCAGGAAGTGGCATCCATGCACTTCTGGCAGGCTGTTCTAGGCCTGGGAGGCCTCCTCCAGGCCTCCGAGGCCTAGACTGGACTTCTGCATTCTCTGAATGCAGCAAAGTTTAGCTACCGGTTCTACCGAACCGATGCAAACCGGCTGAATCCCACCACTGCCTATAATCATGTGATCAAAATTCATATGCTTGGCAATTGGACCATATTTATGACTGTTGCTATGTTTCAAGGTCAGATGATCACCTTTTGTGACCTTCTGACAAGCAAAGTCAATGGAGAAACCAGGCTTACTTAACAACCATGTTACTAAATTAACTACAGTGATTCACTTAACAACTGTAGCAAGAAAGGTCATAAAATGAGGCAAACCTCATTTAACAAATGTCCCATTTAACAACAGAAAGTTTGGGTTCCGTTGCAGTCGTAAGTTGAGGACTACCTGTATTTCTGAAAGCTTGCCAAAACAATTATAGGGACTAGTCCAGGCAATTGCCCGGAGTCAACACTGACTTGAAGGCTCATGATAGATAGAAGTTTGATATGTCTATTAGTTGATATGTCTGTTAGTTGCATCAACTACATTAACATCTTGTGCATCATGATATCATGCAGATAACATGTCATTTTCATGATATCTTGTTGTACATGACATTACTTCTATTCTTTTCTCATGATTGCCTTTCTATATAATTCCAATCACTCAATAGAACATGAAGGATTCTGCTGATTGTATCCTTTTTATCTTTGTATTGTTCAATGTTTTTTCTGTATAGATAGAGTGTGTTCAATTTCACGCACCTACACATGATTCTACTTGCTTTATTGTTCCTCTGGTTTGCCCCTGTCCTAAAAGTTATTCATAGCAGAATCAAATTTTAGAGCTGGAGAGAAATATAGGAGTCTTTTTAATTTAACACCTTGTTCCAAACAGGAAAATTGACTTCTAGCTGCTTCCTGAATAACCCCAGTGAAGGGCAGCATGTTTGTCACTAAATGACTTTTAGTATTAGGAGTTTTTTTCCAAAGATTTAGGACTAAATATTGCTTTCTTATGATTGTGCCTGCCCTTGGGATGAAGAAAAAAAAAATCTGTGTAGAAGCCATTCACATACTATAAGGCAGCTTCTTCATAGTTGTTCTTCTGTCTGCAAGCTAGCAAAAACCTAAACCAGCATGGCTTTTGCTATTCCTGTTGCCAGTTCTCTGTTCTGAGAGATTGTGAGGTAGCTGAGCAAAGAATGAGAGGAATGCTAACTATAAACAACTCATGGAGTTGTTTGTTTTTATTTATAATGCTTTTTTTTTACTAGGGTTGTAGAATCATTTTGACTTGGGATCAAGTGAATTTTCTCAGAAACATAAGAGATCTATAAGTGGACAGGGCTGGTGGATGACAACACAAAAGGACCTGCAGTCACACACACACACACACACACACACAATGCTATTGAAACAATGTTTCAACAGCACACTTAACCCAATTAATGAACTGAGTTTTTCTGGGTTCCCATATCATATTGAGTTACTTATTAACCAAAATTGTTGGGTTTGCCCAACATGGCAAACATTTTTCCTAAACCAGGAAAAAATAGAGGTTAACACTAATCAAACTTAGCAGAGGGGAACATCTACTGTGACTAGGATCACTGTGTACATAATATTATGGGGATCCCCCAGTCCCATGCATACACATTTTTTGAGTCCAATGCCTTGTTAGTGATATTATGATGCATTGCAACTTGAATTTTCTCCCCTTTAAATGTCTGTATCATTTTTCCACACAAGTGCTAGCAGATATGAAAAAGAGGAGAAACATATGTTGCTGTTTTGGTGGTTTGCCAGAAAATTGCAGCTGCAAAATCCCAAGAACTGGGGACCAGCGAGGGGGTCAGATTAGGTAACTAGGCATATGCAGTTGATGGTCTTGGGTTGCCTGCTCTTCTAACTTCTTCAAATAAAGATAGGGCTAGGGCAATTAAACTTCTAATAGCTATCACATCATCACATAAGGTGGTAGCACCTGATCAACCTTGGCTCATCTCAAAAAGCTAAATAGGCTACATTTGTAGTGCATGGATAGCACATGGATGGGACACCACCAGGAATCCAAGTTGTAAATCAGATTGGGAAGTCAAAACTAAAATTACAGAAGAAGGCGTGGCAAACTATTTCTGCTTTGTTGCCAAGAAAACAGCAGGGACAAGTCCGTGTAGCCTTGTCCCTGACTCAAGTTGAACTTGAAAGGAACTTTATCAAAGGCCTGTAAACCTCATATTTTGTAGCTCCTTACCACAGACCACGCTGAAATAGTGTAAGGACCCACCTCAATTTACATCTTAAGAAGACAGAACTCTTGGAACGGTTCTTCCAACAGGAATCTTTATTAAGAAAAACCGACTGAAGGCATGCTAGACAGGATCTGAGGGACCCCATTGACCATTCAATGTTTTAAAGTGTTCCCAGGCAGCCCCACTCCACATTCCTTCCGGTCAATTCAAATTGGCAGATGGCTGGGTGTTAAATCCATCGGATCTCAAACGTTGCAATCTTCCCCCCCTTTTTCCTTGCTGCCGGTAAAAGGAGGCTTCATAGGGAGTGAGATCAAAGGCTGATGGCCGCATTGTTATGGTTAGTACTCTCTAAGGGAATCCACAGAGGATGTTTCTTTGTAGTTGATAGGAGGAATGCCAGTCATAAACACCCATGTTTACTCCCCCCCCCTTTGTAGTATGACAGAATCCAAAAGAGAGTAAGAATTGGGTTCTTTCAGAGTAGATAGCTAGAAATAAAATATAATTGGATTCTGACAAATAGACTATTGGGAATTGAAATTCAACAATTTTGGTGCTGCTATCAGTTCTCCATTTCAATTTTAAGGTATTTATTAGCAATTACAAAATGATGAAAATAGGATTCTTTATTAAAACTAGAAATAGTGCTTTTTAAAATATAATTTGCATTGAAACTTTTACAAAGCAGATACAAACAAGCACTAATGAATTACAAGGAAAGGCAGAAAAGAGAGAAAAGAAAAAAAAAATCCAAAGGAAAAAAGACAAAAATGCAGAAAGAAAGAATAAAAAGAAACAGACTTGAAGTAGCTTTTGATTTCCTTTGCAGCAAATATAAGTACAATCACAATGTTATCTCTTACTCTAGGGCAGGGGTATCAAACTACCGGCCCATGGGCCGGTTTCATCATAGCGAAGCCACACCCACCCCATTGCCGGCACGTCACGTCACGTGGCGAGTGTGACACCTGTGCTCTAGGGTTACAAAAGAAAGCTCAGTCTTCTCTATTCATTTTTTTTTCTAATCAAAACCACAAATCATAAGTGCAGTTTTTCCATTTTGTGCAAAAACTCTATTAGGGTTTCCAGTCAGCAGCACTATATTCCTGAAATACTGACACTTTTCCTGCTAGCAATCAACGTGCACAAAATAGCATAATCTTTAAGGGAAGGAAATGTAATCAAGATTAGGAAAGATCAGAAGATGCTTTGTAAGATTGTAGGCATGGAAAGGATCAACTTGGAAAGTCTTTCCTTGTCTGGACATTAAACATTCTTTGGAAGCATAGAAGTGCTACAACATCTTGCTATTAATGCCACAAAGTTGAGAACTAGCACTTGCAGAATGAATGAATGAATTCTTTGCCTGGGAACAGGGCACTGGCAAACTGAACAACTGATGGCTTTCCACAGTGAAAGGGGCACAGCAGGGTCCTTGATGTTCTCCAAACATGGTTGTTTTCTTGCAGGCATATCATTACCAAACTAGCTAGCATCATCATTGATAGTAGTTTGCTGTCAATTTATATACTAGTGGCTTGCCCTGTCAGTGTTGGTGAAAGTGTTCTTGGTGGTTCCTTGATTGGGCTACTGTTTACTGTTAGCTTGTTTGAGTTGGTAGTTCTTAATTGGGATGTTGTTTGCTTCTTGATTGTGGATCTAATGTTAATCTTGATGTTAATCTCATATAGATGTTGTTTATATCTATGTACCTGTTGATGGTCATTTCTCTGAGTGCCAGGCTTCCCGGAATTTTCTAGTGTCAACATCTACATACCATTCAAAAGAGACAATCAAAAAGTCAAAAAGAAAACAAAAAGACAAAAAGTCCTCCTCACCAGCAAAAGACAGGGAGAGATTGACATCAAGATTAATACTAGACCAACAGTCCAGCCCCAGTCAAGGAATTACCAACTCAAACAAACAAGTTAATAGTAAACAAGGAAAAACTTGATTAATCTAATCAAGAACACTCCCACGAACACTGTGTAGTTACCCTTCAAACAATATAATTCAGATAATTATATTTTGGTAAATTGGTTACAAAAATCATTCTTACAATTTATTTTGGAATAAAGTTAATTATTAGTAATTGCCATTGGCAGTTTTTTTTTCTTTTTACTTAAAGGGGATGTTTAGGAGCTGTGGTGGTGCAGTAGTTAGAATTCAGTATTGCAGGCTAATTCTGCCCACCGCCAGGAGTTCGATCCTGACCGGCTCAAGGTTCACTCAGCTTTGCATTCTTCTAAGGTCAGTAAAATGAGGACCCAGATTGTTAGGGGCAATATGTTGACCCTGTAAACCACTTAGAGAGTGCTGTAAAGCACTATGAAGCTAGGTACATAAGTCTAAGTGCTATTGATATGTTTTGGTTTTGTTACCATATTGATCTCATGTGGTGCTTCAGGCTTCATATGAGTAGGAACAATAACATGTATGGAATATTCAGTAAAAATTCTTAGTCATCCAGGTAGATTTGTCTGGAAGTTGAGTCATGGCAACATCAAAAACTCCAGTTGCCATGACTCAACTTTTAGACAATATTTATGGAAGTTACTGATAAGATACTGTGGTGAATGTAGTCTAGATTCCCAGATGGGAAGGGCTACATTCTGGAGGACAAAGAGGTAGTAAAGCATATCTATCTATAGTGAAACAAGTAGTTGTTTTAGTTTAGCAAGATGTCTGTCCATAGATGAAGAATAAATAAAGACTTCCAGTTTGCCATCGCAGCTGCCGCGGATCCTGGAAGGCGAGCTCCGTCTTCCACGTCCGATTTCGTTCCACTGGGGGACCCTGGAAAGGGTTGAAAGTCGCCCTGTAGGGGCGACGAGCAAGGAGGGGACCCCCGCTTGATCGTGGGAGGGTGGCAGCCCTTCTGCTTGATCTGGGGCAGCCCTCCAAACCGGCGGAGGAAAGACCGGCCATAGCAATATGGCTCGTCACTAAGCTGCAGACAGCTGAAGTCAAACTTACCATCAAGCACTTCTAAAGCAACGTGGATGAAACTGGGTGAGATCTGATCTTCTCTTTAAGATCCTAAGTATTTTCTTCTCCTGCAAAAGCTGCCCAAAGTATCTTTCCCCCTGTGAGGAGAGAGGGAAGGGAATTTCTGCCCCACCCTCTAAGAATAGCAGCGACTGACTACCCAGGGGAGTTAAAGCATTGAAAGAACAATTTTAATCTAATTGGATTTATATGTTTCAGAAACTTGGGGACCAAAAGTTTTCTTATTTTTACTGGAGACTTTTGTTTTTATCTACAAAAAAGAAATAAAACTGGAAAAAGGATTATAAAAATTTTGGACTTAATTTTTTTAAAACAGCATCGTTGACATCTTGTGGCAAAGTTTGGTATTACAACTTGTTATTGCCTAAAACAGGGCTTTTCAACCTTTTCACCGATTGTACCACTTTTAGGATATGGCAATATTAGAGTACCACCTAGCAAGATGTCAAAAACTTGATGACCAAAAAAAAAAAACCTGTTCAAAGTTGCAATTGCACTGAAATGACTTATGACCATTTTTCACACTTATGACCACTGCAGCATGCCCAGGGTCATGTAATTTATATTTGGATGCTTGGCAACTGATTCATATTTATGATGGTCACAGTGTCCCAGGGTCATGTGATCCCCTTTTGCAACCTTTTGACAAGCAAAGTCAATGGCAGGGCTGCTGATGGCCAAGTGCTAAGGCGGGACTTCCTCCCTGCCTCCCTCTTTCTCATGCCCACCACCTTCTGAAGGAAGAACAAGGAAAAGCCTCCAGACACAGAAAGGAGAAGTCATTGAGGGAACTAGCTTAAAAAGGCGCATTCCCCTTTAAGAATTAGCTACTGGCTAGAAAGGAAATTTAAGGAGCACAGCCGGCACTTAAGGAAGAAAGAAAATGTAGTTAAGTACTGGCTGCCAGCTAAGGCAGCCTCCCCAAACGGCTCCATTCATAAGTAAAGGAATGCTACAGGCAAAATCCATTCAGGAGAAAAATACTTCAAAATCCCTTGCAGCAAAACTTACAGCTAACAATAGCAGAGCAAAGCTAACACAGACATCAGCCATCAGCCAAATAGAAATTGCCAAACACTCCTTAAGAGCACAAAGCCCACATTGCACAAATCCCAGAACTTCAAAGTCACAAAAGCACATAAGAATCCTTCCACTCTCCATCTCCCTCCCTCGTGCCCCACCTCCAGTCATTGCTGCCTTTTTTCATTCCTCTTGGAGGGCGACCCCTCCCCCACTGCATTTCTTGCCTGTTTGTTGCTGCCAGCACAGGTGGCTGCCACAGAAGTTGTAGATCGGCTCATGGCCGGCCTGCTTGATCTCCTCTCCTCTCCCCCCCACCCTCCTCCTCCTTTTTTCCCTTCAGTGCAGCTAGAGCTGACTCCGTCTCCTCCCAAGGCTGCTGCTTTTTTTCTCTCTCCCTCTCCTGCCCAAACTGCCTCCTTTTATAGACTCTCCTGTCTCCACCCCCCTCCTCCTCCTTTCTCATGGGGGAGGGTGAGCAGAAGTGAGCCTGGGGCCTTTGCCTCTCCTAAGCCACTTTGCAGCTCCAGAGGACTCTCTCACAGTAAGTCCTTGCCTGTGCTGGCTCTTTCCCTCCCCCACTACACTTGGCTAGGCAGGGCTGCGTATCACCTGCCACTCGTTAATGTACCACAAGTGGTATGCGTACCACCGGTTGAAAAGCCCTGGCCTAAAAGAGAATTGGCTTGAAGCCCAGACTTGAAGCCCAGACTCTTTCGATCTTGATAGATACCACCTGTGAGAAACTCAGCTATAAAGAGAACTTCTGGGTGGCATAACTGGCCTGCTTGAACTATGAATGTAAACCTTTACTGACTTTCAGAGTTATATGTGGGGAATTGGTTTCCTATTTCTTTATTTGAGGAACATTGGTTATTATATGAGATGATGAAATACCTTGGACTATAAATCTTATTTGACAAATGACTTCTACTATAAAAACTACCTATAAACACGTGAAATAGAGGTCCCATACCTAGTTATAAAATTATTTTTAACATCTGATTTTAAAGTCCTCAACTTAACACATTATTAAAAGAATATGGATGAAGACCAGGAAAAGATCCTTTCCATGTTGAAAGCAATACATGAAACCATTCTTTCAGCTTGTGACAAAATAAGACCCAACATAAAAGAACAAGATGCCAGCTTAGATGCACAAACCCAAATTTTGACTACAACCAAAGAACTAACAACGCAGAAGATAACAGAAGAAGTGGAACAATCAAATACTAAGACAGAGGACTCAATTGACCAACAAATACAGTTAATGGAAAATGCAGAAAAGGGAGTGACAACACTGAAAATGGAAAAGACTTTCTATATAAATCAGAAGAAATTTGAGAAAGAAGAAAAAAAGTTTGAATGGAAGATAAACATATCAGGACAATCATGGGGAATTGGAATAATAGGGAGACGACTTAATGAATACAAATGGGCTAGCCCTTCCAAAAAAATGGCAACTAAATGTCTCTCTTATTTCAAATAATATATATAATAATAGAGGGAGATCTATTTGATGATCTAAAAGCACTGACATGGAAGGCTAGTTGGCAAAGGAAGAAAGCCAGAATAAGGCTGAAGAAATTTGGGGTTCTGATTTATTAGAGGGGATTTCCTATTACTAATTAGAGGGTTAAAGGGAGAAGTTGAGATAAGGGGAATTTTGGTCATTAAATTTAAAATATTTGAAATTAGTTGAAAATAAGGATTCTATTTGTTTAATATTTAAAAATTAGACCCAAAAGAAAAAAAATATGAATATGTTTGATTTATTGATTAATCCAGAAAATATATATAATGGTTTTGATTTATTAAAGGTGATACTGTATTATTAATTAGATGATTTAATATGGTGGGAAATAGATAACTTTTAGGAAATAGAACAAGACTATATTCAAATAGATAAGATGTGTATTTTGAATATTAGATTCTGTTATGAATTGAGATAAGGGAAACTTTGGTTACCTAAAGCCTGGAAATTATAAATATCAAATGTTAAATTTGAATATTGATGGGAAACTAAAAATTGGGGGGGGGAAATCAATAACAGGACATTGATTGTCTATAAAAATTGAATGTAAAAGTAATTAAGATATGTATAAGCTAAAAATTTATTGATAAATGTAATAATGATGTTTTTACTTAGTTGATATAATAAGAACTGTATTAGCTTAAATACGAGATAGTAGATATTAAGGGAAAAAGAGAAGAAGTATTTGATGTTGTAACTTGAGATTTGTACTAAAGATTTTTGTATGTTATTGAACTATTGATTAATCCAGCCACCATGTTGCTGTTTAAATACTTAAATGTAAAATTGGAAAATTAATAAAATATTATTAACAAAAAAGAAAAGAAAAAAGAAAGTCCTCAGAAATAACTCCAGGTTTCTTTCTTGGTTCTTGGAGGGCCTGACATACACAGCTGGACATGTACATATAAAGCTTCTCCCAGAAAATTTAGTGCAGTAAGTGGGAAAATTAAAGACATATTAACCTTTCCCCACTGTCATGCCTGTAGCCAGCGCAGATTTCCTAAGCCCCTTTCCTTTTCTTTTTTTTTAGTGCAGAAGTCAGACTCTGTGGCTTTTGCAATGGGAAAAAAGCTATTTCTATTCAGTCAGGCAGGAAAAGCTGAATAGGTTTCTTGGAGGTCCTTATTACTGCAAAACCCCAAACCCTTTTAATGCAAAAGCTTTCCAAGTTCAAGCTGTCAAGCTGAGAGGACTCTACAGTCACCTGTTTTTGCACAATCCAAATACTGCTGGAGAATCAGCAGCTGCTGGAAGTTGAATAAACCAGGAGGAGTGAAGCAAAGAGAAAAATTCTGCATGCTCATGGAGTGCTGTGGAGAAAACCCTGCCATGGTTCCAAAAGTCAGGAACTATTGGCTAAAGATTAATTTTCTGCTGCTGCAAGTATGTTGACCATTTGGGCATTGTATACCACTAACACAGAGTCATTCCAGGGTACTGTAGATGAGATTATCACCCGCAAAATCAGGAACATTTGGTGAATCAGTAGGGTGATAAATGGAGAATTGGTAGAGTGGTAAAAAAAGAAAAATATTTTAAATTTCTTCCAACATAGATTGTGCAAAGCTCATATTCTTCTCTTATTGCTAATAGAACCTCTTGCAGTTAGCTGCATAGGGCTACAGAATCTGAACTACAAAATCCCAGCTTACCACTAGATCAGGGCTTTTCAACCAGTGGTACGGGTACCACCTGTGGTACATTGGCACCTGGCAGGTGGTACGTGACCATCCTAGAAAAGTGGTAGCGGGGGAGGGGAATGAGCTGAACCAGTGGCAGCACCGCACAAGCCTGAGCGAGAGATGGCTGAAGCTGCAGGGCTGTCAGGGCTCAGTGGAAGCGCCAGGATCAGTGCCAGGCTCCAGCTGGAGTTCGGCGCTGATCCTGGTGCTTCTGCTGTGCCCAGAAGAACCGCTGATCAGCTGGAATGTTGCAGCATCTCCAGGGTCTTGTGATTTACATTCAGATGCTTGGCAACTGATTCATATTTATGACGGTCACAGTGTCCCAGGGTCATGTGAAGTGACCAAAACCTGCTGCAACCACCCAGCAGATGGGGGGAATAAAAACCAAACACCCCCCACCCCCACTGCCAATCCTCAACAGAAATGCTCACAACAATGAAAACCTCGGACAGGAGGAAGAGCGCCGCAGGCAGGTGTCTTGCTCGGCTGTGCCTTGGGGGGGGCACTTTTTCAGTGCTATTGTAACTTCGAACAGTCACTAAGCGAACTGTTGTAAGTCAAGGACTACCTGTACTTTATCACTTTTTTCCTTTTTTTTTTTTGGTCATCAAGTTTTTGACACCTTGCTAGGCGACTGGTGGTACTCGGATATTGCCATATCCTAAAAGTGGTACAATGGGTGAAAAGGTTGAAAAGCCCTGCACTAGATGACAAGAAGGAGATACAGATTCCTGCTCTCTACTGGTCATCTACATTTATGCAGTCCAGATACAATATCCTTGTAGCTGACACATGAAAATAAAAAAGTTTTTGCGTGCCATCTGTGAGATGTTTCCAATTGCAATGCTAAGTGAAGTGAAAATGATGGTTCTGAGTTATATTTGAAGTAAATTTCTGTTAAGATGTTTGAGTAGGTGACATACAAATAATAAGAAACTGATGAACCAGTTTGGTGTGGTGGTTAAAGTGCTGGCTTAGAAACCAGGAGACTATGAGTTCTGGTCCTTCCTAAGGAATGAGAGCCAGCTGGGTGGCTTTGGGCCAGTCACACTCTCTCAGCCAAAAGTACGTCACAGGGTTGTTGCGGTGGTGAAAATAGGGAGAGGAAGGGGCAATAAATATGTTTGCTACCTTGAGTTCTTATAAAAATAATAAAGCTCTTCCAGTCAGCTGCTGGAACTTGTGGACAAGGTGCCATGAAGCCTTTAATTAGGCAAACTTGCAATGGTGTTGCTAGTTGTAACACCTTGGTGTACAAGAACATCCTTGAGTTAAGACATGGCTGCTAAAAAATTCATATTCAAGAGACTCTTTTAGATAAATGTGCTTATGAATATTCATTATCTCAGGATAAAACATGTTAGATAAATGCATTAAAAGAACTGGTTTACTTGGGAAATGGAAAAGTCACTGAGGGAACTGGTGGATCCTGTCACACAGAAGATAACCAGTCTGGCTGTAGAGATAAACAGTAAATCTGCTACTCTTCTTGAACCAAGCTCTCTTTAAGTTTCCCCTGGGCAGTCCTTCATGTGAATCTTTTATTTTGGCTCTAATTTTACCCCCAGTTTTAGTTCTTGCTTCTGACACATCTGCTTTGACTCAAGGGATGTTTGATTTATATAGTCAGCTTATAGTACTGTTAGTCTGCCTTTGCTGCTTAAAAAACATAGAGAACAGGTAAATTAAAAAGGCAACCAATAGTGAAAATATAATTTAAAATAATGTGTTTAAAAGCCACGGTGAGCCTGTACTGTATTCTCACTGTGGTTTTTAAATGTATTATTTTAAAACACCTATCAATCTCAAGAATGAGAAATTAGTTAGGAAATAAGTAACAAAAGTGAAAGGGAAAGTCAAAATTTTCACCTCCCCTGAAAATGAAGCAAGTTATCTGGAATTCCATCCAATGTCTGTCTCCATGTAGAAATTATGATGGTAGATGTAGGAGAAGAGCAGGCAGAACTGGGGGAGAGTTAAGTGCGTCATTAGCTTGGAGTCCTTACATTGCCACAAACAGTCCAAGTCCTCTTGAATTACATTGACCCTTACCTGGTGCCAATTTAGCATTGACTTTTAGTTGACTAAATTCTTCTGTATAGGCTTGAGGAATAAATCTTTGAACTCCAACTTAACTTATGGTCCTGATCCTTTGACATTAGGATAGTAGTTCTCATTCAAACAAAAGAAAACCATCTTGTATCATACCTAGCTGTTGCCAAACCAACAGACAGAAGGAAACATCTCTGCCCCCAAAAAGGATTTGTGCAGCCTATTACATAAATCGGGTTAAAGGAAGAAGTGCAAATGGGATTCAAATGTTAATTCTACCAACAGGTTTTGTGCAGATGCTGGGATTGTTTAGTTATGGCTTCTAATTTTCACTATAAACTATTTATCAGAATGTATTTTATAGTGTCTGTTTCTAACCAGAATGATGCCAAAATGACATTTGCATTATGATGTCATGACACAGGTTTCTTCCTTTCATACTTGTGTTGTGTCATCTCACAGAAATAAACAAGGAGTAGCATTTGAATCATATCACAATGCAAATCTCCTCCCTGTCCCTCCTCCCTGTGACTACTTACAATTTCTTGTGGTATCCTGAGTTTGGCAGATGGATTTCATTCTGCCTGCTAGTTGAAGCCTGGCAGAGGTACTTCAGAGCAGGTGGAGACTTGGAGGAATACTGCTGTAGCTGTTCTTGCAAACTGGACAGATGCACAAGGAAATAGGAAGTCCTTTAAGTCTCAAGATACTTGGAGCTTAAAAGTCTAAACAATCCCCTTTTCATTGCACCCAGAAATGGTTGCATAAAAATATTTTATTTATTTATCAAATTTATTTGCTGCCTATTTTGCGGTTCAGATGACTCTGAGCAAATATAGTTGAAGCAAGAATACAGTTGCCATATTTGGTACCCAAGCATAGTTTAGAGGGGCCATAGATCACAGAGAGTTTTACAGTAATTAGACTGAAATATGTCAAGAGCAAGATTCAGTCATTTATCTGGTAATGTCAGCATTCCACGAAAATGTTTACACTTGACGTACCAGCTGAAGTTGAAAAAAATATTCCCTGCACCATGGCAGTCATTTTCTAAATTACATCCTCACTCCTTCAGAAGAATGTGAAGTCTCCTCCAGACTCAGATAAGAGTTGGATAAACAGTGAAATTGTTTTAGCCTTACCCCATCCAAGATTATTGCTCTATAACTTTCAAGCTGCTCCACATTTTATAGATGAAAACTGTATTTGGGTGCCTGTTGATATATGCACATCAAAAGAAATACTTTTAAAGTATTGAAAAGTACATAGTTTTGCAACTCAGAACACGGGCAGAAATTTGTGCATACAAATACATGCAATGGACAACAGTTCGATTTTAGTCCAACCCTCCCCCCCCCCCAAAAAAAAAACAGATATAAAATGCACATAACTGAGCAGATTCCATATGAGTTGTCTCTAAGTATTTTTTTTCTTTCACTTTTGTGGTATAAAATGAAAAAGTCAGAATTTTCTAGTTCTGCTTGGGTCAGATGTCTCCCTAGGTTTGGTTTAATACAGATCCATCTTTTAGATTTGCTATGTTCTTGCTCGGGTACAAGCAGCTCATCTTGGAAAAAAAAACTCCTTATTAACATGAATCTGGTTATGATAATTCCTTTCTTTCTGTCCGTAGTCTGCTTATTGAATAAACACACCAAATTGCAAGAACTCTGATTTAGTCTTTTAATCTAACTGCTCTGTCATTTGCTTCACCCCCCCCCCTCCATGTTTGTCCTTGCAGTCTGGGAATGTTATTGCATGCAGAAAAACAATAATTATTTATCTTAAGACAGATATTATGCTCAGCAGTAGGTCTGTTTCTTTGGTACAATTCAATCTAAATGTGTAACCAATTTACCAAAATATAATTATCTGAGTTATATCTTCTGAAGGGGGAAAGGGGGGAGGGAGAAAAGCAAAGCAAAGCAGCTGCAACGGAAAGACTTGAATGCAATACTTAAATGCGAGATACGGTTTAAGCAAACCATAAATTATACCCCATATATAAATTCACAATAACCATTCCAGGAAGACAGCCATTGTTGCTAGTTTATGGTAACTGTGACTTCAGATAGTTAGATCTTGAGAGATAATATAGTGATATTGGCTAAGCTTTGAATTGAAACAGCGGAAAACATGAATTCAAAATCCAGTAAAATTATGGGAAGCTATTCAAGTACACTTAATATGATACAATTTTAGTCCCCTTGTATTAAAACCACCAAATAAAATTCTTGACAACTTCCGTAAGGTTGCTTAATTCCTCTGGACAGGCATGTTTTTAATTGTTTGGGGTTTTTTTTCTTTGTCTGTGTAGTAAACTACCCAGAATCTTTTGAGACTCAGCCAGTCTTCAAATTGAATAAAATAAATATAGAGACAAAGCACAACCATGTTATATAATGCATGTATACCAGAGATTATCCAAAGCAATATGCTTACAAATCTATTTTTAAAAAAGCAAGGTTGGAAACCATTTAAGGAGTGAACTATATATAATAAAAGCACATTGCCATTTAAAAAGTGTGCAGAAATAAAGATTTTTGCCTATGGCTGAAAAGATAGTAGGTTTCTTTTTTGTTAAATTAGGTGTTAAAAGAAAATCTTTGGGAAGAACATTACATGTCCAGAAAGGGTGGGCTATTCCTGTGACCAAGACTTGTTCAACAACATTTAGAAAATAAGGTTCTTTTTATTATTAGAGTTTTATCTTACCTTTTGAGTGAGGGAGCTAAACTCAAGGAAATGAATGTATTTAATACTCCTTCCTCTTACTATTTTCCCCATAGCAACCCTCTGAGTTGAGCTGGGCTAAGAGAGAACAACTAGCCCAAAGTAACTCAGCCGGCTTTCATGGGAAAGGGAGGCCTAGAATGCATAGTCTCCCAGTTTCTAGGCCAGCACCTTTAACCACTATAACAAACTGTCTTATTTACTGCATCCTGCCTTAAACAGGGAGTTGTTGAGCTTTCAAACACAGTAACAACACAAATGTATTTAAAAGCATCACATAGAATCAATTTATTCTCTTTCAACATTGATGGATTCTCTTCTCTGTTCCCAGATATCAGTTGAGAAAGAAGACATTTACAGATTGGGAACAGGATTTGTGTTGGAATGGCTTTCTTTGTATGAGCCTACTCCACTTGCTTGTGCAAACCAGACAACATTAGACCAATTCATTGATTGATTCAAGTGATGTCAACTCTTAGTAACTACACAGATTTCCCCCCCCAATTTGTTGAAAAGTGATCCTTCAGATCTTCCAATAACCCACTCATTTTTGCTGCAACTGAAGCCATCCACCTTGCTGCTGGTTGCCCTCATGTTCACTTTTTTCTCTACTTTTCTTAGCATTATGTGTCCAAAATATAATTTGAACCTCACTAGTTCAGCCTCAAGTAGAACTCTGGGTTGATTTGCTTTGATGATCCATGTTTTTGTTGTTGATGGTGTACTTAGGAGTTTTCTCCAACCTCATTCCAAATAAATTGTAAGAGCACAATTTTTCCTTCCAAACAAATTTAGTTATGTTTTCCTCTTCCTCTACCTCTTTTAGGACTAAGGCTATTTGCATGCATCTGTAGCTCGCACAAGCCATTCTAAATAAGTTATATTTTAGATAAAATTTGATTGGTTGGGTCTCATGTATAGCTCATGTCAGTGCTAAGAATATGTAAAAAGGCACTCTATGTTATGAACTATACAATAATGCAGAAGGGAACACTAGAGAAAGCTTACTTGAAAACCATCTGTTATGAACTATGGGGGAGGGGGGAATTAAAATCTCTATTTCCTGCATCAAGTGCCCCATTAGTGCCTGCTGTCTATACGAGTCATTGAGGTTCACCCAGCTGTCAAGTGGAACCAAAATGTTCTCCTGTTACAAGCTGCATACCTAAAAGGATAAAAATATATTTCACTGTTCAGTAGCAGAAAGGTTGTGACAACCGCTATAAAGAAAACGGGACTGAACATTTGCTTGTTTGTTACAGCTACATCTCTTTGTGCATGAAAAATATTCAGGACAATGTCCAAACTATTGATGCCTTCAAGGTTAGTCACAGGCCACAACTCAAATCTAAAGCAACAGAGATGATTGGTCAAGAAGCTAAGAGATGTAATGAACACTCCTATGAATCCTGGGAGGTTCCTGAATCCCTCAGTCCATAGGATAGGTTGCATTGTGTCCTCTAAAGGAGAAAGAAGGGGTCCTTTCTGAGCTTGGTTGATTTTTTCTTGCAGATGTTTCATTACCCAAACCAGGTAACATCATCAGTGCCATTTTAGATACATTTTAGCACTGATGATGTTACCTAGTTTGGGTAATGAAATGTCTGCAAGACAAAAACAACAAAGCTCAGAGAGTACCAAGGACCCCTCTTTTCAACCCTGAGCTACAAATATTCTCCTTTAAAGAGATATAATCTCAATAAGGAAGATTCAATTCATCTTGCAATTTCTGTAGCATTGTTCACCTCTTCAGTTTTGGAAGTACAGTAGATGATCTCTAGGCATAGTAGGAAATACTGCAGAAATGCAAACTCCAAGCCTTACTCCTTGAATAGGCCTTCTGACAATGTATACACTTCCAAACTTGTGACATACATTAAAGTGCCAGATCACTTTTCTTATATATATTTGAATATCTATTAACTGGACTGACCACCATGTTTGAATTTTAGCCTGAAGGCATGAAAATCCAGGTCTAAGGATTGCACTTCTAGAAGAACACAGATTTCCCCCCCCCAAAAAAAGATAATTTGTCTATCCTTAATAACCTCACAGCATATAGAAGTATTACTTTGGAACACAAGTAAAACCATTTTCCACGCTAGACAAAAAGACTACATCAGCTCCAGTTCTCAATATTTATTAAAAACTCCAGCAAGAGGAATCAGCCATCTTTTTGAACTGTGCCTATGTTATGGCATGAAATATGACTTTTTCCCCCCAAGAAAACATGTAATTTGAAACAGATGGACTTTAGAAAGAACTTAAAATTTACCAACTGAATAGGGATGTTTTGAAATGGCCTCCACTAATTTTGAAAATTGTTTCTCTTCTGTTTGTTGTACTTTTCATATTTATACTACATTATATCTGCAATCTGATATAAATATATTCACCCTACGTCCTATTTAATATTAACAAATGACATTTCTGAAAGAAGCATAAATGTTTAGAACCATTTGTAAAATATGTATATCTTATGTATATATTTCTTAGTAAATATGTTTTGGATTAAAAGGTGTCCAATTGAATCTAAGGAGTAATAAAACTTTGAAGCTTTGAAGTTTTTATGCTTTGAATGTTGAAGAATGAATAATATTGCAACCTATAATAAAGAAATAAACAAGCCATAAAAAGCCTGTTATATATGCCTCCACTAACCTCTGCATATCTGTGAAACAGAATTAGAATTCCCAATTCGTATGGTCAGTCTTGTTCTGAAGAAAGTAAGTATATAAAGCAGGGGTCTTCAAACCTGGCCCTTTTATGACTTGTGGACTTCAACTCCCAGAATTCCTCAGCCAGCCTGGCTGAGGAATTCCGGGAGTTGAAGTCCACAAGTCATCAAAGGGCCACGTTTGAAAACTCCTGTTCTCACCATGCAGAATTCTGAAAGCAAAAACAGACCGATGCCTATTTATTTAATGACAATATTCCTATGCCATTTTTCACTTAAAAATACCTGAGTGGATTATATGAAAAATGTAAGTATAATTTATTTATTAAATTTGTTTGCCGCCCATCTCACCATCATCAAGAGTAACAGTCATAATCAACTAATGACTTGTTAATTCCCTAGTACAGCTTACAAAAAAGATAAGGAGATAAAAACAAATGATTGGGCAAACCAAAAATTTTGGGGGAAACTCTTCTTGAATGTGACCACACCAATTATTCATTCGAATTTTTTTCCACCTGTCAGGTACCATTATGGAAAATCCCCAATATAAATAAAAAGTTAGCATATCAAGAAAAAAACAACTAATCTAGAATCCTGAACATTCTTTATTTCTATCAGTGAGATTTTTTATTTCAAGAAATACTTATATATCTTACTGTCTCCGGTGTTTTAAAAGTAATTAGACACTCTTTTTAAACATATAGATGATCTCTACAGGTGTTCTGACATATATTTTTGCATGCATGTTTATCATTATTTTCCCATACTCTAATACTCTGACCCTTACTGTATTATATATATATATATATATATATATATATATATATATATATATATATATATATATATATATATATATATATATATATATATATATATATATATATATATATATATATATATATATATATCACACACATGTATATTGTCTTTTATAATACTAAAAATGCAAATCCTGGGAATACACATGTTGATAAAATTCTTACAAGAAAAAAGGCGAACACCAGGATAAAGATAAACAAGGCTGTTTAATATAAACAGGCCTGTAGATAAAAGAGCACTTAGCTTTCGTCCGCCAAACTACGGACGTCCTCAGAGTTGGAGTGGGAGGCATTCTGGGAGCTGGCCTATATAGCCTCCTGCCTCTGCGCCCGGCTCCTCGAGCGCATCATCGGCCCATTGGTTGTAATAGTCCACAATGTGCTGAGTTGGTCTACACCTGACAATCTGTCAGTGGCCTTGCTGGTTGCCTTCAGATCCTCCTTCGCTTTCCTTGAGCGTGTACATGCACTCGGGGGGTGGCTGTCCAGCTGCCTTTGCTCCTTATCTCCTTCCCCTCCCGTTTTGGAGCGATCTCTCAACCTACAATTAAGACGCCCTGTGAGGCTGTCACCCTCCCTCAAGGCCGCTGTTGTCTCACCCGTAGCTCCCTCGCCCCAACCTTGTGAAGGATATATATATACACATACACACACACACACACATGTGTATATATATATATATATATATATATATATATATATATATATATATACACACACACACACATGTATGTGTGTGGGTGTGTGTGTGTGTGTGTGTAATGGTATAAAATCCTCGAACTCTGGGATGAGTGTAAAACAGCTGTTTATTGTTAAAATGATAAAAAAGATAAAAACAATAAAAGCAACTATTTACAAAACCTGAAAATCGACTGTCTTAGCTTTCGCTGGTCCACTGCCAGCGTCATCAGAGTAAGCTTTAGGGGTTGGGAGTTTGCTTATAAATCCAATTGACTGCACGCTCTACACATTGATCGTGTGATGGGCCCGCCTGTTCTAATTAGCCGTAGATGTTCTAATTGTCCCGCACCTCCTTGTCCACTCCCAACCCCTAATGCTTACTCTGATGACGTGGGCAGTGGACCAGCGAGAGCTAAGACAGTCGATTTGTAGGTTTTGTAAATAGTCGCTTTTATTGTTTTTACCGTTTTAACAATGAACAGCTGTTTTACACTCATCCCAGAGTTCGAGGATTTTATACCATTACACAAATATGTCTGGGATTTGCATTTTTAAAATTATTAGGGATATATATATATATGTATATGTATCATAAATAAAAAAGTAACTGCAGTATAGCAGTTAAAAATACCAAGGTGCTTTAAAAACTCTCTCTATATATGTATCTCCGGGAGAAATATAAACCAGCTGTTTATTGTTAAAAAGTTTAAAACAATAAAAACAACTATTTACAATATTAAAACAACTTAGCTTTCGCTGGTATATATATATATATATATATATATATGGCATTAGTGAACAAGGAGAATTTCAGAAAATAAGCATTACTTGAAAAGGAAAAGCACTTTTATTCTGATGAGAAAAGACACTATGGGAACATGGTATCTATATATCTTTCTTTGTTTTGTTTTTTATTGACGAGGCTGCTATCAAAATGTCATTTTCTCTCAATGTGTGTAGTAAAGTGTGATTAAGAAGAAAATCTCTTGTTCTCTTTCTCTCTTTGTTTCTCTCTTTTAGTCAATGATCACCATTCAAAATAATGCACCTGGAAATACATCTGCTGAATACTTAAAAATAGAGGAAGGAAGACTGGCCTCAAACAATGACAAAAATGGATGGAAATTAAGGATACTTCTGCAGTCACTGGCCAGGGTATAGATGGATAATGACAGCTCACAGTTTCCCATACAATAGGCAACTGGAAAAGAGATTCTTTTTTTCCCATCTGCTTTAAAGAGAAAAGAAAGAAAATGTGGCAAATGAGAAATCCTGCAGAGAAGATCCAAATGTCTGCCACTTAATTTCAATAGTACCATTGTTGAGATCCAAACCAGCACGTGTTGATTGGAAAAGTTTAATCCTCAATCAGGAAATTGTTAAGGACAGCAAATAGCACTTCTTTTGTCAATTCACTGTTGATTAAGATTGGAGGAGAAAATTAAAGCCAAGAACACACATGGCTAGGCTACAGGGAAGAGAAAAATAAAACAATAGCGTTACAACAATTGGCTTTGTTTTGTCACCATTTCCCCTTCTAATTGCCTCCAGAGAAAACTTAGCCCAGAATTTAAGTAGACCATCTGGGCAGTTTTTCTTTTTGCACATTGATTCTGGTAATAATGGGTATGAGGAAAAAAGAAAGATTAGGGATGTCTAATTTTGAGTGAAGTTAAGGATGTAAATCTGCAAGATTCATCTTCCTGGAAAATGAACTTCTCATTTCTAACAGAGCATCACTTTTGGCTCCCATTTTTCAATGTAATGAGACAAACTTGTATAAACAAAGTCTTTTCAGAAATGTACCATTTTAGATTCAAGGACATGCACAAGTTTCAGTGAGGCCAGGAAAGATTTCCAGGGGGTCTTAAAAACAATGTTTAAGTATCCCAAAGATGCTTTTTCATGAGGCAACTGGACTTTCTTGTTTTTCTTTGAAGACGTTTCACTTCTCATCCAAGAAGCTTCTTCAGCTCTGACTGGATGGTGGGGAATGGAAGGTTTTATATTTCTTGCAGACAGCTGGTCATTTGCACTACTCAGGTGACCCTGACGACACAGATAAACCTCCAGGTGGCATCAATGACTCTCTAAAAGAATGCAAATGACCAGCTGTCTGCAAGAAGTATAAATTCTTCCATTCCCCACCATCCAGTCAGAGCTGAAGAAGCTTCTTGGATGAGAAGTGAAACATCTTCAAAGAAAAACAAGAAGGTCCAGTTGCCTCGTGAAAAAGCATCTTTGGGATAACTATGACCTGGATGACTGAGAATCTCCATAGTCAATGATTAAGTATAAGTGAAATGTATACTGCCCCAAACGTGTCTTTCTTGTTATAAAGATTGTAATTTTTCTTTTCTTTTCTTTTCTTTTCTTTTCTTTTCTTTTCTTTTCTTTTCTTTTCTTTCTTTCTTTCTTTCTTTCTTTCTTTCTTTCTTTCTTTCTTTCTTTCTTTCTTTCTTTCTTTCTTTCTTTCTTTCTTTCTTTCTTTCTTTCTTTCTTTCTTTCTTTCTAATCTTCCCAGCCAGGAGTCTATGCACTTTACCCAAAGCAAAAATATATTGGGAACTAATTTCAATGTCATTGTTATTTTTTGAGTTTACAGAGTTTTAGATTTTTATTCTTTATTCCTGAATAGCATGTAGACTTACAGTATATACTGCTTCATAGTGCTTAACAGCACTCTCTAAGCAGTTTACAGTCAGCATATTGCCCCCAACAATCTAGCTCCTCATTTTACTGATCTTGGAAAGATGGAAGGCTGAGTCAACCTTGAGCCAGTCAGAATTGAACTGTTGGCAGTGATCACTGAGTTAGCCTGCAATACTGCATTCTAACCACTGTGCCACCATGGCTCATGGGATGATTGGGAAGTTATGCATCACTGAAGAGAAGACCATAGCATGCAAGAGAGCGATCACATAAACATTTTTCACCACTATGGAAGAAAGAATTCCATACCTGGTCAATACAAATGCGACTGATATGTTCTTCTTTACAAAGCAGTTACTTTTCTTTCAAAGTGACAAAAATGGGAAAAAACAGGGAAAGATCTTATCAGCAAGGGACTTAAAATAAGCCATTACTAGTCTCACATTAAATATCGCAATGTGTAGACTCAACATTTCATTAAGGAAGGAGAATAGCCAATGGATTCTCTTTCAACGGCAGGAGCAAAATGTGGTGGTATCCGATAAGCAGTAAAGTATCCTAGTATGTGACATCATTAGCCCAAGGTGAGCAAGTGACAGCCTCTTTTCTTTTCCCCAAAAAGCTCCTGACTGGAGGGAGATTTTCTATCAAATCATTACTCCAAGCAAGATACAGGATGCATACCAAGTACAGGAAAATCTCAGTGTGAGGATAATGCGTTTCAATATCACCAGCCTGAAAATAAAAATGAACTCTGACTTCTTGTGCCCAAAGAAAGGAGAGTGAAGGATAGAGCAATAACCTATATACAGTGAGGAATACAATTTTTTTTTAAACATCATTAGCAAAAGCAGAATGAATGTTCTATTTTTATAAGCTGAGGAACAGTCAGGAAAATCTGTATTCCTATCACATCCAATTTAGTTGGCATCCTCCAGATTATTGCATCCAGTGTGAAAACCCCACTTGCAATGTAAAGCAGCTCATAAAGTCCATCAGAGTTGGGCAGTTTATAAATCCAAACAAACTGTCCTGTTTATTTTATAAAGAGCCATGTGGATTTGTTTTCCACAGGTTTTTTATCATATACAGAGTTAAAACAATTGTTGCCTAAAAGAGAAGCTCTTGTATGATGCAAGAGTAAAAGTGTTACTGGATGATGTTTCTTGTGTGATTTCAGATATCGATGTTGCTATATGGTGAGTGCAATTCTGAGCACATTTAATAGAAATATACTGAACTGAATTCAAAAAGCAGAAAAGACTTGTGGCACATGCTCTCTGATGCCACTTTGATGGAGTTGGCTTTGATCATCCCTACGCCCTACAATGGGGAAGGGAAGGGGAAGATAATACAAGACAAGATAGTACAAGGCAAACATGGCTCCTGTTTGCAGGAGAAAGACGTACCCTTCATTGATTTATTATTATCAAGTCATTTTCTACTACTAGCAACCATTTGTCTATTCTTTCAAGTCTGCCAATGGGACATCCGTAGTCTCTGTAATTGAGTCCATCCATCTTGCTGAAGCTCATCTTCTTCTTCTTCTCTTTCCTTCCACTATTTCCAGCATTAGAGTCTTTTCAAGAGAGCTAGGCCTTCACATAATGTATCCGAAGTAGGGTGATTTGTGCCTGGTCATTTGTTCCTCAAGTGAGAGCTTTGGGTTGAATTGTTTAATGATCCATTGGCTTGTTTTCTTGGCTATCCATGGGATTCTCACGGATCTTCTCCAACACTAAAATTCATAACCATCAATACTCTTCCTATCTTGCTTCTTTAAAGTCCCACTTTCACTTCCATAGAGTGTCACATGGCTTGCACAATTCGGATATTTTCATAGGCACATAATGGCATTTGATGTTTTCCTAAATATAGAGCAGGCATTATTTTTGGAGGCATAACGTGTAAAACAATGAAGGGGCAGAATATTTGACAAAATTGAGTAAAAAAAAGATGTTAAAATTAATATCATATTGAAGTTCAGTCTTGCAATCTTTGGATTGCGAAAAAGTTTAAGAATAGCCTAGGGTAGAGGTCTCCAACATTTTGATTTGGTGGCCCAGAAAGGGAGGCAGGCACCGCAAAGTGTGCATGTGCAAATGGGCCACGCGTGTGTGCATGCAAAAATGAGCCCTGTGTGCACATGCACAAATGGGCCGTGCATGAGCGCATGTGCACAAATGGCTGCACTTGAGCGCACACACACATGCAAGCAGGGCTGCATGGATGTGAGTGCTACAAATGGGGCGGCGCTGGTGCCAGCGGGATGCTATGGGCAGCACTAATGCTGGTGAGACACTCGGGGGCAGGGCGGTGCTAGCGCTGGCAGGATGCTAGGTGTGGCGCTAGTGCCGGCGGGATGCTCAGGGTGATACTAGTACCAATGGGACGCTTGGGGGTGGGGCGATGCTAGCACTGGCAGGATGCTAGGGGTGGCGCTAGCACTGGTGGGACACTTGGGGCGGGGCAGTGCTAGCGCTGGCAAGATGCTAGGGGTGGCGCTAGAGCTGGTGGGATGCTCGGGGCAGGGTGGTGCTAGCGCCAGCAGGATGCTTAGGGTGGCGCTAGCACAAGTGTGTGTGGGGCAAGTGCACGTGTGTGCAATGGCCATCCCTTCATGCAGCCCGGTGGCCAAGGGCCACAGCCCAGGAATGGGCCATGGCCCACAGGTTGGGGACCCCTGGCCTAAAGGCCATAGAATTTGGTCTACATGTGGAAAGTGATATATAAAGTGTGAAGAATTAACTGTATCTTTTCCCCTCTGAAGATACAAAAACATTCTGCTTTTGGCAGTCTCTTATCTATAACAGCTATTATGCTCTTTCACTTTGAAAACAAGAAAGCACAGTGTCACTAAATTGGAAACAATTTTTCATACCATACAATCTTCCCAGTTGCTATGAATCTAATTAAAAACATTGCATAGCCATCTTAGTTTTCCATATTTAACATATTACTGAATGATTACTCTATTGTCTTTAATGAAAATATTCACTAAGTAATACAATTAGCTCAAAGTAAATTAAATGTGAAATTCAGCTTTTGAATGATTTTAGCATCTCACAAAAAAAGCAATGCCGGTTGCATAGTGGAAAACTGGGTATAAATGGACTTTTAAAATTTCTGAATGGGAAATGAAAAAGAAGAAAGGACTTTTTTTAAAAAAAAAATTCACATAAGTCTCATCAGCAACAGAAACAACACTGTAATCTTGTGTCGGCAATGATATCTCAGATCCAATGGTTTTCTTAGATATCATCATAGGGCAAATAATGGAAAAGTATTATTATCATTTGTTCACAACAATGTGAAGTCACAGCTACCAATTCATATGTATTGAGTTCTTTTGAAGAATCTAGGACAGGGGTAGTCAACCTTGGCTCTTTTATGACTCGTGGACTTCAACTCCCAGAATTCCTGAGCCAGCGTGGCTGGCTCAGGAATTCTGGGAGTTGAAGTCCACAAGTCATAAAAGAGCCAAGGTTGCCTACCCCTGATCTAGGATATATAATATCCCAAAGGTGCTTTTTCAAGAGGTAACTGGACTTTTTGTTTTTTCTTGGAGATGTTTCACTTCGCATCCAAGAAGTTCTTCAGTTTTGACTGCTCATACTCCTGCTCCATTCTAAGGGTGTTCATCCCAAACTGCATAGCTAAATGTCTATGGAGGTTCTCATTGATCCAGGTCATGGTCGTCCCAAAGATGCACCTGGATGACTGAGAATCTCCATGAATATCTAGGATATATAATGTATTGGCATAGTATAGGTGCAGATCCAAACAGTGTGACCTTTTGCAATTAACTAATAGACATTTTGTCAATGCACAGATTTTCCAGTTGTTTTTCATGATTTTTTGGTATGGAACCACTGAGGTCATCGCCTGGGCTGGTTTATGCCATAATCTTTCAATTTCAATTTTCAGATATTGATACTTTGTGATCTTCTCCCATTCTTTTTCTTTTATTCTACTATCCCCTGGCGTTGTCAAACCAATTATCCACACTTTCTTCTTTCAACCACAGTTAAAAGTGGTGTGTTATGAGCCAAGGCTATATCAGTTTAGATTCAGAAGTCTCACAATACTTTAACCTGCTCATTTTCAACTACTTTCTCAGCTCTGTTCCCACCAACTTTTCATTACTGACACGTAGTAATTTCTAGAGATGTTACAGGGAATCATTTTGGTGACTGTGTTATGCCACTGCTTATAATCGGATTGGGCTATCTTCTTGCAGGAGCTGAGCGTACAATTTGCTATTTTTTCTGCTTCTTTGCACAATCTGCACTTTGAACCATTTAATGATTGCAAGATTGAATCTGGGTCAGTCACCGGGACCAGCAGTTTACTCTTCCGAGCGTTCGGACTCATGCTGGAACTCATTTTCAGGGAACCTCTCTCTGTTGGAATATGTGCTTTGGGCTATTCTATACTTTAACATATATATATTTGCCTTTATTCATTTAATGATTTTTCAATTCTGGCCTTGACTGCATCAGTTTGATGCACAGCCAAAATCAAATCTTTGGTTACCTTTTTTTTTTTATTGCTCTAGTTGTAACCAAGTGCTAGGTTTTATTTTTATACACTTTCCCTTTTATCTTTTAAATTATTATTTTCAGAACAGGGACTGATGTCTCAGCCAAGGAGGAAAAAAATGATCTTGCTCAAGAATTGTGTTGCATGTTTTTGTAAATTGTCAAGTTGGTGATACAGAAATCTGATACAGAGATTCAGCTACTAGAGACCATGAAAACAGGAATGGAATGCCTAGGCCCTAGAATCATAGGCAGGAAAACGTAAAATATAATTTAAAGGGTGCACACAAGAGAAAGCAATTCTTTGAATGTTTTGGTTCTGAGATTTCTTGAAACAGCATGCTGCACTAGATTTGGAAGAGAAGCAACCTGTTTTTTTTCCCCCCCAAACATAAATGAGCATAAATAACAATGATTTCTCCTGGATTTTGTTTTCATTAGTTTGCATACAATGACATCAATGAAAAGAAATCAAACGTTTCTCTTGAGCAGGCTAGTTCTGTAAGAATAGTACACTTACTGGGAGTGAACAGCAGCATCTGGAATAAGTCCTAAATAGACAAGATACCATCCTACCTGCTGAGATTCTTCCCATCCTATGGCCCCCTCCCAGCTGGAAACAAACGTGTCAAATTTAATTGCTTATTTTCCTAATTTCGCTTTACTCCATCCTGTTTCTATATCAGTTGATATTTCTTTTAAAACTATCTGAATGTGACGTACATGTTTTTATGTACATTATCTCCTAATGTTAGTATTTTTGTATGCCTTCCTGCTAAGATACATATTTTGGGGTAGTTCTAGTTGTATTGAGCTGAATGTATTTTTATGCGAACTCTTCTTCTTATGTACCCCTCCTTGATAGGCACTTTTCTATAATGTGTGCATTAGGAAAATTGAGAAAGCATTTACCTTACAACTTGCTAGCATTACCCTACCTCCCAAGAAAGTGGAAGTAGATCAACTTTTTTTTCTTAGAGAAATATGCATAGTTGCAGCCCTGTTGCTCAGCAGATAGACAGAGGCTAGTGAGGCTACTGCAGTTTGCCTCAATGACAGTCTTCATGCCATTGTTTCTATGGCATGAAGACTGTCATTGAGGCAAACTGCAGTAGCCTCAATGACAGTCTTCATGCCATAGAAACAATTCAACAAGTCCAAGCAAGATGTTGAAGTTAGCAGGGTTTCCTTCATTCAGATGTGTCGTATCACTTCAGTTATTTGTCCAGCAGCTCTAATACTTGATGGGAAGAATTGGAAGAGACATTTGTGGGCATTAGCACACATGCAACCTATCCCTTACTTCACTATGAACTTTTCTGCACAAAAGACTTTGAATGTTCCAAAGGAGAATGTAACTATAACCATAACAAAGAATTGTTAAGATTATTGGACTGTTGTCACCTGCTCTAAGTAGGGTTGTCTTTGATGGTCATCTTAAGGTTTAAATCGGTTCAGCATGGAGCGGCCAAGGTAGATAGGACTGCACCTAGAGTTGGTCACATAATACCTCTATTCCAGCTACACACACTTTAAGATGTCTAAAATCCTACAGGTCTCAAGGACTGGTTATCTTCAAAAATGCCTATGCTTCAGAATGAATCTATCTGTCTGATAAGTCAAATCCTGCTGAAGGTACTACCCTCAAGGAACTACATCGTTAGGGATCTTGTAGCTGGGTCTTGTCAGTGGTCACTCTACTTCTGTAGAATGACCTGCCCTCATATATGTGGATCAGCATTTCACTGATAAGTAACTTCAAGAATGTAGACCTCTGAATCTGTAAGATAGCATTTTAGGGATGTTAAATCTGGGCCTATCCCTGGTAGATGGCACTATTATGATTGATACTGCATATTTTCTACTTCCTTTCCTTCCTGGATGTTGTTAACTTTAATGTTCTTCACCATTTAAAACCAGTTGGAATAGCGTGGTGCAAAAAATATTAGGAATTAGTAAATGCTAGGGAGAAATAAATGACACAATTGTCTTTTTCAGGGATGAAATGGCTTGCCACAGGGATGCTTTAAGTTGTATTTCTTTATACAATTTAAATGCCCCACACAGATGCATACAATTACTCTGGGCAGCCCCCAAATGCACTCATCTTAATTTTCTCTGATTTCATTTTCCATATTCTTTCCTCTTTCCTAACAAAGGATTTGAGAGCATCTTCAATACAATCCATCTGCCTCAAGAGTGGATCCATTTGTAGCTGACAAATAGAGTTTATTTCTTTACTGATAGAAATGCATTACAGTATAAATAGAAATGCTTTTTTTTTCAAAAGATCTTGATAAAATCATTCAGATCACACTTGCCAGAGATGTAAACAGTTCAAGTTCATTTATAGTTCATTTCCAAAACACACCTGATGAGAACATGTAATCAAATTAAAAGATTTCTTTTAAAAGAATAACCGTCAGTGCAGCTATGCCATGGCAATTTGTGAGCAAAATCAGTATGGAAAATTATCAATGCAATAAACTGCACATACTTACTTATCTGTTAAACCAGAAGAGACACAAGGCAGAACGCAACTCAGTTCAAACCAATCGAAAATTCTTAGAGCAAAATTGGGAAAAATTGCTCATCCTTCTTTTTAAACGGGCTAACTGATTCGAAAAGAAATACCCAGATTAATGTTGGCTATGGATGTAAAACTTTGCAGTTTTTAAATCTATACCATTTAAAATTCATTACTCATCTGCCAATCATTTGCTGCAACAGAAATGAACGCAAGACCTTATTATCATCTTACTGCTGAAAAGGCAATCCATACTTCATGTTCTTCCATGCTGGACATATTCATTGTAGGTTTAAGGAAATCAGGATACCATGTATGATAAATATACCATTCATTAAGGAAAGAACTCAAATTCTCTAATTTTTAAAACCCATGGGCCAAAGAGCCTTTCTGTATAATTTTAATGTTTTTGTTTTGTTTTTTAAAAAAACCTTTCCTTTCTACTTATTTTTAGTTCCCTTTAATGCTTATTTTTTGAAGCTGGAAACAAGCAATGTAAACATTCCAAATTATTACTAGAAATTAAGAATTCTAATATGAAGTACTATTTGTCAAATATTTAATATCTGAAGGATGACAGGTAATATTTCATGGTCTCTTGCACTATCAGATTTTGCATAAATGTATTATCCACTGGCTCCCAATATTGTGGTGAAGCATCCACCATGTAACCATGATTTATTTAAAGGCATAAGGATAAATCTAATTCTAGGCCATGCTAATTTCATATGTGTTCAATGAAAAATTGATTTCTGCCTCCATTTGTGTATCAACCTTCTGCATTGCTTTTTAATTAGTCATTTCTCCTAGATTGGTTATTTTAAATACCTTTTCTGCTCAGCTATGATTTTTTTTTGCATGCAGATTAGATAGATAGACAGACAAACAGACAGACGGACGGACGGACGGACGGATGGACAGAAAGACAGACATATGCATATAATATATGTGTCTTTGTGTGTGTATACATATACAGAAAGGTAGTCCTCGACTTACAACAGGATCATGTGATCACCTTTTGTGACCTTTTGACAAGCAAAGTCAATAGGGAAACCAAATTCACTTCACTTCACTTAACAACCGTGTTACTAACTTAACAACTGCAGTGATTCATTTAAAAACTGTGGCAAGAAATGTTGTAAAATGGCACAAAATTCACTTAACAACTGTCTCACTTAGTAACAGAAATGTTGAGCTCAATTGTGGTCATAAGGACTACCTGTATATACATGTACTGTATACACAATCAAAAACAAAACAATAAAAGCTCAAAGGGCAGACTCAATGGACCACGAGGTCTTTTTCTACTGTCAGTTTTCTATGTTTGTATATATATTGTTTTGACTACTTCTAATACACACACAATATACTCTATAACACAGGTTTTCACCACCTTCCAAGCATTCTTTTAAAAATACATTTTTCCAAATATATGTTGCTTCCTACATTTTGGCTTATTTGTTGAGAACTACAATCAACAGATAATAGTGAACTCTATGTATTCCTATTCATGATGCTATAATGGAATTTGTGTCGATGGACTTATTTATATTATGTGATATGCAGATTTCATTTGCACACAATAACTAAATCTTCTGTCTTCCATGCAGCTTTTTGAATTAACAGCTCCTTGTTCAAACTCCTTGCTCTAGTATGGATCATGGACAATTGGGAAATTATTTGAAGAATTGTAAAAGGTAAATTCGTCTCTTATTTTTTATTGAACAACAATTTCTCTGGGTTGTCTGTAGCCTCTCCTAATTCCCCCACCTCAATTAAAGCACAAAAAAAATGCGGTAATCAATTCCTCCCATAGGACTTTTGCAGAAGACGAATAACATGGAGATGCAGGAAAGTAGTGAAGAAATATAGAAATAGAAAGAAAACATCCAGTATGCTGGGCAATCTTGGTGAACTAAAAACACTAATAAAAGAACTTCTAAAGCATTTCAAAAATGAAGCAGGAAAATTAAATTCTTTCCTGCAATTTAGGAATAAGGAGATTAGTAAAACTCCACTCCAATGCACATCATTTTTCTCAACTTCTGAATGCTATTTTTTAAAAAATATTAGTATGCCTATTTTATGCTCCTACATGCTTTTTTTCTTAAACACACACATATATATACACTCACTGTATTTAAAAACATTTTAACACAAATGGAAAGCTTTTTCATATCCATAATCATTTTTAGGAACTTTCCAGTTGAGAATAACTGAAGATAGACAAAACTAGGTTCATTTCAGGTAGTCAATGGTGCAAAAGAGTTCATAGAATAACTGATCTAATATAAGAAGAGGAAATGTTCAGGAAACAGAAAATCAAGTTTAATCCCAGTATTTACATTTATATGGAAGGAAATGTCCATATTTCCACAAGGGACACCAATTGTTACATTCACTAGAGGTGAATTGGACCAACTCAATCCAGGCAGTAAATTGAGGGATCTGTTAATACATGGTTCTGAAATGCAATTGGATTGAATCTCTGAATTCACTTGTTAAATTGAAAAGCTAGTTCAATCAAATGTCTCCAAAACATTTTGGACATTTTGCACATGCACAGAATTGACTTTTTCTGAACTGATTCAGAAATTTGAATTGAACTGCCCTGATTCAACTATTTGATGCATACATTCAGATTGTTGGATGAAACTGAAACATTTGTTTGAACAGAATAAAATCATTTCTATCAGCCTGAATCCTGTAACTCAATGAGTCTCTCACCCATGGATTAAAGCCAGAGGATAAAGCAAGACCTTTGAACTTAGAACTTAATTTATATCATATTAATGCTTGGAATATATATTCATGCTACTGCTTTACTGCACTTGTTTTTGCTTTATTGATTGATTGATCAGCTTTGCATGGCTGTCCATGTCACGAAAAGCAACTCTGGGTGGCATACAGAAATCCAATAAAACAACACATATATAGACATTATGAAAACATAAGAATCAATATCAAAATGAAAATATTATTAAAAGCAAAATAAACAAACCCTAGGCAAATAGAGAATAAGAATATCCATTAATGTCTCCAGTTCCTAGAACCCCCAGACCTGGTGACATAACCAGATCTTGAAGGAATTCTAGAACATCAAAAGGGATGGTGCTAATCTAATTTGGGTAAGGGAGAATGTTCCTTAAGCTAGATTCCATGGGAAAGAAGGATCTTCAACTGGTACCCACCAAATCTACAATCTAGCTTATGGTATCTGCAGCATGCCTTCTCTGCCTGAACTTATGGGTAGGGCTGGTGTAAGAGGCAGTCACTTACATGACCCAGTATTATGTCCTGAAGGGCTTTAAAGGTTAAAATCAGCCCCAATTTGTTATAAAATGGTCCTGGCTAGAAAAGTTGGGATTTTCAAAATCCAGAAATTCTAGAAAACAATCCTTTCTCAATTCATGGTGTTTGATTGGCAACTCATATGCCATTAATCCTTCTAACACATCTGAAGCTGGTCTTAGTTTGCTTTGAAAGCTCTAACATTGCCTTTTCATTATGCACAAAGAATATAGCATCCCATTCTTACAAAATACCAACTTCATTATTTGAGCATCACAGAATTACCAAAGAGACTTCAAATGAATCGGTGAAATAGAAGTTCTTTTTTTTTAATGAAACCTGTAGTTAATTAATTCAAAATATGTCAGTCATATTTTGCTTCCCAGAAGATCATAAAAAGTAACCCAGATATCTTGCATTTCTTGTGGGGCTTCATTTTCTCAAATGTTTATGAGCATAATATCTTTGGGAAGAAAATACTCAGAATTAGTAATTTCTGATCCTTCCTGGAACAGCCTCTCAGCAGAATCCGAGCTGTGACACTTCAGTATAATCATGTTTGATTACACGCAGGATGTTATCCCAGATATCAGCAAATGGAACAGAAATAGCAACTTAGCTCCAACCTATTATATGATTGCAATTTACTCCAACATATCATTTTTTTGTTCTTTAAAGAAATAGTACCTTAGTAGCAATGAAATGTATCCCCTGCCCCATGGAAACATCCAGCTGTTCAATTTTATTTAATAGAAACAATATCCAGTCACTTGTTTAATTATTGTTCTTGTGGGATGTCTGGATAGCTGGAAGCCCAAAATTGTGTAAGATGGTTACAAGTGTTATCAGTAGAAGGATCTGTAGACCTTGTTTTTAGCATATATTTAGCATCAGCATGACTGCTGGTATGCAAAAATAAATGCAGCTGACTAAGATGTGGCCTTGAAAAAAAATGTAACTCGAAACTAAGTAAAAACAGCAAGATTCTTTTTTTTTGAGCAGGAAATTGCTGTATATGGGTCTGGTTTGATAAGTCACAAATTATGCAAGTTTGTTTTAGTGTCAGACCTGTACTTCAGTGAGACTTGCTTTTCGGTAGCCCCTTAAACTTTACCAAAAAAGAGAAAATGTAATAGAAAGAAAGAAAGAAAGAAAGAAAGAAAGAAAGAAAGAAAGAAAGAAAGAAAGAAAGAAAGAAAGAAAGAAAGAAAGAAAGAAAGAAAGAAAGAAAGAAAGAAAGAAAGAAAGAAAGAAAGAAAGAAAGAAAGAAAGAAAGAAAAAACTTGTATGCAATTTGTAAAATTAAAAGTTGCACCAACACTCCTCTACACACACATACACATACACACAGAGAGAGACTTTTTATAAGACTAAGTATTAATTGTGTAATGTGTACAATCTTAGTTTATGGAGGAAGTGAAATTTAGGAAAAGGAAACAAAATAAATTTTCTCCCCTGATTACTTTTACAATGGCAAAAAAGAAAAAGAAAAAAAGACTTGATTGGAGTAACTAGAAAGAATACTTATCTGAATCTGAATTTTCCTTGTCCAAGTCCAAGTCCAGTATTCAACATAGACGAATAGCAGGTAAGATTGTATCCACTAATGCTGGTCTGAACCCTAGTTTCTAAACTGATCCTAAGTGCATATCATTGTATGGCCAAAGTACATCCAAAATACATTCCACCTAACTCTAATTCATATGATCTCTCTTTATTAATTGAGTCAGATGAGTTTTATTTAAGGACCTATAAACTTCAGAGCAGAACCTCATAAGATCAATTCTGTCCTAAGAATGGAAGACGCTGGTGTCAAAGAATTAAAGAATTTCATTGTAGATAGAGATATATTTTTCTGTTACTTTAGAAGTAACACTTGACACATAATTTCATCTGTTTTGCAGGAAACAACTGACCCTAGGCAATGGTATTCTGGATCTAGTGATCTATCATCCCGGTGTCTCTCAACTGAAATACCAGTTGGTTGATTGATTATATGCTACCAAATTGCTGTTGAGTCTTAGCATCCACACAGACAGATTTTGAACTTCCCCTAACTTTGTCTTTCAGTTCTTCCAACAGTCCATTAATCATCATTAAAACTGAGTCCAAATAGATTGCATATTGAGTTCCTCCAGCTTAGAAGTTTCCAAAGAAACTTAGTTAAATGGTGTCCAGTAATCAGAATACAGAATAATAATAGAGTTGGAAGGGACCGTGGAAATCTTTTAGTCCAACCCCAGCCTCCAGTGATGAAGCACCCATAACTTCTAAAGGCAAGCCATTCTACTGGTTAATTGTTCTCACTGTTAGAAAATTTCTCCTTAATTCTAGATTGCTTCTCTCCTTGATTAGTTTCCATCCATTGTTCCTTGCCTTGCCTTCTGCTGCTTTGGAAAATAAGTTGACCCCCCTCTTCTTTGTGGCAGCCCCTCAAATATTGAAACACTAAGGAACAGTTGCTGGAATTGGGTATGTCTAGTTTAATGAAGAGAAGGATGAGGGGGGACATGATAGCAGTGTTCCAATATCTCAGGGGCTGCCACAAAGAAGAGGGAGTCAAGCTATTCTTCAAAGCACCTGAAGGCAGGACAAGAAGCAACGGATGGAAACTAATCAAGGAGAGAAGCAACCTAGAACTAAGGAGAAACTTCCTGACAGTTAGAACAATTAACCAATGGAACAACCTGCCCCCAGAAGCGGTGAATGCTCCAACACTGGAGGTTTTTAAGAAGAGACTGGACAGCCATTTGTCCGAAATGGTGTAGGGTTTCCTGCCTGAGCAGGGGGTTGGACTCGATGACCTCCAAGGTCCCTTCCAACTTTATTATTATTATATCACCCCAGTCCTTCTTTTCTCTAGACTAGACATAACCAATTCCTGCAACTGTTCTTCAAATGTTTTAGCGTCCAGACCCCTAATCATCTTTGTTGCTCTTCTCTGCTCTTCTCTTTTTCCAAAGTCTCAACATCATTTCATAGTACTCTCAAATGACTATGTCTTAATGTTTTCAGAAGAAACCTTTCTTAAGATTCTCTGCCCAAAGCATCTTGCTGTGTAGAAATTATACAGATCCTTTTCTCTCTGATTAGTTCCTGGGAGCTTCCTTCCCATTTAAACTCAATTGGCATGAATGCATCCAGCACCTTAATCATTTAAATGCTAACAAATGTCTATCTCAAATAATTATTATAGATAAATAATACTATCAAATGGTTAAACTATCAAATATCCTTGTTAGAAAGGTTGCCAAGACTGCTAACACATTTTATTAATACCATATTCCAAAGGAAATGTGCTTCAGAGCTTAGGAGCAGCTAGCCTGGAACCAAGAGTATATTATATAGAATAAAATAACTGAGGACAAAATTATTTGGAGTTTTATAAATAATCACTACTGTTTTGTATTTTGTTTAGAAATAAATTGTCAGTTAAAATAAAGATTTCAATATTGTTATGATGCAGCTATTTGGGATAAAATTTAATTACTTGTCCAGGGATTTTAAACTGGAATATTGTTTGAACTTTATTGTGCTTTCTTAGTCTTTCAGCATCATATGCACTCTAGATTAATGCACTCTAGAAAGAGTGCAGAGAAGAGCAACAAAGATGATTAAGGGACTGGAGGTTAAAACATATGAAGAATGATTGCAGGAATTGGATATGTCTTGTTTAATGAAAAGAAGGACTATGAGCGATATGATAGCAGTGTTCCAATATCTCAGGGGCTGCCACAAAGAAATAGGGGTCAACCTATTCTCCAAAGAACCTAAAAGCAGGACAAGAAGCTATGGATGGAAACTAATCAAGGAGAGAACCAACCTAGAACTAAGGAGAAATTTCCTGACAGAATAATTCATCAGTGGAAGGACTTGCCTCCAGAAGTTATGGGTGCTCCAACATTGGAGGTTTTTAAGAAGACATTGGGCAACCATTTTTCTGAAATGGTATGTGATTTCCTGCTTGAGTGGTGGGGGGTTGAGCCAGAAAACTTCCAAGGTCTCTTTCAACTCTGTTATTCTGTTAATGCTGAGGTTTGGAATCTTAGTAAAAAAAATTGTGTGGTTATCTTGGGACAGAGAGTAGGTTTTGAAAAAAAAGCTTTAAATAGTGATTAACATGAATACGTTATTCCACAAATAATGGCTGAATCTGTGCATGTAGTATCTGGAATCGCAAAGTCCATGATCTGCCCTCTTCAAGTAGTCACTGAAGGTGTAAAAAGTGCTAACAGCCTGTATTAATGACACCACAGATTCTAGTCCTTGACAAGAATAAAGTGAAACAATATTAAAATTGTTCCATTTTGGCATAGTTTAAAATGCAGTGTGAACACAGCATTTCTGTCACAATCATTTGACAAAGTGATATTAATTTGCACCACAGTGCTTAATTTGTGTCAATTAGTTAGCTTTGCAGAGTTCCCATCTTTTTGTTTTCTTTTCAAACTACAGATTCATTGTAGGCTTCAGTTTTATGAGGTTATTAAAAGAATAATATCCATACTTGATTCCACCTGCAGTTTTTATGAACCTTTGTTTCCATCTTTGGTATTTTGACCCAACATTACAAGTATGATCTGTCCCAACTTTCTTTCTAGTGTCCCTTTGGCCATCTCTCCTACCTAATTTTTAACCCCAGTGAAATAGAAATCAGAACATACCATTGTCCTCCTAGCATGGCATTCTGAACACAGATCACACTTGGCATGGACTGCAGCAATTTCTTTCCTTTTGATTTGCCAATCACTAATCGTGGTTGACTCAGAAAGCTGCAAAGTTTTCCTAGGAGACCCCTAGCTCTCCAATAATGCTTTTATCTGGAAATGACACTTGGAACTCAAGATATAGAAAAACCAGGATGGTGAACACAACAGAACAGAACAGAATAACAGAGTTGGAAGGGACCTTGAAGGTGTTCTAGTCCAGCCCCCTGCTCAAGCAGGAGACTATATTATTCCAGGCAAGTGGCTGTCCAGTCTCTTCTTAAAAACCTCCAGTGATGGAACACCCAAAACTAACTGAAGGCAAACTATTCCAGAGATTAATTGTTCTCACTGTTAGGAATTTTCTTCTTAATTCTAGGTTGCTTCTCTCCTTGATTAGTTTCCATTCATTGTTTCTTCTCTTGCTTTCTGTCACCCCTAGTTCTTCTTTGATGCATTGGGGGATTTTGTAGTAGTAGCTACAAATGTCTCTGCTAAAAATTGGCTGGATTGTTGTGATGTTACAGAACAAACAAATGACATTTGTCTGCCTTAGGTCAGATAGAAGAGATTGGAAAATAAATAAGAATTCAAGTCTTCTTATGGTTCTGGAATAAACAATTGTCCAGGAAAGCCTAAGAAACGAAGACCAGAAATGAGGATCTAAGGATGAGGTCTAAAGAGGAAATGTGAGTGAAAAAGTAAAACTAGGAGAATGAATGGCAGAGAGAAAACAAAAATACTTGTGGCCAGCAGCAGAGGCAGAAATGGGGAACCTAATGTTGATCCAGCTGCAACAAAGCTCATGCCAAAAGATAATACATTCTGCACACAGTCTCTAAACAGGAATTTCTTTGACTTCTTCATTTATCTGACTCAAATTTTACAGTCAATGTGGACATTATTATTTGGGGGTGCACAGCACTTTGGATTGGAATGCAAAAAAGAGCTTTGGAGCATGGATGTTAATGGTCTGCATATCCTTAAACCAAAAGCATTTTTTCCCTGGGATTATGCAGTAGCTTCAGAGGGTAGAATTCCAGTAACAGACACAGCTGTGTAAAAAATAAAATTGCAGCTAGGGGCTGTGTGAATACCCTTGTAACATTCCAAGTATCTCTTAGCCGTCTAACCCAAAACAATGTACAACTGTATCATTTACTACGGTTCTATGGATTGAATTACCCTTAAAAGCCTTGCAGAAGTCTCACTCATTTACTTCGTTACACCATAGTAGGCATCCGAAGCCAGTGCAGTCAGATAAAGAAATTTCTTCACTTCCTAAGTAGCAGGGTAAAGCCTTAGCATTTTTTCCTGGCTTAGAACTGGATTAGGAGAGACACTTGCAGAGGAGAATGCAAGGTCATTTTCAGTGTCCTTTTCAAGTGGCTTCCTTGCTACTCTGTTTTTCCCTTATTGTCATGAACAGAAGGGATGGGAGGAAGACCAGATTGATAAATAGCATAAAAACGTTTGGCCTAATTGAAAAGTTGTTATTGTTGTTTTTATTTTCTGAACAAATTTGAAAATGTCAGGCAGACAGCCATTAGCAATTTTATATTATTTATTGCTTAGGAATTTTAGGTAAAGCATTTTTACGGGATCAACAGCAATAAAGGGGAAAAAAACAAAATGATTTACAAATATAAATGTTAGTTAGACAATCTCCGGTCCTCCAGATTTGCCATCTAACGAAGAGGAGAGAAAAACCATTTAAAGGCTTCAGTTCTCAAAGTTACAGTAATGGTTGCAACCATACAGAACATTCAGGTGGTCCAAGACAAAACCATGAAGCATCCACCAAAAATCAAGATGAACTCTTCGACTTCCTCATAATGTGTGTTGGTCAGAGCATACAGTATTGGGAAGTCTTTAGATTAACGGTTCTTGCCTTCAGGTTTTTGCCTCGAAGGGAAGGACCAGAGGAAAAGGCTTTGAGGTATGGATTGAGGAACAGGACTAGGTACTTCAATATGATTTAGAGAGACAAAGGCAGCTGGTCTCTCCAATGCAATATGGAGTGCCCTGCTTCCCTTTTCTTTCTTTGCACATGTTGTGTCAGATACTGCTGAATCAGAATTACATCTTGACCGCTTAAGGAAGAGGTACATCACTTGAGACTCACCAAGCTGAATGCAACCCACCAAGATGTCTATAAATCTTCTGTCTTGATCAAATTAATCAAACTGTATCACAGATCTGGCATGGAGGTCCACTGTACTTCTTGTTTCACCTTAGCAATGTGTGCTGTTCCAACACATCAGCAGTTTCATGCATCAAATAACTCTACGGGGATTATGTTGAGGTTAGGAATTTTGAAAGTAAAATGAAAATATAATAATGAGAGACAATGAACATGATGATCGATGTGCATGCATACTTAATGAACTTATATTCTGAATATTATTTGTAGGAATAATTTATGACTATCAGGAATGGAGTCATATTCAGCTTTAATCTTTTGAACTGGACTGGACTGGTTTCAGCTACTACTGCATTCATGTTGGAAGCATCTACCAAGGCGCTACCAGGTTGAAAGGATTAGCCAGCATCACCGTTGCCTAGGGGTGCCCTAGGGGACTCCTTTCATGTCCCTGTTATTTTCCTACCAAAGTGATACCTATCTGTCTACTTACATTTGCATGCTTTCAGACTGTTAGGTTGGCAGGAGCTGGGACAAATTGACAGGAGTTCATTCTGTCACCAATTGATGGGAGCTCATTCAGGTTTTGAACTGCCAAGTTGTCACCCTCTCAATGGTCTTCTGACTCAGCATCTTAACTACATAAACCGCCAGCCACTGATTTTTAGCTGCAATTGATATAGGGAGATGTGAGTAGAACAACAGGTCCGAGGGAAACTCCGAGTCTTAGTTTAGATTAACTCCATCTGTCAGGGAGACAGGGTTAGGAATATAGATAGTCACTTTACAGCCATTCATTCAAATTTACAATAGCACTGAAGTAAAATGAGTTACAACAGTTTCTCATACTTAAGACTATACACAATCATGTGATTGTGATTGGGTACTTAGCAACTGACATGTATTTATGATGGTTGCGGCATCCTAGGGATCACATGATCTCCATTTGTGACCTTTCCAATGGACTCCAACAAGCAAAACCAATGGGGGAAGCCAGATTTGTTTAACGGCCATAGCAAATAAAGGTTGTAAAATCAGTTGTGGTCATGTGATAACTCACTTAATGGCAGCATTACTGAACAACAGAAGTTCTGGTCCCTGTTGTGATCATAAGTCAAGGAATTCCAGGAGGTCAAATATTAACAATCTGTGGGTACTTTTGTAACATTATGTGAACTTGTTTTATTCCTTTTAATCTACTCAATACAAGTTAATTGATTTCTTTGTTTAATTGTTATCTAAGTGACCGTGCTTGACTATTTCTTCCTGACATGTCACTTGCTCAGAGATACTTTATGAAAAAATAAAGGAGAAAAACATAATAACCTCTAAATAAGAAAAGGGTTTGCGATGGCAGGAAAACTAATAGTTCTTTTAGAGCTCTCCGAGAGTAAATGAGATTTCACTTCAATTTTGAAGAGCAAAAAGATAATAAGGAAAAGGATACCTTCAGCAAGAGCCTACACAATACCACCCCATTTAGTGTACAAATATTACACATTTGAAATGAGATAAAGTAAATAGTAGGTTGTAGGTTTTTTTTAAATTTAATATTGAGAGAGATAAAGGAACAGACAATTCCCACTAACACAAAAAGAAATGGTGCATTGTCAGAATGACGAAGAAATGAAGAAATGAAATTATTTGCAGTCTCCCACTCTTTGTTTTTTTAGTTTCTTGAGAGAAAATTCAACTCTCATGAGTGGATGCAGTGAGCTTCCAGTAGGGTAGGATACAAAGTGTTTATGGCTGTTGTTTACTATTAAGAGAGGAGAAAAGAGAGTTATTTCTTTTAAGTTTCATACTCCCTCACATTATTCAGTAGAAGCACCTGTGTATTGATTGTAGGAGATAAAAGTCTTTGAACTACTGAACAGTTTTCTACACTCTGGGTTCCATAGTGAAATTTACATAGACATTCATATTCCTCCATGATATCTATAAATAAATCATATGCTTTTATAGCAGAAATTTCTTCTTAACAGATAATTATCACTCCACAGATTTTGGTCCTCACACTGAAGAATGAGTGGGGCAAAATATGAGTTAGTTGATAGAGGCTGTGTTGAAATCTAGAAGTACAACAGTATGGCAGTTTTCCTCAGGCACATCCAAGAGTCTTCTGGCTAACTTGGGAAGGGAGACTGGTTAAGAATGGGTCGTAGCATTATTATCCCATTACTATAGAGTGTAACTGTCCATCTAGGAGCTTCTAAGTTTCAGCCTTTGCAGAAATCCATAACAATATCATGGTTGAGCTATCCTAACAATCAGAGTACCCAATACTGTTTCAGTTCTAGTCTGAATCCTGACTAAGAAGGATGACTTGCATGGAGAATTTAGCTCAGCAAACAAAAACAAAAAAAGGGGGGGGAGGGTTTCCCCTTCAAGGTTAAAGAATCTAAGAAAGTTAGTAAATGTTGTTAATATAATTAATGACAGTTTATAAAGATTAATAAATACAAAAAGAATTATATATTATTTCCCACAGCAAGGGGAAAAAAAGGAGAGATGGTTAAACTGATTGCTCTATTCTAAGAAAATAATGTATCCAATCTTGTTCCCGTTTGGAAATCGTTTCTGGATTTTGTGTTTGTGATGAAAAAAAAATGAAACTTTGATTTTGATTTGATGATTAGATGGGTTTGATCTTATAGAAATGGCTAGTATTTATTATTGTCTAAAAATAAAAGTTGAGGCTGTAGTGCTATTATCTTCTGCGTTAAAGAGTTGAAAATCTCATTTTTTTATTTTTTTCCCCCTTTTATCCCATACTTTCTCCTTTTCCCCCTTTTCCTCTCCTAGTTTCCCATTATTTTCATTTTTTTTTTTGTATTTTATATTCTGATAAACTAATAAAATTTTGTACCTGCGAGATTTCAGCTCAGAAAATCTAATATCCAATCAGTTCACTAAGATCTATGGCATGGTGTCAGCTCTTTGGTTCAGAAACAGTGCTGGGTTTCCAGGAATACTACGTCATTCTGGGAGTGAATAACAGACTCTTGAATTTTATCTTGGGTCCTCTCGTACTACACAAAATCAAACTGGGGTTATTTTGAGTTTCTTCCTCACACCTGTTTCAATCTATTGATTATGTAATTGCTTCTCCAAGTCAGCTTGTTTCTTCTTTTCCCCTTTTGCGTGCCTTTGGGTCAGCTTTAAATCTCTTTCCACATCCTTATCTAAGGTGAGATTTTGATAGATTACATGCCATCAAGTTGATTTTGACTCTAAGCAATCACATAGATAGAACTTCTTCGGGTTGATTTATCTCTGATCTGACCCCTCAGGTCTTCTAGTAATGCTCCAATCACTGTTGTAATTAAGTCCATCTATCTTGTTGATGGTTGTCCTCTTCTTCCTTTTTTTTCCCTATTCTTTCCAGCATTATAGATTTTTCGCAAGAGCTATATTGTCATTTAATGTGTCCAAAAAGTAGACCAGTTCTTAACAGCTGTTATTTTCCTATCTGTTGATGTGGTCTTTCTCAGTAACACTTTTCAATATAGGAGACACATGAACTATAGTTTATTTAGTTGGCTGGATTTTACACAACAGATTTAGTCATAGATTAACTACGTGTACTGGATTTTCCACATGCTAGACTAAAATGTGGTTTGCTGTACTGCCTTCTTCTAGTCTGCTCTAGGTGTTTCCTTGACCATATCCTAAGGCCTTCCCCATGTATACTTAGCCAGAACATGAACATGCCCCAACAGCCTCTTTGTTATGCCCTGATATTGCCAAAATCTCATCCCCAAACAATATTTAAAGCAGCTTAATATCCTTGGCCTTTCCTGTATTTTTCCTCCTTAAGCAGGCATGGGTGCAAATTGATGTGTTTCAGTGACCAGTCAGTTTGTGTTGCAAACAAGTAATTTCAAGGATAGATTGTATTGCATTGTAGACTTTTGAGGGAATTGCACCCCCCCTTCCTCCAATCCCTGGATACTATTATCCAAGACTCTTCTTTGGCCAACAGGAGATTCTGATTCTTTGAAACCAACTTTTTTCCCTTATCTTCTAGGTCTCAAAAGCAATTCCTACCTCAAAGGCCTTAGAGAAGAGTAGCTAGCTAGCAATGGCACCTGAGGGAGCTGTACAGGGAAACAGGAGAGAGTGAGAGTCAATTCTTTCTCTGCTAACTCAGGAGTCAATTTTTGTATCTGCCCATCGTGCTTAAGGCTGCTTTGGAATGCAGGTTAATGCCCTTTCAGAAAAAAGCTAAGCCCATGTCCTTAGCAATGGTTTGCTGGAAGTTTTTTGCAGTACTTAATCTTTTAGACATTTAGCACAATTTAGCATAAATATTTCTACTATGGAAGAGTGCATTTCAACAGTATTAAACAGTATCCAAAGGACCCTACTAGCCAGATTACTGCAGTCATATTTAGTCTAATATATTAGGGTATCCCTGCATAAACAATTCCTAGTCCCCTACTGTTGGGTAATAAAGAGGCCAGAAGGCACTGTTTTTCAATAGCATCATCTAGTCTTTAGCATAATAGGATTGGCCTGTCCCACTCGGTCTTGGTGGGTGCAGTCTAGAAGAGGAACTTTTCCTGCTGTCGCCCTCGCTCTTTGAACATCTTGCCCTCAGAGGTTAGATCTGCACCCACCCTTTTGTCTTCCAGAAGTACCTTAAAACTTGGCTCTGCCAGTTGGTTTGGGGCCTCCAGGGGGCGCTCTAGACCGGAGGTGGTTGTGGGAGTAATGGAGAAGATTCCACCCCCATGCCTTTTAAGCTCCTGGTTTTAAGCCTCTGTGTTATTCTTATTATTGCACTGTTTTTATATTTATATTTATTATATTTACATTAATGTTACTATATTTATATTTTTATATATTTGTATTGTAAGCCATCCAGAATTACTTGGGCATATAATGGACTATAAATTAAATAAATAAGATAAATAATCTCCTAATGGAAATCTGACTCAAGCCCCTTCCTGACTGCATTCAGTGAGATGCTGAAGTTTGAGCTGTTCCATAGACTTTTTATTTGATATATTATTATATATTTGGGTTGTGGGTGTAAAGGTTTATTTTATTTATTGTTTTTATGTACATTTTATTGTGGATATTTTAATGTCTGAATTATGAAAGGCACTAAGAGCTGATTCTGATTGTGGTGGTATGTTAAATAAATAAATTCCTCCCACATCAACACCTGCAGATCAAATTCCAAACCAGAAGAATTTTTGACAAGCAGCTATACCAGCCAACTACATTCATTCATTCATTCATTCATTCATTCATTCATTCATTCATTCATTCATTCATTCATTCATTCATTCATTCATTCATTCATTCATTCATTCATTCATAAAATGTACTTGCTGCCCAGCCTAGTTCCATCTCATGATTTACCAATTCATCTCCAGAACATGCCCAGCACCTTGTCTATAGCAGGATAGCAATCACCAATATCTGCAGCAACGTTCTAAACTGGTATACAGGTAGTTCTCAATTTAACACCTGCTTGTCCAGCATCCATTCAAAATTCTGATGGATCTACCTGGTGCCAGATTCTAAGTTCTGGCAGTCAACCCCCCCCCTCCTGAAATTGCTCAACAACCAGGCTGCATTTATGGCCATTTGCAACATCCTCTGTTCACATGACCATGTTTTATGATGGGTTTGACAAAACCTGGCCTTTACTTCTGTTTTTTGGCAAGTGAGCTGATAATGTATCAGTAGTTTGTCTAACGACTGTAGCATTCACTCAGTGATTTTGGATTTGCTTAACGACTGCAGTAATTTGTACAAAAAGGTTTGTAAAAATGGATTGGTCATGCGACCGACTTGTTTTACAACTGTCATGAGTTACGATTGTGATGGGCAGGCTCCATTACAGTCATACAGTCATATGAGCCATACTGGCGCAATGATTAGAATGCAGTACTGCAGGCTAACTCTTCCCACTGTCAACAGTTTATCCTGACGGGCTTGAGGTTGACTCAGCTGTCCATCCTTACAAGATCAGTAAAAGGAGAACCCAGATTGTTGGGGGCAACATGCTGACATTGTAAATCACCCAGAGAGTGCTCTAAAGCAGGGCTTTTCAACTGGTGGTACGCATACCACATGCAGTACATTAGCACGTGGTCCTGCCCAGCCAAGTGTAGTGGGAGAGGGAACAAGCCAGCACAGTTCAGGACTTACTGTGAGAGAGTCCTCCGGAGCTGCAGAGTGGCTGGGGCGAGGCAAAGGACCCAGGCTCACTTCCGGCTCACCCAGAAGAGAAAGGAGGAGGAGTGGTGAGGAGACAGGAGAGGCTATATAAGGAGGCAGTTTGGGTGGGAGAGGGAGAGAGAGAAAAAGAGGCAGCCTTGGGAGGAGGTGGAGTCAACTCTAGCTGCACCAAAGGGAAAGAAGGAGGGGGATGGGGGAGAGGAGATCAAGCAGGCCGGCCATGAGCCGATCTACAGCTTCTGTGGCAGCCACCTGTGCTGGCAGCAACAAACAGGCAAGAAATGTAGCAGGAGAGGGGTCGCCCTCCACAAGGAATGAAGAAAGGCAGCAATGAAGAAAGGCAGCATCGGCTGGAGGTGAGGCACGAAGGGAGGAAGGGAGGAAGATGGAGAGTGGAAGGAATCTTATGTGCTTTTGTGACTTTGAAGTTCTGGGATTTGTGCAATGTGGGCTTTGTGTTCTTAAGGAGCATTTGGCAATTTCTATTTGGCTGACGGCTGATGTCTCATGTTAGCTTCTATTGCTCTGCTATTGTTAGCTGTAAGTTTTGCTGCAAGGGATTTTGAAGTATTTTGCCTGTAGCATTCCTTTACTTATGAATGGAGCCATTTGGGGAGGCTGCCTTAGCCGGCAGCCAGTACTTACTACATTTTTTTTCTTAAGTGCTGGCTGCCAGCTCCTTAACTTTCCTTTCTAGCCAGTAGCTAATTCTTAAAGGGGAATGCGCCTTTTTAAGCTAGTTCCCTCAGCGGCTTGTCTTTTCTGTCTCTGGAGGCTTTCCCTTGTTTGATGAATATATGGAAGAGGGAAAATATGGGGGGGGTTTAAATTGTTCCTTCAGAAGGAGATGGGAATGAGAAAGAGGGAGGCAGGGAAGGAGGGAGGGAGGGAAGTCCCACCTTAGCACTTGGCCACCAGCAGCCCTGCCATTGACTTTGCTTGTCAAAAGGTTGCAAAAGGAGATCACATGACCCTGGGACACTGTCACCATCATAAATATGAATCAGTTGCCAAGCATCCAAATATAAATCACATGACCCTGGGCATGCTGCAATGGTCATAAGTGTGAAAAATGGTCATAAGTCATTTCAGTGCAATTGCAACTTTGAACAGTTTTTTTTTTTTTTGGTCATCAAGTTTTTGACACCTTGCTAGGTGGTACTCGAATATTGCCATATCCTAAAAGTGGTACAATCGGTGAAAAGGTTGAAAAGCCCTGCTCTAGAGCACTATGGAGTGGTATGTAAGTATAAGTTCTATTGCTGTTGCTTTGATTGGAGGACTACTTGTAATTTTCTGCTGTCTCGGGGTCTGGTAGATAAGTTTGACATGATCACGAGGAACCACCTTATTCTGCCTTTCCCTCTTAGTATGATTGCCTTAGTTTTCTAGAAAGGAATTCCAACAGAGGCAGCCAAAATGCTATGTCATTTTGCTAAGATCCAGAGACTGTGTCTATCAACCCCAGAGATGGTAAAGCTAGTCCGGCAATATTTACAGAAGAGAATTTATGCAACTAATCCTATTATCCAAATGTGCTGGCCTATGGCCAGAAATGTTTATCATAAAAATTCAGCTCTGCTGTTGAAAGGGAAAAGGGAAAAGGGAAGGAAAAACAAGCTAAGATCATGGTGGGTCTTTGGGGGTGAAAACCCTACTTTGCACATATTATGTTGGTGTGGTGGGGAAGTTGACAGGTTTTTGTAACTTTTAAAAAAACACAAACTAGGACCCACCAATATGCTGTCTGTGGCAATTTCCTGAGGATAACATGATTACAGAATAGAGTGCAGATGCTTGCCAGGCACAATGTTAAAAAATGGCACATTCACTTTAACATAAGACAATGATTTGAATCTTTTTTGCCTTTTGGTATCTTGGGTCAACCCCTGCAGAGAAAATCACAGAGAATAATTTTACAGTCTGACATTATTGACTTCTCAAAGAACCATTATCATCATTACTTAGCCCAATAATAATTGCATATGTTCTGAGATCCTGGAATATTGATTTTAATCAGTAGGTTTAATGAATTAATTTATTACACACACACACACACATCCCCCCCTCCCCAGGCATGGAAGTACCCGAAATTATAGCTAATATAATGATTCAGTAGAATTACAAGGATATCAAGCTCCTGAGAGTTACTGCTGAACTTGGAAACAAATTCCAAGTTTGGAACTGAGCATGAGATACCACCCATTTCAATTAACATGTTCTCATTTTCTGCTAATATGATTTCAATCTTATAAGGCCCACAAGCTTAATGGAAGCTATTCTCAGAATAGCGTTTAAGGAATCTTTAAATTCCTGAAAAATTACTCAGTGTTTTCGGAGGCAACACATTTGACAAAAAGGAACTTGCGTTAGCAGGGAACGTGGAGGATCAGGCCACCCAAACGGACACAACAAAACCTTCTTGCAAGAGTTGATGAAAGATGACATTTCTGTTCTATTGGTGTCATGATATAAAACTATTTCAGTTCATTTCACACACAGCAATGCTAGCAAATCTTCTTGTCAGTGTGAGGCAAATCAATTCCCATAGCTCCTAGCTGCTCGCCAGTCCAGCTATCTATCCTGACAAATGTGTATGCTTGTATCTTTATGTGTAGGGCTTCCTTAGTCATATTACTGTTTTGAAGAAAGAATCATGTTCTAGAGCACCAAGCAAAGCAGCTCCAGTGATGGAAAGGCAGAAAACATGGATATTGGAAACATATGAGGCAGCTGAGATGTCCCCTTTATTCTTAGTCAGGATTGGGGTTCTGGGTTCTGAGATAATTAATCCCTGCTGTTTCTCCATTGGGCTTTAGATGTCTTGATATGCTTCTACTTAAATACTAACTAGGCTTCCCCCCCCACTTTTTACAACCCTGTAATTGATTTATTTGTGGTAGAGTCAGGGCAACTGAATGGAACTGAGGGTTTACTGGCTGGATGCCCTTCCTGTCACCTACATGGAGTTTGCAGCATATATTTTCTCATTATGCCCTAAGAGAGAAATATCTAGGATTGAACACTTAACCTTCCGAATGGGAGGAACGAGTCTTCATCACTAGGCCATCACACTACTATACTAGTAGTAGTACTACTTTAATGGTAAATACTAATTAGGTTGAATCTTGATTAACTTGTTTGAGATTAGGCAAGATTACCTAGAAGTTGCCATTTGTTGAGATCAACACTTGATGCACATATTCATTGACCAGAATTTATTTCACCTCAAAATCTGCTTTGTATAAGGATGGACAGATGGACACAGAGAGAGAGACAGACTGTAAATTACAAGTCTGTTATGCTGCTTCAGGCACCTAAGTCTAGGGGTATATAAGCAATTGTATACAAATGTATAACAGTATTTAAAAAAACACCATTGTCTGTACAAAACCCACATTTCTGCTCCTAACATTGTCTCTTTAGGGAGAGTGGCCACAATGAGATTTTGAGATTTCTGAGTATATTTCGCATCACCTGTTACCTAATCCATCTGGATATTCCAGGAATTAAAACTGAAACTTTGTATAGGGTCCTACCCCTTAGTAACTGTTGTTCTCCAATAGAAGTACTTAATCAGAATAGAGCTTGAAGGTCTTCTAGTCCAAGCCCCTGCTCAAGTAGGAGACCCTATACCAGGGGTGTCAAACTGCCGGCCTGCGGGCCGGATGCATCATGCCGAAACCGTGCCCACCCCAGCTCCAGCAATGGGGAAAATGTCGTGATACATCGCGACACGTCACATGATGTTGCGAGTTTGACACCCCTGCCCTATACCATTTCAGATAAGTGGCTCTCCAGTCTCTTCTTAAAAACCTCCAGTGATGAAGCACCCCCAACTTCTGAAGACAAGCTGTTCCACTGGTTATTTGTCCTCACTGTCAGGAAGTTTATCCTTAATTCCAGGTTGCTTCTCTGCTTGTTTAGTTTCCATCCATTGTTTCTCTGTCCTGCCTTCTGGTGCTTTGGAAAATCAGTTGATCTCTTCTTTGTGGCAGCCCCTCAAATACTGGAATACTGCTATCATGTCCCCTCTAGGCCTTATTTTCTCTAGACTAGCCATACCCAATTCCTGCAACCATTCTTCATATGTTTTAGTCTCCAGGCCTTTAATCACCTTACTTGCTCTTTGCACTTTTTCCAGAGTCTCAACATCTTTTTTGTACTTATGTCCATTTCTAGTTGCTATACCCCCGAGGAAATTCAACAGGTTTTTTATTTTGTATTCAGAATAATTTGTTTTACTTTTGTGCTCAATAGTGGCTTGTGCATCTTGTACATCATGTTCTCAACACATTGTTTTTAAATACATCACGTGAAAATAAATCTTATGGCAATCAGTTTGATTTACTGTCACACAGTATGTCAAAGGTGAGTGTTCCAATGTTGATGCACATGAATAGAACTGATGGGCAGTTCAAAATTAACTTTGTTATAAATTTCTGGGCATCTGCTTTGATAGCAAAGGTCATGTAAATGAACTTCATTGATTTTTACATTCCAATTTTTGGTAATTTTGCAAGAAATCAGCGTGATTTATATATTACCATACTTTGCAAAAAATAGTATGTCTGAGATAATGAGATTCAATGTCAGCACATTTAAAAAAACATGCAGTATAGTATATGATACACATTTATAAATTAAAATATATGTAGCGCCACCCTTGGACTGCAAGGCGATCAAACCAGTCAATCCTAGAGGAGATCAACCCTGACTGCTCTATAGAAGGCCAGATCCTGAAGTTGAAACTCAAGTACTTTGGCCACCTAATGAGAAGAAAGGACTCACTGGAGAAGAGCCTGATGCTGGGAAAGATTGAGGGCAATAGAAGAAGGGGGCGACAGAGAATGAGGTGGCTGGATGGAGTCACTGAAGCAGTAGGCGTGAGCTTAAATGGACTCCAGAAGATGGTAGAGGACAGGAAGGCCTGGAGGAACGTTGTCCATGGGGTCGCGATGGGTCGGACATAACTTTGCAACTAACAACAAAAGCGCCACCCCCATAGGGACTGCTAAAGTCTGGGTCCCCTTGGCCTCCTCTTGACCTGGCTGCTGGTCCAAGGGGTCTCTCACTTTAGTACCTCTGATTAACAGAGGCACCTAGTGCGGTGATACTCAGTCACGGTCGACAGCCACTCACACAAGGCAATGATGGTCGATCTCTCTCGGCAGTAGCTCATGTGGACTAATGCTGGTTGATCTTAGGCAGTCACAGCTTACAGGGGGTGATGGTAGTCAGTCCCTGGTAACAGCAGCCTGGTAAGTCGATGGTAGTCAGTTCCTGGTAACAGCAGCTTGCGTGGTGTGAAGGCGGTCAATCTCTCTCTGGAACTTGCAGGGACCTCCCTTCTCCACTCTCCTCATCTCTCTCTGCCCTCACTCCACGTAATCCTCCCCTTCTCTGTCTCTTTTGCCTCTTCAATCTGGTTCTACAAAACCTCTCTATTTCCTCCCCCCTTTCTTCCTCTAACTTTTCCCCACTAAAAATATGTTCAACCCAGTCACACTCTTTCCTCGCTCTTCCTCCGCCCAGCTTGTCCCAATGAAGGA